>BSBM01000275.1:4815000-5445000 GCA_027924585.1 Larix kaempferi | reverse complement strand
TTGATTCCTTCTTTGCAGATGACATGGGCTGACAATACTCCAATGGGTGTGGAAAAAATGCATTTATTTATGTTTAGGGATAACTATATTTGTCAACATATTTCTAGCATTAGTTGAAGCCATTGCACATGGTCTTTGAGTATTGTGTTCCTTTCGTCATAATAAACAACCATTGTTTTTTACAGGAACTATTGAAAGGATTTAATGACAGTTCAATAGAAAACAACTGGTGCATTCTTCAATGCAAAAGGCATAATCTTGTACACAAACGATCCAAATTCACATATGAATGTTGTTTTGTGTTGATATTCCTTCTCTATGGGTACCTGATTGTATACAAATAATCTGTCTGTAAAGTAATAACACTCATGACCTACGATTTCATTGATAATTTCATCGGTGAAAGGTGTCATAAAGAGATCTGTAAGTGTGCCTTTGTTCAAGTCTTTCAAATTGACACATATCCGCAAACGCTTAGGGTCATGCTTCTTCTGCTGAACGACCATAGGGATGGCCCATTTCAACTGATCGACATGGTATGATGCAAACCACTAACATGTTTTCTATTTCTTTCTTCATTATGTCTTTGTACTTGTGAGCTAACTTGTAAGGCCGCTTCTTTATAGGTTTCGCATCAGGAATTATGTCGATATTCATTTCTTCCATTTCTTTCTCTAATCCTTTAAATTTCTTATAGTCATGGGAAAATACATCTTGATACTCTTTCAATAGGCTATCTATTTCTATAGTCCGTTGCTCTGACCAATAGTCGCCTATTTTCGCCACCTTAGGTTTCTCGTCAATCGATATGTCAACTTCTTTTGTTTTTATTTCAACATCCATCCATTTCGGTGCTTTTAATTCATTAATTGGCTAGTCTCCCTCATTGAATTATGTGAAGGACATGTGAAATTATTTATACTCATTGTCTTCCTCTTTGTTCTTGGTAGATATTTTCAAGACTGACTTCATCGGTTGGGTTATGTGAGGAATATTTTTTCCCATTGAAAGCTAAGGGTGTGCTCATTCTTCATATCCAATCGAGTTGGAATATGGGCCAATTTATTTTGGGTAGTCATGATTGTGTTGAAGTTTCAAATGGGTTGGTTAGCTTTTTCAGCTGTACTGACAAGTTGTTCTGATGGTTTAATAAAATGTTCTATTTCTTGGATTATTTCTCTTAGGAATTCTTTTGTAGGGAGAATGAAAAATCCTTAGTAAAATTCTCTTTAAGTTTTTCCAAATGAAAGTTTCTTCTCTTGATTCTTCCATCTTGAACCATTTGCTAGGAAGGTTGTCCAACATACTTGGGAATGGATGGGGCCATACTCTTTCATCTCAGTAACCAAGTCTTTTCCACTGTTTTTCACAGTTTTTGATGTGTACGTTGGGGTCTAATCCTTGGATGAATTTTTGAATTTGCACTTGAGTTATTGACTTCCTGTCACTGAATATTTCAATAAAATATGTTGAAGCGGTCATCCAGGTTTGCATGTGCGATTGATGGTTGTCCCACAATCTAGTAGCTTGTCATGTGAAACTATTGACTAGGATTTGTAGTTGTCCTTATTCATCAACATTTTTAGAAACCTCCTCGACATGATTTGAAGGTGAATCATGTTATTTTTACTGTAGAGTAGGTAAATAATCGGTTCGCTTTTCGATAGCACAAGGTTCAAGTATTCCCTTGTTCCTTTTTCAATTTTTTTGGAATGACAAATATTGCAAAACACTTTTGTGTTGTCCAACGAGGGATGACTTCTACTGAACAACATGCTATTGCTTGATAATTTTCTATTCTCCATTCATGAAGCTTAGATTCAAAATTTTGACCGTCAATCATGGGCGACCCCAAGTGAACCTCTCCATACTCGTTAGGTTCAATTGAATCTTCGTTGTTTTGCATAACTTGATATAATATTCTAATGCCTGCATCCTGGTCATTTGGTTCTTCCCATGGTTTTTCTTGAGATGGATAAATAGGCACAAAAAACGTTTTCCATCTCCCTTGAGTTTTAATCTATGTTTTTCAAGTGAGATGGAAACTTTCATTTTCCTTCCCCATGGTCGTTCGACTAGCGGAGAGTGTGAAATTTCCCACATAAGATCCAAAGAGATGATGTAAACCTCACAATGAAAGAATTTAGGAATAATAGAAGAAGAGACAAGCAATAGAACTTAGATCCAAAGAAAATCTGATTGAGGCAGAATAATTACACATGTTACTATTAACAGAATAATGAACTGGTAAATATACAATGCTGAGTATGAGGATTCGAATTCACTAGGAGGAATTCAAATTGGCCTTCATGCACATATCCATAATCAGTGGAGAGTCATCAATGCCTAACTAGGAGTCCACCTTCTCATTAGTGAAGTCATCAATGCACAAGTAATGATCAACCGGGAGTCAACTGAGTCTAACTGAATGTGGTTGGTGTAACTGGCACATGGAAGCACTAATATAGTGAAGTAGGCTCAGTGGAGGGCACCATAGGAGTTAACTGGAGTCAGAATGGTCAATCTAGTCTCACTGGAGGTCCAACAGAGTGATAAACTCAGTAAAGAGTCAGTTAAGCCTTAAATCAAGGGAATAATTGAAGATAACTCAATATAACTGAATATAACTGGACTGGTAGGTGAAGAAGGTGCCCTTGTCATGCAGTGAAGCAAAGGAGGGTGCATTAGTCACTGGGAGGCCTAGAAATGATCTGAAAGAAGCTCCGGGGGCTAGTTTGCTGAGGACTAGGTGCTGGGACTGATGACCTAGAATGTATGCAAACCCTAATTTTGCATGCATGATTGAAAATGAAAATGATTGGAAAGCTAGTAGGACTAGGATGCAGTATAGGAATATCCTAACACCCCCCCTTAATCCATCTTGGGCCTTGGTAACTAGGACCAAAGGTCACCCATACAATAAATGAAATGATAATAAAATACATAACTGTCCATAAACTGAGGAAATGGGGAAAACCTCATGGGAAAAATACCCCCCCTCAAAAAGAATAGTAAATAACTCAAAGAACCATCATGCAGAAAAGAAAGAAGCTTTCATGAGTGAAAACTTTTGCAAAAGACTTGGAAAGATGATCCCATGTAGGAAGGTCTCCCACTGTGTGGAGGATGAAGCAAGTCTTTCAGGAACTTTTTCTGTATCTGGAGCGAATGGAACATGACTAGTCTTCCCAAAATATGGAAGAGAGAATCCCATCATCATGCTGCATCTCTTACGGAGAGATGGATGGCATAATGCAAGGTTAGCATGCTACTGAAGTCTAGTAGTTCTGTAAACAAATAAATCATCAACTGTGTTCTCAGTAGTAGCAAGGACTGTGTGAGAACATATTTCTCTTGAATCTGGACTAAGAATAGGTGTTGGTTCTGAATCTTCTTGAACCATGATCTCAACATCAAAATCTTAATCTTCTTCTTCACTAGAATAGGAGTCACTGGAAGAGAAGTCACTGTGATCTTCATCAGAATCTGAAGGAATAGTTGGAGAGAAGGGCATGAAGTGTGAGAACTCCTATGCCTTTGAGGCATGATTAGCAATCCTATTCGCTATAACCTTTCCAATGGAGATTTCTGTAATCTCTATTGTGTCTGGACCAAAAATTACCTGTTTTGGAGATCTTGTATGAGTCATTTGATATACTGACAACAAATTAGTTGTAAGAGAAGGAACAAATAAGACATTTTTGAACTTACCATGCTCCATATGAACTGTACCCAAACCTTTGGCGGATATCTGAGAGTTGTCTCCCATGTGAATGGTAGGCCCATCTTGGAGATCCAAAGACGAGAAGGATTCTTCTTGTGCCATCATGTGGTTGGAAGCTCCAGAATATATGAGGAGAAATTTTGTCTTTGAAAAACCATCCATCAATGCATGACAATCATCAGATCCACTTCCAGAATCAGACATCTTTGCTTCTTTTGGAACAACAATTTGGTTTTGTTCAAGAAGCTTGGTTAGAAGATCAATCTTCTTATGCATGCAGGCATGCTCAGGATGGTTTCCTCTCTTGTAGTAGGTACAATTTGGTCTCTTTTGTTTGTCATTCTTGGATCTTGAAGGTTTCTTTCCTTTGCCTTTTTGTCCCCCTTTTGCATTCACTCCACTTGATTCACCAGCTAAAAGAGCTAGATCTATGGAGGTTTTGATGGCACCCATTTGAAACAGTTTGTTCTCTTCTTGAGTGAGAGCTTCAATGAAGTCACTTAAGGTGGGAAACTTCCATCCAGGGATGGACATTCGAACAGAATGAAAGGTAGATACAAAGCCAGAAAATTGAGATCCAAGTTTGCTCAATATAGAGAGTATCAATTGCTCATCACTTTTAGTGATGCCACATTGCTTGCAATGCAAAACCAAATTCTGAAATTTGGAGAAGAAATCTTGGATGCTCTCGAAATTGCTAGGTTGAAGGGAAACCAATTCATTCTCAAGAATGTAGCCTCTCAGTTCGTCTTGTTTGCCAAAAAGACTACTCAATTTTATCCATAAATCATATGGAGACTTCAATCCATTAGCATGAAACAATAGATCATCAGATGTATGAAGGCATATGAATCCAAAGGGTTCATCCATTTTGTTTAGGTGCTTGACTCTCTTTTTAGCTTGATGTGGTATGGCATCTTTTTCCTCAACTATTCTAGTAAACCCTCTTGATTGCAAGAGTATTATCATCTTCCTCTTCCATTCGAAATAATTGAAAGGAGTGAGAAGTATAGAAGAAGGAGCATTCGAATTGCTCATCTTGATTGCTTGAACAAGTGCAAATAGAAGGCTACTGAATCTGCTGCTGCAACTGCTGGAACTTCAAAATACCTGTAAAAAACTCTCAAGAATGGAGGTAGAATATACTCTCAAGGCTCTAATACCATGTGAAATTTCCCACATAAGATCCAAAGAGATGATGTAAACCTCACAATGAAAGAATTTAGGAATAATAGAAGAAGAGACAAGCAATAGAACTTAGATCCAAAGAAACTCTGATTGAGGCAGAATAATTACACATGTTACTATTAATAGAATAATGAACTGGTAAATATACAATGCTAAGTATGAGGATTCGAATTCACTAGGAGGAATTCGAATTGGTCTTCATGCAAAGATCCATAATCAGTGGAGAGTCATCAATGCCTAACTAGGAGTCCACCTTCTCATCAGTGAAGTCATCAATGCACAAGTAATGATCAACCGGGAGTCAAACTGAGTCTAACTGAATGTGGTTGGTGTAACTGGCACATGGAAGCACTAATATAGTGAAGGAGGCTCAGTGGAGGGTGCCATAGGAGTTAACTGGAGTCAGAATGGTCAATCTAGTCTCACTGGAGGTCCAACAGAGTGATAAACTCAGTAAAGAGTCAGTTAAGCCTTAAATCAAGGGAATAACTGAAGATAACTCAATATAACTGAATATAACTGGACTAGTAGGTGAAGAAGGTGCCCTTGTCATGCAGTGAAGCAAAGGAGGGCGCATTAGTCACTGGGAGGCCTAGAAATGATCTGAAAGAAGCTCCGGGGGCTAGTTTGCTGAGGACTAGGTGCTGGGACTGATGACCTAGAATGCATGCAAACCCTAATTTTGCATGCATGAATGAAAATGAAAATGACTGGAAAGCTAGTAGGACTAGGATGGAGTATAGGAATATCCTAACAGAGAGAACGATTTGGCTCCTTCCTTTCGGATGATTAATTCAAAGTCAATTTGTGTATCAATGCCCATGAGGCAAGTGTTAACATTTTTCTAGAATGCAAGGGGTTCAATTAGACTTGGTCACGAGCTAAATTAATGTAGATTCCCAACTCCGATAGTTGTGGTTGATCGAGTAATTCCCATGTTGATCTTGTCATTATGTTAGCTTGTGACCTGAAGTCGAGGAAGATTTGCTAGATGCATTATCCTTCAACTTTGAGGTCAACTAGTGGGTCGATATAAGATTTTTCTTTCTAGTTAAGACGACATAGATTTTTTGCGATTTTTCATTGCTTGTGCTATTCCTTATGATCTACATTAAATCAATGATTCTTGTGACAACTTCTTCCTTTGTAAAAAGTTGTAACAATCCATTAAGAGTTTTATTCCTAGATGTTGCATTTTCTTCTTCATGTGCTAACTATTCAAATATTTTTGAAGCATTATTAAATATTTGTTTCTACTTTTGCATATTTGTATATTTATCTTCCTTATTCTAAATTTTTATGATTTGAGGATTTCCATCTCCAATCCCTGTGCCATGCCTTGTAGCGATTTGCAAGTTTTTATGATTTAACACTTCATGCTTGGGGTCACTAGAAAATAGGTTAATATTATTTTTATTAATGAGGTTATCACACATGATGGGAAATTCTTATAAGTTATTCTCTCCCATGCCACATTTTGTACAAAACTTGAGGTCCATCATGTCTTTCCAAGGATAATTGGGGGTGAAGTGTTCTTCACTGAAACATACGTAGCAACAAGATTTCCCTTGATCAAAGGAGTGATTTTTCTTTGGTTATTATTGTATATTCCTTGACCATTATGGATTCCTCATTGGTTGTATCCATTATTAGGATGGTTGTTCCATTTGGAGTCTCAACTTGTTTGATTATTTTGCTCGAGGGTCTGTCCTTGGTAGACTATCAAACAGTTCATCTTTCTCTTAATATTCTTGATACATTGTACAATGGTGTGTTGCATAGTTTGACAAATGGCACACCATTTGTGTAGGGACTCTCCCGGGATCCCTGCTAAAATCCATCAATAAACAAACATGTGCATGTTCACAAATAGATTTGAAATAAAGTTAACCAATTTTTTTCTTCCAAAACCATAGATTCATAATCTAAAAAATCTCATTTCAAAAAGGGTAGCTGATCTAACATAGATATAACTCTACCATCACTATCAACCTCAAATCCAATGATACACAATTATTTATTTAAGCAAATAACATAAATTAACATATAAAGGTACCGACTTGTTAAATCCCGACGAAGTTGCCGAAAGTTGTCGAAGATCCGCCGCAAGTTCCTTTTCTAAATTGCAAATCAGGAGAGGTCCACTGGATTCCACCCTACCGTACCCAACATGTACTCTTCTTCCCCTGGGAACCTCGAGCTGTGATGAGGGTTACGATACATATACTGATGCTGCGAGGTTCCCAACCTCTCTCATATCGAAGTGAACCATACCCTCCAATAGACACCTACAGGAGTAGGAGCACAACTGCCCTCCATGAGAAAAACACAATTTCTATCCAACATAAGGGAAAAAAGAGATAAGAGCTTCATGCTCTTTCCGTCTCTTAACAACCTTCTAAAACTCCATGCATCACCATGCATAGTTTTGAATTATTTTGTTTATTTTGAATTTTTATTCACATTCCTAGTCTTAGTTATGTTAGCTTTTCTTATTATTTTATTTTTAACTGAAATTTGCTTTAGTTGAGCTGCCTTAATTTTCTCTTTTAAGGATTTATTCAATCTTTTTATTTTCAGTTAACTGAATGTATTTGCTCCTGTCTTTATTAATAAGTTTCATAATTGAAATTAATTAATTAATGATTTGTTTTTCATATATTAATTCACTAGAATATTTTCTAATTCTTTTTGGACATCGTGACTAGAGGTATCAAGGGTTCCATGCTTCATGCATTCCCTTCAAATACTTCCCTTAGGTGAGGACATGGTACGACGATTGAGACCTTGTTGACTCAATTTGGTCAACCCTTTTGATGGACCGGTGATTCCTGGAGAATAAGGTCGAGTCCTTATTTCCCGCCCCCTAGTAAATTCCTCACGAATGACCAACCTATGGCCTACTCTCACAAAAACACACATATTATGAACTGGAGCTTCTCTCGCTCTTTCCAAAGCTCATAACGCGAAAAAATTGCTAGTCTTACATCATATCTTTGTTTAGACCCGTTACCTGATGTGGACCAATTGACAATCGTGATCCAACACCTGCACATTAAAAATCGCGGGCATCAAATATTTTAAAACAATATTTCAACATAACATAAATATCATATTGACATCACCTGTTAATAATAGCCAACTAATCTCGAGTCCATGGGGTATTGACGCCACCTTGCATCACATGTACTAGTCTTTCCTGTCAAACTTAAAAATCCATCAGAGTACATGATAGATAATATAATCATAACCAACTATCATTTGATCCTTATTGACTACATTTTCACATTGCATATACATTCGATCACTATCGAATCATGGTAAAATCATATAAGCATTTCGATCACTATCGAAATCATAGTAGAATCACATAAGCATTCCAATCAACATTGAAATCATATCATAATCAAATTAACTTTATCTCAACATCGAAATCACATCATAATCACATGAAATTTTGATCAGCATAGAAATCATAGCTTAATCACATGAAATTTTGATCAACATTGAAATCATAACATAATCACATGAAATCGCCATTAACAACACATTTGACAGTTTCCAAGCAATTATCTTTAATAAGCAAATACTAGTTCCACACAAAGTCGATTCATCTGAAACCTAATTCCCTCAGATAATAAGTTGGCACATAATCTAGGTATGAATCCACACATAACCAGGTCATTGGAAACCAAATTCCCTCATATAATAAAGTCGTAATAGTCAATGACAAAACGAGGCACTACAATTTGGGTTTGACATTGTCTGCATTATATGGGCACTTGGTAGTTGAATGATGCTCACGAATTTCACATATGTCGCATTAATAAGTTGTTTGAGCAACTCAAAATTTTTCTAGCCATCTTTCTTCGAGAAATATTCGAGACTCTTCTTGAAATCGTCTTTCCTCTAGATATGGTCTTCTCTCTTCGTGAAATGTTATTTTGTTGTCTTGAAACTATTGGTCATCATATCAATAATGATCTTTAGTATGACCTTCCATCGAGCATGTTTTACACCATAAGTCGATGTGTCTTAGAGGAAGTTGCTAAAGCAATTGCTACATAATTTTTAACATTTCTTCAAGTCTTTTGTCGGCAATTCTTCATGAAAAGTTTGTGTTCAAATCAACTTTTAAAAATTTCTTGAAAACATCGTCGTATGTTGTAAATTCATGTAATAGAAGTGGAATTTTAATTCTTGGATGTAGACCTGCAACAAAGAATTAAATCACAATTTCCTGGTCCATTTTAGATGGCATCTAGTTGAGTAAATATTTAAATCTTCTATGGTATTCATGCATTGATTCACCTAGTCTTTGCATAATTTATTTTAGTTTATGACTAGACATATGCTTGCATATCCTCAATCTTGAATAAATCTAGAAAATTTTCTTTGATCTCTTTATTTTATTTTGCTCCATTTTCAATGAAGTTCATGTACCACACAAGTGCTCTTTTACGAATACCACCTACAAACTGTGCAATGTGTTGATTTTCGTCATTAATAAGATTAGCTTGCAAGCCTAGGTTTTAGAGGCAAACCGATGTTTCTTTGGGTATTCACATCCCTCATAAATAGGGGTATGAATTAGATGATGGAAAGCGATTTTGACATAATTTTGATTACTTACAGGATATGCGTGTGCAACTACATATGAACTTACTTCTTTATGATGATTTTATGTACTTACTTCTGCATGGTGATTTTTTTACCATGATGGTATGATTTTTTCTACAAAATATTCATCGACAGGTTGGGTCTCCAATGGGCTAGGAGTGTCACGTCCCCATTTTGACCCTTGTAATATTTTGGGCTATAATGTAAATATTGTATGCATATTATGTATGATTCCTAGCGTGGAGATTAAGGCCAAGGCCCCACTAGTGAACGCTCAACCTTGAAGAGGCAAGTATTGGATATTATGCTACCCATGTGCTAGTGAACCAAGGGAATTGTAAATATGCATTTTAATATAAATGCCCATAACTAGCTATGCAATGCAACAAGAGATGGGGGCATGATGTTTACAAGGAAATTTGGAGGGAAATATTCAAACCTTTGAGCCAATCGAGTCAAGCCAAGTGTCAATGAGAGGACCCATAAAATCTCAACTACCCATGCTGACTTTTGTACCCAATCATTTACTCTCCCAAGAGTTGGTTGAGGTAGTTAATTCATTGGGGAATGGAGAGGTATGGTTGCCCAAATTCGGGTATGGGCAAGCCACTCTTCATGGAAAATTGTGTTTGGATTCTTGGGCAAGAAAAGGGACATGAATTGCTCCCCAAGCCATTATTCCCCCATCAGTTTTGCTCTCTCACGAGTTTGGAGCTACCTGGGCATTTTCCTCCATGGTTTTGCTGTGTTTTCCTTCATTCTCCTAGCTGGGAAGGGCGTTTTTGTATTGTATAACAGTGGGGAAGAAAGGGGAATCGATTTGGGGACCATAGAGGATGTTTTGGCTCACTGATTGCTTGTATATCTGTGGGAGAAATCGTTTTCTTCCCTATGGTTGATTTTCCCTCTCACAAATCCGTTTTTGGTGTGCCTATGTTTTTGGGAAAACCCATGTCCATCTAGCTACTAAGTCCCATTGCTGAAAGTGTGTTACCAAGCCCATATCTAAGTTTTGTGTGCAAGAGAATTCTGGGGTTGAGTTGGGTATCCATTGCTTTGGGCTGTGTTGAAGCTTGAGAGCCCCTTTTTCCTTGTAGATATCATGGCCAGCTCGGGGGTGGTCTTTGAGTGCTGAAAGAATATAGGCTGGGCAGAGACCTAGCCAAAATAGAATGAGCAAGGAAGAAAACATGGCACTAAAATATGGGCTTTTAGAACAACTTAGCCAAATTCATAATGAATAAAGGATATGGCATTACAGTAAAATGCATAGGCATGCAGATGTAAATCAATTGAACATGCACAACAGAATAAAACATCATCCACACACATTTCATACTCATCTAGGATTACATAAGGTTATCGGTATCACAACAATACATAACAAGATACAAGATACATACATGCATAAAGGTACGAGAAAGAATACAAATAATGGTGACAGAAGCAACAAGTTGTCTTATATTATGAGACTATAATGTACAAGAAACAACATTACATCTCCTAGCTCACCAACCTATTATATAGTGCATATAAACAATTTGTAACTTCCTAACTATTTAGTAGGTTAGCCTAATTGACTCAATCGACTGAGCCGACTAATATCTAGTCGGTTGGGAGGACCTATTCGGCTAGTCGACTAGGCTCCTCCAAAAACATGAAAGCCACATTTGTGAACTGTCATAAGATGTTGTTTAGTTTAGAGGAAGATGCAATTAGTGCAATATCCTAAATCCTTTGAAGGTCGAACAACCAATTTATTACACGTAATAAATCACTATAAACATGTAGTTGAGTGATGTTCCAATGAAGCACCACTCTCAATAATTTATGAAATGCTAACAACTCTTCATGATTATTGGTGCGGTGACCCACATTGGTAGATAATTAGATTTAATGTTTCTCCTTAATATATAAGACTCATCCAATACCCCTGGTGTAGCTCTTCCCCTGACACACTCTGTCAAAAAATGACCAAGGTCATGGTTTGTCAATAACCAAATTCCAACAACACATTCCTTCATGTTTATATCCCAAGAATTGAAAAATGAGCAATTGAAATAATAAAAGAATAAAACTGGAGAGTTTAAAGTATGTGACCTTCAAAGATACAAGATTTACATGCCAACTAAATCCCCCAGAAGGAAATAAAAGGTACTGTGTGAAATGCCTTTAAGTATTGACATTGAAACCATGGCCACAAACCTCCTTTGTTGGAAAGTTGTCATTGATGTCAAAGCATTAAGAGACAAGTGGGACTACAACCATTAGATTAAGTCGGCTCAACCATAAAATAAGGATGAATACAGTCAGCATGATGAGATGGTCTTACCATACAATATTTTGTAGGCCTAAGATGTGACCCAAAACTTGTATAAATAGAGGAAGTGATCTATCTCTTTCATTTTTCATGTAAGAAAGAATGGATCTTTGATCGAGTGCACAGATTCCAAGTAGCTAATGAATTTATGGGGCTTAGAGGATGATGATGGTTCATGATAACTGTGTAAATTTGAATGCCTAGTAAATGTGCATATATGATCGTGCAGAATATTATTAGAAATGAATATGCAGTTGAAGCAGAGCATAGAGAAAATGCACGAAGCAAGATCAGAGCAGCATGTACAGCAAGAGAACTAGTGCACAAAACCAAAGAAGAGTACACAATAAGTGGAGTGGTTCACACAATAGATAATGAATCATAGAAACTGCACAACATTGAAGTAGAGCACATAAGTGTGCGCAAAAGAACCTGAAACAGTGAACAACACAAGTGTGAAGTTGTGCACGCAAATAAGAAGGCAGTACGATAGAAGAATATCTACATCTATCTCAGGGAGGAAGGATGAGGCAAGGAAAGGATATTGCAGTATCCTCTCATGTTGGTTCTTTAACAAATCAAGTTGTAGAGGATTGGTGTCCTCATAGGTTGGATATTGTAATAAACATGTTGGTGCTTGCGCAGAGGATTGGTGTCCCGACCATATTGGTGTCTAAGTGAGTTGGTGCTCACATCATTGGATATCAATGTCTCCCACCTATCTATGTAATCAAATTTTGTATGTATGTGTGTGTGTGTGTGTGTGTATATATATATAGTTACTTTCCAAATACTTTGCACATAATTGTCTTTTATTGTTGTGATTTAAGTAGGGGTTGGTGCATAATTTTTAAAGTGAAAATTTGTTTAATTTGCGCATGATATTGATTCACCCCCCCTCTCATTATCATTAAGAATTCCAACAATTGGAATCAGAGCGGGTCCTTTAGATACAGTCTAAACACTAGAAGGAAGATCATTGTGTAGATATGTCTTGTGAGGAATTTGGTTTCAATATTGGTAGAGAACCTTTTTTCATTGAAACAAACTGTCTACTTTGTAGCATAAGAATGGAATCCTATTTGCAATCACATGGATTTGATATTTGGAAGACAATTGTTACAGGTTACACCCCTTAAAAAAGTCACCAAAGTTTGCATCCAAGAAGAAATTGAAAATGAACAATAAGTTAGAAATGGATGTTATTATGGAAGGATTAACTGATTTTATGAAAGACAAAGTTGGAAAATGTATCTCAGCCAAAGAGATTTGGGACAAGCTAAAGAGTTTCTACACGACTGAAGAAGTGATAATGGTAAGTCAAGAATCAAAAGAAAAGGATGAGAGAAACACATCCATTAAGGAAGAGCCATCTAAAGTAGCCTCGGATGAGTCACATAAAAATCAATCAAATCATACTACATGAGGACTCTATAAGTATAGAACTTATTTCTCTTCTTCCAAATCTTCTGTTGAAAATGGATCTTGTAGTATGCATGATATAAGTAGTAGTCATGAAGAGTTTGAAAGTGAAGAAGAAAAATGTGAGTCTAAAGATGATAAAATTGCAGAATTTGAATGGAAGGGTGAACTAATCAGTGTTTTCAATGAGTTAAGAAAAATAAGAAAAGAAAATGAAGTATTAATGGAACAATTTCTATGACATGAAGAAAAGGATCAAGTAGTTAAGAGTTTAGAGGCTCAAATAGAGGAGATGAAGATTACTCAAGAATCCTTAGTAAATCAACTAAGTGATAAAGAGACAACATACTAAGGACAAGAAGTTGATATTGCTGCTCTAAGAAAAGAAAATCTATCTCTAAAATTAGAGTTGCAAAAGTCCCAAGAGAAAGCTCAGAGATTTAACAAACAAGTGATGCAGATCATAGATGAACAAAAGGATCAACTACTTGATATTGAAAGAACAATTAATGGTCTAAAAATCCAAGTACTAGATGAGGCCAAGAGGGCTGAAAGAGATGTTACAAACCAACTTCATGAGAAGTGTTGGCAAATATAAAATTTGGGAGGTTTTTGAATATCTGGGCATTGTTGTATTTGAAAAATCAAGTTTTTAGTGGGGGCATAACTAAGTTCGAAAGGGAAGACAACCAATGAATCTGATCAAAGTTAAGGATAAAAGGTGCTAATGGTGAAAATTGGAAAAATGAAGCAGATCTGGGCCAAAAGTGCAGGTGGCCATTAGCTGTGACTGAAATCGGAAGCGAGAAGGCGCTAAAGAATTGACAGAGTCCAAATGTATAAAGTAAAGTAAAAACAATTAAAGTGTTAACACAAATCGATAGGGGAGGTTGATATTGGGTTTCATCAATGAGCAACATATATTCCAGATTTGTAAAGTGCACGAGATCTAAAATTTTAGGGTGGTAGCGGAATTCAAACTGCTCGCCACGTGGCCATTGCTCAGGAAGTTCGCTACCTAAAGAGGTCTCGACTAAACCACTTTCCTCTAGCTCCGAAACCACTTTTTGCCTGATTAAAAGTGCATTTGGAAAATTAAAAGTTTATTTTATTCTTGTTTCGAAAGGAAGCCGATACAATGACAGTGCACCATCATTCTCTCGCTAGTTGAATTTGGAGACTTTTTACCGCTCTCCGGCCACAGGTAGCTCTATAAACTCTGAACACTTTAATTTTTCCTTCCATGGAGCAATCTTAGAAACATGCTTTAATTTGTAAAGACCTAGATGAGAAAGAGCAACTTATAGTCGACAAAGAAGGATATGTTTTTCGACCCTATTCTTCCTGTCAGTACTGTGTCTCAATCCAAACAAAAACTAAATGAATTGATATCTTGAAAGTTTTTGGGTCTTTTCTTTACTATTTAGGTCTTGAAAAATCCCTCACTTTTCTTGAATTTTTTCGGCTGGTGCGCAACCAATTACTCTCACTTTGAAAGAGTTATCATGAATGTTAATGGGTCCAAAATTATTTGTCGAGTAAATTCAAAAACCATTAGAGATTCCTTAGGGTTACCTGAGTCTTATCCCAAAATCCCGAAGTCATTCGTAGAAAAGGAATTGATTAGGGTTTACAGAGATTGTAACCATGAAGAAAAAGAGAAATTTTGGTCCCAATTCTTAAAGCCCGGTCATTCAATTGAAGGTCTTCATTTCCCATTTGATTTCAACATTTTCCAGGAAGATGTACAGTTAGTTTTGTATTTATTGAGTCAAGTTTTAGGTCATGATGATGGCAGGTTTGTTGTCGAGGTCATGTTAGTATTCCTCATGAGGATTAGTCAGTCAGGTCAAGTCCATTTCCTTAATCTTGATGAATTACCAGCTAAGGTGATTCATGCCCAGGTGGTGAATTTCCACACTGTGAAGCATTTCAGATTTCACGCATATTTGTTGTGTATGTTCATATACTCTAATGAAGCAGATTTGAAGTTTTTGAATACTACATTTTCCTCAGATCCTCCAAATCAAATCAATATGTTTGATTTTGTTAACATCATTATGTCAGATATATACAGAACCATTTACAATGCTGAATTATCCAGGGTGCTAGAAGATATGAAGAACATGCTGCAATTGGCTCCATAAAACATAATTGGGGATTGGTTTTTATACAAAAATCATACTATTATTAGGGTTTATGGATTCACTGAAGCACATTATCTTTTAACAACATTTTTGTCTCCAAGTATTTTTTCCCTTGAGTTTGTTAGGCAGAGACTACATTAAGAGGATGAGCAGTTCCTTAGCTTTATGAAGTTTTTTAATGTCAAGTTTCCTTTAAAAATTGGACCATTTGTCATCAAGCATAAAGCATCCCTTTCTATAGTAGAAAAATTGTTAGAAGCTATGAATTTCCATATTACTGAGAAAATAAACTATGATCCCCACCAAATCATATCTCAAAGAAGGCAAGATAATAAGAATAAGGCATTTGAGAATCAAGTGGTAGAGGGATTGGATAAGATTTATAACTTATTAAGTGTTGATCAAAAGCAGCATGAGACATAATAGGTTAATGTAGGTCAAGCAAGCTCCCTTTCCCTATTAGTTCAAACACCTGTCAAATTATATTTTCTCAACAAAAAGGACTATTTCAGAGGTAACTAGCATGGATGTTGATGAAGAAGTCTCCAGTAAGAAAATTAAAGTGGATCAACAGGAGGATATTTTTTATATGGGAGATCAAAGCTTAACTCATTCAAGAGATAATGCTTTTTTTCAACAACCAGAGGTAAATGTGGAGCAATATTCATTCTCGGACAAGCAGTATGTTGGAACTAGTTCCCAATATAAATCAAGAGTTGACTTAATTTCATAGCATGCAAAGAAGAAAAATTAGTCTCTTGAAGAGACTCATATATTATTCCGTCAAGTTAGGCAATTATCAGAAGACATAACCTCCTTTGTTGTTGCTAAAGACTTGGTGAAGAAAACCTTAAAATTGCAGCTGTGAGCAATGATAGAGAATCAGAAATGGAACTAAAGTTGGATCAAATCAATATACCTGACAAAATTCAAATTCACAGGAAAACATGTGAGGTTCTTTATGTTGACCTTTTGCAATCAACTCAGAAAATTTCAAAGTTGCAGTCAGTAATAGACAAACTAGAGAGTCAATTGAAGCAGGAGAAAGCATAAAATGAAGCAAATTAGAACCAAATAAAGAGATTGAAGGTAGATATTGTGACTCTCGAAACATAAACAAATGATGCACAACGTACTAAGAAGCTCCTTGATGAGAAGGAAAACACAGTTCAAATGTTAAAAACGAAGTTAAAGGTTCCAAGCACCCAACATGTACAGACTCCAGAGCTCACAGCATTACAACATGAAACAGATTCTATCTACCAAGAGATGATGGATTATAAAGGAAAATCTTTGAAATTACAAGATGAAAAATAAGATTGGGATAAGGACAAGTATGGATTATTATCAAAGGTTGCAGTCTTGAATTCAAAGTTAGCAAGTAAACCTTCTCCAATGGTTGAAAAGAAAGAAAATGATCCTTCCACAAAGCAATTAACCTAGGCTATGTCACAAATTACCTTAAAGGATAAAGAAATCAAGGAATTAAAGGAAGAAAATCAGAAGTTGAAAGAGGAACTAGTTTATAATACTGGAGAGAAGAATAAATCTCAAAATAAAAGAAAGAAACTACAAAATAAAATCAATGAGATTAAATACAAGATGACAAGTAAATTACCCCTACAAGTGTTACACCCAAAATCTACACCTATGTAACCTCAGTGCCTAAATACCTGAAGTCCCAAGATCAAGCTAGTCATTTAGAGCAAGTTGATGACCTTTATCCACATTCCTAATTAGGGCGGCGCAGGTTGTCTTTCAGCAAAGTGCGCCGACGCTGGTTTCCCTCATGCAACATGCACCGAAGTCAGTTTCATGGGATAAAGGTAGCTTTCGAGAGAATTCTAGAAGTTGGATGAGGTGGATCCCTATCCCTAACTCCTAGGTGAGCTGGCCTTCGGTTCCCTAACATAATGGGAGGATCCCTTAACCCTCTCCCCATGATCCTCAACCTACTCTATCCACTTGGTCCTATAAATACAAGAGTCCTCTCCATCCCAAGGGGAGGAAGTCTATGGTACTCTTATGTTGGTGAAATTAGCTTAGTAGTTCAGCACCCTAGTCTTGGAGGCACCTACTTCTCTCTAGGAGATTTGGTTTGGCTTGTCGGAAGGAGATTGGGACGTTGAGGCATCGGTTGTAATACTCTCTTCTATTGTACTTCCCACTTTTTATACAGTAATATAAATGCTTTCCATAAATTGTATTGTGTTAATGATATTTATAGTTAACCTCCTCAACTGTTTACTTAGACTAGTTAGTGTTTAGCCACGTTTTACTGCTTGTATTGTTCCTATGTGTTTTGACAGGTCTTACAGCCACAGATCTAACGACCACGAGACTTGGAACAACAATGAGGAGAAATATCTACGAATCTTAGGTAAGATGCTTAATTAATCGATCTCTAACTAGATCTAGGAGAGCAGTTTCATATTTTGTCTCATTTGTTCTAGACTTGAATTAAGCTAGAGAGATCACGCCTTAAGTCTGCTTTTGGTAGATTGTCTGATAACAAATTTGGTGACCATACTGGGGAAGAACTTTGTTGATTTAAGTTTTCAAGTTGAATGTCATATTCTTTGATTTATTTTCAAGCCATTTCTTTTGCCTCCTGAGCCTCTTTCACCATCATATATTCTTGTTGAAGGGTCTGTTTGCTTTCTATGAGTCTTTAGGTTTAATTATCAAATCATTTCATTGCTCATCCTTGGAGATCCTTTTTATTTTTACTTTCGGAATTCGCCAGACGCAGATGGGAAGTGTAACCAGAGCGCCCTCCTCTCACAGGCGCTTTTTTCCTTTCTGAGGTCTGTGCCACCAACGCTAAATCTCTATTTTCCTTCTGCGCCACCGGTGCTAAACTCCTGTGCATAATCTGCATTGGGCACTCTGTTCCTGACCACAGCCTACGCCGAGCACTCAAGCCTAGGGTTTGAGTTATCCCTCTCCATTGTTTTAGTTTTGGTTTCTCTTACAGACCCCTCTACATTGTATCTTCCAGTAAGAGACCTTTTTGATGTTGCATTGTTGGTGTTTGGCATTGTTGGGTTGTTTCAGAGTGGTTTTGGGTTCTGTTTCGGACAAGTTTGAGTTTTGGTAGTGGTGGACACTTTGGTATCCCCCCCTTCATCCACTTGACCTTGCATTCCCTGCGCTCCTCACCTGGTCTAGTCCTTCCATTGGCTTAGAGACCAAACCTTCTTTGTGCATGTTATTTAGCTTTGCTTGCATTCAGTTGTTTGATTGAGTGTATTGAGTGTTTTCAGTCCATATGAGTGCTTTTCATTTTCTTGAGAATTTCTGAGTGTTTAGAGTGCTGCAAACAATCTTTCTTTTCAGTTATTCATGCTTAAAAACATCATTGTTATCAAGTTGTAATCTTGAAATATCATTGAAAAATTAAAAGTGCATCATTTTTACCGTTTTCACGTGCATTTGAAAATTGTTGTAGGAATTGGTTCATGCATTGGAATTTATCATTCATTAGTCTTTTGAAAAGTTTGAGAGAAAAGTTAGTCATTTGTGCTTTTCGGGAATTATGAATCATTCATTTTCTTGAAGAATTCAAGTGAGATCAAGTTTTTACAAAAGTGATTCCATGCTTGAAAGAATTGTATGCATTCTTGGTTTTTTATGCTTTTAAGCCATCATAGTGAAATTTGAAAAGCTAGAGTGCTCTAGATAGGATATTTCTCTCTTTTCATCGCTTAGTTTTGTTTTTGATTCGAAAAGACAAAAGAAAATGCATAGATTTGGTTGTGATGCTTGTTGATTTTTGTGTTTTGCTTGGAAAAACGGAAAAACGAAAAAGTTCATTATCAAATTTGGTAGATTTGGGATTGTGTTTCATTTTGTTGTTTTGGTAAAATCAGGGAAAAGATTTCTCCCTCCCATATATAGGCTTCATCAAAATAAAAGTACATTTTTTGCATGTAGTTAGGGCTTGCATTATGTTTACATTTATGTACTCACCTCATGCATTCACCTAACCGTCCAGATAAAATTAACGGTAGAACTAGGGTAAAATTTTTAGTAACTTGTGTGTTAAGTTAGAGATGTGTTCCGGCATCGTAAAACGTGGCAGCTATCGTTACTTGCCAACACTGTATCGCGGGGGTATTGTAGTCTTCCACGTACCAACCGGTATATCGAAGCTCTTTCACGTACCAACCAGGTATATCGAAGGCTCTTTCACGTACCTTAGGGTATATCGAAAGGCACTTCATGTACTTAGTGTATATAGACAGGTGTTTCACGTACTTGGTAGTATATAGGAAGGTTTTGTGTCGTACGGTTGTGCATTAGACAACACCACTACGGATTTGAGATCCCATGTACCTTGAGTATATCGAGAGACACCATAGGATTCCTGAAACGAACTGAGCTATCCATTTGGACATCTTGGCAAGGCGATACACCGAGAACAACACTCGGGGAGATTACTACGCACGTGCCATCCAGGTAGTCAGGTATTCAAGCAAGGGTACAGTCCCAATCCTCCTTGTCACATTTTACTATTGGACCTTGCGGTTTATAGCGAGTTGCGAAGCCTTGACAATCCCGTGAGGTTCCAAACTTTTGAATCCACACCTATCATATAAGTTTGCTTGTGGCCTTAGTTTGTGTAGATTTTTTTGGACTTCTTTTCTTTTGTTTAGATTACCCTAGGAGAAACTATGTTTCAGTTACTCTGGCTGACTTTCCTTAGAGAAGGTCCCGTAGAATTTTAAACTTACCACTCAAATATCCCCTTAACCAGGAGGTAATTTCGAAGGTAAGAATGGACCCACATGCCACGGTCGTGTCACCTGAAGTAGAAAACTCTACTTTGAATATTGGAGCACATATGTTCCCTCCAGATTCACCTGTCTCCAGCCCCCCACAGGGTGAAGAGGCGCAAACTTCCACTTCACAAGACTCACCTCCCGTTTTACCGAGAGAGCCTGGATCGGTGGAATGGTTAAATCCACGCCAGGATGAACCTGTATCAGCTATTGGTCCAGCTGCAGGTTTTGGACTTCATCTCTAGGCCACCCAGTGGCTCATTTTTCCATTGCATCCCCACCCAATTGGGCTACTCCTGATGACCCTCTAGCACCTTATCGTGAACAATTGACTCAATTATGTGCCATGGGCGAGGATTTTCGAAGAAAAATTATTTTACGAAGGGTTCAAGACTTGACGTTACCTCCTTAGTAGCCACTCCCAAGTTGTTATTTATCTTTTGACTCACTGGAATGACCTACCCAACATGTGACCATTTCTGAACCTGGTCAACCCTCAATTCCTACACATATACCCTGGACAGGAGATCAGTTCTATACCTCAAATGACTCAACCTGTTGAAGGACAACAGTCCAACACACCTGTTACTACTACGGTTACATTTCCCATTCCTCCCCCACTCCCAAACTCGCGGGAGGATACTCTTTACCCCCTACCTTCCTTACCGGTAATGTTAATCCTGCAGTGGATAATCAACAACCAACGTTGGGTCAACCTTTGATTAGTGGTCAACAAGTTATTGCTGGGGGGCAACCCCCGTCTCCTCAACATAATACTAGAGGAGGAGTTCCCATTGGTCCTTCCATTGGAAATTCCTTACCTGTCAAATTTTCCACCATGGGGTTATCCCATGTTGAGGGACCACCCAATGTAATTCAACCACCATGGAGTCACGCGTATCCAAGTTATCTTAACCCTATGTCGGGACAACTCAATCCTGGAAACGCACTCTACGGGATACCTTATCCCTAAAATCCATACACTCTATGGGGGAAACAAAATGTTTTACAACATGGACCCCCCACTTACAATCCCTCAAGTCCCACCACCCTTGTTTGGTCCACCCCCACCTCCCATTGGCTATGGCGGGCCCACACACAACTACGGAGGAGGCGGACCTCTACCTTCTGGCGGAGGACCACCTCATTCTGGAAACCATGACCCACCCCCCTAGCGGTGGAGGTGGAGGCCCTCCCCCTTCAAGAGGAGGTGGAGGGCCACCTCCCTGGTGGTGGAGGACCATACCATCCTGGTGGTGGTGGTGGAGGACAATACCATCCTGGTGGTGGTGGTGGAGGACCATCCTATCCTACTGGAGGTGGTGGAGGAGGCCCTTACCCTTCCGGCGGTGGCGGTGGAGCACCACCGCCTCCCAGCAGAGGCGGTGGCGGTCCACATTATCCTGGTGGAGGCGGTGGAGGTCCATCCTATCTCAGTGGCGGTGGTGGACCCCCAACATTTGGAGGCAGCCCACCCCCTCTTGGCGGTGGAGGCGGACCCCCACCTTATGGTAACGGACCACCTTATTATGGTAATGGACCACCTTGTTATGGCGGAGGACCTACATATGGTTCAGGCGGAACACCCCCTTACGGTCAGTTCCCTCCGGGGACACCCTACAACCAGTCAATGCAAGGTCCCACTGGTCCATACATGTCATACCAGTACTATTAGTACTCGCAGCCAAACCAACAGCTTCCCTTTTTGGCTATGTTGGACTTACCCGACCTGTCTCGTCTGACTAATGACCCCATCTTCCATAGACATAATTGGCCACCCATTCCGGTGAAACTACCATCAGATATTCCCAAATTTGATGGCAATCCTGGTGAAGATCCAAAAAACCATGTGATGACATACCATTTATGGTGTTCATCCAACTCCTTGATGGACGACTCGATCCGTCTTAGGTTATTTCAACGAACTCTCACCGGCCCAACTGGCAAGTGGTATATTGAACTACCACCCAATTCTTTTCCATATTTCTGCTCTCTTGCTATGTCATTTTTGACCCACTTCCAGTTTCCCATTCGCTATGAGACTGGTACGGACTTATTGACCTCTCTTCGCCAGAACACTGCCACTCATATTTCAGATCATATTCATGAATGGCGGCGAAGACGACGTTTTATTAAGGCCCATATTCTGGACCAACTCTTAGCTGATTGGTTCACAAAGTCACTTTTACCTAACGTAGCTCGAGACGTAGCTATGGGAGGGGTCATCACTGAGGAATAGGCCATTTCCCATGCCTATTACTTAGACTTGGTCTATGCTCAATCCGACACATTGTACAAAATTGTTCCTGACACACCTCGCCCTACGTATGACCCTGCGAAACCACCCAAGGGACCACAGGCCGATGGCATCATTGGTTCCCTTATTTTCCATCCTTCTACTCAAACTTGTGGCTCGTCGAACCCCCAAGGTTCTTCCCCATCACCACCATAGGTTGACCATAGCATTGCCAAGTCCACTACTCCTTCCTCCACCAAAGAGGTGAACTATGTTCAATCAGCTTCATCTCAGAAATCCGGTGGTAAGAAGAAAAACAAAGGGAAACCTAAGAATCCTTCTAACTAGCAAGAGCCCAAGTCCACCCCCGAAGACACCAAACATAAGAGGAAGTTGAAGTATCCTTGTTTGCTGTGTGGTGGAGACCATTTCTCAAAGGAATGTCCCCACCGAGACGAAGTGCAGAAGTTTCTCAAAGGAAACTCTACTACCACAGTTCTCAACGATCCCTTCCCCACTCAGAACCAATAGATGATCGCACAAACATCTCCTTCCCAGGGAGAGGCATCCTCCACCACGCATGTTCTCATGATGCATAGTGAGACCGTCAACTTGAACACACGTTCCCGTTCGTATGACTCCGTCTTTCCGAAGGAACCAGTTGGAAGTAATACTGAAAAAGCTTCCACTTCTATTCCCGACATCACCGTACCGCATGCTTCTCTCACCATTGAGAAGCCTTCTTTTGAGTCGGTGTTGCATCCACCCAAGAGCACGATTCGAAGAGCCATATTCAATCCCAATGCTCGGGCAGCTCAAAACTACAATATTGTAGAGGACTTGGCACAAGATCCTTGTGCTATGTTGATGCTAGAGGTCTTGCAGAACTTCCCTAACCAGTGCAAGAATCTCCTCCTTGCCATTGGCGCGGTTGATCCAGATTCTTCTAATACAATCATGTTTTGGCTGGAGTACAATCCATCGTACCGTCTTGGACGAAGGTGCCTCTACCTCGGTCATGTTGATTTTGTGTTCGAGAGCCATTGGCTCTCCCGAGTTGAACCGTTCTCCCACCACCCTGAACGCATTCGACAAATGTGGGTTTCAACCTCATGGGCTGTTACAAGCCTTAGCAGTTGAGTTGGGGGGTAAGACCACAACCATTATCGTGGAAGTGGTCACCGCCTCGTCAGATTATAATATTTTGTTTGGTCGTAATTGGTTTTACGCCATGACTTAGGTCGCATCATCTGTCTTCCGCATAGTACAATTCCCCCACCAAGGCCGAATTGTCACTATCGAGCAACTGGACAATCTTCACAGCTATATGAGAGTGTGGGGGCCGATCTCATAAAGGACTCATCCCTTATGGGCATTTTTCCAACCTTAGATCCCCCTAATCATGTTTCCACGGTGAACATGATCTCCTCCAGGATTTCATCCCTCCCCAACTCTGTTGATCAATGGCTTGTATCTGATGAAGGCACTAAACACCTGATTGGAGACACCATGCCTATTTAAGTTGATGAACTCACTTATGAGGCTATCCAGTTAGCACCCGAGGACCACTTAGCTGTGGCCTCCACATCCTGTTCTCTACAGCAGACGTCATCCCTACTTGATCCTATGCTCCGGAATTTCCATTCTGACGAGTCCATTATGGAAATCATGAGTGCAGATGACCCTTCGTGGGAAGACCTCCATCATCAATCGTCTTTCCTTCCCCCATTGGATACTGTGGAGAATAGCACCACCACCATATTTACACTGGATTTCCACCCTTTCCCTCAGTCCCCGATACTCATGTGTCAAACAGATTCTGAAGGCAACTTGGCCAACATTGAACCTACCATTTTGGTCGACATATCAGTTACTCTTGGTGTAGTGGAACACATTCGTTTAGTCCAGAAGTGTTCCCCCAAAGAGATTACAACGCCCACGGCCTTGTTCAAGCAATTTTGAGACGTGTTTGCTTGGACCTACGAGGAGATGCCCGGGATAGGCCCCGCTATTGTTTCACACACGATTCAAACCTATCCTGATGTTAAATCGGTCCGACAAAATTTGTGACTGGTACACCCTCGAAATATTGCGACAATCAAGGCAGAGATTGAAAAGCTCCTGAAGGCTGGTTTCATCTACCCTGTCCCACTCACCGAATAGCTCTCAAACGTTGTCCCTGTAGCTAAAAAGCAGGGTACCATTCATGTTTGCATTGATTATCGGGATCTCAACAAGGCTTGTCCTAAGGACAATTACCCGACTCCCTTTCTCGACCAGATCATTGACAATTGTGCTGGAAGTGTCATTTTCTCTTTTATGGATGGCTTTTTCGGTTACAACCAGATTAAGATCCACTCAGCTGATCAACATAAGACAACTATCATCTGTCCTTGGGGCACATTTGCTTATTGCAAGCTCCCTTTTGGTCTCAAAAATGTTGGTGCCACATTCCAGCGAGCCATGTTGTATGCCTTTCACGATGTGAAGGACCTTGTGGAACCCTACTTGGACAATCTTCCTGCCCATTCACGGCAGGAAGATCATCTGACGACAGTATTCCTCAAATGCACGTGGTATAACATCTGCCTGAACCCTCACAAGTGTATCTTCTGCGTCGAGTCTGAACGCCTCCTCGGTTTCATTGTCTCGAAAGATGGGATCCGCATTGATCCCTTGAAGGTGGAAGCCATTGTCGCTCTCCCACCTCCTATTGATATCATGGAACTTCAAAGTTTGCAAGGGAAAGCAACTTTCTTAAGGCGTTTTGTTTGAAATTTTGCACAAAAGACGTAGGGTTACATGAGACTACTCAAGAAGGACGTCCCATTCATTTGGGACGAGCAAGTGCAACAATCCTTCGACAGTCTCAAACATGCTATTACGCACGCCCCTGTGCTCCAACTGCCCAATTAATACAAGGATTATATCCTTTATCTTGCCATTTCTGCCAAGGCTATGCCTACATATACTAATGACAAAAAAACCACTGCACTCTTCATGTTCAATCATGTTATAGCGTAGTTCGGAGTTCCTCAGGCTATAGTTACCGACCATGGTTCTCACTTTCAGAACCACATGGTTGACGAATTGAGCACTAGATTGGGTTTTCGCCATGAAAACTCAAAACCTTACTACCTACAGTCCAACGGACAAGTAGAGGCCATTAACAAGGTCTTGAAAACCATGATCCAACACATGGTGGGTATGTCACCTACCCAAATTTATGAAATTATTATTTATTAGCAAAATAATTTATTTTAAATTTAATTACAAAGTTTTGTAATTATGATCAATTATGATCAAGGATGAATGTAATTACTGATTATTATTATTTAAATAAATTAATTAGGAGACAAACACCCAAGGGGACTGTTAAATGAGTGTTCACTAACCCACTAGGAGGAATGGAAGCTGTTGGAAGGTATGGGATAGATGGCAGCAATTGCACTTCACCACTAGCTGTTGGTTATGGGACAAATACCCCTAAAAATGTGGCATTATCCCCCAGGTGGTGGGAGTGGGCAGGCAGCTCATTTAATGACCCAGTAACAACTGAAAAGGCCTAGGCAGCCTACATACAACAAATTCGAATTGAGCAGGCAGCTTTTACACAATATTTTCTGCAGAAATATTTCCTCATGTGCATCAGGTGATCACTGAGAGATTCGAATAGGGAGGCTAGTTGTGAGTGCAATTATAAGTCTGCATACTATTTCTAAGAAGAACCAAAGGCATTGGTGCAGGTCTTTTGGACTGCTAGTTCTTGAAGATTCCATAGTTAGTGCTACTGGAAGTGGAGATCTTAAATTTCTAAGTTTCTTCCTCCTGGTGGTTCAGTGAACAGGCTCAGGGGTCCTAAGGAAAGTACTTGACTGTCTTTAGGAATTGGTTGGGTGGAACAGTCTTCTTGGGCTGTTTGTTCCCTACAGATTTATCCAGGTTTTACTGTTTTCTATTTTATTTTAGTTAATAGTTCTGTTAGTAAAATTGGTAATCTCTGTTTTTTTGTTTGGAAGAAGAATTTATTTCTGATTTTGTTTAAAAGTCTGAATGTTAAAGTTTAATGATGATCTAGAATTGATAAATCAATCTCTACATTTTTCCACATGCTGTTTTGTGCATCGTACTCTAGTGTAGAGAAGCAAATTAAGTATAGATGAAAAGATCGGCAAATTGCCATTGATTCGATAGATAAGTACAGTAATTTATATGATTATAATTCTGTCCTATATCTAAACATAGAAAAACTTACTGTATAGTATCAACAATGTTACAGGATTCTTTTTTTAATTCATTAAATATAAATATAGTTTAGTCTCTGCACAGTCATATAATTTCCTCTTATTTCTATTCAATGAAGATAGCAAACAAATGCAATTGAAAACATACATATCATGTTTTCCAAATAATAGTGTTTTACAATGATTTAACAACTGTTAGAATTGAACAATAATTTGTTTTCTTATCTTTACCTATACTGTCATTCTTCATTATTTTCCAGTTTGAGTTCATGTATCATTTGTTGATTTCTATAGTATCAAAAACCAAACCAATGTAAACCCTAACTCTGTTTTCGATCATCATATTTTCCATTTCAATACAAACCTTGGACATCATTCGTAGCATGAAAACTTATGAATTTTAAAACCCTAAATAGTAACTCCAGAACCATACTATCGTTTTAACAGTTAGCTATAGATACAATTTATACAAACATGTTCAAATCATAGTTTATAACCCTTGTAATTGCCGGAAGGCTTTCTGAAGTGTACAAGTAAGTTCTCTTTTGTAAAATCGAAAATAAACTAGAGCCTGGGCATGGCCCTTTTCGAATTTATCTAAACAGTCGAAACTACTTCATCGTTTTTCCAAAAACTGAGTTTATCATCAACTAGAAAATACGTACAGACATTATCATCCACGAAAAAGCATTTAAATTATTTCTTAGTTCTTTAGTCCTGTTATCTACCTATAGTACTCAACATATAACACAGGTGAATAGTACAAAAAGAAGTAGTATATTTTTCATTGCCAGAGAATCGAAGTATGGTATCCACAGTAGACGAGCCTCGGCTCTACATCTTTCTACACATAATGTAAACCAACAGGTTGTTGTTCGAAGTTTCGAATCAACACAAAATCCCAACTCCACAATGAAAGCTTCGTTGCATAGGTCGATTTAACTTTTTCAAAGGTGAACACCACATAGGGTTTATCCCTACTCCTTAAATCGAGTTTTACGATTCCTCTTGATGAGACTAAACGTCTAAAATAAAATACAAAGCATCAACCAAATAGACGAGGGTCTTTCCTTGAAAAGTTTTCACTACAACCATAAAAATCTTCATAGATGCCCAACTAATAGACAAATGTTGAAGCATGGAAGGACTGGTTACTCGTTGTTGAAAGACCACATCAACCAAGACCGATAAAGCACCTACGCGGGTTTGAAGACTTGTAGCTTACCAGGATTGGAGTTTCCATCCATTCCAAAACCCTAGTTCAAGTTTTCCCTTTCGATAACTGTTACCTACCATTTAAACGTTCAATGGTTAAAACATTATTCACATCCAACTACAAAAACGAATGTTACAACATTACTGAGTTAAGAAGACACTTACCCTTTTTCGTCCGGCGAACCAGCTCTGTATATACACATCTAAAACCAACGAGTTACTTGTCTTGGACAAGACCAGGGTACCATTACCCAAAACCTTTTGCAGGAAGACGTATTTCGTTCAAAACTCAGAAAAACGAGACTGTAAAAACTTACAAAGATGACAGCAAATAAACTACAGTCTCTACATTTTATCACACGCCATGGCAGCGAGTTGAAGACTGCAACTATCACCCTAATCTATAGGTCGTGAGGTCAAAACCATCCCACTTTCTCATCTAACTCTGAAAACCAGCAGCCTGTCGGCCACACAGACTGAAACAATAGTAACAATGATCGACATTCAATCTCCATTAACCAAAACGATGACAAAAAGCTAGGGTTACATCCAACGACCCAAAATCATTCAAATCGACAATCATAAGAGTTCCAACAAGGTTGCATTGGGACGATCAAGCAACATCATTTAATGCTTTATTCATGCGCACAAGCATGGTAATGCCACAGTTGCACATGGAGGTTTGATCAACAGCCAACTCGGAGGAATTCTTTATAAAAACCATTACACAGTGGTTGCCACAGTTACTATTACTGTGATATCATACTACGTGGATTGTTAATAGTCCTTGTCATCTGGAGCTTTTAATGCAGGATCGAGACACTATCTCTACGCCAGCTCGAGGCTCATGCCATTTTTAAATAACCGTCAACTCGTCCATCCTGTCGACATTAATGAATGTCAGTATCATTTATAACAACGATAAAACTTATATGTTGATCTTTTATAAACTCAAAAAATTATCGTTGCATTGTATAATAGTTATAGTTCCAAGATTATAGTCACAATTAGGGTCTTAAGGTTTAAGATTAGCCATGTATTAAGTTCCATTCTCATATAAAATTAATATTGCAAATTCTCATATATATTATGAATAGTTTGCAATCGTAGAACTATTGCATAGGATAGCAATCTCTAAGAATTATATGGTTAACATGATAATTTTAGTTTTCATTATTGTAACTATTAAAAAGATAAGAGTTTGCATTTTTGGAATCTGAATGAAACCAATAAATAGATAATAGCATGAAGACCATGCCAGTGATATGTATTCCATACCCTAACTCTTAATGCAATGCATTTTATGGTTAACAATACAATTACGACTTTAGTATTTATACAAGTATTTATTATCTGAAGACGACGACAGAGCTTGCTACTACAATGATGATGATTTCAGCGACGAATCTACCAGCCTAATGATGTTAATAGAAGACGTTTTGAAATCATAGTAGAGTTGTAAGATAGCCTTTGAAAACAATAATTATAACCATGTAAATCATACCTGTATGCTTTTGTGAGTCGAAACAGGTTTCTAACATTCTATTTATTTAGGACGTTGAATCTTAACTATACACGTAGTTTGAAATTTACGTAGTCATGGAACTTATTACCTTTTGTCTGCACATAGAAATATTTCAATGCTTTAGTGTTGCAGCTAAGTAAACTCCAGGGTACCTTGTAGGACACCCTTGGACATCAAAAAGAAAACTGTCAGTATCATGTCAAATTAAAAGTATCGCATCATATTTCTGACCTGTCAATACATTTATTACAATAATCATGTTTGTCAATTGTGTGTTAAAATTGTTGTTATCACAATGCTGCTAATACAGAACTTTAAATTATGTTTAGTACTAACGACTTTTTAATCATTGCCGTTGTAATCAAACAATTATTATTTTCCGCAACTATAATTTTCGTATTTAATATAGTTTTCAAAAGTTTTAAATTTTTATGAAAATTCGAGATGTTACAGGGTACGTACAAGTCCAACTGGCACAACATGTTCTTTTCTGCACTATGGGCTTATCGAACTTCTGTCAAGACCACCACTAGATTTACCCCCTTCCAATTAGTTTATGGATTGGAGGCAGTCCTACCAATAGAGTGCAGATTTCGTCCCTCAAAATCACAGTTGAACTTCTCCCTAACACTACTGCTGAGGAAGAACACTTCCTCTACCTAGAAAAACTCAACGAGACTCACCATGATTTCACTCTTGCCAACAAGGCACATAAGAAACGCATCAAAGTGTAGTATGAAAAATCGGTAGAACCTCGCGTCTACAGCAGGGGTGATTTGGTCCTCACATACGACCAAAGACACGATAAGCTGGGGGCAGGAAAGTTCGATACCATGTGGCATGGACCCTACATAGTAAAGCGTGTCCTGGAGAAGGGAGCCTATGAACTAGAAGACTATGACAGGATATCTTTAGGTGAATCCCGCAATGGGATTTACCTGAAGAGGTACTATGCCTAAGTTTTTCATGCATAAGTATGTTGTATATACTGTACACGGCATGTGTGTTTTTGTGTGGTGTGACGCTTTTGTTTAGTGTGTCTAGATCTTGTTTTTGCTTCTTATACCATGTTTTGTTTGCATGTGCAGATTGAAACCTGCTACGGATTCGCGGACGACACTAGCCGGCATATCCGTAACCTTGCTTCGGCATCCTGGGTACTTTACTCTCCCACCGGAAAGCTTATGAGCTCAGGAGAAAACTGTCTAGGTTTCACAACCAACAACACCGCGGAGTATCAGGCGGTGATTGGAACCCTAACCGATGCTCTTTCCTTGGGTATGGACCACGTTGTTATCTATTTAGATTCGCAACTAGTGGTTTCTCATCTTAACCGGATTTATGCTATCCGTGACCCTACCCTACTCCATCTCTATAGACGAGTCTGTATTCTGGAAATGCCTTTTGAATCTATTCAATACCTGCACATTCCACGAGATATGAACGTAGTTGCCGACGGATGGCCAATTTCATTCTAGATTGGTATATTGCACATACATAACATTTGTATAAAAGCATAAAAGTAGACATAACATGTAAATAATCCATTGTATAAGCAAACATGTGAAACAAGATCACATTAATCATCAATTAAAACACATAATGTATAAAGCTGCCGGAAATGTCTGTACATATATAAATCTATACAAAAGTACAAAATGGTAGTGTTAATACAAAAATATAAAGCATGATAGCTTTCAGTAAGAGTCGTCTCTACAAAAATTCTGAATCCCATAAGTTTTCAGAGTATACATGTACAGGCCGTGTGCCTAAACCCTACGACACACGGCCCTAGGCTGCTCAGCCCCAGGCTGAGCATGGTAACAGACAATGACCCTCACCACCTTTCGAAGTAGCGTGTCAAAACGAGCTGATACCCTAACTGTCAACTCCCGATATTGGAGGGTTAAGTCATGTACTGTGGGCTTTGGAATGTCGGAAGTCATCCCCTAGAGCTTCTCCCCGAGCACCTCTTGCTCCTCAAGAGCATCACGGGCCGCGGACTCCATCTCTAGCACTCCTCCTCTCCACACCTGGCGGGAGACTCCCAATGGTATCTTTGGACCTACGTCTACAAAGAAACATGTAAACATTATCAGCACTACTACAAAAAAATCATAAAATACATAAAATATAAAAACACAAGTAGTGGTTCATACCTATGTCACCCCATTGCACTCCCACTGGAAGCACTAGGTTGGGATCTCCCTGGAAGTCTGTACTAGCATATGTATAATCCTCCACCATGAGGATCTGTGCCTGCAGCCATGAGAAGAACCCAGTACCAAAACTGATGATGGCCCCCCCTCCACCATGGCGAGCCATCACATCTGTCCATCTCAGCATGTGAGGATCACATATCTCCTGATCCTCGAAATACAGTTGTGGGTGCAAGAGAGGTACCCTCTCCAACATGAAGGATACCACGATTGACCATATCAGAACTGTTTAGCACCCCGCACTGACACTTGGTCAACTAATCCTTGAGGCTAACAAGAATCCCCTCACACCAGTTAAACACTGTAAGAGCCATGCACTCCTTGACATATGTCATTTGCGACTTGCTGGCCAAGTGAGCCACTCGTCTTCCAACAACTCGCACAATGGTGAAGAGTATCGCTCGTAAGTCTCTGTCCATGACATGCTTGATGGGAATTTTACCACCAACCATCGCTTTACCCGGAGTACACCACTGAGATATCATGTCCTCAACTGAACGGTCACCGCCCTGTGACCCGGTCAAAGACACAGGATTCCCTCGTCGGGATAATCCTATCTAAAAGTAGATGTCCTCGACATCTATGGTAAGCGTGTGCTCACCTATTTGGAAGTACTGCTGAATAGGGTCCCAACATTGGACCAGGTATGTCAGTAGGTTGACTTGGGATCTCATCCATGGCACTCGAAAGTACTTGCGTAGCCCACAGTTTCGCAATGCTGCAACACTCTGTGGATTTTTTTCCACTTGCAAATCCTCAAGCTCATGCTTGCGTTCCCGCCATTCAAGGACCATTGTGTCACTCCAAACCCGCCAAGTAAGCCATTAAACATGTTTAGAACTTTGCCCCTCCATCCAAAACTTTTATTTTTTGCTAGGTTTTGAGATTCATTCGGCCGTTTGCGCCGGCGCAGATCACCCATTCTGACAGTGCGCCGCTGGCGCAGAACTCCCTTTCGGGATCTATGCTGGAGCAAAGCCTGAATGGGCTACCTGCGCCGACCCATGAACACAACTCTACCAACTTAAAACACTTAAAATCTACCTAAAAACATAAAAAAGAAAATTCTAATCCACTGAAAAGTTAAATGGGAAGGTTTAGGGTTACTTGTCACAGACGGCTCGCAAAATGATGGATCGTAGCTCCTGGAAACTGCAGTTGAAATTCGGCTCCAAATGACACTTTGCACTCTCCCAATTTGGTAAAAAACAATTGTAATTTCTTTTCACCATTTACCCATTTTATAACAAAAATGGAATATTCCTTTTATAATTTTATGCTTTGGTGGGATTTTTACTATAGTTTGGATCATTTATTGTATTTAATACTCAGTTAACCACTTTTGACCTAGTTTTTGAGCTACAGGTGCCTCATTAATGCCATCTCTCGACGTGGTGGTCATCTAGTAAGTATCATCAGGTATGAACACTCTTCGAGCATCTTTTTGTCATTATTTCACTCATTAATGTAAATTATCAAATGACAACCGAGCTAACTCTTTGTTCTTTCTCGTGCTTGTTAAACGATGAGAATAAGTCACCGAGTTATAGTTTATCACTTTTTCGGGCTTGTTAAAATCCCAAGAAAAAGGAAACCCCCCAGAGTTTTCTTTAAGCTCTTTTCAGGCTCTCGAAATACGAAAATATTGCCAAGCGAACTTGTCACGTTCACGCTTGTTAAAGTATTTGAATGGTCGTCTTCTTGGTGATAGTTTACCCCTTTTTCGGACCAGGGGGCACTACTTACGAAAAAGGAATACTCCAGCTAATCATGACTGGAAGAGTCCTCTCCCGCATTGTTTTACCCTTTTCCAGGCGAAGAGGCTAACCTTACGAAAAAGGACCTTTGTAGTCTTCTTTAGTTCTTTTCAGACTCTCTAAACATCAAATGATGCCGAGTTTACCTTCTATGGACTCATTAAAACTCAACATTGAAGGGGCCATCATGGGACGAACCCCTCCTTTCCCAGGTTCAATTTTTTTTTGGGATTGGACTCATCTATGAGATGAGCTATACCGAGCATCTGGTTACCCTCATCAAGCTCGTTAAAAACACATGAGGCACTCATCAGTCATGATGGGGAAAAAAGAAAGTTTTTGTGTTACACCTTTACTTATGGCAGTACTTAGCCGCTTTTGAACATGGCACTCATCTTGCAGTTTCATTCAGTACTTGTCCCCGAGTCCTGTTAACTTCATGAGTCTTGTTACTTCTTTGGGTAATCCAAAGAATGCTTCCACCATCAGTTTCATTAGTAGTTAGCGTTGTTCTCATCAGGTCAATACTGCCAAATCATGCCATGCCCATGTTCAAGAGATGTATTCACCGTTCATCATTTGCAGTCAGTACATCTTCCATCATGTCAGTCTACTCTGAGTCAGTCTTGTCTGTTACTGTACCATCCGATCTACTCCAAACATCTGTTATCGAGTTTCTTGTCGATGATGGGGGACTCATCATGGCCCTCCTTCGATGGGTTCATCCTCGTCAACTTTAGATCATCATCCTAGGATTGAACTTAGAAACCAATCAAGTACCTTGGGCTTGCATGCCTCAATGGTAGGTTACCTCTCTTTCGACATAAGTTTACATCATTGACTCTTGATTGAAAGATCTCGTTGAGCGTTCGACTTCAACTCATTAATTCACACTCAATGGTATGTACTGTGATACCTTGGGGATCATTGACATTAATGGTGATTTCCCTCGCACTTGTTAACGGTATACATCAATGACTGGTAATCAAGTGGTTTCTACCATGTTCAACGTCAAGACATTTTTAATCGCATGGATAGATTCGTATCATTGTGGGTTCGACTTGAAGACCCTAGGGAATCATGTTTTACCCAGGTTGCGATGGAGATTGTTTGAGTCATATTACACAGATACACATTGTATTGGTTGTGGCTGTATTATCATCTCATCATGGATCTATGCTTGTGTCTAGTAGCCATGATTGTGTTCAGTCGATCATTACTACCATGGATATGCAATGTATTGGTCGGAAGCCATGTTGTGCGTCATATGAGACTGTGTTCTCAGAGTCAGTTGTACTGCAACAACATCTTCTCTCCGACAAGTCCTTGCCATTCCTTCTATCAAAGCATTTTACTTGATTAGTTTTACTAGCTTCATGCTTTGGGGGGCATTCTGTTATACCCAAAATCTACACCTATGTAACCTCAGTGCCTAAATACCTGAAGTCCCAAGATCAAGCTAGTCATTTAGAGCAAGTTGATGACCTTTATCCGCACTCCTAATTAGGTCGGCACAGGTTGTCTTTGAGCAAAGTGTGGCGGCACAGGTTTCCCTCATGCAACATGCGCCGAATTCAGTTTCATGGGATAAAGGTAGCTTTCGAGCGAATTATAGAGGTTGGATGGGGTGGATCCCTATCCCTAACTCCTAAGTGAGCTGGCCCTTGGTTCCCTAACCTAATGGGAGGATCCCTTAACCTTCTCCCCATGATCCTCAACCTACTCTATCCACTTGGTCCTATAAACACACGAGCCCTCTCCATCCCAAGGGGAGGAAGTCTATGGTACTCTTATGCTGGTGAAATTAGCTCAGTAGTTCAGCACCCTAGTCTTAGAGGCACCTACTTCTCTCTAGGAGCTTTGGTTTGGCTTTTCGGAAGGATATTGCGATGTTGAGGCATCGGTTGTAATCCTCTCTTCTATTGTACTTCCCAATTTTCATACAGTAATATAAACGATTTCCATAAATGTTACTGTGTTAATGATATTTATAGTTAACCTCCTCAATTGTTTACTTAGACTAGTTAGTGTTTAGGCACGTTTTACTACTTGTATTGTTCCTATGTGTTTTGACAGGTCTTACAGCCACAGATATGATGACCGCGGGACTTGGAACAACAACGAGGAGAAAGATCTATGAATCTGAGGTAAGATGCTTAATTACTCGATCTCTAACTAGATCTAGGAGAGTAGTTTCATATTGTGTCTCATTTGTTCTAGACTTTCATTAAGCTAGAGAGATCATGCCTTAAGTCCGCTTTTGGTAGATTGTCTGATAAAAACAAGGAGCTAAACATATTATTTGGGATTCATTATCAACAAAGAGTACAAAATTCAGAACATATTTAAATCACATTGATGACAAACACACCATAGCAAATACAAATTTTCAAAGATGTAAAGTTATGAATGAGACCTTGGACAAGAGGCCTTTGGAGACCGCTCATAATGCATCAAATTTTCTAAATACATTAACTCAGATAGATATGTCAAAATTAGGGATCAAAGACATGCCCTATAAACATTAGTTGGGGTAGAAATATTATTGGGAAACATCATCATGTAAGGAATGTGCAAGCTAGTATCTTGAAGAGACTCATAAATTATTCCCTCAAGTTAGGCAATTATCAGAAGATAGAATCTCCTTTGTTCTTTCTAAATACTTTGTGAAGAACACCTTAAAAATTGCAGTTGTGAGAAATGACAGAGTATTAAAAATGGAAGTTAAGTTGGATCAAATCAATATACCTGACAAAATTCAACTTCATAGGAAAACATGTGAGGGTTCTTTATGTTGATCTTTTGCAATCAACTTAGAAAATTTCAAAGTTGCAGTCAGTAATAGAGAAACTAGAGAGTCAATTGAAGCAGGAGAAAGCCAAAAATGAAGCAAATTAGAACCAAATAAAGAGACTAAAGGTAGATATTGTGACTCTTGGAACATAAACAAATGATGTGCAACGTACTAAGAAGCTCCTTGATGAGAAGGAAAACATAGTTCAAATGTTAAAAAGGAAGTTAAAGGTTCCAAGCACCCAACATGTACAGAATCCAGAGCTCACAACATTACAATAGGAAAAGGATTCTATCTACCAAGAGATGATGGATTATAAAAGAAAATATCTGAAATTACAAGATGAAAAACAAGATTGGGAGAAGGACAAGTATGAATTATTATCAAAGGTTGCAGCCTTGAATTCAAAGTTAGCAAGTAAACCTTATCCAATGGTTGAAAAGAAAGGAAATTATCCTTCCACAAAGGAATTGACCTAGGCTATGTCACAAATTACCTTAAAGAATAAGAAAGCAAGGAAATAAAGGAAGAAAATAAGAAGTTGAAAGAAGAGCTTGTTTATAATACTAGATAGAAGAATACAGCTCAAAATGAGAGAAAGCAACTACAAAATAAAATCAATGAGCTTAAAGACAAGATGACAAGTAAATTACCCCCTACAAGGAGCTAAACATCTTATTTGGGATTCATTATCAACGTAGATTACAAAATTCAGAGCAAATTTAAATCACATTGATGACAAAAACACCATAGCAAATACAACTTTTCAAAAACGTAAAGTTGTGAATGCGACCTTGGACAAGAGCCTTTGGAGACCGCTCATAATGCATCAAATTTTCTAAATACATTAACTCAGATAGATATGCATAAATTAGGGATCAAAGAAATCCCCTATAATCATTATTTTGGGTAGAAAGATTATTGGGAAACATCATCATGTATGGCATGTGAAAGCCAAAGCAAAACAAATGATCTAGCACGTTAGGAGATTTAAAAATATTCTCAATAAGATCCTTTAAAAGGGTCTTCCTTCCTTTTGGGATGAAGATGGAAAATTAATTTCCTAGGAACAATATCAAAATAAATTGGTTTAGGTTCATATGGATCAGTCAAAGTTTGAAGACTTAGACAAAAGCCTAGCTGGAAAAACCATAATCGAAAAGTTGACTGATGATTTTGAGGTAATTGATAAGTTTCAAATAATAAAATCAGATTTTCCTCCTATGTCCTATGCAAATTATGGGGATTTAGAAGTATTAATTAAAGAAATGGTGGATTATGAAATTACAACTCAAGAGCAGTGGGAAGGTTGTGGAAAATATTGGTAAAACCAAGTATAAGCTCCACTTGTAATGGAAAGATGTTACAGATTGTATCGAAGTTGTTGTTTTTTTGGAAATATGCTTGATCAACACATGACATCCTGAATTAAACCAGTCCTCTGCTAAATTTAACCGTAATGGAGATGATTGATAACAAAGAAGTAGTTTAGTTCCAGAATTTTAGGCATATGTTACAAGAATTCTATTTTTAGTAAACAACTGGTTAGGGTTTTCTCTTGGAGCGTTTTGTATAAATTCTACATTTTTTAATGTAATGAGGATTGGATTCTGAGAGAAAAAAAGATTACTTTGTACTGTAATTTCAATTTTGATATTAATAAGTTATAGAGAGCAGAAGTTCAAAACAATTTCGAAATAGAGATTCATGTGCCATTATTTTCTAGTTTGTAATCATTTCATGTGAATGCATTTCTTGTTCTATTCCATTTTATGTTATTTCTTCAGTATTTTAATGAAAGTAAATGAGTTTGAATTCATCTATGATGCTCCGATTTCATCACATTCAGATATTTTCACTATTTTTCCTTCTAAAATTGATACATAACTCATCCTTCTTAGATGCTCGGTGTTAATGAATCGTGTTTCTTAAGTCTGATTCCATACTACAAGTCCCTAAATATCTGAGAAAATAATGTCTATCTTGCCTCTGTCATTGGTTTTGTTCAACCATTAATCTCTTGTAGATTCAATAAAATAGTCATTTATTGACTCCATGCCCAATGGTTATACTCTTTGATTCAACCATTTTATGAAACTTCATTACTATCAAAAGATCAGGCCATTGTTCTGAAGACAAGAACTGTTGTTGAGTGACCTTTGGAGACAATATTCATATTCAGTCTTAACGATTGGCTTGAGGTTACCTTGGGTATTTTCTTTTACAACCAAGGGGAATTTTTTGAGTGATAACAAGAAGAATGAAATGTGTGAAAATCAAAAGTTGGAGATCCTTTCACTAAAGGAAGATTTGGATAAGAGAGTTGCTCGATTGGAGACAAACTCCAGGTTTTAGAAAAGCACCATGATCTTAGATCAAATTCTTAGTTGTCAAAGATCACCACATGAAAAGAGTGGTCTTGGGTTTTCTCTTGAAGAAAGATCCAAATCATCTGAGGGAAAAGGTTATGGATAACTCAAACCACAAATAAACCATCAACAGGGGAGGAAAGGAAAATCAACCAAAATTTGACAAAAAAACTACATAAGGGTTGTATTACCAATAATACAACATACACTCAGGTGCAAAAAACCTTTTTCTTGGTTGTTGTTTCTCTTGTAACAAATTCTGGCATAAAACATTGGATTGTGAGGCACATGCCAAGGGTAACATTATTGAAAACAAAGTCATAACAATTAAAAGAATTGTTGTATGATGTAAGTGCAACAATTCTAGACATATTGGAAATTTTTGCAACAATGTAGTATGTTACAAATGGAACATCTTAGTCCTTAAATCTCATGATTGTGAGAATTCATATAAATCGAATAAATTCTAAAAGAAAAAACAAGAAAAGAATATTGAAGGAGAATATCAACCAAATCTATATTCTCTAAACAAAAGAAGAAGTATCTTTGCGATTCAATAGAAAGAAAAATGTAGAAAAGTTTGGAAAAGGAATTCAACAGGATAGAGAGAAGAAATTGATGGATTGGTTCTATGCGCAGAAACTGAAAGGAGAATTGAAAATCCGACCAAGTTTCTTACATTGGAACGAGAAAATACGATGAAAATTTTGGGAGATGAATCCTTCTATCCTTGTTGTACCTCAATACAGGGGCAAAACTATAGACAACCTGACCTGTCACATAAAGAAGGTTGTGCATAAAAAGGGAATGCAACAGACTGTAAGCATTAATGACTGGTAAATTAGTGACATGACTAAGAAGTGGTGTTATTAATAACTAGTGGCAGAGGATGGTTAAATGAATTTGGACCAAATCAAGGTGAATCTGAGTAAGACGAAAGGAAATAAAGGCAATAGGAGGGTACAAAGCGTCTCATACAAGCCTTCGAAAACTTATAAATACAATCACTAGCCTCTACTGAAGACATAAGTCACGGAGTAAATAGAGGATAGTAAGGTTAGAGCTAGAGGAGAGCTATGGCACCCAAGATACAATGTAGAACAAAGAATCAATCAGTGGGTTTGTAGGAAGGGACTACACAAACACCATGACTGTCAACATAAAAGACGATAAATTTCCCTTGAGAACTATATTCCGCAAGAAAACCTACTGTGGCATCAATCAACTTACATTCCATAAAAGATATAGATGTACCAACATTGGAAATACCCAAGGGGGGTACTTGTTGAAGAGAATTTGCTCAGCCAACTGTACAAATTTCAGTTTGTTGATTATGAACTAACCGATGACGAAAAGTTTCCTGAGCTGGTCAATAGAAACTACTTGAACAGAAGGATAATTCCATAACCTAATGCACCAGTTATTACAGAACTTCAAACATGGGCCTATGGGATATAAAAATCAGGGGTCCTAAATCTAATGGATATTCCTCATTTTGGAAGGAGCCCACAAGTAAAAATGTGCGCAAAATGCTACTATCATGGGTACATGGTGGATTTTTGTGGCTGAATAGGCCTATATAACATTGATGCCAAGTTTATAGAACTGATAACTAGACTCCCTACCAGAGGAGAAGATGTGAGCATCCTTCTGGATAGGAAGAGAGTAAAATACCTTGCGAAGAATGTAACAAAAAATATGGAACCCAAAGAGCAAGCATAGGATTTTCATTCGCCGCACATAAATGGAAAAAGATGAATTTTGCAGTTCAGGTTCTAGCATGCAAGTTGTTTTGGAAACTTTGGCAGGACCAAGTATCAACAACAATTATTACAACCACAACACAATGCATGGAGGGAGTTCAACTTAATTGGTCGACATTTATCTTGAATGAGTTTTTGGATGACTACTAGGAAACTCAAGAAAACGATACACCTTTTCATTACACTTGGATGTTAATATGTCTTGTGCTAGTGGGATGGAAGGAGCCAAATGATAGACAAATTATTTGATAAAAACAAGAAACCATTCTTTGGCTGCAAGGTATACAAATTTGTGGTTTTCAAAATCTAGTGCAGACAAGTAGAAAACAACATTAATTTATTTCTATACAATCAAAGAGATTAGGGTTATCATAAATGAGACACCACACATACAACCATAAATAATTGATCTATATAAGGGAATTGCATGCTTCAGATTAGGAATGCATCATATATATGTACAAGTCCCTTTCCTTTGCATGCAAGTCCCTTCATAGCTTATCTGGATTCCACTCCGGTACTACTCGATCTCACCCTGGAGTCTGCGTAATCAAGACAACCCTCACCTCAGCTCTCAGCTCCATCAATTTGGCTCCTTGCACTTAAATATGGCTCGTGCGAACTTGTATCAATGTTCTTTAAATGGGCCAGTACACACCCTAGACGACATCCTGTTTGCTTCTCCAAGACGCTGGTTCGGCTCTCTGCACCCTTGTGCTCAGTTGTATTTTTGGTTGTGGACTCTCTCGATGCTATCTGCCATGACCAAGCCGCGCGGGTCTTTCTCGTCGAGGTGGTGGGAGCCATTGCAAAGCCAAGAGTACTCCTGTCTCTGGTGATGGCTTCGACACTGGCATCTCCTTTGCCAGCCGCAACTTGATTGACGAGTGGGGAAGGGAAGTTGGTTGCAGATCACTTGGCCTCTGGCACTAATGGAGGCAATATCAATCACTATTGGATCATAAAAAACATGCTTGGCAAGCTTCTGGATGACATGATGGGAAACTGGGGTTCTGCTAGGAATCAAATGCTAGCCACCAGGGCCAAACTCATCGAGCTGGACGAATGTCTAGCTAACCTTGACGCAACCTTCTCATGGAGCCAGCATGCTCTTGTGAGCCGCAGCCTGTTCATGGCTGAATCTGGTGGCAGGGGTGATGGTGGTAGCGTCTCTGGCGTCCCGATTGCTAGTGGTTTTCCCTCTGTAGGGATGGCAGCTGTTGCTGCAACTGATACCACGGACCCCTTCCTAGTCGTTCTTGCTCCAGCTTCGCAGACAGCTCCTCCTATGCACTTTCCGGTCCCCTTCTACGATTGTCTCTCCCCCTCCCTGCAAAAGGATGTGCAGCCATGCAGAGCCTGATATCCTCGCTACTCGAAAAACTGAGCCTCTTCCTGTGAAGCTGCCGGAGAAGGAATTTTCGGGGAGTTGCTCCATTATGGAGGATTTCCCTCCTGCTTAACCTTTTCCATGTCTAGTTAGGAGCTCAACGAGAAGACCGGGCCTCTCTGCTCCACTCTATTTCTTTGTAAGAGATGTTTAATGTCGTTTCTGAAAGATTTCGCTCAGACAGTGTTTTGTTTTTTGGGCTTTCCGTTGGAGGCAAATTTTTGTATAACCTGCAAGCTAGTCTGTAATACTCTTGCTACTTCTGCTTTTTTTGCTACGCCGGGATTGCCCCATTATCCCTGGATGCTATGTAATTTTAGCATTTTTCTTAATTAAATACTATGCGGACTTACAAAAAAAAAAGAAAGAAGAGGGACACAATAGCACGCAAACACACTAAAAAACACACATGCTTAACGTGAAGGCACATTTACCTACACAGATGAAGGACACGACTGAGCCATAACAAGGTTTCAAGATTCTGACAATAGTACTAGTGTTTCCCACACAAGAGATGCAAGAATCATCATTTGCAATAAGTGTAGTGGAAATGATCTTGTCGTGGTTACCCATGGATGAGCTACATGTATTACATACATCTGTTGCACAGGAAATTCAAGGACGACATGAAGCTATATCAGTAGAAAGGTATAAATTTTTTAATAAAAAATAAACATTACAAGAGGAATGTTAGAAAATGCAAAGGAAGAAAGAATAAATTGTGCAAAATACAGATAAGTTGAAAAAGGAGGTAGAGGAAATGCAGCAAAATAATTCAAAATTGCAGAAGGCAATTGAGGGGGTATGTGATACGCTACCAAATGTACAAATAGAAAAGGATGCCCCTCTAGAATAAAATGTAACCAATATAGGTGAATTTATTCAAGGTCTTCGTGTTAAAATTGAGAAGCTCGCAACAAAGAAACAACCACAGACACCTCCAGAGGTCAGAGTTGAGCGAGAACACATATGAGAAAGAATGAATTTCTATAGAAAATATAGGACCTTGGATCTAAAGTGTGAAAATTTACAAGAAGAAATTGCTAAACTATGGGGAAAGTTGGTTGCAAATGAACAACTCAAGGAAGTGGATTAGAAGCTGCTAATTGTGCAAGAGTCAGATCAAAAGATGCACGATAGTTTGTCCATACTGCTAGCCGTTGAAAAAATGGCCAAAATGGGAGAATACAGGAAACGATAGTAGGAAGTAAGAAATACCTGACATGAACATCAGAGGATAGCCAATGGGATTGAACAATTACAAGATGAAATCTTTATGATCATAGAACAATTTGCGCAGATGAAATGGGAAGTTAGGGAAGTTGTTGATGAATGTATAGAAACCTTGAAATTATCTACTGGTGATAAGGCAAAGGAAGCAATATTGGGAAAATAAGCATAAATGAAGGATGAGGTTACAATTGCATAGGAAGCTCTACAGAAGTTCACAATAACAATACAACTAGAAAAGAGAATAAAAAATATCATTCTTTGATATTTTTTATATAATGATAATGGGTACTACGAAGGATAGGAGCTGGAGTGAAGAAAAAATCCAGGGGGAGAAAATTGCACATGCTGCATAAATATAATATTATAAATTTGCCACCAAAAATTGTAGAAGATAAGGATAAAGAAAGATCCCCTTGCCATTGATGTCAAAGGGGGAGATATTTGCAGAAAAGTATATAATAACAAAGATCCAAAATTTTGATAGGGGGAGTATAATTTTGATACAAATCTCACATTCAGGGGGAGGCTATCTTTTTATTGGTGTTGAAATCAATGCCAAAGGGGGGAGATTGTTGGAAAATTGTCATTAATGTCAAAGCATTAAGAGACAAGTGGGACTACAACCATCACACTAAGTCGGCTCTGCCATAAAATAAGGAGGAATAGAGTCAGCATGATGAGTTGGTCTTACCATAACATATTTTTTTGGCTTGATATGTGACCCAACACTTCTATAAATAGAGGAAGTGATCTATCTATTTCATTTTTCATGTAAGGAAGAATTGAGCTTTGATCGACTATGCAGATTCCAAGTAGATAATGAATTTATGGGGATTAGAGGATGAGGATGGTTTGTGCTAAGTGCACAAATCTGATTGTGCAGAAGATGATCATAAATGAATATGTAGTTGAAGCAGAGCATGTAGAAAATGTGAGAAGCAGGATCAAAGCAGCGTGTACACCAAGAGAAATAGTACGCAGAACCGAAGCAAAGTACACAATAAGTAGAGTAGTGCACATAACAGATAGTGAAGCATAACAGTTGTGCATAAATTAAGTAGAGCACATAAGTGTGCGCAAAAGAAGTTGAAACAGTGAACAAGACAAGTGTGAAGTTGTGCACACAAATAAGGAGACAGGATGGGGCAAGGAAAGGAGATTGCAGTCTCCTGTCAATTTGGTGCCTGAACATAGCAAGTTGTTTCTTGCACAGAGGATCAATGTCCTCACAGGTTGGATCCTTTAATCAAAAAGTTGGTGCTTGCACAGAGGATTGGTGTCCTCACAGATTGTGCCTATAATCAATGAGTTGGTGCTTGCATGTGGGATTGGTGTCCCAACCAGATTGGTATCTGAGTGATTGGGTGCTCACATCATGGAGATCAGTGTCTCCCACCTATCCATGTAATCAAATTTTGTATACATATATATATAATGTTACTTTCCAAATACTATGTGCACATTTGTATTTTATTGTTGTGATTTAAGTAGGAGTTGGTGCATAATTTTTAAAGTGAAAATTTGTTTAATCTATGCATGATATTGATTCACGCCCCCTTTCAGTATCATTAAGAATTCCGACATCCTCAACTGATCTACGTTGCCACACATGTCTACTATCCATACACTTTTCTAGATCCTTCCAGATTTGTATAGTAAATTGATAGGTCATGAAGAGATGGATGACATTTTATCCTGCATAACAAATATAACATATGCTTGGTCCCTTTTTTTCTCTTTTTTCTGAAGTAATTACCAAGATGAAATATGAATCACCAACATAATCCACATGAACAATTTATTTATTGGGGATCACTAATATTCTAGATTGCAGACCACCACTATCTACATTCCTGATCATCCTTATTCTTCAACACTTCATATCCAAGTTTTGCAATATGTGTACACCGCATCTTATTCTTATTCCATATCAAAATGTTAGGTTCATCCCTTAGTCACACATGATTATACCTCAATTTTTTTATAAAATGTTTGCAATGTGCATCTTGAACACCTGTGAAACACATCCAATCAGAGCTGATCCACCCTTGTTTCCAAATATTTGTTCGTGTAGCATCTACCACTTGAATCAATGTAAAAATACCTCTTTGGTGTACTCCCACAAGTAAATAATCTGATATAAAGATATTATTTCCACAACCCATAATAGAATCCTCCCCGATTTTAATCAATGATCCCTCACCAACCCTCCATGCAAGGTGATTGCCAATGAGTCCATTGGTTGTAGCTTGGGTGGTTGGGAGGAAAGATTGTTTCCCTCTCCACCTAGGTTCAATTCTTGTAAGTGACATGATGCTCTTGTTGAGCCCTATCGTAATGATTGTATTTCAAGCTTTCCTTGATTCCTTCGAAATAGTAGGAAGGTGATTTTTCCACTGAAAAAAAAGGTGATTGCCAATGAGAGGAAAGGCAGTGACCAAATACTTTCAATTATTGGAAGCACTCTTATAGGTTTTATTAGGAAATATATCCCAATCTAGTAATGTGGTTGGATCCATATACTTTTGTACTGGAATCCTCTTCCATAGTTTGTCTTTAGTAATAAGGTTCCATAGACTCTTTGTCTACATTTCCATATGAATGGAAATGAGTGCTTTAGTCCCCATCCACCCAAATGATTTGGATGTGATAACAATTGCCACCTAGCCAAGTGATAGACAAACTATCCTACTTCCCTTTCCATATAAAATCAAAACAAAAGTCTTCTAATTCTATCCAAGACACATTTCAAAATATGTGCAAGAAAGAACTAATATACCATACTGGCTTCTAATATAAACTTAGTTAGTGTTACCTTGCCACTGCAAGACAAACAATGGTGGAACTAGAAATGGATCCTAGTTTAAATTTGATTGATAAGCCACCCTGAATCTCATATTCCATAACCATTAAGCTTTACATAATCCAAAATATCTCAAATTGTCTAAAATATTAATAGATATCAACTCAAACAATGGACTAATCCTCCCAACTAATTGATAGTTTAAGACATTAAAACTAACGTAATATTTTAAATGGTTTACCTAGTCCATCCCAATTGCATTATAAAAGAGTTGTAATTCCTATTGAAAAACATTGACCTCATCCATTGTTCCATGAGAAAATAATAGCACACCATCAACAAAAATAAGGTGAGTTGTATGTTCTTAACCCCCACATTGATTCCTTTAATCTTCCTCTCTGCCTGAGCTACAAGTAAGGCTCTACTCAAGCCTTTTTCCACCAATAGGAATAAGTAAGACAAGAAGGGATATCCCTATCGTAATCAAGATATGTTTTAAACAAGGATGGAATTATGTCATTGATTAGAAAATAGTAAGACACCCAAGTAATGCACCCCATGATCTAGTTGGCCACCTGCACATTGAAGCCAATATGGATAAATAATAATCTATGATATAACCAACAACATCGTTCGTAAGCTTTTGAAAGGTCCAACTTCACCATTACAATAGATAAATTCAATTGTCTAATGGAATGGAAGGCCTTTTGTGCCGACTAATCACCTCATGGATGTAACATCCCTCCAAAAAACCAAACTATTATGCAAAGGAAACTCTCGACAACATCCTCTTAAGTCGAATTGTTATATATATTTTTAGAAGATCTTATAGACATAGTTACATAAGGAAAACTTTTGGAATTAGGCCAATGAATGTGGAATTAAATTAGCTCATAAATTTCTCATTTTGTTTCACCTCCATAAATATGAGTAGGTTATCCCCGAGAAGGTCAAGGAATCCTAAAAAGAATTCGATGGTCCATCCACCGGGACCTAGGATTTTTTCCTTCTAGAATGTGAACATCACTATGAAAAGTTCATATTTGGATATTTCTTCTAGAAAGTCTCAATTGTCATCTTCAAATACCAATTGAGGAAAAATGAATTGATAATTTTATTATTTCAAATAAATTAGCTTGAGTATTTTCCTAAAATATCTGATCAAAGTAGTTGACTCCTAGAGAGGCCAAATCTCTAAAACCATTCACTATTCGACCATCCTCAACATGAATTTCCCATATAGTGTTTAATACACTTCTTCGATAGCTGTAATGGTGTGAAATCACCTTACGAATGTTCCAAGCTCTTCTCCAGCCCGTCACATAGATTGATTGGCATGGTTCTCACTGGACAGTTTTGAGTCTCTGAAGCAGCTGAAGAAGAGCTTTCCAAAAGTGAACTTGAAATTTTTGTTTTGGTTGCAGGGTTGCATGTATCGGGAATAAGTTGGGGTAAGCATTGTGGATCTTCAGAATTTGGCTTCCAGACAAATGCCAGGGAATAGCTGGGTAGAATTTCAGTTAGCCGATGAAGTTCTTTTTGGCCTGAAAGAGCCTGGGGATTATCTTCATGTGGGCTGCATTGACTGGAAAATTAATGGGATGCATTGATGTCTTATATCACTGCGGATTAGAATTGGACCTGCATACTTTTAAGGAAGAACGGATGGAGCAACCAAAGAGATTGCAAGAGGATGAAATTGAATGCACTGTAACCAGCAGAATAAAAAAAGAATCTACTTCTGAAGGGGTCGAGAAATTGCAGAATATGCAAATGAGTAGGAAGACTACAATTGTACACGGCTTCAGAGGATTGCAGGTGACGGCAAATGCATTGTTGATTGCTGTCATTGATAAGAATGGATCTGTGTATGTATTTCTACAGATGAATATTTTGCGGGCTTTCAAAGTTTACGTGGAAAAGTCGACACCACTTTCAGAATGTTTTAATTGTTCCGATCTTCACATATTATCAAGCTGGGAGGTAGCAGGTTCTGACATTGGGGGTCAAAAGGCCAGCACTGACATTCCAAACCGCCACTGGTTCAAGTCTTTTGCTGATGAAAAAGAATTACTAGATGGTGGCAATATTGAAGAAAGGACTTTGAATAGTAATCGAGATGTAAGGAATAGGCCTGGAAATACTAGAGTGTCTTCCACTTCTAGTGGTTTTGTGAACAGTTCATGCAGAAAGGATGGGATATCCGAGGTAAAAAGGGTACAACCCTTACGCAGGGTTTTCCTTCCCTCAGAACGAATTGATTCAGGGGCTGTTATTTCTTTGAGACCATATGGAATCACAAAGCTTGTTCATTCAGTCAATTTAATGTCATCTCTGAAGGAGTATAAAATTGTATAGACTCCATTACATCTGTCTGGCATCATTCTTGAGGACAAAGGTTTGGATGCCAACCATCGGTTCACATGGTGTGGATACACACAGAAGAAAGAATTTTTGTAGGAGAAGTTATTGGTTTTTGTTATCAAGGTTGTTTGTATTTGGTTTCAAAATTGGCACTTTATGTTGTCCTACCTCCACTTTCACTTACTTCAAGCATGATGATGTCAGAATCTCAAGGACGATGGTGGTTTACTTCCACCGATGCTACATATGTTTTTACTCAGTATGAAAGTGTACCTTCTATAGATAGCAAGAGGGCACAATGTCAGCAATGGCAAATTGAAGTACTAGACAAAGCACTTGTTTATGATGGTCTTAAAGAAGCTGAGCTCCTATCTTCAGAGAACGGTGAGTGTTATTTAGGAAATTATTACTTAAACAGGCTACAATCTGATGATAATTTTTTCCTTTCAGTACTAGTTTCAGAAGTTCAAAGTATCTTTTCATTTGGTGTATATCAACATTATCACTTCTAAGTTTCTAACATATGGTGTAAATACTTGCAACTTATTTTTTGAGTTACATCTTCTTAGAAGACCAGGAAATAGTAAACACCCTCTTGGCAGGAGTATCTTAAAGTGTTGCTTTAACCATTTGGCCATCATGTCTGCTGATGCCAAATCCCCATAAAATGACAATTAGAGCTGATTTGAGCAGGCATTCAATATGGCTTGCTAGAAAATATGGTTTTTAGGACTATAAATGGAGTTTTTGCTGGCTGGAATACTCTATTTTTTGGGTGTTGGGTAGTTTCCAGCCTTTTTCTTCAGGAGGGTATTAAACTTGTCCATGTGTGGATGAGGGGGAAATGCTACTTCTTTTGACGCAATTTAGAGTATTTGGACTAGCAGATTGCTGCATGTGGGTCTAGGCTTTGAATGGCTCCTTCCCTAGAGAAAACTAAGTGAGAGACCAGAAAAACAAGAAAAAAAACAACTTATAGTGATGATCTATTGAGCTGATTAGTGTTAAGTTGGAGTGCTTGCCATGATGATGAATTAGGTACAAAACTGAGTGGGCGTGCTCCATGCCATCATGTGGTTAACCAAGTATTCCTGAAGTGTGAAGTTGTGTTGATGTGATAAACATTGGTTTTGTGCTAACAAAGAGGTGCTGTTTATGGTGGTCCTTGAGCTAATGTGGATGTGGATGAGGCCAATTGCAAGTCCTTGGTGATGACTTTGACATAATAGGTACACCTCAAGTTTTCGATTTGAATTATTTTCCAGAACAATACCTGTTATATTTACAGAAAATATTGAGAAACAACAAAGCAGAAAGTGGAAGGGTATATACAATAGACATCATGACCTTTTATGTAAAGCAACTAAAGCTGAAGTAAAATCAGAATAGGCATATCTCATCCTCCCACAAAGAGCAAAAAGTTGATAATGATCTGGTCTCACTCTCAAAGACAAAATTTTCCAAAGGATGATTAATTCTGAAATCCACAAGCACCGTCATATCTCAAAGAAAGCAAAATGAACAAGAAAATGACCATTACCAAACACTGTAGCATGCTAATGCAACTTGTCCTGAAAAAAAGCTGAATAGCGATCCTCAACATAACTCTAGCATTGTTTGGTGAATGGACAGTCCCAAAAAATATGCTTCATTGTTTCCGAGTAGTGACAAACCAGACAAAGTTCATCTGAAAGCCTCTCTCGGGCAATCGAGATTTAGAGGGAATTCCATGATAAATCATCAACCAAGCAAAGACCCTTAACATATCAGAAAGCTAAACAGATCACACACTGTGAAGCTGATGAACCCATTTGTCCTCGACATTGGTGAACACCTGTGTTGCATTGAAGACTGCAAGCTGTTTTCACACTCGATGCTTACAAGACCATAACATAACCTGTAAATAACATATGGAAGAGCAAGAGCAAGAGCAAGAGCGAGAAGCTGATGAACCCATTTGTCCTCGACATTGGTGAACACCTGTGTTGCATTGAGGACTGCAAGCTGTTTTCACACTCGATGCTTACAAGACCATAACATAACCTGTAAATAACATATGGAAGAGCAAGAGCGAGAGCGAGGGAGATTCATCTTCTTGTTCACACTACTACATGGTATTGCGGTTACCTAAGCAACAAAAAAACTTAACCCATATTTCTCCATGCTTTTTTTCTCATTTGCTATCGTCATCTCGACATTGCAACTTGTTGCTCTTGTTTTTAACACTATTTTAGGAAATATTCAAGGAAATAATTTTTTTCATATTCAAACATTGAGAGCTATAGGAAGGTGGCGGATTAGAGTTTTCAAATCCAACGATCATATGCAATCTGGCAATGAGAACAACCACATATTGTTTCCTTAAATAAATACACTATCACATCTTCAATCTAATTTAGCACTTATCTATTGAAGTTTGCTTCATTTGCATAATATATCATGGTCTCTGTTGATTAACCATTAGTTCAACAAAAAAAGGTAATAATAGTTTAATTCCACATGATCTAATCGCCAATCTTTTGATTTATAGATTATTTAATTCCATCAAACTGAGCAAATATCTTATGATTCCCTTGCATTGTCTTTTTCTTTCAATTTGGTAGTGCAACGTGGCACTCTTCGTTAAGCAACCAAGTTCTCAAGAGAGTCAGGTGAAAAAAATGACAAAATCTTATGAAATGAAAACCAAGCCAAAAAAATAAGCAACACAAGAGTGAAGAATGAAAGAAAGAAGACCATGAAATCACATAACAAATCAAACAAGATAAAATGAAAGAAATCCAAAAGCTAAACATTTACAAAATTCTAATGGGGTCCCTTTATTTTGAAAAATCAAGGGCAAGTTGTTGGGGGGCAACAAATGGCGACAAGTTGGGTGAACTAGTTATATCTGCTCAACCAAGTTAGAATTTTACTCCTAGAAAAAGTAAACAAGCTTCATAATAATAGAAAGCATCTTTAGGCTATAGGTCCCACCATATGTCCATAAATTCAAGAAGACATTCTCATCAAACACTTCACTAGAAAACGAAAAGTTAGCTTCTTCCAACCACATCATGAGATTAATTAATTTTAGAACTTAGTACCAAAACCAACTGATACAAGGTGTGATAAATATCTAAACTTTGTAATATGAGCATATAAGAGCCTTTATGTATTTCTTACTTCTCCTTGAACCAGCATTGCTTCGCTTCCCATGAGCGCCCATAGCCCCGATGAAGATGCCTTGTACCATATGAGCATTGCCCCACTTCCAATAAACATCTATAGTCCTGACGGGTAATTTGTTCATACTTCCCACATCAGCTAGTATTGTCAACTTCCATTGACTACCCGTAAAGATATATATAATAATGAGGGTAATGAAAGTGGGGAGGTCAATAAACATTGAACCACTACCAGAAGACGTCCATAGCCCAAACAAATTTGTTTGTAATTCCCATATAAACTAATGCTTCCAACTTCTCTTACACAATAACACCTTAAATATTTGTAATAAAGATAATTACATATGAAATTAGGTGCGAGAGAAGAAGGGTGGTAAGATAGTGTCTAAAATTTACTAGGAAAAATACCCATTCACAAAATTGAGCTAAAAGTCTCCCTTCCATCAACTATTTCAGGTATAAGCTATTTAAAGTATAGTAGATGAAGTATGGAAAAATAAAACAGTAGGTGTCCTAGAATGAGATTGTGTTTGTGATAAAAGGATGAACCTATTGAACATAGGAGTTCCTCTATAGTTAGATATTGAGTCATATTGTTGGAATATTCTCACCATCATTTTTTATATTTGCATGCCTGCATGCATTCAGTCATCATGCATGCATCCAGTCATATTTTGGTGGTCTCCCTAGCACCTATAGCCTAATTTCAGCTCCCTAGAGCCTGTCTTCAGCCCCCAGTATCCCTCCTACCTACCTGATGCGCCTTGTTTTCCTCACCTGGCTGACATGTGCACCTTATCTCACCTACCAGGAGTTAACAACTAGTTAGAGCATTGATTGACCAGTTCTTCCATTGATTGCTCATCCTAACTGCTTGTAGCTCCCAGTTAGCTAGTTCTGGAGAGCCACTTGACCTTCTGATAGCCTCATGCGCCCACCTTGGAGTCTCCATCCCCTGATTTGTGCTCACATGGCTCAGTTAGACTCAGTTAGACTCATTTGACTGACTATTGACCATTTATGACTGCTACTACTGATTGGATGATGTCTCCAATGCCATCCAAGCCACACTTTGAGGATGATTCGAATGACCTCTTGGTTAATTCGAATTCACTTGACAATTATTGTATTGTATTCAGTTTTCACAGTGCCAACTCATAGCTGATGTATGATTATACTGCTATTCTCCATTTTCTGTGTTCATGAGTGATTATTGACTACATTATTATCTTCTTCTTTGCAATTATTGAGTGATTTTGTGTGAGGTTTGTTTCAGCTATGAGATGTTCCTGCAGATTATCACATGGTATCAGAGCTGACAGCAGCTATTCGAATTGCATCCATTGCAACATTTCATTGAGCAGTTGTCTTTCATTGAGCACCATAAGCCTCTGAGTTTCCACAACAAATCCTGGTGCTATTACCTTGAATTCATTGGATCAATCCAGTGAGGTCTAGCCGGGTGTGAAGGACTTAGTCATATGTGCTCAGTGTCCTAAGGCAGTGTTCATTCAAATTGTAGCAAATCTCCATCAACAAATTTCATTGTTTTGTAGGTTTATTCATCCATTTGAATTCCTCTTCAATTCGCTCTCCATTGCTCCAAATGGATCTAAAACTCAATTCCTCCAAATATGTTGAATGGAAGGCCAAGATGGACATCTTCATGAAGTCCAAGAGCCTCTCCAGAATATTGTATGGAACTGTGGTTGAACCTCTTAGTGCAGTAGAGAAATCCAAGTAGTTGGATAGGCTTGATGAAGTAGTAGGATTACTTCTCTCAATTTATGAAGATCTTCACTTCCATATCATTGATTTAACATCTCCAAAAGAGGTTTGGGACAAGCTCGAATCCCTCTTTGGACAGAAAGATGATTTGAAAGGTCATAAATTGGAGAATGATCTCATATCCTTGATTCTTGAAAGCTTCAAATCCATCAATGCCTTCTTAACCAAGTTCAAAATCTTGATTTGACAGTTAAAGAGATATGAGATAGTGAAAGAAGACAAGCAACTCATACTTGCCATTCTATCAAAATTGGGGCCAAATTTCTTAGTTTTTGTCTCCACATTTCAGTTAGCCAAGATGTCCATTCCAAAATGGAAGTTTCCGACACTTGATGACTTCATCCAGTCTCTCACTCAAGAGGAGGAGAAGTTAATCATCATGGGAATGATAAAACCAAAGTTGGATTCGGCCCTTACAGCCACTGAGGTAAAAAGAGCGAATGCAAAGGGAAAGCAAAAAGATTTTGAAAAGAGAGCGAAAGATACAAATCCAAAGGAGGTTCCATATCAGTCAGATGGGACTTCGAAATGAAAGAATACCAAGCAATCTCAAAAGGAGAGATCCAAGTGCACCTATTGTAATTAAGGATTTCATCCTGAGATTTCTTGTATGAAGAAGACTATAGACTTTATGGCTCAGTTACTTGAGAAGAACAATCTCCCTGTACCTTCATGTGCAAGGAAGAAAGATATTGAACCTTCTAGATCTGAGGACAAATAAAGATGCCATGCCCTCATGGAAAGTGCATCAAAAGAATCCTCCTTCATCATATATTCAGGAGCATCAAGACACATGTCTTCCTCCAAAGATATCTTCTCCAAATTCGAATGCTCATTTGGCCCTTCCATCATGTTGGGTAATGATTCTGAAGTCTCTTCTCAGGGGATTGGAAAGATCAATCTTGATCGTGGCTACTTCTTAGATGTGATTTATGTTCCTACTCTCACTTCAAACCTACTTTCAGTGTACCAAATGAATCATATTGGAGAGCCCAAGAGAGTGATCTTTTCTCCAAATGAGGTCGAAATACAACACATGGTTTCAGGAAAAATCATTGCAAAAGGAGTTGCAAACCACACTTCAAAACTCTGTGAGTTTTCTCACTTTCTTCCAATGTCAAAACAATCTACTCTTCATACTCATGAAAATGAAGAGAGTAGGCTATGGCATGAAAGATTTGGGCATCTCAACTACAAGCATTTGCAAGACATGCAAGCTCAAAATGTGGTTGAAGGTCTTCCAAATGACAAGTTTGCTCAAGGCACCTGCAAAGGTTGATTGAAAGACAAATATGCACCAAATAAGATTGAGAAAAAGAGGACTCGTGAAGAAGTGGGAATGCTAGATCCAGATCCATAAGAACGTGAAGATCTAGCACCTAAAGTTTCAACTCATATTGCTACATGGGACACCACTACTCTTGTATCCACCATTGATCTTGTCAAAGATAGATCTAATTTTTATGATGCAAGAGTTGCACTCTCTCTCTCAGATCCATTTCTAGCTGAGAGATGCTTTCTTATGATTGGTGTTGATGTATATGTAACTTCGGAATGTATTTCATATATATTTATTGTACCCTTATAAGAGATGTGTTATTCCTCTATAAGGAAGTGTCATCATGTGTATTGACAAGTGTCGCAAGTGTGTGTACTTGCCGATGGGTTATTAGACCACCATGTGTGGGGTCGGCCCTGAAATATATATTATATTGTGGATGTACCTAGCTAGACAAGTCAGCCCCATAGTGTAACTAGGCAAACAGGTTAAGTATAAATAGAGATCAGGAGATCGCTATTTGATCACTCGAAAACTCACACTTCTCTCACTCAGAAAGTGGCGCACTAGTGAGGAGGAGGATCACATGCTACTAAGATACTATCTCAGTGTATTTTGGTTGTACTTTGGTTGAGCCATTTCTCTCTCTATCTCTGAGGAAGTTGTGGGGTTTTTCACCTTAGGGTTTTCCCCACGGAAACTCAATGTCTCTTGTCTCTCATGTTTTTGATTCTTGTGATGCTGGTCATGCTTATTATGATTGTTATGCATTGATATACTGTCCATGTTATTCTCTCAGTAAAGATACTAGAGTATTGTGAATTAATGCTCAAAATTTAACATGGTATCAGAGCTAACCTGAGAAGAAGACATTGTGCAGTGACGAAAACTAGGGTTTCTTGTTTATTGGGTTTCTCTCCACAGATTTTGGAAAAGCAGTATAGTAGATTGACTCTACTCATCAAGGAGAATCTATCTGTCCAATCAGAATTCAATTCTGAGCATTTTCAGATTTGGCCCTAAAAATTAGGGTTTCCTCAAAAATAGGAATTTCTGGAATTTGAAGACATATATGGAAAGCGCCTTGCAAAAATTGAATTTTAGAGCTTTGGATCGAGGTTTTTGGCTGGGTAGATCTCTGGGAAACGCAAACCCTAATTCAGGGCTCTCCTTCGTGAATCCAGGAAGACAGAAAGGCAGTTTTGAAGGGTGTAGCTTTGCAGATCTCAAATTTTGAATACACCAGGTTGATCAGCTCATCAAGGCGCATCTTTCTATCCTTTCAGAAAGTTGAAATTCACATTTTGAATTTTTAGGGTTTTTTCAACAAACCCTAATCCGGGACCAGATCCAGTTTTCAGCAATTCAAGTGGTAAGACCTAAATCTTTTCTATTTCCATTTGAAGTACTATTTAAGATGTCTCACCACACCAAGCTTGAGGATAAGATTGAAGGGGCTGATAACTTCCGAGCCTGGAAGTATAGGATTGGGTTAATCCTGGAAGAGAATGAGTTGGACTCATACATAAAAGAAGACATCCCTATCCTAGAGGATGAAGAGGCTAAGATATTGCATAAGAAGAACTTGGTCAAGGCAAAGAGAATCATTGCTAATTCTATCAAGGACCATATCATCCCACATGTGTCATCTCTAAAGACACCCAGAGAAATGTTTGATTCTTTGACCAAACTATTTGAAGGGAAGAACATAAATCGGAAGATGACCCTGCGGAACCAATTGAAAGGAGTAAAGTTTCAGAATGGAGAAACCATTCAATCTTATTTTTCTAGGGTCTCTCAGATTAAGGAACAACTGGAAGCAGTGGATGAAATGGTGAAGAATGGTGAAGTTGTCATGACGACTCTAAATGGCCTACCTAGGTCATGGGATTCCTTTATTCAAGGAATTTGTGCAAGAAAGAAGTTGATCTCATTCAACAGATTGCGGGAAGAATGTTCAGAAGAAGAAGCAAGGCTTGTGGCCCGAGAAGAAAAGATGGGTAGTGAAGATCAAGCTTTCACAGTACACACCAAGAAATGAAGGTCAAAGAGAGAGCACTCTCATGCCAAGAAATCTTCACACTATCATCAACATAAAGATAAGAAATATATCAGATGCTTCACATGTAATGAGAAAGGTCATTTTGCTTCAGAATGTCCCAAGAATAAAAGGAACAACAACATCAAGAAGAAGAACGGCAGTAGGAAAAGATATCATGCTCATGCTACTGACGATGATGAACCACCCAAGAAGAAGGCTAGAGCAGAAAGTGACGATGATGACTCATCAAGCGAAGAAGAGTATGTTCTGATCTCTACTCTCACAAGCATTATCTCTCATGGTTGTAATGATTGGCTTATTGCTAGTGGGGCTTCTAAACACATGACTGGGTTTAAATAATCTTTTGTAAATCTATCTGAACATGAATCACCCCATAAAGTGAAACTTGGGGATGACTATCAATACCCCATCAAAGGAAGTGGTGAAGCCTCCTACAACCTAGATTCTAGGAAATCTTTGAAGATGAAAGAAGTCCTTTATGTACCTGGGCTCAAGAAGAACTTACTCTCCATCTCTGCATTGGATGCAAAAGGTATGAGGGTTGCATTTGTGGATGGCCAAGTCTTAATGTGGCCAAAGGGAAAGACCATAGATGATGCAGTAGTGATTGGAGAGCAAGAGGGAGGTTTGTATAAATTGAAAGGTCAACCTGAACATGCCATGGTACATGACTCCATGGAGCCAAGTGAACTTTGGCATAGAAGACTTGCTCATATGCATTATAGGGCACTTCCAATTGCAAGCAAGGCTGTAGAGGGTCTTCCTGAAATCAAGACCAAACATGAAGGTGTTTGCAAATGATGTGCAAAAGGTAAGAACATTAAGAAGGCTTTCACAAGCAGTGAAAGCAAGGAAAAAGGTATCCTGGAAATCATCCACTCACATGTATGTGGTCCTATGTCATCCAATTCTCTGAGTGGGTATGTTTACTATGTCTCTTTCATTGATGACTTCTCCAGGAAGACTTGGGTCTATTTCTTGAAGAACAAAGATGAGGCGTTTGATAAGTTCAAGGAATTCAAAATCTTGATGGAAAATCAAACTGATAAGAAGATCAAAACATTTAGATCCGACAATGGTGGAGAATTCACCTCAGGTGACTTCAAGAAGCTTTGCAGTGATTCAGGGATTAAGAGGGAGTTGACTGCTCCTTACAATCCACAACAAAATGGAGTTGCAGAAAGAAAGAACAGAACAATCATGGAAGCAGCAAGGGCAATGCTGCATGACTAGGATCTACCTATGCATCTATGGGCATAAGTAGCTAGAATAGATGTATATGTACAGAACAGAACACCCCACAAGATATTGGACAACAAGATACCAGAAGAGGTATTTTTTGGTAAGAAACCTGAAGTCAGCCATCTTAGAATATTTGGTTGTCCAGTATACACACATGTCCCAAAGGAAAAGAGGACCAAGCTAGATCCTTCAAGAAAGAAGGGTATCTTTGTGGGTTACAGTGAAAGCTCGAAGGCTTACAGAATATACTTTCCAGGGTTCAAGAATATTGATGTCAGTAGGGATGTAACATTTGATGAAAACTCAGCATTCATCAAATCAAGGAAGGCACCTATCGAAGTTTATGAAGAACCTAAGGAAACTAGATTTCAAGACACTACCATGACTGAAGCAATTCCAGAAGTTGTTTCGTGAGTTTGAAGATCCACAAGAACCTGTAGATCCACCCCGTGAGGATAACTCTCACAAGAGGAAACCTGCATGGGCTAGAGAGCTCATTCAAGATGCAGAAAGATTTGGCATTCCAGAGGAAGAACACAGAGCAAAGAAAAGAACCAGATCACATACCAGCTATGTTGCTTTACTCTGTGACATCATGAATAAAGAACCTGAAGAAGCAGCGGAAAAGAAAGAATGGAAGGATGCCATGATCGAGGAATACCAATCAATAATGAAGAATGATGTTTGGGATGTTGTCCCAAGACGTAAAGAGAAGTCTGTTGTGACTTCCAAATGGATCTGCAAAATCAAGCATGCTGCAGATGGCAGCGTAGAGAAATACAAGGCAAGATTCGTAGCTCGTGGCTTCTCTCAGAAAGAGGGAATAGATTATGAAGAAACTTTTGCACCTGTATCCAGGTATACTTCCATCAGAACAGTACTTGCCCTGGCTGCAGCAATGAAATGGAAAATACACCAGATGGATGTCAAGACTGCCTTCTTGAATGGTGTAGTTGAAGAGGAAGTATATGTGGAGAAACCACTTGGTTTCGAAACACATGACAGGGAGTCATATGTGTGCAGATTGAAGAAATCCTTGTATGGCTTGAAGCAAGCTCCCAGAACTTGGTATGGTAGGATGGACAGTTTTCTATCTAGTTTGGGCTTTACCAAGAGTAAAGCAGATTCCAACCTTTACTGCAAGGTTGAGGGAGGGAATCCTGTGATTCTACTTCTGTATGTGAATGACTTATTTGTAATAGGAGATGATAGATTGATTGCAGATACAAAGAGGAAGCTTGCTGCTGAGTTCGATATGAAGGACCTGGGGATGATGCACTATTTGCTAGGTATGGAGGTGTGGCAGAGTACAGATGGGATCTTCCTTGGACAAGGGAAGTATACTGTAGATATCCTGAAGAGGTTCGGGATGATGGATTGCAAGGCCATGGCCACACCTATGGCATCGAATCTGAAGCTTCTATGTGATGCTTCATCTGAGCTGGTTGATGTCTCTATGTATCGTCAGATGATTGGGTCCTTGATGTACCTGATGAACACGAGACCAGATATTTGCTTTGCGGTGAACACATTGAGCCAGTTCATGACGAATCCGAGGAGTGTTCACCTAGTTGCTGTAAAGCATATTCTGAGGTACCTGAAGGGTACAGTTGATTATGGGCTCAGGTATGAAGCGAATCAAAAGTTTAACCTACAGGGTTATGTTGATTCATATTGGGCAGGCAGTGCTGCAGATAGGAAGAGCACATCTAGGTGCTGCTTTAGTATGGGATCAGGTGTGATCTCTTGGTTTAGTAGGAAGCAGTCTTGCGTAGCACTGAGTACAACTGAGGTAGAGTATGTTGCAGCCTATTCAACTAGCTGTGAGGCAGTATGGCTTCAGAAGATACTGTCTGAGTTATTTGATCTCCCGTTGGATGCTACTGGTATCTTCTGTGATAACCAGAGTTGTGTGAAGCTGTCTGAGAACCCAGTGTTTCACGACAGGTCGAAACACATAGAGATCAAATATCACTATATCAGGGATATGGTGCAGAGAGGAGCAGTGAAGCCCCTGTATGTTGCGACGGATGAGCAGATTGCAGATGTATTGACGAAGCCATTAGCCAGAGTGAAGTTCAAGTACTTCAGAGAGAGGCTTGGTGTTCTTCAGATCGATGACACTTCGAGGAAGAAGTGATGGATACATTTGCTGAAGACATTCCAAGCATGTTGGAAGGAGGATCCTTCACATGGCTGTGGATGTAAGCACTGGATGATGAGCATCAGGATGATGTTCTAGATTCTGCTCTGTATGATCAGTTGGATCATTTACATTTGTGTATATATGCATTAGGATGATGCTGGATATGATCAATTGGATCATTTATATGTATGTGTATGCATCATGTTGGATGCTGGATATGATCAATTGGATCATTTGTATGTATTTTGTATATGCATCATGTTGGATGCTTGGACCATGTATCTGTATATGTATCAGGTAGATATTGTGTATGATCAGGTAAATCATGTGTGTTGATATATATATCAGGTGGATACATTGTGTGGATCATGTATCTGTGTATGTATCAGGAGGATACATTAAATGATCAGGTGGATCATGTATGATGATATGTATCAGGTAGATACTTGGTATGCATCAGGTAGATGCATTGTATGATCAGGATGATCATGATGACGAGTTTTAGGATATTGCTCTAGATGATATGTACCAGGATGGTACAGTGATGATGATCAGGATGATCATATGCATCAGGTGGATACATTACATAATCAGTTGGATTATGTGTGATGAGTTCCGAAGACACAGATGCACCATGCCTTTCCGACATGGTGGTAGATGTGTTCTCCCATGTGTGTTGATGTAAGTGCAGAGCCTTTCTGACATGGTGGTAGATGTGTTATCCCATGTGCGTTGATGTAAGTGCCGAGCCTTTCCGACATCGTGGTAGATGTGTTCTCCCATGTGTGTTGATGTAAGTGCAGAACCTTTCCGACATGGTGGTAGATGTGTTCTCCCATGTGCGTTGATGTAAGTGCAGAGCCTTTCCGACATGGTGGCAGATGTGTTCTCCCATGGTCGTTGATGTAAGTGCTGTGAGTCTTTCACGGATGGTGGTAGGTTGGTCCTCCCATGCCGGTGAGTGTAAGTGCTGTGTGTGTGCATCTAGGTTGTGCTTCGTGATACTCTGTGGCCGTGGACAGGTTGTGCAGTAGCATGTAAAAGGTCCTGGGAGATCCCATAGGTTGAGCTGTGTGCTCGTAATCAGTCCTGGGATGCTCTTTTGAGGTTTTGTTGACTCACGTAATAAGTCCTGAGGATTCCACAGTATGGCCAGTGATGATGAAGACCTGCAGGTGGTGGGCCTACATCCAGTATGAAAAAGGACTGGCTCTGTAGAACTTCCTATGACGAGTAGATTCAGATATTGGTTGAGATAGTGGTAGCAGTGACAGTGATGATGACTCGATGACGATTATCCAGTGACGATGATCCAGAGAAGAAGACTTGTGCTAGAAGACCTATGTCGAGAAATACCTTCCTAGTTAAGAGGGAGTGTTGATGTATATGTAACTTCGGAATGTATTTCATATATATTTATTATACCCTTATAAGAGATGTGTTATTCCTCTATAAGGAAGTGTCGTCATGTGTATTGACAAGTGTCGCAAGTGTGTGTACTTGCCGATGGGTTATTAGACCACCATGTGTGGGGTCGGCCCTGAAATATATATTATATTGTGGATGTACCTAGCTAGACAAGTTGGCCCCATAGTGTAACTGGGTAAACAGGTTAAGTATAAATAGAGATCGAGAGATCTCTATTTGATCACTCGAAAACTCACACTTCTCTCACTCAGATAGTGGCGCACTAGTGAGGAGGAGGATCATCTGCTCTAGGAGACTATCTCAGTGTATTTTGGTTGTACTTTGGTTGAGCCATTTCTCTCTCTATCTCTGAGGAAGTTGTGGGGTTTTTCACCTTAGGGTTTTCCCCACGGAAACTCTGTGTCTCTTGTCTCTCATGTTTTTGATTCTTGTGATGCTTGTCATGCTTATTATGATTGTTATGCATTGATATACTGTCCATGTTATTCTCTCAGTAAAGATCCTAAAGTATTGTGAATTAATGCTCAAAATTTAACAATTGGATCTGATCCAAAGACATACTTTGAGGCCTCCCAAGATCTAAGATGGGTAGCTTCTATGGAAGATGAGTATCAATCTCTTCAAAGAAATGAGACTTGGGAGCTTGTTTCTCTCCCACCTCGAAGGAAACTTGTTCAATGCAAGTGGATCTATAGAACTAAGATGGATTCAGATGGAGTCTCCAACAAGTACAAGGCTAGATTGGTTGCAAGAGATTTTTCCCAAGTTCATGGGATTGACTATTATGAGACATTTGCTCCTGTTGCTAAGATGGATTCCATCCGTCTTGTTCTTGCTATTGCTGCATCCAAGCATTGGGAAGTGCATCATATGGATGTCAAGAGTGCTTTCCTTCATGGAGATCTAGAGGAAGAGATCTACATGAAGCAACCTGAGGGGTATATTGATGATCCTTCACTTGTTTGTAGATTGAGGAAGTCCTTGCATGGCTTAAGCAAGCTCCCCGAGCTTGGTATGCCAAGATGGATTCCTTCTTACTCTCACAATATTTTCAGAGGTGCAAATCAGATTCGAATGTCTACATGAGACATGATGGTAACTCCTTACTTCTCATTGTACTTTATGTTGATGACTTGTTGATTACTGGGAGCAATTCTTCATGTATTAGATCTATAAAAACTGCTTTTCACAACTCCTTCTCCATGCCAGATCTGGGATTGCTCAAGCAATTTCTTGGTCTTGAATTCATTCAGAGTGATTCAGGAATCAAAGTTGCTCAATCCAAGTATGCTCCAGATTTACTTGATAGGTTCCATATGAGCGAATGCAAACCAACTACATTCCCTTTTCTTTCAAGGATTAGCCTTGAGGATGGATCTTCTACACCCTTGGTATACTATACTTTGTATCGGCAGTTGATTGGTGGCCTATTGTTTCTTACACACACTCGACCTGATCTATCCTATGCAGTTAGTGCTGTCTCCAGATACATGCAGGAGCCTCATGAGCTTCACTGGAAGGCAAAAAAGAGGATCTTGCACTATGTGCAAGGTACCAAGACTCATGGTCTTCACTATTCAGCTAGGTGTCCTTTGAACCTAGTTGGATATGCTGATTCTGATTGGGCCGGAGATAACTCAGATCGGAAGTCTACATCTGGTTTTGTCTTCATGATTGGATCTGGACCTATATGTTGGTTGAGCAAAAAGCAGATTGCTTTAGATCTTTCTTCAGCAGAGGCCAAGTACAGAGGTGCAGTAAATGCAGCCACACAGTGCATTTGGCTTCGGGGCATCTTATCAGAATTTGGGACTCGATTCAGTACTCCACCTGTCATCTATTGTGACAGTTAGACTGGCATCAGGATCTCCATAGATCCGGTTCTGTGTGACGTCCCCTCCTATCATACCAGCATGATAGAGGATCGTGATGCTAAAACCGGGCATCTAGCCCCATGAGAATTTACTAAATAGCATTCACATAATATAAAAGACATATGGAGTGTATAATTATAGAAAAATGCAGCGAAAATAATATCAATAACACATCCATCATACATTCAAGATATTCGACAATTAATAATTTCAAAGTTAACACAAGAGAATACTTATCTTAACAAGTAGTCCCAAGCAACCAGCTATGCATCTGCAATGTTCCTCCCAACCATAGGCCAGTTGTGCTTATCAACCTCTTGATACAACTGCCACCCCCGAGATGGGCATGATTACTACAAGGAACCAGGGAACAACAGACTCACACATAGCCAAGCATACACCAAGATGAGCCAAGCCAATCTACAATTGGGTTTATCAGGCTGCTAGGAAATGGAAAGGAAGAATGGCTAAGCTAGTGAGCTCAACCACAGAGCTATGGGTACCCCTCCCAGATCTATTCAGCTTGGCACTCACAATGCCTACACACCCAACACAAGGAAGTATTCTCTTCACTGCCGCACAATACCTCAAGCCATACCTTCCTTTCTAGTGCTCTCAGGGTGTGCATAGAAAAGTAGCCAAATCCCTCTTGATCTTCTTGAGAGGTTACTCCCTTCACTAGGTTTATCAAGCCAATTCTGTCCACTACCACTCCAAGTTTCTTGCTCACAGGTTCAAATCAAAACCGGGATGCACATAACAACAGAGCCACTCTTATTAGGCATGATAAAACGTTTTTACAGTGAGATGCCCAAACATGGGGTTTTCATTAGCTTCAGAAAAACATGGGAAACCCAAAAACGAAACTGGAAGATGGGTAACAACCCTGGGAAGCCAAATCCGTTTTCAGAAAAACGTCCATGGACATTCTGGGGCAAAAACGGCCTCCATAACAGTCCCAAATCGTGGCCCTTCTCTCCCAGCTGCTGTCCAATGCAAAAACAAGATCCCAGGCATGGAAAATGCAGGAGAAATGGTGAAAAACGTGATGGGAAAAGGCCCAGTAGTTCAGACTGTGTGAGAGGGAAAAGACTCTGGGTTCAGAATGGCTTTGGGCACCATTTCGTGGGTGTTTTCTTGCCCAAGAAGCAAATATACGAATTCCCAGGTTGATGGCTTGCCCATACATGAAATTGGCTGCCATACTTCTTCATTCCCAAGGCATTAACTGCCTCAACCAATTTCTGGAAGAATTAAATGATTGGGTCCATAACCCAAAATGGGTAGTTGAGGGTTTATGGGTTTTCTCATTGACGCATGGATTAACACCATTGGCTCAAGGGTTTGAATAATTTCCCTCCCTATTCCTTGTAGAATCGTGCCCCATCTCTTGGTTGCATTGCATAGCTAGTTGTGGGTTTTTCATTAAAATACGTATTTACATGATGTCTTATTTACATTGTGCCTGTCTAGCACAAGAACCATAGGCATCTATTTCTTTAATTGCCGATACATAAAACGCTAAATCAATAGTGGGGCCTTGGCCTTGAGCTCCTCACCATGATTAAATTACAATATTTACATCATTTACGATTTAATACAAAAGGGGGTCAAAATGGGGACATTACATTCTGAGACAGAGAAGCAAATACATAGAGATTCACATGCACTACATTCAAGGATTGGTGTATGAAAGTACCATTACACTCCTATACTATCCTACAGAAGAGCATATTGCATACATCTTCACTAAGTCATTTACAGTGAAGAGATTCACTTACCTCTGGTCCCTTCTTGGGGTGAGTGATGACATGCTACATTAGCATCCTTCAGTCTATTTTGAGGGAGGGATTTCTTCCCATTGGGTTTTCCCTCTTTCGTCATTTATTTTATTTAGATTGTTGTATGGGGTGACCTTTGGTCTCAGTTACCAGGACCCTACTGGTTTCAGTTATTTCCTCATAGTATATCTTGCAAGGGGGTGTTGGAATATTCTCACCATCATTTTTTATATTTGCATGCCTACATGCATTTTGCATGCATCCAGTCATCATTTTGGTGGTCTCCCCAACACTTAGAGCCTGTCTTCAGCCCCCAGTAACCCTCCTACCTACTTGATGCTCCTTGTTTTCCTCACCTGGCTGACATGTGCGCCTTATCTCACCTACCAGGAGTTAGCAGTCAGTTAGGGCATTGATTGACCAGTTCTTCCATTGATTTCTCATCCTAACTACCTGTAGCTCCCAATTAGCTAGTTCTGGAGTGACACTTGACCTTTTGACAGCCTCATGCGCCCTCCTTGGAGTCTCCATCCCTTGATTTGTGCTCACATGGCTCAGTTATACTCAGTTAGACTCATTTGACTAACTATTGACCATTTATGACTGCTACTATTGATTGGATGATGTCTCCAATGACATCCAAGCCACACTTTGAGGATGATTCGAATGAACTCTTGGTTAATTTGAATTCACTTGACAATTATTGTATTGTATTCAATTTTCACAGTGCCAGCTCATAGCTGATGTATTATTATACCGTTATTCTCCATTTTTTGTGTTCATGAGTGATTATTCACTACATTCTTCTCTTCTTCTTTGCAATTCTTGAGTGAGTTTGTGTGAGGTTTGTTTCAACTGTGAGATCTTCCTGCAGATTATCACACATATATCATGAAAATTATTAAAATAATCTGAGTGATAAATCTTTTATTTGATGATAGGTATAATAAAATCATCAGGTGTACCAATTGTGAAGCAAAACAACTCTTTTATTTTTCAAAAAGAAAATGAAAAGCCTAAAAATGATGTATTTACATAACAAAATCTTCTTAATTAAATATAATCAAATAAGTAATGAATATTCGTAAAAATAAAACCAATCATTTCAAAATTATAGCACGAATTTAGAATTTATCAAAGAAAAACCCTAAAATCTAATCAATTGATGAAAAATCCATCAACTCAAAATCTAGTAAAAAAGCACAAGGTTGAAATGATAGGAAATCAAATCATTTACTTTTCAAAGGAAATCTTAAATAAAATGAAGAGGTAATCCAAATTTTCAAAACAAACTAAGCTCAATATTAATTTCTTAGAAGAATTAAGTTTGGAAAACCATCATTGATACCATTTCATAACCTTACTAAGTATCATAATTAAATGAAAGAAAATTCTTAAACTGAAGATCAATCTGAAAGAATATCTTACTACTATTTAATTAACCTGAAAAAACAATTTTCAATCAACTTAATTGTATCTATCTCAAATAGAGGTTATGACAAGATCACAAAATGAGACTTTATTTGGTGACAAATGTAATCATAGTAACTATCCAAATAAAAGTTTAAATCAATGATCAAATTTTCAAAATGACCAACTTCAATAGTTTGTAAAAAGATTCATCAAAATAATGTTTATAAACAAGATCAAGAATCAACATGAATGTCATAAAAGATCTCAAGGAGTTGAATTGAAAAACTCAAATTCAAGTGAAAAGTCATACTTTTTATGAGAATTTTGAATGATAAAAAGAGAAAACATAAAGTTAATATATACATTTTAATATATTCCATGGATAAATGTCAATGCAAAAATTAAAACATAATGTTGAATGAATCATTAGTGACATCATTTCAAACTTGTGCATAATACAACTTTATAATTAATATAATTAATATGAAGAAATAAACCTATCATCATTCAATTATTTTAGTTTCATGACTTCTCATGATTAGATTCCATCTTCAATACTTGTTTTAAAAATAACAATATAAAAATACTTAAAACAAGCATGAAAAATATGAGTTTGTGGTTCTAAGACAAAATCCAAATTCAATATCTAAACCCTATAATATTTCAAAGTTTAAATAAGATAAATAATAATTATATATATATCATAAACTTTGAAATAAAAATAAGATGAAGAATTGAACTCCCTTATATGAAACCATAGTTTCAATCATGTGTTTTTGGATATACTGCTTGCTTTGAAATGCTTTCTTAAATTAGTGAACTTAACCCTATGCAGCTGACCAAAATTAAGCATAGATCATTTTATCCTAATAGAAAGTATATTTATGGTAGTGAGCTTATTCAAAATTATATACATTCCCATGTTGTTACTTCTACTTATGAAACAAAAATTAAAACTAAGAAACAATAAATAAAACATATCTTAATAAAACAAATGCAGAAAAGAGACTACTCCATCTTATTTCTAACCTACTTATGTACACTAAAAATCAAATGTAAAACAACAATTAGGTAAACTCAAACAACTAGTGAAGCCATCGAAGCATGTTTCAACCTTGCAAGATGAAATATGCCAAACATTAGTATCAATGATTTAAATTCTTGATTCTCAACAACGAGAAGTATTAAATCAGATATTTTATTTACAAAACGGAGAAGTATATGAAATGAAAACGTTTTATGACATGACTCTTTCAACCATGCAAAAATTGGGTCATAAAAAGAATATTGGAAGTACATTAAAGCTTGTGGAAATTCAATGCATAATTCATCAGAATCATGATCATAAAGAGGGATATCAGAATCAAGATTATGATCAGTAAGATTTCAGTCGAGGATGCTTCTTTTAAGGAAATGTCAAGGTTACTAAATTTAAAAGGAAAATAAGAATTTAACACTTCCTTGCAATCACTTACCTCACTATATACATGCCTTTCAGATTTAATTCTAGGATGAGTGTTAGCATGAAGAATGATTTTATTAGTATCTAACTTATAAACCAAATCAAGATTCTCAATATCATGGGAATATGTATATAAGGATGCATATGCGATGTTTGTTGAAGGAATATTATCTTCTTCATGATATTGTTGAAATGAACTCAATTCAATAACAAGATCCTCCTCAATTTTAAGAGACCTATTACTTTGTATCATATTAGAATTTGGCCAAACACGATGGATTCCTAAAGAATCTAAAATGATCACCTGAGAAGCGCAATTATCAAACAAATGAGGATACAATGAAAAATAAATTGATGATAAAATAAAATGAAAACCATTCCTAGATAAAGAATTCCTTTTAAAAGAAGACAATTCTTCTATAAGAATATTTGTGTTCAATTCCAAATGTGTATTAGTCTCTTTTCCCAAAATGAATTGATCATCATGCTTAGTAAGCTCTTTTGAAAAATCTGAACATGACAAGTTATCTAAAACATACTCGTGTTCATAATTAAAAGGTGATAGCATATTATTTGAATTTTTAGAAAGAGGAGATTCAATAACTAACAGAAAATTAGAAGAAGGGTTAATAATAAAATCTCCTTGAAGTGGGTGTTGTACTTGTTTAGTTAAATTAGGAGAAGACTTTATGACAGCATGATCACAAAATTCTGTTTCATTTTTTTTCACTTCTAAAGTAGTTGTAGAATCTAGAAGATTGTGGCAACTTTCTTCACCTTTGCTTAAGCTTTCACTTAAAGAAGATGTTGATAAATTAAGATCATCAGAAGTTAAATTTACATTTTCAGAAATCTCTTGCTCGTTCTGGTCTACCGAAGTGAATTTTTTTGGGAAATAAGTTTGATCTACTACAAATTTAGAATTTTCTTCTAAATCAGTCCTTAAAGAACTATTAGTGCTTGTTTCAGATTGTTTAGTAGTTGACTGATCTAGTTTATCTGAAAGGGAAATACTATTTCAAACCCATTGAATAATAGAAGGAATATCTTTCGAATAAAATTTGTAACAAATATGTATGAATCAAATTGCAAAATCCTCACCTGATTCATTATGTTCTCTATTAAGATTCATCAATTCTACGAACAACTTATCATAATCAACATTGTGAAAAGCAGATACAAACTCATCTAAAAATTGACCTAAAGTATGAATGGATGCAATTGGAAAATTTTCACACCATCTCTTAACCTATCCTTCAAAATTTATAGTAAATAACTTGCAAATAACAACTTCATCAAGCATATCAGTATCAACACAATCTTGAAGAAATTGTAAAGCATGTTCATGTGTTGATATTTCCCCCTCACCATCGAATTTTCTTTTTGACAAGAGATTGACCATCTCAAATGGAGTGCTATATGTAATTCATCCTGAGACACAACTCCAAATAGGGATATTGGCAAGAGCCATTGAACGATAAATACGATAAGGACTGACTCAAAGGTATTTTGTCATCTAACTCACCTTATAGTGCATGGGTAATGACATAGAAGAATAAAATATTGAAATTGGAATACTAGAGACAAAGGGTAAATGGTTAATGAAATTAAAACTTAAAAAAAGAAACCACTTAATTTAACTCATGGCCCTCCTTCTAGCACCATTTCTTGATGAGAAGATCAGACCTTCAGCTAAGGAGAAGTAACCCGAAAAGCGTCCTTAAGGAAGTTGCCAATTTGTTTGGAATAGTTACTTCTCATGGGAACAAGGGCCATGCTTCTACTAATAAAAATTTTCTCCTTGAAGGGAGACTTGCAATAATATTTATCTATGTTCCTAATTAAAAAATCCTAAAAATGCAATTTAATCTGTGATGCAATTTTAAGTAGATGCAAAAGACAATTTAGTAGCCACTTAAAAAATGAAGAAAAAATTTAGTAGCTACTAAAACCTGTAACTTTAGATACTGAAAAACACTATTATGAAACTACTTAATTTATCCTATTTTATTTAAATCATATCACATGGGAGCAGTGTTGAAATTAATAGTCAAACTGATTTGAATTTAAAGATAAATTACGTCATGATTAGATTTAGGAACCAAGCTAAATTACAGACTAGAACACATTATATAATTTTCTATATTCGCATAAATGGTAACAAATAATTATTACTATTTGAAAATATAGCTATTGAAACAAACCATCTCGACAGGTCATCGAAGGATTATGAACAAGTGTATAACCAGAATCGTAAAAGATCATGATAATATTAAACTAAGAAAAAATAAATCAAAAGAAAACAGTATATAACTGGATAATTATTTCAGATTACACCATAGTAAATAATTGCTCACAGATTGAAGACTTCTAAAAAAAAAATTCACTTAAAGTTGAAATTACAGACATAATATTTACAAATTCTTCTGTATTATCCTTGCTATCCATCAACCATAATTGGAAGAAGAAAGAGTTTACAATCTCATGGATTCCCCTTAGGACTGTAATTACAAACGAACATCTCACAATAGTGTGAGGTCCCTTTTTCATGCAATATTTTGGAGCACCTCCCCATACAGTCGAATTAACAACTTCTTATATAGGCCATGAATACCAATAACAACTTCCTAAACAATAGTTGCAACAGTTATTTCCTCCAATGAGCTGGTAGACCAAATTTATCTTTCTCATTCATTTGCACCATCCTCCAAAATACCTTCATAAGAAAGACTTCTAGTAACCTTCACATGCATTCCATGCATGCTCAGGTTTTTATAGCTTTTATTTATGTTATTACAACCTTTTAATCCATCCATCAACTGACGCAAGGTGCCTCGACAAGGTTCTTTCTTATCCATTAACACACAAAGCAAACACACAAGGGCTCACATAGATATTATGTGAACTGGAAATGCCGTGGAGTCGGCTTCCTCTATTAAACTGAATGAATATTACAATGTACAAATACAGAGTAAACTATCAAACAAGTCGGCCTTAGCCTGTTACAATATACAGAAATGATCTATCTTCAGTGTGTTTCTTCTCACCGTGTTTGATCCTCTCCTCCTCTCAGTTTTCTGCAACATGCATGAACGAATGAGCTATGAGCGACGAGCGACTCCTTCCTCTGTGCCTTCGCACTGCTCTTCTACCCTACTGTTGCGCATCCCGATGTCTACTCCAACACCTGAGACACTCTTCCTCTCTGTTCGCCAATCTTCCTCGATCACGCAGATTTGCAACTCTGCGGCTGCTAGCGCCCTCAGGCCGTGCTACAAAACCTTCCCTTGTGGTGACATCTAGCATGCCTTCAACCACCTTCATAACTTCCCATAACTTCCTCAGCAACCACAAATTCCTGTTGAGTACTTCGCTTGACTTCTACACGTCCTTTCTGACAAACTACAGTAATCCGTCATGTCAGCCATACTGTCTGTCAGCTTTTGTACCTCGACCTTTCCTGTTGATTTTACTTCGACAACTTTCGCCTGCCTACCTGCCTTCAACTCGCCAGTCTCCACATCTTCTTCACAATCACCTCTGTCGGTATCCCCTTCGACTAGAGCGCCCATTACACTTCGCCCATCCATCGGAATTCCCTTCGATCGGACTGAATTATGTGTAGCCCGTGCCTTTGGTTCCTCGTCTTCATCTGTCGGAATTCTCATCGACCCGACTACTCTCGAACCTCCAGCATTCCTCAGCTTTGGCCCTGACTCCGTTCATATGTCGGTATCCCCTTCGACTAGACTGAATACTGAATTGTTTTGCACCAACGGCCATATCGACTATCTCCTGGTCGATCTTCTCTTGTTGGTTCTACCCACCAACTTATCGTCCTGATTCCAGTCACCCTGCTCCGACTGTTCATTTACTTGTCGGCCCAAACTGTCATTGTCCACTCTGACTCATCCTCTACTGTCAGTCAGTTTTGTGTCGACCGATCTCTACACTCTGGCTTGTCGCCTCTCCTCAGCCAACTGCGTCGATTATACTTTCGACACTTCTTCTGCGGCTTCAGCTTTCGCTTCTTTTCTGCTGCCTTCTATCCTTGCCCGGACACCATTTCTCTAGGTCAGCCTTCTGCACCAGTTTTGTGACTCAACAATCGACCCATCAGATCTCCTCTAGCCTTTCGTCATCTTCACCCTTCTCAACCTCTTTGATGTAGTAGGCCTTCTTCACGTCGGAGTCACCTCCGACTCGCCTAGTTCTACGACTAGCCTCAGCTTCTACTGCGACTTGGCCCGCCGACCGAAGTCTGCTCTTGGTCATTCATCGACCATCTGGACTAACTGTCCCTTTCTTCAATTAGAAGGAAACCACCCTCTGTATGTGACTCCTATTGTCACCCTAATTAGCCTCCGATGCAACCAATCTTTGTTGACCATCTGCCATCAGTCGCCTCTGGACCGGAAACCTTGCAACTCCATTACTCGTGTCGACTGTCAGCACCCTTATCCTCAAGGTCGTTGACTATCCTATGGGCATCTTCTGTCGGTCATGCCTGACTGCTTCTCTTGGGCTTGGATACCCCTGCATTAGACTCTCAGGGTACAAAAAGAACTACGTTCTCGGTTTTGAACTCTTGTCTCGACTTCCCCTTTCTCCATTTGCGTCGGCTTCGATGCCGGACTTGGTACCAAAAACAAGTTGGTCCATCCCCATTTCCTCTCGACTCTGTCAAGCTCATATTCTTCCAGAACTTGTTCGTTTTGGTCCATCCTGGCAGTTGAAATTGTCTGTCTCGACAACTCGTTCCGCAGACCCACTCCTTGCGTTGACTTGTTCGGGGTGTTGCTACTCCTCAAAAACTCTGTCGAAATGTCCTTGACTTTCTGAACCTTCTCTTGGGATTTTCTTCCCACTTCACTTGTCGCATTAGACTCCGTGGCTTGCATCTCCTCTGCAAGTTCTTCTTCCATCCACAGTAGACTCACTACGGCCTTCATGGAACCACCTTCCACCGCAAGTTGATCTCTGACTTGCGTCACCTCTTCTGACCATGGATGTTGACTCACATGCATGTTGACTGCTTCCTTGTCTAGGTCCTTCCTGTCACTCTCGCCAACCCTTTCCTCCGCACCCACGCATAGGGATTCTTCTGACTTATCAATCGAATCCCTTTCCTCTACGCGGCTCGCTAGCAGACTTTCTGTCCTACCTTTTCCCATAGCGGCTGCTCCATTGTCTTCGTTGAATTCAGCAACAACACTTCCACCGCTTCCTGTCTCAGTCATGTCAGGATTTTCATCGACAACTTCGTCAACAGCTTCGATGTCCGCTTCATATCCACTCGTGTGAAGGTCGTCTACCTTCACCTCATCGATCGCTTCTTCGACCGAAATCGTGACCTCCTTGACAGTCCTCTCACTCAACTATCCTTCTAGCTTGTCGACGTTCTTCTCGTCCAACGGTTCTTCCACAATCCCCGCAGGTGACTGCTCCTGGGAGTTCTCAATTGGATCCCTTTGTGTGGCACTCTCGTCACACTTGTCGGCTTCCCACACGTCCGACTCCTTCGCAGCTCTTACGCAAGACTGCTCTTGCACTTCCTTGAGTGCTTGCACCTTCAGCTTGATCAGTGTATTTATAGTCCTTACCTCCTGGACTGTGAGGCGTTTCTTCTTCAGGAGCTTCTTTAGAGATATGTCCTGGTGGATGGGTTCTGCACAACCTTGGGCCAGTTCCATTGCTCCAAATTCCCTTACCAGTTTCCTCAGGTTCTTCACAAACCCTTCAGGAAGTGTCCCTTCCTGAGATCTCTGCATCGATTCACATCTGACCATTCTACACAACCTCCTCGAGGACTCCATCTGTCCGTCCATGCTGTCTACAACTCTACCCACAACCACAGCTATGGAGCTACAATGTTCACGTGCTTCGACAGTTTGTCTCTACAACCCGTTCAGGAAACTCTACCGGACCTCCTGTCAGAGTTATCCCCTCCCTGATCTTTTACTGATCTTCAGCTCTACCCAACCACAGTTGGAGTTGTTATCCTTCGCCCAATCGCAACCGGATTTCCACAATTGTGCACAACTCTACCCATCCACAGCTGGAGTTGTTTAACGCACTTGCAGGCATAAAACCGCTTGACGCTCTTCTGTGCACAGGACTCACTTCCTGCTCTTGTATAGCTATCCTTCGGCTCTCAGGATACTATGGCTCTGATACCAACTAACGCAAGTCAGGTTGTTATAGCCATCTTCTCCAACTGGACTCGCCGCCGGGCTCTGATACCAACTGACACAAGTCAGGTTGGTATATCCGTCTTCTCCAATCGGACTCGCCCCCGGGCTCTGATACCAACTGACGCAAGTCAGGTTGGTATAGCCATCTTCTCCAACTGGACTCGCCTTCGGGCTCTGATACCAACTGACGCAAGGTGCCTCGACGAGGTTCTTGCTTATCTGTTAACACACAAGGGCTCACACATATATTATGTGAACTGGAAATGACATGGAGTCGGCTTCCTCTATTAAACTGAATGAATATTACAATGTACAAATACAGAGTAAACTATCAAACAAGTCGGCCTTATCCTATTACAATATACAGAAATGATCTATCTTCAGTGTGTTTCTTCTCACCATGTGTGATCCTCTCCTCCTCTCAGGCTTCTGCAACATGCATGAACGAATGAGCTATGAGCGATGAGCGACCCCTTCCTCTGTGCCTTCGCACTACTCTTCTACCCTACTGTTGCACATCCTGATGTCTACTCCAACACCCGAGACACTCTTCCTCTCTGTCCACCGATCTTCCCCGATCACGCAGATCTGCAACTCTGCGGCTGTCAGTGCCCTCAGGCCATGCTGCACAACCTTCCCTTGTGGTGACATCTGGCATGCCTTCAACCACCTTCATAACTGCCCATAACTTCCTCAGCAACCATGAATGCCTGTTGAGTACTTCGCTTAACTTCTACACATCCTTTTTGACAAGCTACAATAATCCGTCATGTCGGCCATACTGTCTGTCAGCTTCTGTACCTCGACCTTTCCTATCGATTTTACTTCGACAGCTTCCGCCTGCCTACCTGGCTTCAACTCGCCAGTCTCCGCAGCTTCTTCACAATCACCTCTGTCGATATCCCCTTCGACTAGAGTGCCCATTACACTTCACCCATCCATCGGAATTCCCTTCGATCAGACTGAACTCTGTGCAGCCTGTGCCTTTGGTTCCTCGTCTTCATCCATCGGAATTCTCATCGACCGGAATACTCTCGAACCTCCAGCAATCCTCATCTTTGTCCCTGACTTTGTTCATATGTCAGTATCCCCTTCGACTAGACTGAACACTGAATTGTTTTGCACCAACGACCATATCGACTATCTCCTGGTCGATGGTTCAACCCATCAACTTATCGTCCTGATTCTAGTCACCCTGCTCCGACTGTTCATTTACTTGTAGGCCCGAACTGTCGTTGTCCACTCCGACTCATCCTCTGTTGTCAGTCGGTTTTGTGTCGACCGATCTCTACACTCTGGGCTGTCGCCTCTCCTCAGCCAACTGCGTCGATTATACTTTCAACACTTCTTCTACGGCTTCAGCTTTTGTTTCTTTTCTTCCGCCTTCTGTCCTTGCTCGGACACCACTTCTCTAGGTCAGCCTTCTGCACCAGTTCTGTGACTCAACCATCGACCTATTGGATATCCTCTAGCCTTTTGTCATCTTCACCCTTCTTGAGCTCTTTGATGTAGCAGGCCTTCTTCACGTCGGCGTCATCTCCAACTCGCCTAGTTATACGAATAGCCTCAGCTTCTACTGCGACTTGGACCGCCGACTGAAGTTTGCTCTTGGTCATTCATCCACCATCTGGACTAACTATCCCTTTCTTCAATCAGAAGGAAACCACCCTCTGTATGTGACTCCTATGGTCACCCTAATTGGCCTCCGATGCAACTAATCTTTGTTGACCATCTTGTTGATGTATATGTAAATTCGGAATGTATTTCACCCATGTATTTCATATATGTATTTTGTACTCCTATATAGATGGCATTATTCCTCTATACGGAAGTGTTTGTATTACTATAGAGATGTTATTATTCCTCTATACAGAAGTGTCGTCATTTATATTGTAAGTGTCGTAACTTGTACTTGATGGGTTATTAGACCACCTTGTTGGGGTCGGCCCTGTATAAGTCATGTGGGTTGAAGGGTTATTAGACCACCCTATTGGGGGTCGGCCATGTGGGTGAAAGGGTTATTAGACCACCAAGTGTGGGGTCGGCCCGGATTAATTTAACCATGGGTTAAGCTAGACATGTAGGCCCCATTAGTTTATTGGGCAGGACAGACAAGTATAAATAGAGATCGGGAGATCTCTATTTGACCATTCATTCACACACTTCTCTCATTCGGAAAGTGGCGCACTTATGAGGAGGAGGCTTTGCTGCTAGGAGAAGAATATCTCTTGTATTCTGGTTGTATCATTGCTTTATCTATCTCTGAGGAAGTTATTGGGGTTTTTCACCTTTATGGTTTTCCCCAAGTAAACTCTGTGTCTATTGTGTGCTTGCATTATTGTGTCCATCATTGATATGCTGTAGATTTGATGTACATGTTGTTCTCTCAGTTAATATCCTAGATCAGATTGAAGTAAATTCTAAAAATTTAACATGGTATTATAGCTACCTGAAAGAAGGCATGATATGGCATGTATGACACTTGTTGCACTTACGATGCTAGGGCTTGATATAGAAAAACCAGTCATCGTAGAAGTTTCTCTATAAATCCATTTTTGTGAAGTTTTCAGATCTGAAATTGTTACAGGTCGAAGCTAAGATCCCCATATACCTTGTGTCCAAAAGAAAACCTCTAATTCGTTGTACTTTGTGATTTATGATCTGTACAATATAGGGTTTTTGCCTTTTCCAGATCTCAGTCTTAAACAAGTGACCTTGGAAAAAATGGTCATAACTTGGGCTAGGAATCTCCAAATGAAATTTTGTAAAAAGTGACAGGTAGTACACAAACTTTAATATCTCAAGAAACGTTTTTAGAGTCCGAAGTTTAACTAGTGACACGTGGCACGCCGTACAAGTTCGCTCTCCTGTTTTATCCCATAAACAGGTGACGTTGCGACACTTGGAATAAATCTCTCTCATAGAATCCAATTGAGGTCAGACCTATCGGGATGGAAATATGACAGGTCAGGCTACCACAAAAAAAGTTTTCAGACCCTGTGGATCGAAAAGTACGGAGTTACACCAAAAACAATCAGGTACATATTTCTGTCAAAACAGAATTTATTTTTTAGCACCTTGGAATTTTTGTAATCGGAGACTATGGATGAATGCTACTCATCAAAATAGAAATTTAGAGACCAAGATTAGAATTTTTGGTTGGGCAGAAGGCCGGGCTTGATCAAACCCTAGTTCGGGACTTTGATTGGAAAAGTGGAAAATTAGGGCTTCTGTAAAAATGGGAATTTTTTAAATCTGTGACCACAGCTGGAAGCTCCTCAGAAAAATAGAAGCTTAGAGATTTCGATCAAACCTTTTGATTGGGCAGAAGAGTGGGATTCTTCAAACCCTGATTCGGGGTCACGTCCAGTGAATCCAGAAGTTTCAAAGGCAAAATTGAGGAGTGAAACTTTGCAGTTTTCAAATTCTGAATATACCAGCTTGATTAGCTCATCAAGGCGCATATTTCTATCCTTTCAGAAGTTTGAAATTCAAAGTTTAAATTTTTGGGGTTTCTTTGACAAACCCTAATCCAGCTCCAGGTCCAGTTCTTGCAAATCAAGTGGATTGGGTTAATCCTAGAAGAAGATGGATTGGTCACCTGCATAAGTGAAGAAGTTCATGTGTCAGAGGGAGATGAGGCAAAGGCCTTCCATAAGAAGATTACAAGCAATCTTGACAAGTATGGCTTACAGGTATGTTTCAAATTCTATTCATGATTAAGTTTATGATATGTTTGTATTCATATCATTACAGTACAATCTTGATTAATTACTAGACTTGTCATATCACCTTAATAGAAGATATTCATTGATTAAGGTTTTGACACTTATGATTGTACTAATGCATTGTGATGTTGTATGAGGTTTATGTTGTTCGCTAACATAAAAGGTACACCAAGAAAGACAAATCATGTTCTACTTCAAGAACATACGATCATGGTGACATGAAGATAAAGATTCATCCATTGTCATGGATCACATAGAAGATCTACTTACGAGGTATGTATAACTTGGTTCTATGAGACATGCAGGTTACTAGCACAAGTCACTGAAGAGAACCAGAAGACATTATGCGGGTATGTTAGACATAACTAGCTAGCATGCTAATCCAGGTATGTTTTTCCTATATCAAGCTAGAATCCTACCTTGTGTTAGGATCTTATACTGTTGTGTTGTTGATAATGATTATTCATGAAGTCATAGGTTTGAATAGTCATGGTTGTATGCATATTATGTTTCTTACCATCATTGATGATTTAACTAATTAGAAGAGTCCTATGATGAAATAAGAATATGCATGAGTAAAAGAAGACTTCCCTAAAACCTTGAATACTAATGTTTATTATCTGTGAATGATCATGACTATACATGTTTAAGATTATTGTGTTTTGATAGTATTAAGATTATACTAATAAATGTGTGATTATGTATGAGACCTCAAGGATAACACAATGATGACACTAATAAGCATGCATAGTGATTAAGGATGGATATAAATTCAAGGAAAAGTAATCCAGGAAGCAAAGATCAAGAGGGAGCACACTCCAGTTGTTCCTGCAGGAAAGCAAAGGAGCACACTTCAGTAGTTTCTGCAAGGATGTAGATATTCAGAGGGAGTTGACCACTTCTCACAATCCACATCAGAATGGAGTTGCAAAGATTCAGAGGGAGTCCACCCAGCAACCAAACAAAGATAAGTATTTGAATTGTCATTTCTTACATAATGTTATTCATTGGTGTATATGCTTATTTTCCTATAATTAGGTTGTATATTATGCATATTAGATTGATGAACAGTATACTACTAATATACATGGGTAAGTGGCCTATGGCACTGTACAACATTCCATTGCTACTTATCTAGAATGAAACCTCTTTGCTGACATGTTAGGAGTTGTGCACACTCTTAGCAATGTTCTGGTAGAGATTGGAAGGCATCTAGAAAGTTACGGAATATGGATAAATGTTGTATTGAAGCATTGGCTAAGATAATTGCATGACTGTATGACATATTTCTTTATGTGTAAGAATTTGTTCTGAAAACTATGAGATGTTTTCTAATCATGCAATTTAACTTGTTGTGTAGGAAAGATCGTATACCATCACCTACAAAAGAAGGACTACAACATTTGTTCAACAACAAAGTTATCTATTGAAAATATTAAAGATATTGAAGTTCCCAGGATCTGGGAAGAATGCCATGATCGAGGAGTACCAGTTGATCATGAAGATGTTTGGGATGCAGTCCCAAAGGGTAGTCTGTAATGAATTCCAAGAGGATATACAAGATCAAGCATGCTTCAGATGGTAGCATCGAGACTTTTGCTCCTGTAGCCAGATACACTTCCATTAGATCCGTACTTGCTCTGGCTGCAATGATGAAGTGGAAGATACACCAGATGGATTTTAAGAAAACCTTCTTGAATGGTGTAGTTGAAGAAGAAGTGTATGTGGAGTAGCCACTTGGTTTTGAGACACATGACAGGGAGTCATATATGTGCAAAAATTGGTATGGTAGGATAGACAACTTTCTATCCAGTTTGGGCTTTACCAAGAGTAAAGAGGATTCCAACCTTTACTACAAGGTTGAGGAAGGCAATCCAGTGACACTACTATTGTATGTGGATGGCCTGTTTGTAACAGGTGAGGATAGATTGATTGCCGACATGCAGCAGAAGCTTGCTGCCGAGTTCGAGATGAAGAACTTGGGGATGATGCACTATTTGTTTTTGGCATGGAGGTGTGGCAGAGTGCAGATGGAATCTTCCTTGGACAAGGGAAGTATGCAGTAGAGATCCTGAAGAGGTTCAGGATGATGGACTGCAAGGCTATGGCCACACCTATGGAATCGAACCTGAGGCTTCTGTGTGATGCTCCATTTGATCTGGTTTATGTCACGATATATCATCAGATGATTGGGTCCTTGATGTACATGACGAACACGAGACCATATATTTGCTTTGCGGTGAATACATTGAGCCAGTTCTTGACAGATCCGAGGAGTGTTCACCTTGTTGCTGTAAAGCATATTCTGAGGTACCCGAAGGGTACAGTTGATTATGGGCTCAAGTATGATGCGAATCAAAAGTTTAACCTGCAGGGTTATGTTGATTTAGATTGGGTAGGCAGTGCCGCAGATAGGAAGAGCACTTCTGGGTGCTGCTTCAGTATGGGATCATGTGTGATCTCTTGGTTTAGTAGGAAGTAGTCATGTGTAGCACTGAGTACAACTGAAGTAGAGTATGTTGCGATGGATGAGCAGGTTGCAGATGTATTGACCAAGCTGTTGGCAAAAGTGCAGTTTGAGTACTTCAGAGACAGGCTTGGTGCACTTCAGATCGAGGTTCCTTCCAAAGGGAAGTGATGAGTCCGGAAGATGCAGATGCACATGAGCTTTTCTGACATGGTTGATGTGTTCTCCCTTGGTCGTGATGTAATTGCTGAGCCATTTTTCACATGGTGGTAGATGTGTTCTCCCATGGTGAAAAATTAAGGGCTGGAGCCTTCCCCGAATGGTGGTAGATGTGTTCTCCCATGTCGGTGGTGTAAGTGCTGGATGATGTGCATCTGGGCTGTGCTTCGTGGATGATGGGATAATCTGAAGAGGATGATGCTATGATGATCAGGAGGATCATGGATGATGAGCATCGGGACAATGCTCCAGTTACTACTCTGTATATGTATATGCATCATGTTGGATGCTTGTTATGATCAGTTGGATCATTTATGTATATATGCATCATGTTGGATGCTGGATATGATTAGTTGGATCATTTATGTATGTATGCATCATTCCGGATGCTGGATATGATCAGTTGGATCATTTGTATGTATTTTGTATATGCATCATGTTGGATGCTTGGACCATGTATCTGTATATGTATCAGGTGGATACTGAGATCATGTATGTTGATATGTATCAGGTGGATACATTGTGTGGATCATGTATCTGTGTATGTATCAGGTGGATACATTGTATGATCAGGTAGATCATGTATGATGATATGTATCAGGTAGATACTTGGTATGCATCAGGTGGATGCAGTGTATGATCAGGATGATCATAGATGACAAGCTTCAGGATGTTGCAGTGATGATGATCAGGATGATCATGTGTACATCAGGATGATGTATGATGAGTATCAGGATGATACTTTGTGTCCGTGGATCAGGTTGTGCAGATGAGCATGTCTGGGAGATCCTATAGGTCGGAGTTGGGTACCCGTAACAGCCTGGGATGCTCTTTCGAGACATTGCTCTGGGAGGACATGTAATTTGTGCCCTGGGAGATTTCAGGTCAGAGTTGTGTACCCGTAACATCCTAAGATGCTCTTGCGAGGTTTTGTCCTATGGCATGTAATTTGTGCCCTGTGAGATTTCAGGTCAGAGTTGTGTACCCGTAACATCCTGAGATGCTCTTGCGAGGTTTTGTCCTATGGCATGTAATTTGTGCCCTGGGAGATTTCAGGTCGGAGTTGTGTACCCGTAACATCTTGAGATGCTCTTTCGAGGTTTTGCCATGACCACATGTAATTTGTGCCCTAGGAGATTTCATTTCGGAGTTGTGTAACCGTAACATCCTAAGATGCTCTTGCTAGTTTTTGTGGTGACCACATGTAATTTGTGCCCTGGGAGATCCTTCAGGTTGGAGTTGTGTGCCCATGTAATTTGTGCCCTGGGATGCTCCTTCAAGGTTTTGTGGTGGGGTCACATGTAATAAGTCTTGTAGATCTGGACAGGATGAAAAAGGCATCAGATGCTCTTTAGGGTTCTTGCTAGTCAAGAGACTCTTTTAAGGTTTTGTGACGCACGTAATAAGTCCTGAGAATTCCACAGTATGTCCAGTGACGATGAAGACCTGTAGGTGGTGGGCCTACATCCAGTATGAAAAAGGACTAGCTCTGTAGAACTTCCTATGACGAGTAGATTCAAAGATTGATTGAGATAGCAACAGCAGTGACGATGACGATGATTCGAGGATGATGATTCATTGATGATGATCTAGAGAAGAAGACTTGTACTAGCAGACCTATGTCGAGAAATACCTTCCTAGTTAAGAGGGAGTGTTGATGTTTATGTAACTTCGGAATGTATTTCACCCATGTATTTCATATATGTATTTTGTACTCCTATAGAGATGGCATTATTCCTCTATACGGAAGTGTTAGTATTGCTATAGAGATGTTATTATTCCTCTATACGGAAGTGTCGTCATTTATATTGTAAGTGTCGTAACTTGCACTTGATGGGTTATTAGACCACCTTGTTGGGGTCAGCCCTGTATAAGTCATGTGGGTTGAAGGGTTATTAGACCACCCTATTGGGGGTCAGCCATGTGGGTGAAAGGGTTATTAGACCACCAAGTGTGGGGTCAGCCTGGATTAAGTTAACCATGGGTTAAGCTAGACATGTAGGCCCCATTAGTTTATTGGGAAAGACAGAACAAGTATAAATAGAGATCAGGAGATCCCTATTTGATCATTCATTCACACACTTCTCTCATTCGGAAAGTGGTGCACTTATGAGGAGGAGGCTCTGCTGCTAGGAGAAGACTATCTCTTGTATTCTGGTTGTATCATTGTTCTATCTATCTTTGAGGAAGTTATTGGGGTTTTTCACCTTTATGGTTTTCCCCAAGTAAACTCTGTGTCTATTGTGTGCTTGCATTATTGTGTCCATGATTGATATGCTGTAGATTTGCTATAGATGTTGTTCTATCAGTTAAGATCCTAGATCAGATTGAAGTAAATTCTGAAAATTTAACACATCTGCCATCAGTCGCCTCTGGACCGGAAACCTCACAACTCCATTACTCATGTCGACTTTCATCGCCCTTATCCTCGAGGTCGTCGAATATCCTCTCGACGTCTTCTGTCGGTCATGCCCGACTGCTTCTCTTGGGCTTGGATGCCCCTGCATCAAACTCTCGGGGTACGAAAAGAACTACATCCTTGGTTCTGAGCTCCCGTCTCGACTTCCCCTTTCTCCATTTGCGTCGGCTTCGATGCCAAACTTGTTACCAAAAACTAGTTGGTCCATCCCCATCTCCTCTCGACTCTGTCAAGCTCATGTTTGATTCTTCCAGAACTTCCTCGTTCTATTCCATCCTAGCGGTTGAAATTGTCTGTCGTGACAACTCGTTCCGTAGACCCACTCCTTGCGTTGACTTGTTCGGGGTGTTTCTACTCCTCAACAACTTTGTCAAAATATCCTTGACTTTCTGAACTTTCTCTTGGGATTTTCTTCCCAATTCACCTGTCGCATCAGACTCGGTGGCTTGCATCTCCTCTGCAAGTTCTTCTTCTATCCGCAGTAGACTCACTACGGCCTTCGTGGAACCACCTTCCACCACAAGTTGATCTCCGACCTGTGTCACCTCTTCCGACCATGGATGTCGACTCACATGCATGTCGATTGCTTCCTCATCTAGGTCTTTCATGGAACTCTCGCCAACCCTTTCCTCCACACCCACGCATAGGGATTCTTCTTACTTATCAGTTGAAGCCCTTTCCTCTACGTGGCTCACTGGAAGACTTTCTGTCCTACCTTTTCCCACAGCGGCTGCTCAATTATCTTCGTTGAAGTCGACAACAACACTTCCACCGCTTCCTATCTCAGTCATGTTGGGATTTTCATTGACAACTTCGTCAGCAGCTTCGATGTCCGCTTCATATCCACTCATGTGAAGGTTGTCTACCTTCACCTCATCGATCGCTTCTTCGACCGAAATCGTGGCCTCCTCGATAGTCCTCTCACTCAACTGTCCTTCCAGCTTGTCGGTGTTCTTCTTGTCCGACGGTTCTTCCACAATCCTCGTAGGTGACTGCTCCTGGGAGTTCTCAACTGGTTCCCTTTGTGTGGCACTCCCGTCACACTTGTTGGCTTCCCGCACGTTTGACTCCTTCGCAACTCTTATGCAAGACTTCTCTTGCACTTCCTTGAGTGCTTACACCTTCAGCTCGATTAGTGTATTTATAGTCCTTACCTCCTCGACTGTGAGGCATTTCTTCTTCAGGAGCTTCTTTAGAGATATGTCCTGGTGGATGGTTTCTGCACAACCTTGGGCTAGTTCCATGGCTCCAACTTCCCTTACCAGTTTCCTCAGGTTATTCAAAAACCCTTCAGGAAGTGTCCCTTCCTGATATCTCTGCGTCGGTTCGCATCCGACCATCCTACACAACCTCCTGGAGGACTCCATCTGTCCGTCTATGCTATCTGCAACTCTACCCACAACCAGTTGTGGAGCTACAATGTTCACATGCTTCGATAGTTTGTCTCTGCAACCCGTTCAGGAAACTCTAACCAACCTCCTATCAGAGTTATCCCCTCACTGATCTTTTACTAATATTCAACTCTACCCAACCACAATTGGAGTTGTTATCCTTCGCCCAATCGCAACTGGACTTCCACAATCGTGCACAACTCTACCTAACCGCAGCTAGAGTTGTTTAATGCACTTGCAGGCTTAAAACCGCTTGACACTCTTCTGTGTGTAGGACTCACTTCCCGCTCTTGTATAGCTATCCTTTGGCTCTTAGGATGACGTGGCTCTAATACCAATTGACGCAAGTCAGGTTGGTATAGCCGTCTTCTCCAATCGAACTTGCCTCCGGGCTCTGATACCAACTGACGTAAGTCAGGTTGGTATAGCCGTCTTCTCCAACCAGACTTGCCTTCGGGCTCTGATACCAACTGACGCAAGTCAGGTTGGTATAGCTGTCTTCTCCAACCGGACTTGCCTCTGGGCTCTGATACCAACTGACGCAAGGCGCCTCGACGAGGTTCTTGCTTATCCGTTAACACACAAAGAAAACACACAAGGGCTAACACAGATATTATGTGAACTGGAAATGCCGTGGAGTCGGCTTCCTCTATTAAGCTGAATGAATATTACAATGTACAAATACAGAGTAAACTATCAAACAAAACGGCCTTATCCTGTTACAATATACATAAATGATCTGTCTTCAGTGTGTTTCTTCTAACCGTGTGTGATACTCTCCTCCTCTCAGGCTTTTGCAATATGCATGAACGAATGAGCTATGAGCGATGAGTGACCCCTCCCTCTGTGCCTTCGCACTGCTCTTCTACCCTAATGTTGCACATCCCGGTGTCTACTCCAACACTCGAGACACTCTTCTTCTCTGTCCGCCGATCTTCCCCGATCACGTAGATCTGCAACTCTACCGCTGTCAGCACCCTCAGGCTGTGCTGCATGACCTTCCCTTGTGGTGACATCTAGCATGCCTTCAACCACCTTCATAACTGCCCATAACTTCCTCAGCAACCACGAATTCCTGTTGAGTACTTCACTTGACTTCTACACGTCCTTTCTGACAAGCTACAGTAATCCATCATGTTGGCCATACTGTCTGTCAGCTTCTGTACCTTGACCTTTTTTGTCAATTTTACTTCGACAACTTCTGCCTACCTACCTGGCTTCAACTCGCCAGTCTCCGCAGCTTCTTCACAATCACCTTTGTCGGTATCCCCTTCGACTAGAGCACCCATTACACTTTTCCCATCCGTCGAAATTCCCTTCGATCGGACTGAACTCTGTGCAGCCCGTGCCTTTGGTTCCTCGTCTTCATCCGTCGAAATTCTCATTGACTAGACTACTCTCGAACCTCCAACAATCCTCAGCTTTGGCCCTAAATCCGTTCATCTGTCGGTATCCCCTTCGACTAGACTGAACACTTAATTGTTTTGCACCAATGGCCATATCAACTATCTCCTGGTCGATCTTCTCTTGTTGGTTCAACCCACCAACTTATCATCCTGATTCCAGTCACCCTGCTCCGACTGTTCATTTACTTGTCGGCCCGAACTGTCGTTGTCCACTCCGATTGATCCTCTGCTGTCAGTCGGTTTTGTGTCCACCGATCTCTACACTCTGGCCTGTCGCCTCTCCCCAACCAACTGCATCGATTATACTTTCGACACTTCTTCTGCGGCTTCATCTTTCGCTTCTTTTCTGCCACCTTCTGTCCTTTCCCAGACACCATTTCTCTAGGTCAGCCTTCTGCACCAGTTTTGTGACTCAACCATCGACCCATCGGATCTCCTCTAGCCTTTCATCATCTTCACCCTTCTCGACCTCTTTGATGTAGCAGGACTTCGTCACATCCGTGTCACCTCCGACTCGCCTAGTTCTACGACTAGCCTCAGTTCTACTGTGACTTGGCCCACCGACCGAAGTATGCTCTTGGTCATTCATCGACCATATGGACTAACTGTCCCTTTCTTCAATTAGAAGGAAACCACCATCTGTATGTGACTCCTACGGTCACCCTAATTGGCCTCCGACGCGACCAATCTTTGTTGACCATTTGCCATCAGTCGCCTCTGGACCAAAAACCTCGCAACTCCATTACTTGTGTCGACTATCATCACCCTTATCCTCGAGGTCGTTGACTATCCTCTGGGCGTCTTCTATCGGTCATGCCCGACTGCTTCTCTTAGGATTGGATGCCCCTGTATCATCAACAAATTTTCTTTGTAATTTGATCTTGTTGCACATTCAAAGTCCAATGATATATGCACAACACAAAGAATATTAAATAACAATTCCTAAAAATTATGTGAATGAGCAATAAGAAAATTACTCCAAAAGAGATAAGGATGGAGAGTCTTCCCCTCTTGTGCTTGTGGTGATCCTCTCTTGTCACTGCAATCTCAGGTGAGATTAACTCAATTCCACTACACATTTTTCTTAAATAAAGTTCTAGTAATTTTATGGTCAAAGGTTTTAATGGTAGATCAACTTTATCATGGTAAGCTAAGAAAAATATGATGTGGCATTCTTCTGCAGACTGATATTTACTTGCTTCTACATTTTTCATGCCACCGATTTAGCAGTCTCCTCGATTCGCATTGTAATTACTGTTTTCACACTAGTTGGTGCTAAAAAGCACCTGCTAAGACTTATGCAAATCTTAGTAACATTTTGAATGGTGGTGCAAATAATAAAAAATAAACTAGAACAAATCTACACTAAACATGCATTAAGTTAACATCAATTTAAAACGGTTTCAAAAGAGCATAATATATGACTCTATAAATACCCGAAAATAGGTGCCCTTGCAACCTTCCAAAGTAGTGTGTTCTTTGTTTCCTAGTAGCTCCACGGTCTCCAAATACACGTCACAAGAGGTACCAAAACTCAAAATATGGGTAAAGAGGACTCAATGGAATTCCGACAGCACAATGTTATGCACAAGGTGGAGAATATATGTCTATCTTTGAAATGAGGGGCCTTCACATGTATATATAGATATTGTGACCCATGGTTTTGTGGCCCATGGTGTTTGGTGACCCGTAGGAAAATGGTATTTGGTGGTCCATGGGATTGGAAAATGGTATTTAGATAAACATTATGAGTGGGTTCGATCCAACTTATTTTTCCATTTTTTATGGAATTTTTCTAGTTTTGGGAATTTCCTATTTTGAGGGGATTTTCCCTTTTCCCATTTTTTAGGAATGTGCCAGTTTCTCTCTTTTGTGGAAATATTAAATAATAATGATGGGCCATTTATGATATTTTTTCCATGTGAAGGTCAAAGTGGTGGAAATGGAAAGTGGGCATGATGTATGATATGGTGTCGCTAGTGGATATGCAAAGTGGACAAATTTTTGGTGTTAACACGCATCTATTTGAATTAGTTCCTTCATAATCTATGGAATCTAGAAGTGTTTAATGGCACCATCTTGGCATATTAAAGCTTTGGTCTATTACGTGTTTTTCAAAGCTATTCCTATGGTGATTTATATGTAATACTATTTCAAGAAATATTCAAGCAAAGAACCATTTTCATAATCAAACATTGAGAGCTATAGGCAGGTGGAAGGTTAGATAGAACAACCACATACAGTTTCCTCAAATAAATTTACTATCACATCTTCAATCTAATTTAGCACTTATATGTTGCACTTTTTCTTCATTTGCGTAATGGATCATGTTCTCTGTTGATTAACCATTAGTTCAACAAAAGGGTAATAATAGTTTAATTCCACGTGATCTAAACACCAATATTTTGATTTATAGCTTATTTAATTCCATCAAACTTAGAGAATATCTTATGATTCCATTATGTTGTCTTTTTCTTGTGATTTGGTATTGCAATGTGGCACCCGTTGTTAATCAACCAAGATATAAAGAGATTCAAGCGATAAAAATCACCAAATCTTATGAAATTAAAACCAATCCAAAAAAAACAAGCAACACAAGAGTGAATAATGAAAGAAAGAAGACCATGAACTCAGCTAACAAATCAAACAAGATAAAATGAAACAAAACCAAAAGATAAATATTTACAAAATTCTAATGGGGCCCCCTTTATTTTTCAAAATCAAGGGGAAGTTGTTGGGGACCCAACACCACTCAAATTCTTGATTAAGTAATTTTTTTTCCTTTCTGGTTTCTAATTCCTTCAACTTTAAAATCTTTCTCTCATTAAAGATTCTAGAGGAGTTCAATTGAAACAATTCTTTAAGTGATTGCTCAACCTCCATCGATGAATATGACTAATACCTTCTCCTTGCTGCAACCCAAGTCATGAGTTTACATTTAGCCAATTTCAAATAGGCCACAAATTGTTCACTTATAGAGAGATTTAGGCTTCCATCATAAGCATTCCAGGTACCATTGACTAGATATTGGAAAAAGTGGTCACTAAGCCATGAAGAAATGAATTTGAATGGAACATATGGATTATCTTCTTGTAATTCTAATAGTAAAAATATAGGGAAATGATTTGATAAACCACTGGGATCCACACACGTACAATATCATTCATCCTCCTACAAAATTGAACAATACAAAAGGAGATGATCACGACTTTTAGAAATACTATAATTGTCTTTCTGATTATTCCTCTAGGTAGGACAGAGTGAGAGTGGTTCCACCTCCACCAACCCAAGCTCTTCAAAACGATGAATAAAATAGTGAACAATCTTATCAACCTTAGAAAAGCCCCCCTAGACCTCCTTCCCATTGAGTGTCAAATTGAGGTTCCCACTAATAAGTTACCTTCATGAATCAATTCGAAAGAAAAGAGAATGTCCTAGAACCATCTTTCCCCATATGGGTCATACAAGTTCATTATCTGAAGAGGATGACCAAAACCTTTAATCTGTAAATTGGTAGAAAGGATTGAGCACACAGAGAATGAATTGATCATAGATAAGGAGGAGTTATATCTAGTAACAATCCCCTCTATAATCCCACTGAATCCACAATTAAAAAATACCAAGACTGTAAAACCTTATTAACTTCAAATACTAGTGTGTCCAGAACTCCCATGGTCTCTTGAAGTAACATCAGAATGCTCATTTTCAACCAGCTTACACAGAGTGAGCCTCTTATCTAGGTTTCCAACCCCTCTAATATTTAGGGAGAGTACCAACATTATGTAACCGTGTTAAGCGATTTTAAATATCTAAGAACACCAGTTAGTAGTGCTTGTTTCCCCTATTGAGCCTCAATAACTGCTCATTGACGCTTAGTGTGGAGAAAAGACTTCCTACCCACTAGAATAGGAAACAAAACTTTATGTATTTTTTCCCCTATATCTCCGAACATAGGGAATCCTATAATCAACTTCCAAAAATTTGGTCAAAACCCATACTTCCCCCCTCCCCTTTGATCTGTAAAATTCAGAGAGCCATTAGATACTTGGATTTCCATCCCCATCACACAATCTGTGGAAGTAATGGTATCAATATTAGAGGAACCAATCAGAGTATTTTTTAAGGATTCTATATTATACTTAAGTATAGTATTATAGGAAATTATTTTGGATTGAAAAAAACATATATATAGATAGGTGGGAAAATATTAAATATGAAACATACAATATACTACTAAAACTTGTGAATTTTGGCGAATATTATGATAAAAAAACATATTTTATGTAAATATAGAAGATGTTAGAGACTAAAAATGACCAAATAACGAATTTATTTTTTGAAAACAAACCCAAAAAATAGCCAATTGGCGAAATTTCGCCCCTAAAATTTCCTTGGAACCAATCATAATAATATGACTATTAGAATTCAAGGAGGCCCCATCATTTTTCATCCCCCCTTGAATATTTTTCTTTCTTTTCGAAACCTCAGTAGGTGTAGGAAAAATATTAGACCCACTCGAAATATCAATGGGAGCAAAGATATAGACTGAGACTTACCCAAAGGAATGACAATTAGGTCCTTTGAGCTAAGCATCAAGGGGATATACGAAAGGTCTCAAGTGGGATTTAGCCTTCCTTAGAAACGTGAGCCTCACCAACAGCCTTCGATGACACCACATTTAAAGGCACACAAGGAACTCCTAGGGTATTATCCATTGGATAGCCTGTTACATTGTCTTCCACCCCTTTTCCAATTCAATGACAAAATAAAAAAAACCCACCCTAAGGAAGATGAGACAGCAGCGGAGAATACCCCATAGGAGTAAACTTCATCTCTTATTCTTTCAATAAGTGAGCATGAGAAGGATCTCTCTCTTCCAAACCTTCTTGTATAAAGGAAGTGAGATATTTGCAACTAAATTCTTTTGAATATAACATCATTAGCATCTAAAAAGGATATTTTTATCATCAATAGTTTGCACATGCAAGATGGCATTCACCTCAATCTCTAGAGACTCCAATAAACCCTCCCTGGTATCAATATCCATAATAACATGCAAAATAGTATGTGATAAACTCTTCAAATAATATTCACCCACCCTAATTGTCTTCCCTAGAAGATTCCCAAAACAATTCAAAAATTAATCCTTCTAGAACATTAAGGGATCACTCTGACCATAGGTCAAAAGGGGATGTCAATGATTCAAAGCGATATATGAAATGCCCCAAAACCAAATTCCCACCAACACAATTTCAACATATTTATCAAAATGAATCTTGAAATTCAACCATCCCTTGGAAAACATGTTGAAAGACAACCCATATCCCAAGTTAGGACTCCAAACTTGTTGCATCCAATCATTCAAATGCCCTGTTGAAATCTGTCAAACAAAAAAACATACAACAAGGGATTTTCTCATGAAATCCATGATCTAAGCAAACCTTATTTCTCACCCACACACATCTTGACCCGATCCACCCACTTCTTGATAACCTTGTGAGGTATCCTTCCATCTTTACCATGGCCTCTAACTTGTTCCTCCTTCACTCTTTCAACACTAGAACCATTGAGACTACCAATATATAACCCCTTTCCAACAAAACCAACACCTATGAAATCATAGTAATCACCACCATGGCTTTCAGTAACCCCCAATGTTTCATAGTTGTAACCCTCTCCTAATGAGTGTTCAACATGTGGATTGATATGCTCATGATCCAATGCAAATTAGGAGTTATGGCAAGTAGTAAAGTCACTGACTTAACGTCTTGTAGTACCAAATAGGATTGGGTATGAATTAACCATCTTTTGACACCAATGGACAAGTTCTTATCCCAATTTTGTAAGGTATTTTATTACATCCTACCAATATGTAGGGTCTATCCAAAGTATTTTTTAAATATTTATTCCCCCCACCCATGAAAAGTCATAAGATATATTGTTAGGGATGTATACATGATGTCCCTCCTCTCTTGTCTTGGAACAATATATGTGAAAACATATGTTCCAATAGTTGGATCATCACTGCAGTCTACTAGTTCCTTGTCCTTAGTTAGGGTTTTTGCATAATTTCCTTCCATGTACTCACCCATTCCTACTGACATGATCAATCCCTTATATATAGACATGATCCACATGTGGATTGATACCCTCAAAATCCAATGAAAATTGGGAGTTATGACAATGAGTAAATTCATCTAGAAGACATGTTGTAGGATTGACTAGGCGTGGGAATGGATTAACTAGATTTTGACATCAATGCACAAGATCCAACCCAAATGTTGTTAGGAATTTTATTGCATCCTGTCAATTTGTTAGAGATATTCATAAAACCCACCTTTGCAGGGTTTATCCAAAGTATAGTTTGAATATTTATTCTCTTCACCCATGACAAGTCATAAGATGTATTTCTAGGGACATAGACATGTCCTAGCTCCTCCACTCATCTTGGGACAATATATGCAAAAAACATATATTCCAACAATTGGATCATCACCGCGGTCTACTAGTTTCTCATCCTCAGCCAGGTTTTTGCAGAACCACCTTCCATTGACCCACCCATTCCTACTAACATGACCAACCCATTATATAATAATAATAATAATAATAATAATAAGCCCAAAGGATTTGGATCCATTGGTGAAGAGAGAGGATATTTTCACCAGTGGGAAAGTTTCAATTCTTGTGAGGGCCTAGCCTCAAGCCATGGGGTCACCTTGAAGTAGTGGTCAAATGATCCGCTTTGCCCAGGATTTCGACGAGGGACAACAAGCTTGACTGAATGAGTCGAGGGTTGTTATGGAAAAAGAAACTTAAATAAGTCGACAATCCAGAACAAGAAAACAATCAGGAATATACCCAGACAAAATGAAAGAATTTGGATCAAAAAATTTGCTATTATTTCTTCTTTGTTCCTCTCCCCTTATGTTACAATAATGTACAGACTTATATAGAATGTTGAGAATGCTTGAGCTACCTTCCATTTACGTTCAGTTACAAAAGAAGTGGTAGTGATATGAGAAGTGCAACTGTCAGAGTCGACTGGAATATAGAGGGACAGTCTGTCATAGTTGGTCAGTTGTCATTCGCGTGCAATAGTCATCGTTGACGAAGCGTGTTGGAGTATTCGGTCTTCGACAAGTGGTGTTGAGAAGTGGTCGACTAGGACTAGGACTACTAGTCGAAACAAGCCAATCGACTTTAGAGGTGGATCATTCACCCTTCCTTAAGAATCAATGTTCCCCAGTGCTTGCTGATGTAGATGAGCAAAATTCTCATCCAGTTCAGTAGTAGAATACCACTTTCCTTGGGCTAGAAGTTGGCCGGAATTGGCCACTTGAAACAAGGGAATTGCTTGCGTCCTTGTACAATGTATTCGTCGGCCTGCGATTGTGTCAACATGTAGAGGCTCCTGAACATCTGGGTGTATATCTTCAGGAACTATCGCCTGCAAGTTACTTTGTTCAAGCAATGGTGCATGATATGGTTGAAGTAGATCCACATTAAATACTAGATGTAAACCCAAGCATGAAGGAATGTTGAGCTTAAAGGAATTTTCCCCAATATTCTCAAGAATGGTGTAAGGACCATATCTCAAAGGATTTAAATTATTGTATGGACCTGTAAAATTGTCTTTCTTGAGATGTAACCAGACCTAATCCCCAAATTTAAAAGAATGAGGAATATGATGCTTCTCCCATTGTGCCTTAGCTTTTGCATTAGCTTGTTGTAACATTTATTGCACTTGCTTATGGATGTCACAAATTCGATCCTTGAACTTGAGTGCTTTCTCAAATTGTCGATGTCCATGGTCGATGTTGACCAAGGCATTTGTTCGATTGACTAAGTTGAGAGGCACCGAGGGTTGAAATCCATAACAAACTTCAAACAGACTCTTTCTTGTAGATCAATGTTGTGATCGATTATAGATATGTTGTATGTACAGAATACATTCATCCCATGTTTGATGATGTTGGTGATTGTACATGAAGAGAAGTTGTACTAGCAGGTGATTCAAAACTTTTGTCTATCCATCAGTTTGGGGATGGAATACAATCGACATCAATAGTTGTGTGTCGAGTTGTTTCCAGAGCCTCTTCCAGAAAGTGCTTAGAAATCTAGAGTCGCGGTTGGAAATGATTGAATTCGGCAAGCCATAGTGTTTCCAGACATTCTCAAATAAGATTTGAGCAGTTTGTTGTGTAGTTATGGTCTTCTTGCAAGGAATAAGGATACCCATCTTGGAAAATTGATCTACCACTACCAGGATTGCATCATGTTGGTGTCAGGTAACAGGATATCCAATCAAATGGTCTAAGGAAATGGATTCCCATTGTCGATTAGGGATTGGAAAGGGTGTATACAAACTCTTTCGTCGGTTTGGTGGCTTGGTGATGGCACAAACCACACATGACTTGATATACTTTTCTACATCCGTCTTGATTGAAGGCTTGTAGAAGTACTTTTGGAGTACAATGAGTGTCTTTGTTACTTCAAAATGTCATGCAGTTTTTTGTAGTGTGCGTCCCAAATGATATTTTTTTGGTGCTCACATGTCAGTACACAAAGTTGTCCAATCTTGTATAACAAGTTGTCCTTCACATGGTATTCGAGGGAAATCAAATGACCCATATGGATTTGTCGATACACCGTCGAGAAATAAGCATTGTATTCATACTGTCGTGGCCAAGTAATGGTGTCATATCCATGCATACTTAATATTGTAAGGAGTCAAGTAACCGATGGTCGACTAAGGAAATCAGCTGCTGCATTGGCTTTTCCTTTCTGATTCTTAGTTACCAACTGAAACTGTTGTAGGTAACTAATCCACTTGACATGTCTGGTCGTCTGTAGCTTAGAATGGGATGGAGAAAATTGTAGGGGCTTATGCTCAGTATGAAAAACCGTTTCCTTTCCAAGGACATAGTGTCTCCATTGGTTAAGATCTTATAAAATGGCATAGAGCTCCTTTTCTTATGTCAAATACTTCCTAATAGTTTCATTGAAATTCTCTGAGTGTAATGCGACTGGGTGGCCGACTTGTGTGATTACTACACTAATAACATAGTCAGAGGCGTCAGTTTCGACTTCAAATGGATGATGTAAGTCGAGTAGCACAAGTACTGGTGCAATACAGCTTTTGTGCTTGAGCTATTGAAAATATTGTTGTTGTGTTGGCATCCACTTGAAGATAGTATTCCCACTTCCTTTAGCCAGCTGAGTCAAAGGCCAAGCTATATGACCGAATCCAAGTATGAACTGTCGATAAAAATTCGCCAAATGAAGAAAACTTCTTAGTTCATGAATGTTTTGAGGAATGGGACAATATTTGAGGATCTATATCTTGTATGGGTCGATGTGAATGTCTGCGGAGTCGATAACATACCCCAATTATTTGATGTTGTCCATAGAAAATGAAAACTTTTCCAAATTCAAGTGGATTCGATGTTGTCAGATTGTGTTGAGTATTTGTTGGAGCTGTCAAACCTGTTCCTCCCATATTCTACTAAAAATCAGGATGTCTTCAGGGTAGACAATAACAAATTTTCCAAAAAAAAGTTTGAAGAACGTCATTCATGTATCGCATGAAGGTTTGTAGGTGCATTGGTTAAACCGAAAGGCATGACTAACCATTCAAACAATCCTTCCTTTGTTTTGAAAGAAATTTTCCATACATTGGAGGGCTCGATCGAAATCTGATGATATTCCGACTTGAGATCAAGTTTAGTGAATAATTTAGCACCTTTCTGACAATCAATCTATTCGTCTATTCTTGGTAAAGGGTATCGGTTCTTTATTGAAATATTTTTGAGTTCCCTGTAGTCGATGCAGATGTTCCAAATCCCATATTTTTTCGGAACAAGAACAACTGGACTTCCATAAGGAGAGGAACTGGGTCGGATATGGCCCTTGTTGATCAAATCTTGGATATGTCGATGAATCTCTTCATTCTCAATAATGGACCTCTCGTAGACAAATGTGTTAGGTAATGAAGAACCAGGATTGAGTTCAATGGAGTGTTTTACCTGATAGTGTAAAGGTGTTTGGTTCTTTGAACACATTCTGGTATTCTTCAATAATGTTGTCGATCCATTGTTGCTGTCAAGGACTACGGTTTTCAATGAGTCGACTAGTTGCTACATTCTTCCTAGAATGGTGAGGCTTAATCATGATCAATGTGAATTTATGAACATGATTGATTAAATTTTTAACCTGTTTAGTAGATATCATCTCAATTGTAGATACAGGTCACTGCTATGGTATACCATACCATTGATCCTTAATTCTGACAATCACCTTTTGCGGTCGTGACTGATAAATTCCATATCGATCCCACAAGTGTGGCTTTCCAAACAAAGCGTCGGCTACTGATAGTGGTTCCACATCACAGTGTACTTCATATTTGAAAGGCTTAATGAAGTAGTTAAGTTTGCATTGTCGGGTGATTCGAAGTTCTTATCCATCCTTCATCCAACTGATGTTATAATTTTGAGGATGCAGAGTAGTTACAAGACCAAGTTTCTTCACAAGAGTTTCAGAAACAAATTTCTTTAGGCTGCCATTATCCACAATCAGATGAAAAGGATTGTTATGAACCCATATCTGTGAATGGAATAGGTGCTCTCATTCCTCCTCATCGACAATAGTCGAGGAATATGGAGTTGTCGATGTTGATTCCAGTAGAGTCGATGATTCCGGGTTGGATTCCACAACGACTTTGTCATTCAAGTCACATGTAGACAGGTTCTCTAATAATGTCTTCCAAGCTTTGCATTCAAAAGCGTCATGCCATGATGAGTGGTGGCAATCACACCATTTCCCTGCAGGGGTTTGTTTACTATGTTCCCTCTTATCACTCTGAGAAGTTCTCTTACCCTGATCTTGCTTAGGCGGATTCAGGCGAGACAAGCGTTTGGACTTGTTGGAGTCTGTAGATGATGGATACTTCTTGTCGGGTGGCCATCCTCTTGGCTTAGTTGCGAGGCGTGATTTTCCTTTCTCTTTCGCTTCAAGCTTGCTATCATAATGGAATGAATCCACAAGTGTATTGACAATAAGGAACTCCATATCCTGTTGAATGTATGGGAACAATCCGTTGACATACTTCAGAGCAACAAATTCTCCTCTTCCTGAATCTCAATTCTAGCCATTAGTCAATAGAACTAGTCGGTATAGCTCTGTACATGCTGGTCTCTCCATTGTCTTAGTTGTTACCACTTATTATACTGTTGTTCAATGTATTTGGCGGGTAGAGATCCCTTCAGACATGATCGAAAAATTTATCCCACATTTCTATGGGGTTTTCTTATTTCTCCATTTTTGTCGATAGATTCTCCCACCAACATTGCATAGAAGTTGACATTTTCAAGGATGCAATGGTGATATTCTCAGCTTTTGAGAGTTGATTCACAGAGAAATAGGATTCCAGTTGTTGTACCCAGTTGTCTACAGATTCAACATCAATATTTCCTTCTAGATTCAGTATATCCAAGTTCATATGTACCTTAAAAGGACTGGCTTTGTCAAAGGAATTTCTCTTCGAATTGCTAACTGAAGTCAAGCCAAATGAACTAGTGAGTCGAGCAAGAATCTCATTGAAATGCTCATACATTTAACTTCTCTGTTGAGCAAGTGTTGTCTTAGTGAGTCACTTTGTCTCTTCAGTTGCATGTTTATTGTATGATTCTTCTACCATCTCTAGTTGAGTGTTGCGAGCTGGTAGATACTCAAAATTCGAAGGTAGGACTTGTATGGATTGTTGGTTTTGTGAACATGTTTTAACAAGCATAAGTCAAGTAACTTCATCAAGAAGTGCCTCCACAAAAATTACGCAAGATCAGTCTCTAATACAAATGATCCGTGTCACCCAGGAGTTCGACGTGGGACAATAGGTTCGACTGAATGAGTTGAGGGCTTCTATGGTGGAAGCAACTTAACTAAGTCGACAATCGAGGACAAGAAAACAATCAGGAATATACCTAGAAAAAATGCAAGAATTTGGATAAAAAAATTTGCTATTGTTTCTTATATGATCCTATCCCCTTATGTTACAATAATGTATAGACTTATATAGAGTGTTGAGAACGCTTGGGTTTCATGTTCGTTAAGTTCAGTTACAAAAGAAGTTGTAGCGGCCTGAGAAGTGCAATCGTCACAATCGACTAGAAGATAGAGGGACAATCTATCGTAGTCTATTAGTTGTCATTGGTGTGCAATAGCCGTCGTTGACGGAGCATGTTGGATTCATCGATCTTCGAAAAGTGGTGCTGAGAAGTCATCGACTAGTACTAGGCCTACTAGTCGAAACAAGCCAATCGACTTCAGAGGTGGATCATCAAATGTTTGGTTGCACCCAAAGAAATTATATTAAATAATCTTGTGACACATGTGTTAGCACTTAGAATTTACCCTTTGGTTGTGGAAGGATAATCCTAAGGTAAATCTTTCAAAACAAACTTTAGGAGGAAACCTAAGTTTTTCCTACCAAAGAGGGCTCTCTCAAAATATACATGCAATGGCTAGAAATATTGGAAATGATTATTTTTTTAAATTGGTGTATGGCTGAAACACACAAGAACCATTGGGCAATGGATTCAAATCTAAATATTTCAAGAACCAACAGAAATCTAACAATAGGTATTTTTCCAAAGGCAAGATAGTTGTCTTATTACAGTTAAAATCTTATTGCAAGTGATAAAAGATGAAACATAGACATTCCATCAACATGTGCAACGATTGTAGATGAATCCAATATTGAATTTGGAAGAAAAATAATGAATACTTAGATTTAACAAATCATAGCATACATATATGAATTCTGATTCATTTTAATTCTCATCCAAGTATGGAAAGAAAGAACATAGTGGAAAGGAATTACAAGAGAGAACACATGAACATAAGAGAAAGGAAAATACAGACTGTAACTTTGATCAACACAAGAATCTTTGTTCTGCAAAATATGCTTCAAATCTGCATGGCTGTCTTTATTAAAACTAGATTAACTCGATACAAAAAAGTATCTTGCTTTCACAGGTTTTCAACCCTCATTACATTGTAAAGATAGGTATTTATACATCAAAGCTCATTGAGCCAAAAACCTAACTGCTTTGCTTTCTAAAAATAAATACTTATAACTACCTATTACAATCTATTTTTAACAAAATTTCCTAATTTGAGCTTTCCCAAAATAACAGCTGATTCTTTATGTCTTCTTTTGGCTGCACTTGCTGACAGGGCTTGTCCAGAACGAGAACCTTCAATTATGCAAATTGTACTTCATTTTCCCGTACTTCTCCACCATCTTCCATTGTTTTGTAGAAGGTACTTCGTAACTAGTCATATCCTTGACAAGAAATTTCATCTCTATGTGCTCTACAATGGAAATGGGGGGAATTTTCTCACTTATCATGGCAAGTTGATTTAGAATTTCAAAATCATTTGAAAGTTTATCCAACAAAATTTTCCCTGTTAGAACATGAGTTAAATCTTCAAATTTATCATGGTTCATCCTGATGTTAGATAATAAATGATTATACTCATTTTGGGAAGTTAGTTCATCATTTTCATCCCAAAAGGATGGTAGTCCCTTTTGAATTAGATTTTCAAATCCTTTTTGAAAGCTGCTATCTATTTCTTCATTTCTTTTGCTTTAGCTTGAACATTCTCAATGTGAGAATGTTTCCCAAGTATTCTTCTTGCCCAAGTTATGACTGTTACTCTGTTCTTTATTCCCATTGATTTCGGATCATCCCCAGTCAAATTATTTAAAAAATTTATAGCATTATGAGTTGTATCCTTTGGTTTTTTGTCCAAAACTTCTTTCATTGCTGTGCAACTCTGCAAACTGTCATGTGCTATGGTTCCTTTTTTCTCCATGAAACTCAGATAAGGTCTGAATTTTGCAGCTTCATTAATGATTGAATCCCAAATTAGGTGTTTTTCACCTTACATTGGAAGCTGCCCTGTTACTTGGCTTATGAATTTCTAATTTCTATCTACCAATTCCTTATTCTTGTTTTTCAATTCTTTTATTTCATTTTCTTTCTGTTGATTTTCCTCTTCTAAATTTTGTTTTTCTTCTTTTAACTCTTTGATTTCCACCTCCTTCAAGCTGACTTGAGACATAGATTGATTTATATCTTGTGTGCTTGCTTATTTACCACCTTGATCTGTTCCTTGTTTCTCTTGTATCACATTTGCCAAATTTTTTTTCAAATCTTCAATTTGAGTCTTGAGACTCAACCTGTCTTTCTCCCAATTCACCTCTTTTTCTCCAAACTTCAGCAATTTAGCTTTGTTGTCATCCAATTCTTGTGATAGATTTTCCTTCTCTTGTTCCAACACAGTCAATTCAGAGGCTTGAATTAACTGGGCTGCTGGAATTGTAAGTTTTTTCTTAAGCAATTGGATGGTGTTCTCCTTGTCAGTCAAAATATTTTTACTTGCCTCCCATTTATTGGGTTCATCATTGCTCTCCACTAGGTCAATTTGCAATCTTTTTATTTGCTGTTTATGATCTTTGTTTTCAGTTTTTTCTTACCTCAACTGACTTTCTAGCCTGTTAACTGTGTTTTGTAGCTTTGAAACTTTCAGGGTGGCCTTCATTAAGTCTGTGTAGATAAATTCCCCATTCTGCCTATGCAAATGAATTTTATTTGGGACTGTTATTTTCTGCAAATTCAATCTCATCTCAATGACTTTATCATCAGATGATATAGCCAAATTTAAAGTATTTTTTGCAGGATATCTACTGGTCATCAAAGTAACATCCGAATCAATCATACTCCTAACTTTTGGGAATAATTTCTAATTTTTTTTTTTGAATTTGCTTGCTTGTCATGTCCATACTTGACATTCAATTCAGCTCTTGATTGATATTTACTAGTGTCTCCCGCAGCCTTTGCTTCATCAAATTTGTATTCATGCACTTGAACTTTTGGACATTCATACTTTTCTTTCCCTTTCTCTTTCCCACTTACAAACATAACCAAATCACCTTGAGAATCTGTCTTGAGCTTCTTTTCTCTTTCTTGTTCTTCAAAATTTGTATTAACAATCTCTTGAAAACTCCTTTTACTGACAATTTCCATCTTTCCTGGGGTAGGTATTATTTATGTTGAAAACTTTGCTGGAGCAGGGTCTGACTGTGAACATCCTGAAATCTCTTTTTTTGGGACAGAAGGATCCAGTCGTGAAGATGCTGAAACTTCTTTGTCAGATTCATATTGTAGAATATTCTCCATTTTGGCTAACCCCTCAACCTCCTGATGGTCAAATGCTTTGCTCTTATTCTGTAGTCTTCTTTGAGAAATGATGTGACAAGGATCATAATTAACAACAATTTCCCTTTTGAATTTCTTTTTCTAATTGTTTTTCCACAACAATAAGGGAATTCTTGTTCTTTATGATGAAAGGACCCACTTTCAAAGGGAATTTTATGTCTGAATATTTTTTGAAAGCTAAAAAGTGATCATTATCAACAATTAATTTATGCTCGATAAACTCCAAGGAAAATATTCTTGAGGTTAAAAAGGCTAGAAAGATATAAGGTTCCTTCATAAACCCATAAAGTCTATTATTGTGTGCTCCTTTAACAGAAACCAATCTCCCACTCCATTTTCTGGCTTCAATTGCATCAATGTCTTCATTTTTGGCAGTACCCTTGGTAGCTCTTCCCCAAAAATTACTTTATAAACTTCTGATAGAATAAGGTTCATGAAATTAAACATATTATTCTCCAATGTGCTTGAAAAACCTACCTATGAAAAATGAAAATCTCCCTGGCTTGCAAATAGAAACATTTTCATCAGGTAACTTTGAAATCTAAAGTGCCTGGTGTTGTGGAAATTCACTAGCTGAAGGTGAATTCTTTTAGATAGGAATTCATCAAAATTAAGACATGGTACCTGGTTGTATTTTGTCCCTGGTATGTCAAAACTTAACCTAAAAAGGAGACTCAACTGAACTTCTGTTACTGCTGCATCACTGTCTAACCCTAGAAACTGGGATATCAATTATAAGACCAACTATGTATTCTCATTAAAGAAATTCAAATCTAACGGATAGGGAGTATCCTCGATTGCGAGGTCAGGTTTAACGCAACTCGATAGGAAGTTATGTTTAGTTTCAGAGGACGAGTGCTAGTAGTGACTGACTAGGGATTCTTCGGCAAGGTTTTCCTGCTCACGAGGTTGAGAAAGAGGTACTTCAAGGGATTTTTTGACAGTAGTGGACTCAATAGGGAAAATAATTTTGGTTTTAGACTCATTCATGACCACTTTCTCACTCTGTGGGTAGTTCATTGCACACCATGAAATGAAATCTGGAACTCTTAATCACTGGTCTGGACAAAAATAGATGAAAGAAGACTCAAACACTTTGTGCATATCAGAACCTTCCTTATATAATTTATCCAATTTGGATTTAACCTCTGTAATTGACAAATTAACCACGGGGTCTTAAATATATATATCTTTGTCTTCTAGGGCTTCATTTATTTTAACATCTTCGACGGTTGGGGTTTCTTGCATTTCCTCCATTATAAATATGCTTTCTAACTCAATACACAAGTTTCGAAGCCTACCTGTCATTGGTGAGTTTGAAAAGGAGCGTGCTCTATCGCTTTCCCGTTCTGCACACGTCTCGAACCTTTTGACGCTTTATGAGACAAATGTCAACTATAACGTGCTTCCGTTATTTTATACCCTTCGAAGGCGGTTTGACATGGAGGATGGGTGGTTTTATTTACTGCCTTTGCGATTTGTGAAATCCCCAGGCTTCAACACATGGAGGGTGGTTTTTATTTTGCAACTGCTCATACCTTCATTTCTTCACGCAACTTGGCAATGCAGAATGACTGTGATCCATGGATCTGCTGATCGTCGATCGATCAACGGTGAAACTTGCTCACCTTTCAAAATCTCTACCTTTACTCCTCTGATGGGGTCTCAACCTGATATCCTCCGTGCTTCTTTTGTAGTGGAACCTTACTCCCACCATCGATCTCTGATGATGTGATCTGGGTTATTGAATTGTCTACCCCTTTTAGCTTTACTTATATGGTCATTTCGGAAAGCTATCTCCGTCGTTGATTCTACCTCTGCCTTAGTATGATCTGTCGATTCTTCATATGACATTTCATTCCGCTTCATCAACCCTTATATCTCCATTTTGATTTTATCCATCTGTCACATGGTGAGTTTTCCTTAGGACTAAGCACTTTGTTCACAATGCTTGGGTTATATTTAAACAAATTTGGATTATCCTTCTCTTAATCAAATTGGAAAAAATATTGTGCCAACAATGTGCTCACATGAGTGGATAGAATCCCAACCATATGTCCTTCAAAATTATGTATCCCAAATTCTCTATTGGTGAAGAGTGAGGAGTTTTTCAACAGTGGGAAAGGTTCAATTCTCATGGGGGCCTAGCATGAATCCAAGAGGTCACCTTGAGGTAGTGGTCGAATGCATGGTTGCACCCAAATATATTGTATTAAAGGATCTCGTGACCCTTGAAATATAAGTGTATTAAATCCCACCCTCATGTCCTTCAAAATTTTAATTCAAATACTGCTAGCATCATTGGTTTCAATGGGCCTCGTTCTTCATGGAGACCCAAGTTTGTGGCTTAAAAATCCAACCATGCTAAGGGTTGGTGTGTCCCAGACTAAGTGCAATCCCTAGATGATTTTGATGACTTAGATATCCCTTGGTTGCAGTTTCTCAAGTCACACACTAGTCCCACAAGTCACACACAAATTAACAATAAAAAAATAAATAATAATAATAATCATATTATATCATAAGATTTATAGTGCTATTTTTAATTAGAATATTACAATTATTTTTAGTTATTAATTGATATTCATAAAATTAATATTTTTAATATATACATATATATATCCGCCCCCCCCAAAAAAGAACAACAACAACAGCATATTTTTATTCAAAATAGAGCAAAAATAAAATATTTAGTGCCTTTCAGTAGTAGCGAAATCAAAATATGGGGACATATTATCAGTCTAAGATGCTTACATTCATCAAAATATTAAAAACAAATATGGATCCTTCTAGAACTACCAATTCATCAGGGTGTTTCAATACCAGATATCAAAGAAAGGGATAACCTACTTGTTGAAAGTAGTGCCTCCTTGAAATTCCTCTAAATGTAGATCACTGGGATGTAGTCTAAGCATCCATTTTTTGGACAAAGCATCAAAATCCTCATTGAATTCCCATAATATGTGCTGGAATGAAGTATTTTGAAAGGAATCCCGAACCAAATTCAGCTGGTTCACCAAATAAATCAACCCTGCATGAGAAACCTTAGAGTGACCTTGCATAAACTCGATCACTAACTTAGAATCACCCATAATCTGCAAGTTGAGAATGAGCATTCTGAACGCCGCCTTTAGTAGGAAAAAGAGAGCTTTAAACTCAGCCTGGTTGTTGGTTCCAGAGCCCAAACCACCATATCCTTTGTAATAATGTTGTCTATCTAAGAAGAGAAAGAATAAAAAACCACTAATTGAATTATGTTCATGACTGGACTTGGATCGAAATAGGACCAAGTCATGTTCTCTTCAATCACTAGAGGCACTAATATCCTCACAACTTCGGTCTTAAGCACGAGATTGTATACTGCAAACAAAGCAACATATTGGGATACTACCTACACACTAGAGAAATATTTATCTTTAAACACAGTCATGTTCCTGGAAAGCCAGATACCCTAGGACACAATGATAGGGATACCTTTGAAAACCAAAGCCTCCTTGGAGAGGAAAAAATCCTTAAAACATATCTTGACCAATTGACCCTCCCACTTGACCGAACAACCCAATTGTCTACCCACCTACCACCACACCTTCTTGGTGAAATCACACTTAACAAACAAGTGCAAAACTAAATCTTCATCATTCCTATAGAGAGGAAAAGTCCCAAGACCTTGGCAGCTTTGTAGTTTATCCCAAGTCAACACTTTGTTATTCAACATTAACCAGAAATGAAGGATACTCTTAGGAGGTCCTTTAATTTTCCATATCTCCTTCCACCACCACCTAAGCCTATGCACCATAGGAAATAACGATTGATAACGTAGCTTGGCACTGTAAAAACATCCTGAGGGATTAAAGCTCCAGCAGAGGTCATCCTCCTCCCTACCAATAAAAACATGATCGTTAACCAACATAGGAATGAATGAATCCCAGCAAGTACTCCACTACCCCAACAAACCTAAATCCTCAATCGCCATCCATTCATGTCTCCAAATATTAGAACCAACAGAATTAGCAACCCTGTTTAGCGTGGAAATACCCCTACTCTGTAAATTTTCAATGATCCCAAAAGGAAATAGATGCTCATTAGAAGGACCAAGGATGTCATCTCTCCCTATCTTAACCAATCTTCCATTCCCATCCTTCCAGTCCAAATGTTTCTCTAGGATCGAAAATGCATTAGTTAAGGCTCTCCACTGGTTAGAAAACTGAGAGACGGATTTCTCCCTACGTCTAACTGATTCTATCACCAAAGTAGGAGCAATATATTTGTCCACTAAAATCCTCTTCCATAAATTGTCCTTCTTCAAAAAACTACATAACGTTTTTGCAACCAAAACCTTGTTAAAGACAAAAAAAAAATCAGCCCCCAACTGCCTGAACCTTTAGGAGAAGCTAATACCTTCCACTTAACTAGATGGAATGTTCTGCTTTCCTGATCATTCCTCCATAGAAAATTAAAACAAATATTTCTAATTTAATTAAGAGTCCCAACAAGAATTTTAGCCAACAAATGCCAGCAAACGAGGATAGCGTCTTAGACTGACTTCACCGGAACTAGTCTACCTCCATTGGAAAGCCAACAATTACACCAAAAGGACACTTTTCCCAAAACTCACTCAAACAACCAACACCAATCCTTGATTCTATACTTATTGGGTTTTAAAGTGAAACCTAAATAGGGAATATTCTCTTCCATAACTTTGCATCCATATGGAAAATGATTTCTCCAAAAGTCACGAGTTCCCACCTGATTATTCAATAAATACAAGGTTGATTTCTCAATACTAATATCCATACCTGTCACCCTACAAAAGTAGTCCAGAATATCTCTCAACCTTCTGCATTCAGAATCTTCTTGTCAACAAAATAGAAATAGGTCATCCACAAACATCATATGAGTAAGAGCCTCACGGTCATTGTAAGAAATTTCCCTTAGATTCCTTCGTGAGCGCTCGAAAACGATGGAACGACCGAGTCCTTCAATCACCAACAAGAACATATACAAAGAGAGAGGACATCCTTGTCTAAGCCCTTGAGAATCCTTGAAGAATGGATATCCCGAGCCATTGATCAATACCGCAAATACAGGGGAAGTCACCCATCCCATAATCTAGTTAGTAAGATATAAGTTGAAACCAATATGCAAAAGGATCAATCGAAGAAAGATCCAAGAAGCTTTATCATATGCTTTCAAAAGATCAATTTTGATAGTTGCCACCTGTAAATATTTAGTTTTAATGGTATGGATTCCTTCCTGAACTGCACCCACCTCCTCATGAATAATAAGCCCCTTCAAAAAACCAAATTGTTCAAGAGACATATAGGTTTATAGAAAGGGATTAAGACAAACTGCAATAATTTTAGCAATGATCTTATAAACCCCATTACAAAGCGAAATGGGACTGAAATAAACAAATGAATTGGGCTTGTCCTTATTAGGAATTAAGGCTATACAATTCGAATTTATAGCCTCATGGACCACACCAGAAATTCAAACTTCTTCTACAACCTGATTCAGATCCTCTCCTAATAAATCAAAAAATTCCAAATAGAACTCTTGAGGCCAACCATTCGGATCTGGACCGGGGCTCTTATATCTATAAAAACACTTCAATACACAGGAGAGTTCTTCTAAAGTTACTGCCTTGTATAATTCCTCGCTATCCTCCACAGACAACATATGAGGAAATTTTTGGATAACTTGAATCATCCCCAACACATCACCCTGTTCTGGATCTGAATATAGACCATGGAAATACATGGTAGCCTCCTTCGCTAGCCTAGAGAAGCCCCTGACAAAATTCCCTGGAGTATATTGGAGGTCCCAAATAGTATTAACATTCTTACGATGAGAAGCCACCCACTGAAAATACTTAGTATTCATATCCCCAACTTCTAACCAAAGCTCCCTTCCATTCAAACGCCACTCAATCTCCATATCCTCCATCATCTTCTGTTTCTCCAATTCAAGGCTGGATATTTCCACCTTCCTCGTCACATTAGCAAAAGTGAGAGGATCTTCAAAGTACAAATGCTCCAGCTTCAACTCCACCCCCACTATACATTTGTCCATGTATCGCCTTCTACTCAAATTCCACTCTCTGACTTTAATCTTAATAAATTTGAGATTCACAACAAATTGACTAGTAGCACGACCAACATCCTCCCGCAAATGAACCCAAGTGTTTTCGAACAGGGCTCGAAAGTAAGATAACCCCGACGAACTGGAATTATACTTATATGGAGCTTCAGGCTTGTCCACTGGGGTCCCAATTTCCATGAATATAAGGAAGTGATCTGAAAACAAACAAGACCCTACCCAGGATCTGAACAAATGCCCATCTTCAAAAAAATTAACATTCATAAAAAAACATATCCCTTCATTTAGAAATACCTTGTTCTCCAGTTTGCTTATTGGACCAAGTAGGCTTGAGCTCCGCTTGTTTAACATCAATCCAACCATGTAGCTCAAAAATTTCCCTCAAAACCAGCAGCCAATGAGTCTTCTCGCACCTGACAGCCCCAGTTCTCACCCACTTCCAAAGTAAGGTTCATATCACCACCCGTAATCAACAACTCAGCCTGATAGAAGGCCTTGTCAATCATCGAGGACCGTAACACCTATCCTCAAATGGCCTGTAAATATTGAGCACCAAGAACTTATGATCCAACTCATGGCTGAGGAATTCAACCCCTAGGATAGACCAACCATCGAAAGTATTTAAAACCTTCAAACTTTTGGAAACCGCATAAATCAGGCCTCCAGATATCCCACTTGCATCCATAGAGAAAAAACACATAAAATAAAAAATCTTCTCCAACCTCCATACAATCTCCAGACCAATTGTCATCGACTATTGTAGTAACACAATATTAGGTTTATCTACATCTACCAAACGCTTAAGGGATCTGGTAATTTGGTCCGCCCCCCGAGGCCTCTAACGTTAATGGAAATAAGATTCATTAAGAGTCCCCCTCCTAGGGTTTGCATGCTCTAAGTACTCCTGATATTTGTAACTATATCCCTTGCGAAATTTCATGCTTGGCCTTCTCCTCGGCATGAAACATGTTATATTTCCTCCCATCTTTCTTTAGTGCCAAAATAGAATTTTGTTCCATTTCAATACCTTTAACAAACCCAACACTTTTCACATAGGAGCGTAAAAAGTACAGGCCCCTACTCCCATTGCCGGAAAAACTACCACCATCTCTCGAAACAGACTTTAGATGAACAATAGTAGGCTCACCTTTTTGCGACTCAACTACTGGCACCTCTCCTGATGTATCTAAAAGAGGTGGCAATGTGACCACCACCATGGGTATGCTTCCCTCCCCTAAAAGTTCCAGCACCTTACATGCAGACACCACAACACCCTCCTCAACAAATGAGGCTCCATATGTCTCTGTAACCACCTTACCACTCTCCTCCCATATCTCAACAAATTTCGCCAGCTAACTACACGAGAGCGCGAATCCCTCCATAAGGGGCTCAAATGCGAGTAATTTCTCATCATCCTTGCTTGTATAAGTGGGGAGTACTTCATCCCGAATAAAATCATCATGTGGATCCACCTTCTCAACCAGGTGTCGGAATGTCTCGGCCAACCTCTGATTTCAAGTATTGTGAAATGCTTTCATCCCCAACATGTACGTCTTTGCTCCTCCAAAATTTCTTTACAAACTGTAGGTTACAATCTACTATAACATGCCCATAAAGATGACATCGAGTGCATCAAAATGGCACATTTAGATAGTCCAAGGGATGCGAAAAATATATTCTCACCTGCAACCAAATCCAACATCTAGAAACCCTTGACTCACGTCCACCTCCACAAGAATATGAGCCACCGAACGCCTATAATATTTGAATAAATATGCATCCACCGCGATGTACTTACCAATTACATCCCCAATCACCTTGAATCCTTCCACAGGCCAAAATTCCAGATGTAGGAATGGCAGCTTCACCCATATAGGAAAAGAGGCCAAGGAGTCCTTCCAAGGGTCGAACAGAGGATGCCAAGGCTTAATAGCTAAAGGGAATTTCCACAATATCCAGACTCTATGTAGTATGGCTTCATCATCCTCCACCGACTTGAATTCAAATCCAAACCACCCATGTGGAAACCCAAAAAATTTCGACACAGAATTAATCACTTTGGACAAGGTATCCTCGACCCACTTCTTAACAAATGCTTCTGAAAATCGCCTACTGCAAAATCTTCTGATTAGTACTCTAGAAGTGAACTTAGGAATCTCCATGACCAAAATGATCTTCCCAACAACTAGCTCCTTTCCGACACCTTTATATTTTGAATACTTTTTTCTTCTTCCTACCCGAAGAACCAGTGCAACCAGAAGATGAACTCCCTTAACCCTTGATAGACAGCCCTTCCAATTCTGCCCAGAGCACTCTACTACCGATAAATATGCCACCCTTTGGATCGCCCGGAGTTGACAAAAGAAATTCAAAATCAACCTCCACAAAACCCCCGGTATCATTCTTAGAAGAGGGTGAAGGATTGGTAATCCTCTAACATGACGTCCCATATCGAGGGCAGGTACCAACTGCTTCATAATGTTCATTAACCCTTCTTCCGACCCACTTTGACAAAGATAGGAAATGGTACATTTCAATCACTGAGCTGGAAACCATACTACCTAAGGATGTCGGATATGCCCGTGTGATTGAATCTGGCCCACCAGAACACACTTTCGAATGAAATCCCCCCATTGGATCCTCCACCAGCGAAAAATTGGTGACCTCAGCCGAGGTACCATCTCCCACATGGACCATAAGGGCCCAAAGTCTAAAAACTCCACCGACTTCATGTGAGCTGCCTTAACTCCCCAACAATACCTTGCATATCTACCACTCCAATCGACTGGAGAACCTCCCCCCCCACCGGAACCTTGCTTAGAAAAGACCTTATGGTTTGACGAAAAAAATGCTTGATCCATTACTTGAGTCGTCGAAGTAATCATCTTAGGTTCTGCAAACAACTGCCATCGGAATAGACCCTGAGGCTTAAGCCTATGTACCAATGAAAAAACCCTAACTAGAATGAACCCTAGCTCCAGATCCCACCATCCACTCTCTCTCTCTCTCTATATATATATATACACAATATGATATTGTAACCAACTCAAATACGATATTCCATAATTTATATTTTTTAGTTTTTATGGAATAAAATAAAATAAAATTATTTATAATTATATTTTAAAAAATTAATAAAAAAACAGATTTTCTTAAAAAAACACTCCATTTATCTTAAAAAAAAATATCTTAAAATTTTTATTAAGATTAATAAATATTCCATTAACCTAAAAATCATACATACATATGTGATATTCCAACTAAGACAATACATACAAGTGTGATATTCCAACTAAGACAAGTACAATATTCTATAATTTATATTTCTTAATTTCTAATTAAATTATATTATAGTGTTATTTTTTAATTAGAAATTATACAATTTATAATTTTCAAATTTAAATTAAATTATATAAAAAAATTATAATACTATTTTTATTTAGAATATTGAATTTATTAATTTATTATTAATTAAAGATATTCATAACATTTAGTAAGTGATATATTATTGGCAACAACTTACATAATATAATTTAATCAATTTAAAATTTAATCATAAAATTTATACTATTTTTAATGAGAATATTTTTTAATTATTAATATTTATATTTAATAAGTAATATTTTGAATACATATATAAAAAAATATAATTTCTAATAATAAGTGGTATTTTCAATACATATGATCAACATAATTATGATATTCTATAATTTTATTGATTTTACATCAAATTAAATTATATACTAAATATTTATTTTTAATTAATAAATATTATTATTTATAATTTTAATATATTTAATAAATATTTTTTAATATATAAAAATAATATTATAATATTTCAACAAATATCATTATTATATTAAATTATAAAGTATACTACTCTGTAAATAATATTTCTTTATTTTACCATAGTTTACAATTTACATTTCTTAATTTTACTCTGTAAATAATATTTCTTTATTTTACCATAGTTTACAATTTATATCTCTTAATTTTATATCAAATTAGATGATACAATTCATATTACTATTTTAAAATCAAATAGTAAAAATAATTTATAATGTTTTTTTATTTATGTTTAAATTAAAGATTTAGTAGAAAAGACAAAATGTCTTGTAGACATTCCATTTTATAGTATATTAAAAGATTTAAAGTTGCTATAAAATTATAGTATATTAAAGATTTAAAGTTAACTGTCATATTAGTAAGGTGTACGCGTCGATAAATCCTTTATTGATTCAAAGGTTAACAAAATAAAGTTATTTATTAATTATTCCAATAACATAAAAATCATAATATTTATAAACCCAATTTCATAAGATTTTTTTTAAATATATAAACTATTATTCATTAAATATGAATCACTCTCTATTGAAATAATTTTGTAGTGTTTTTTTCACCTGAAATATACAGAATCTGGAATAACTACATTAAATTGACAACTCACAAGCATATGGGTATAGAGTGAGACAAACTTGAAAAATATATAAGACAATTAGGTTTTGTTAGGATAATGATCTAAGTTCGGTCCAGAAGTTTCTTCATGATAAACGTTAATATAATAAGTTGCCATGTAACTATCTGGATCATCCGTAATAAGTTGCCATGTAACTATCAGGATCATCCGTGTATCAAAAGCAATGAAATAATTCAATGGTTACTGACGGTGGCATCTTTTCTGGGAGACATAGATAAGTGATGGGAACTCTCAGCTCATTACCGCGTTTAATGAGATCCAGCTATCCAATCCTATGTTTCGGTAAAGGAAACTGAGGAGTACATAAATATTATTCATGGGAAAATGGTTTTCACGTGAGCATGCTAACCTAAAAAGGATCCAATGGGGTTGCACACGAGAGCAATACCCTAACAAAGAAACGTCAAAACCTAGGAAGAAAACAAAACAAACCCTAAAACAAACAAACAAACGCGGCCTGAACCCACAATCAAACTTCGTCATCGAAGCGACCAAATTAGAGGAGCGTACAATTTATGATGAAAAGACCCGAAGAACATTATTGGTACGAGCGTGTCTGCGTGATTGTTATTAAAAAGCCTTAGCTGATCACGAGCGCTCCTTTCATGTCTGTTGCTCTCTGTCTTCTCGTGATCGCTGAGCAAGAACCCCCGTGACCCATTTATGCTCATATCATATCCTTTATAAGAACCTCTTATTCCTAATTCCTTAATGCAACATAGCCAGAGAGGCTCTCTGTCTCTTCTTTTCTCACGGAATTACAGTAAGGAGGCAGCCGCTAGAATGCAAAAAGTCTGCTACTCCAACTTCTTATTCCTCGGCAAATTCCTCCTGTTGCTGTAACAGGCCTTTTGCATTCCTAGCTGCTGCCTTGTTTGCTCTGCCATTAATTTAAGCTCTTGCAACTTCTGCTGCTTCTTTGGTTTTGTATTTCATTTTATCCCAATCCCAGTAGAGTACTTTTCTGGCGCACCTATATTTCTATCTATATTGATATCTGTTCATTTCATATTTGATTGCGTCTTATCTTATTTTGTTTCTATCTTTTCAGAATCACTGTCTATTGAAGCTGAAAGCGATGCTTCCAAGCCTTCAAAGTGAGAAGATGAGAAAACAGGTGAGTGCCTGAATCAGCTCCAAATGAGCTCTTTTATTCAAGCTCAAAATTCATATTTGTTAGCTTCAGAGTCTTTGGGACATTCTCGGTTCATTACATGTAATATGCTTGGAAATCTTTACAACACATTGGCATTATACTCTTGAAAGCATATATTGATTAGTAAACTCCTACATTATTGGATGCTTTCTTATTATTGCCACATTTCATAGTGTATGTGCATTTCTTAACCAGAATGTTATAATGCAAAAATAAAACCTTTCCTAGAAGGTTAAGAATCTCTCTATTTGCTCAGATTTGAAGATCCCAACAATCTCTCTATTTCTGCGATTTTCAAACCCCAACAATCTCTCTTTCTGTGGTTTTCAAGACCCTTTGTCACTTATTTGCAGATCATTTACTTCTGGTGATTTTCAAGACCCTTGTCACTTATTTGCAGATCATTTACTTCTCGTAATTTTCAAAACCGAACAATCTCTCTTTCTGGAATTTTCAAGACCCTGACCACTCATTTCTGGATTATTTACTTACAAGCTGATAGATTGATTATTGGTAAGTTGTAAACGTAACTTACTTTGGTTATTTGGTTATTCCAAGAATTATGAATAAGTTAAACGGGCAAAGCGTGGGCAACTTATTTTACCCAATGGAACTTGTTATACTATTGTTTGTTCTTATATCTAGAATAAAGTTATAACTCAATTATGGATGGAGTAAATATGCAAAATGAGTTATATAGAATAATAAATATGAATAATGATGGAAGTCTTATTGTTTAATTCTTTTAATAGAAATGGATATAAGATAATTGGATAGAGTAAATATGCAAACTGAGTTATAAAGAATAATAAATATATGAATATTGATCAAAGTCTTTTTTAATTGTTTTAACATATATTAATATTAATATAAATAATATTATAGTTAAGTAGACATTTAAAGTTATAAAGTTTAAAATTTGTTCAAAAGCCATTCTTAAAAAGGGTTATAAAATATATATAAGTGATTTTTTTGAAAAATCTAAAACATAAAAGACATACTTTGATAAATTGTTCACAAATTCACAACACAATGAAAAACATAGAAAAATAAATCTAGGATTATTACTCATCTTTATTATCACTTTGAACTTCTTGCATGCCCCATCTCTTTACTTCATTGAGCCATTTCCACTAGGGATTGTGAGCTGGGAGCAAAATCTAAAAAAATAACATAGTGATGTCAAGATCTTCATTTTATTTAGTTGACATATTAATGTTGGATTCTAGTTCTCTCTCCACTATATCTAACGAGCCTCACTCTCTTCAATGTAGTTCTGAATTTTGATAATGAATAGAGGTATGAAAAGCATCTAAATACTTTTTGATATTTTTATTATCTTCCTCTACCTCATACATTAAAAACACTTTCCTCCTTGTTCATGGTCATCCATGATACCAAAAATCCAATTTATGGACCATACCCACCTAATGCATATAAACAAAAAGAAAAACATAACAATCCTCACATCCTCCTACACATATGAAATGAGCAAAACCAATAAAAACCTATGAAGAAAAAGACCAAACAAAAATAAACCCAGATCTAAATAAAACAAATTAAAACTTTGAATTGCATATAAAATCTTAAATAAGACATACCTAATTACCAATTCATAGCACCTTCTCTTATCAATTCTCTAAACATCCGCATGATTATGCACTAAAATGCCACCTTTTCTTATCAATTCTCTAAACATGAGCATGATTATGCACTAAAATGCCACCTTTTCTTATCAATTCTCTAAGCATCAGCATGATTATGCACTAAAATGCCACCTTCTCTTATCAATTCTCTAAGCATCGCATGATTATGCACTAAAATGCTAATGTGGAGTTCCAATATGCATAAAGGCCCAATTCCAAAGTGAAACAAACCTCCCATTGCTGCGCTTCAATGTTAATTAGTGGAACTCAAATTTCACAATCAAGTCAAGGGTGTGGGTGTGGGGTTGGGGTTGGGGTTTGGGGTTTAGTTATTTGTTGTCTCTCAATTCTATTTTTTAAGGTGTGAAAAAGAAATTAAAATTGTCATAAAATTGGAAATCTCAATCAAATATAAATTTTTATGCTTTTATTTTATAAAATATCATAAATAAATACATAAAATTATTCAACAATAACACTAATCAAATGAAATTTTACCAAATCTTAGATTTAAATAATATCAAATTTTAACTAAATTAACAAAAATATATATAAACCTTAGATGTAAACAATATCAAATTTTAACTAAATTAAAATATATATATATATATATAAATTTTAGATGTAAATAATATCAAATTTTAATTAAATTAACAAAAATATATATAATTAACTAATAAAATAATAATTATAAGTTGAAAAATAAATAAAATGTAAATTATATAAAATTAGAATATAAATCATTTGAAACACAATATATTATTATTAAAATTGTTTTATTAAATAAAAAATTTAAAATTTAAAAATTAATTTAATTGAATACAAATTATAAATTAATCGGTTTTTTATCAAATAAATTTTGAATAAAAATGAAAAATTAAGTTGAATCAAATATAAAAGTCAAATATATTTAAAAATACATATTAGAATGACAAGATTGTATAAATGAATAAGTAAATAAAAAATAGATAATTAAAAATTATAGTTTAATTAATATAAAATAAAATATAATGAAAAATTATATAATTTGATTGGATGTTAGTTTAAAGATTTTTATTATTTAAATTTTAAGATTATAATTATATCAAAAAATAGTTTATACAATAATTTTAATTTCATTTTAAATTCATTTAAACAAATAAATACATAATTAAATAGTTATAATTAAATAATTTTTAATTAAAAAAATAATCCTACAATCAATTTACATCAACCAAAATGCAAATAACATCAATAACATAATATAGTAAGTCAAAAGAAAAACCACATTCAAAGTTATGATTTACTTATAATTATATAAATAACCTTAACAATAATGTAAACCTTCAAGACACCATTCTAATAATATAAATATTAATTATTAAAATAAATCAAAAGATAAATAATAATATAAAATAACCTCAACTAGTTCACATAATTGTGAAATATATATCAATGTCTAACCTCTAACTCTCTCGGTATAGAATTACTACACATAAATATTAAAAATACAATTTAAAAAAAAAAATCATATAAATAATGATTTATTATTATTATTAATAATTATAATATCATAAAATAATAATATCTTAAATTATAAACTTAATTACTATCAATATCAATATTACTATAATATAACCATAATCATTTTACATTCTAACCATTTTCTATCATAATTATTATATAATAATCAAATAATTTTACAATATAAAAGTTATTATAATAATTATTATAACAATTGTCATCACAATTTGGTCATCATAATTATTATATAATACTCGAATAATTTTACAATATAAAAGTTAAAAGTTATCATCGTAATTATTATATAATACTCATTATATAATACTCAAATGATTGTAATAAATTATAATAGGGAAAATATACATATGTCCATGTCAATATTATAATAGGGAAAATATGCATTGAAAATTGAAAAGTTGATGTAGCACATCCTAATCTGTCACGCATAACTTACCAACTAGTACAACCCACCACTACAATAAGTAAAGTGTTAAAATACCTTGTGAATGCAAATGTGAATAATTTCATAGAGTATATCGAATGCGCATGTCACAATCATAAACATGATGAATATAAATTTAGTTCGCTCAAAGGCGAAATATATATCTGTATCAATGAAATGATTTATATGATAAATTTAGTTCGCTCAAAGGCGCTTCTATAATTATCTATGGTATAGATGTCTCTCGAGTAAATTTTATATCATTATATGTGGGCTTAAAAAAATATTGTTCACTTATAATAAGTAAATGATAGTAATAATATATGTTAATCAAATATAAATACAAATAATAATACCTTAATGTTTGGTTTGGTTTCTTTGGCTCGTGATTCTGATTTTCCTCTCCTAAATCTCAGGGATGTGTCTCCTTTACTCCCTTTCTTTCAGGGATGTGTCTCCTTTACTCCCTTTCTCTGATGCATATCATCATAGATCATCATGTAAGGTTGTGATGCACATCATCATACATCGATTCTTGAAAATGGATGGATGATAAATTTATGGAATTAGAGTATTTTGGGAAGGGATCCATGGTTTACTATTCTAGGTCTAAGGGCCATTCAAGATTGGCTTTCAATCAATATATTTGTTTTTTATGAATTCATTCTCTTATTTTCATAACTTTAAGGTTCAACCCCTATAAACATCTCTATCTCAGATTGAACATAGGTTGGGGTCCTTCAAGTATTTTTTTACTATGTAAAAGTAGGATATGGTCTCCAACTTTCTAATTTGGTGTAACCTCCCCAGTCCTCTATTTGGAAGTACATTTGGCATTCAAACAATCTCCCAAAGATCAATATTTTTATTAGAAAATGGTACATGGTAAGAATTTAATTATTGAAAATCTTCAAAGAAGGGAATATGTGGTCCTTCACACTATACATTATGTAAAGAAGAGGAGGAATCATAAAAAATCTTATTTATGTAGTGTGATCTCGCCACACAAGTGTGGAAGATATATATGGTGGAGTTAGGAATTGAAATTGTTATCCCACAAAGCTAGAAGGAATTTATTATGAATTGGCATCTTAGGTACCTCGAGACTTTTCTTCATAAGGCTCTCCTAAATTTGTCCTATAAGGCACTCCCAAAATACTTATGATGGAAGGTTTAGCTTGTTTTAAATAGGATCATTTTTAGATAGGAGTCTTCAAACACTCTTTAGTAGGGAGGAAGGCCAGAGAGTTATTGATCAAGGTTTTGCTAAGTAAAGGGAAAACAAGGATGGATGAGGCAGTCCTAGAAGTGGAGGATTAGACTAGGATGAAATATATTCTTTCTAGGGTCACTGTGTTAGAGTTTGCACTTTAATCCAATTTAATTAGGATATTTAACTAAAAGAATGACAAGCACATCAAAACACAATAAACACAATAATTTTCCTCGGGGAAACCATAAAGGAAAAAATCCCACAACTTCCTCAAAGATAGTTTCGTCACTAATACAATATCAAAAAATGGAAAACCCAAAAATAAGAAGTCTTTTGTAGCTCTTTATCTTTCTCCTACAACAAACTTTTCTTCTCTCTCTTGCTTATGTGAACTTGAGTGAGTGAGTGATTGAGTGAGTGAGTGATGTGTCCAAATGAGAGAGCAAGCTCTCTATTTATACTTTATGTTTGGGTGACCTTTTTCCTAATTAGGTCGGCTTGACTAATTTGATTGGGTCGACCTGTCCTAGGGAGACTCAATAATACCTTCTACATTTAATATTTGGGGTGCTATTTCCCAGACTTACAATGGATGTTTTACCTCAATGACCTAGCATGACCAAACATAATAATGACATCCCCGAACGGAGGAAAAACATCTCCGTCGGAGATACATGTAAAATGCAATAATAATATCAATACAAAATACAAATGAATATATTCCGAAGTTAAATTTACAATAACACTCCCTCTTAACTAGGAAGGTATTCTCTTGCCACGGTCATCATCATTCTGGACACATATTCTAGACAACGTCATCATCGCTGGATCATCTTCAATGCTGCAACATCATCATCAACACTGGATCATCATCGCCGCTGCTGCCGTAACCCTCATCTTGTTGATAATTGATTAGTGACATATCTTGAATCTATCCATCATAAGAATTTCTATAGAGCCAGCCCTTTTTCATGCTGGATGTAGGCCTAGCTCTCATCTAGGTATTCATCATATCTATGAGAAAGCCATCAAGTAGGTATAGCCCAGGACCGCACATTACATTTCCACCGCAATCACTTGTGTCTCCTACTTTCATCTCATCGTAACCAGATCATCTCATCATCACATAGAGAGCAACCCAAATGCACATCACATTCCCAACATACCACCTGCATATCCCACCTAGTGGGTACAACCCAAGAGCGCCACCTGCATTACATCTCTCAAAGGCCAACCCATGCCTAATAGCATGGGAGCACATCCAGGAGCACCTCAGGTGCATTACGTCCCAAGGACCACTTATGTTTTCCACCATGCGAGAACTAGCCTAGGCGCACACAAAGTGTCTTTGTGACTAGTGGACCTCTTAACGTCTCCAACATGGGAGTACATCCAAGAGCACCCCAGGTGCATTACGTCCCAAGGACCACTTACGTCTTCCACTAGGAAAGAACCATCTCTAGTGCATCTGCGTCTTCTGGTCTCATCACTCCCTCTTTCAAGGAACTCGATCTGGATAACACCAACCCTCTCTCTGAAGTATTCAAATTTCACTTCGGCTAACGGCTTGGTCAACACATTGACTATTTGCTCATTTATCGCCACATACAGGAGCTTCACCGCTCCTCTCTGCACCATATCCCGGATATAGTGGTACTTGATCTCAATATGCTTCGACTTGTTTTGGAACATCGGGTTCTTAGACAACTTCATGCAACTCTGGTTGTCACAGAAAATACAAGTCGCCTTGAGCTCCAGATTAAACAAATCTGTTAGTAGCTTTCAAATCCATACTGCCTCACAACTAGCCGAACAATCTGCAACATACTCTGCTTCGGCTGTATTCAGAGCCACGCATTACTGCTTCCTGCTAAACTAGGAGATCATACCAGATCCCATACTGAAGCAACATCTTGAAGTGCTCTTCCTATCTGTGGCACTTCCTTCCCAATCCGAATCAACATAACCATGTAGGTTAATCTTCTGATTCGCCTCGTACTTGAGAAAATACTCAACAGTACCCTTCAGCTCCTCAATATATTCTTTGCATCAATCAAGTGAACATGTCTCAGATCAATTAGGAATTGGCTCAGGGTGTTCATAGCAAAACATACGTCTGGTCTTGTGTTCGTCAAGTACATCAACGAACCAATCATCTGCATGTACACCGTGGCATCAATTGTATCTGAAGAAGCATCACACAGTAGCTTCAAGTTCGATGCCATTGATGTGGCCATTGCCTTGTAGTCCATCATTTTGAACCTCTTCAAAATCCCTAGGTCCTTCATCTCAAACTCTACGGCAAGCCTTCTCTTTGTATCTACAATGAGCTCATCCTCCCCTGTTACAAACAGGTCATCTACATATAGTAGTAATATCACTGGCCTTTCGCCCTCAACCTTGAAGTAGAGGTTGGAATCTGCTTTACTCTTGGTAAAGCCTAAGCTCGTCAGAAATATGTCCATCCTGTCATACCATGTCCTGCGTGCCTGCTTTAGTCCATACAAGGCTTTCTTTAAATTTCACACATGAGTCTATTTGTCATGTGTCTCGAATCCTAGTGGCTTCTCCACATACACTTCCTCTTCAACTACACCATTCAAAAATATTGTCTTGATTTCCATCTGGTGTACCTTCCATTTCATTACTACATCCAATGCAAGTATAGATCTGATGGAAGTGTATCTTGCTACCAGTGCAGATGTCTCCTCATAGTCTATACCTTCTTTCTGGAGAAGTCACGTGCCATAAATATTTCCTAGTGTTTTTCTATGCTATCATTTGTAACATGCTTGATCTTGTAGATCCATTTCGAAGTCACAACAGACTTCCCTACTGGTCTTGAAACTATCTCCCAGACATCATTCTTCATAATCGACTGGTGCTCCTCGATCATGGCATCCTTCCATTCCTTCTTTTCTGATGCTTCCTCGTAGTTGGAAGGTTATTTCACAATGATGTCACATAGTAGGGCCACAGAGCTGGAGTATGGTCTAGGTCTCTTGCTTTCTCTATGTATCCCATTTGGAGCACCATACTTCTCTGCATCTTGTATTGCTTCACGTGCCCATGTTGGTCTTCTCTTGTGGGAGTTCTTCTCATGAGGTGGATCTACAAGTTCTTGTGGTTCTGCCATGTCACAGTCTTCATGATATTCTTGTATTGTCTCTTCCATCATTATGTATTTGGTTCTGGTAACTTCAATTTCTTCAGTTCCTTCAATAGGTGATTTTATTGATTTTTTGTATGCCGAATCTTCATCAAAAGTTACATCTCTGTTGATATCGATCTTCTTGAATCCTGGGAAGTATATTCGGTAAGATTTTGATGTGTCTCTATATCCCACGAATATCCCCTTCTTTCCTGAAGGATTTAGCTTGGTTCTCTTTTCCTTTGGCATGTATATGTACACCGAGCAGCCAAATATTCTCGCATGGCTGACTTCTGGTTTCTCTCATGAGAAAGTTTCTTCAGGAGTCTTGTTGTTCAATACAGGATGGGGTGTATGGTTTTGTACATACAAAGTTGTCCTTGTTGCTTCTTTCCATAAGTGCATCGAAAGATATTGATCATGTAGCATTGCTTTTGTTGCTTCCATTATTGTTTTGTTCTTTCATTCTGCAACGCCATTTTGTTGAGGATTGTAAGGAGTGCTAAACTCCCTCTTAATCCCTAATTCCCTGCAAAGGTCCTTGAATTATTTTGAAGTGAATTCTCTGCCATTGTCTGATCATAAAGTCTTGATATTCATTTCAGTACGATTTTCAACCAAGGCTTTGAATTCCTTGAATTTGTTGAATACTTCATGTTTTCCCAAGAAATAAATCCATGTTTTATGGGAAAAATCATCTATAAAATAAACATAGTATACATACCCTCTTAATGAGCTAGAATACATGGGGCCACACATCTGAGTGGACTATCTCCAATATTTTTTTTGCTTTGATTTCACTGCTATGGAAACACCTTCTTTACATTCTTTCCTTGTGCACATCCTTTGCAAATGCCTTCATGTCTTGTTTGGATTTCTGGAAGTCCTGAAACTGCTTTGCTTGCAATAGGTAGTGCTCTAGTATTGACTTGCAAAAGGTCTTGAGGCCAATAGTATGGTAGTTGGATGCACTACAGAAGATGATTCTTGAGTCACTGAACCAAAGTATTGGAAATCACATTGATTCTCAACAAGCTTATTTTGAGGATTTAGAAGCAAGAATTATAATTAAGAGAAGAAGGGTGGAAAAATTGATCTCAGATATGGATATGCATTGCTACATGATTCTTGGCTTCACCAAATGTTGATGGCCAATGGTGGATATAACCACAAATTCCATTATGTCAATGAAGGAATCTTATATGGAATATGTGACAATGCAACAAGAGGTTGAAGAGCTTGAGGATGATGGTGATGGCAAGATGATTTAGGGTTTTCAAAGTCATGGAGAGAAAGATTTGGAAGTGACCCGTAGTGGTCATGGTCTTATTTAAAGCACTCATTTTTTTTAATGTTTTTCAGTGTATTTTGTTATGGGTCAATATGTTAGAATATATAGTCACTAGCTCCATAAGATAATGTTAACAAATCAAAAGAGAAGCCAAAGGATAGTTGTTAGTTTTGAAGCAGAAATGGAAATTTTGTTAAGATGTCTCTTGGACTTTTTGGATAGTATATTTTCTTTATGTTGATCAATTTGGCCACAGATTTTTATATTAATGAAAATATATCCATTTATTTGTGTGTGTGGCGAGAGAGAGAGAGAGAGAGAGAGAGAGAGAGAGAGAGAGAGAGAGAGAGAGAGAGAGAGAGAGAGAGAGAGAGATTTTCTTTATGCTGATCAATTTGGTCACGAATTTTTATATTAATGAAAATATATCCGTATATTTGTGTGTGTGTGTGTGTGGTGCGCGCGCGCGCGCGCGCGCGCGAGAGAGAGAGAGAGAGAGAGAGAGAGAGAGAGAGAGAGAGAGAGAGATTGATTTACACATAAATACAAATACTACATATACTACAACACCAAATCCACTTAAATGACCAAAAGGTTACATTTCAAGGGATTTGATCCCTCTAAACATGAGAGAGAGAGAGAGAGAGAGAGAGAGAGAGAGAGAGAGAGAGATTTACACATAAATATAAATACTACATATACTACAACACCAAATCCACTTAAATGACCAAAAATTTACATTTCAAGGGATTTGATCCCTCTAAACATTTCATAGATCTAGAGTTTATATGGATATATGTTCATTTATGAATCATCTACTATTACGACACGATAATTATAAAAATCTATCCATATAAATGAAATGATCTACATAATAATTTTGAATAAATAAGACATCTTCCAATGTAATACTTATGACTAACACTTTGGGTGACCTATAATACAAGGAATGAGATGCATAAATAGTTGGACTAGTGGAGGCTTAGGGTTTTGCAAGAATTAGGATTATACTAAAATCTCACATATTATCATTGGACCCATGCTTTGGGCACAAAGTCTTCCCTAATGGTGAAGACATGATTTTGAGTCTAGGTTCCAAGCTTAATGGAATCCTATGGAGGAAATGTGGTTCTCCCTAGGGATACTCAATAGAGAAAAGGAAACCTAATATTACCAATTCAAAAAAGGAGGCCAAGGTTATGCATGATAGGCTCACCAAAAAAACAAACTTGACATGTATTTCTATGTTTAGAGTTGTTGCCTATAAGACCAAAATGTATGGGGGATGACCTTTCACTAAAAAAATTCAAGTTTTTTTTTCCCTAGCCTTTTCCCCAAGTATATACCAAAGTTTCTTGAGCTAATTCATTTAAATGTGGTTAGTTTTAGTTTCAAAGTGGAGAATGTGGGAAGTTGGTTGGTCTAGTCTATGAATGAATATGTAATGGTGTTGGAATTTTGGGTGTGCAATCCATAAAACGGAAGGTGAGTACACAAGAATAAGAGAAGAGGGGGGGGAGAAAGAAGGATTAGAGGGGTAAAGAAGGTTGGAGGAACAATTGGTGTGTGAAGTTTCTGAATAAAATAACAAAGATGGTTCTTGGAGAGAACATAACCGTGACACAAGTGGCAAGTTTGACATGTTAAACCTTGACAAGTAGGATTTATGGGCATTACATTGTAGTAAAGAATATATCTAGTTAGATAGAGTCTCATAAAAAACTATGTTTGGTTACACCCTGGAGTATCACATACTTGTGAAAGGATTGTTGGTGTCCCATGTTAAGAATGATGAGGATGTTGATAATATTATGCAATTAAATTGGTTTTGGGGTTAAGTGGATCTTACAATAAAGAAATGGTCCTCAAGATTGTGTCCGTGTTGTAGGGACCTAGTTGACCTAGTCGACTAGTAATTAGAAATGACATATTAGTCGAGTTTGTTAGGTAGGTTGATCGACTGGGTGGGTCAACCGACTAAGGTAGTTAAGGAATTTATAACTACATCCATGAATGTAAAGGTATATAAATTAGGTCCAAATCTACAAGGAAAGGTGTCGTGTCTTGTACTGAAGATCTAATATAATAAACTACTTGTTACTAGTTCCACTACTACCTTAATGTATGCTTAATGCATGCATATTGTTGTGTTGTATGCTATATCTTTTTTTGTACATTTTTGGTAATTAATTTGGTGTAATACCATATATTACAACATTGGTTTTGTTGTTTGGACCTAGATTTTTTAGATTTGCAAAATAAAGTAGACATACCTAGATGTTGAGTGAGGAACAGATTTCGTTGTGGTGGAGTAGAAAATTTAGTAATCACTTGAAAGTCTATTCCAGAAGGAACCAACTATTATTTGTGGAAGCATGATCTCTATATAGACTTGAAATATTCTTGGAAAATGTCCCCCACGAGATCAAAAAATAGCTAGATAGACTTGATGATGAACAAGACAACTAAATATAAGGAGTTTCTATCAAAACTAAAAATTGGAGGCTGAACAAATTTGTACAAGTGGATAGAACAAATTGTCATCGATTTCTATGAAGATAAAGTGGTATAAGAAAGAACATATGTCGATAACATAAAAGGAAGATTCTACGATGATCCACATATTTCTTTTGTAATGTACATGTACTATTGCACAATTTTTTTATAGACAAAGGAGTCAGCCATATAGTTGAATCAAGATTGTCGATAAACACCCCCATCTCAACCAATTAGAAGAACAACAAGAAGAGTGGGAAAATTTTCTGAGTAAATGAATGCTGTGGCCACCCTATTTGACCAAGAATAATTTTGGGGCTGACCATAGGAGGTAGGAAATTTGTGAGATGCATCAACCAAAGAAAACCCTAGTTGACATGTGATAATAAAAGAGGAGGAGCATAAGTTCAATGATTCCCAGAAAAGGACACTTGCTTGAATGTGAATATATACTTGATGAAGAGACCAAAAGATGAAAAAAGTGACGAATGGAAGGTTACAAAAGTTTTCTCAAATGACAAAATTAGAAAGAGATAGAAGACATCAAAAGAGGTCAAAAATGAAATACTATGTAGATGTTCATTGGAAAAAGTCCCTAGAAAACACCGTAGAGCGTCAGGTTGACAGTGTACCAACTTTTCCTGAGTCGAGATAATTTCAATCAATTGTGGAAGAGGACGTAAATATGAGGGCTCTGGAAATTCGTGAGGAGCGACAGGTCAACATTCAGCTAACCCTTCCTGAGTCAAGGAAAGTTCAAATAGGTGCAGAAGAGGAAGCCATTATGATGGTTCTTAGATTGGAAGAAGAACTATAAATGATAGAAATTGGCATCGAGGTCCTAAAAGTAGATCAAATGGAAGTTGATGGCTCCCCACCTATAACTTCTCTTGAAGCAAAACATCTCATAGTCATTTATATTCTGAGGCATCAGTTAAATATGGAACATGGGTCCTCATTAGTATGGAGTCAACTAGATGAAAATGGACAAGTAATTGATAATATATGTCTGTAAATATTAGGTAGAGAAGGTAATTGTATAACAATTACCCTAAAAAACTATTGTAATAATTCAATTGTTTGGTTCGAGGATTTCATGGAACTACCCCCCAACCAAATCTAATATCCGAGGACATTTAATCACCAGTAAACTAGTGGTGCATTGAAGAGATGATCCCCAAAAAATATTTTTATAGAATATAAAGACAAGTCTTCCCAGACGAATGACTAAAATACGTTAGTGATAAGAAATAAAATTAAGTCGAACTATAGGAGTTAGATAAATGATTCAATCAACCCCATTTAATTGGTCAATTTCATCAATTTAATTAAACATGTTGAATCAATCGACTCAGACTAACCCTTCGAAGAATAATTGACCACCTTTTGGAAATTTTAACAATTCTACAAAACTATCTACAAGCACCACTGGAAATATTCCTTCATATGAGGGAGATGAGGATCCCAAAAGACATTGGTTTGTATGTGAGAATATTTGGGACTCTTAGGACATTGGAGATGAATGAAAACAAATGGCCCAGTTCACGAGAGCATTGATTAAAAGAGCACTTACTCGGTTCATGAACTATATAGAAAATCAAAATAGAACCAAGAATGAAATTAAGAAAGCATTATTTCAAGTCTTTAAACCTAGGATGTTAAACACCTGGAAACACAAAGACACAAATAAATAAAATGCTAGGAGAATCAATGAGGTATTATGATAAGAAGTTTAAGAACTTGCTTAGTCAAATCCCATATACAATTGATGTTGAACTCCAGGTCCAGTGGATTGTTGCATATTGAAATAAAAATCCTTAAGTTTCAAAAAAATGCATGTAGTCACTAGATACAGACCAAAAAATTATTAGAATATAATCCATCAAGGAAATAAGAAAGGAAAATACCAATATCCCAATCCCAAGAAAGAAACACAAATATATAAAGAAGCTATCATTTTCAACGATGAGTAATCCAAAGAAGAAGAAATTCACATTAAAAAGAATCTGAATCAACCATTTAGGAAAATTTCACTCAATGAATTCCTAACATTGTTAGGTGAAGAAAAATAGGTCACACAACTTTTGGAATTAATGGACATTCTGAAAAAATATAAAGGAGGAAACAAAACTGTGAAAAATCTATGCCACTTAAATAATGAAGGGAAAACTATCAAATATTTAGACCCATATGTCAATTTGGATATACAAGGATGTTGTATTCCTGAAGTTGTATCCAATTTTGGATCCTGAGTGAATATCTTACTTGAAGACACATGGATCATATTGGCAAGAGCTAACCTTTTTCACTCAAATAAATTCCCAAAATTGGTAGATAAAAGGTTTGTAGAACCTATTAGATTTCTAAGAAATGTTGAAACAATAGTAATGGGAATTACAACAAAATTTGACTTTAAAACAATCGACATAACCAAGGATACACTACATAGCCTTCCCTAGTCGGTCATCCATGGGGGAAAAAATGAAAGCAACCATTTCCTTTGAGAAAGACATAATTAAACTAGATGGAGATGGGAGAAGAATAATTATCCCTTTGGACCCAAAACAAGGAAAGCCCTAGTCGGAACCATGTGATGGATATGTTTGAAAACTATACTAGGTGCTCCAAGGAAGTGAAGGATATATCAATCCAAACAAATAAGAAGAATTACATTTAGTTTCTCCTCTCTCAATTGGACATAATTTTGACATAGAACTATATGAGTGCTAGATGGAGAATTATGAAGCTAGAGCAAGATATTTCCACACCATAGAAGACAAACCTAAAAATAATTTTAAATCATGCTTCTATGTCTGGTTGATTCCAAGAGTTGAAGAGAATAGAATCTGACCTAGTTTGATATTAACCAATATCGAATTTACTAAGTTACCAAAGATGATATTCAAAGAAAGAGATTCTCTTGTAGCTCACATAGATTAAGTATAAAAAAATGTGGGGGATCAAGGATTTCTACAAACACTTGTTCAAACATTTACCGACCAAGCAACATGATGGCAGGAATGCATGGTCCATGACTTTAAACCTAGACAACAACAACCACTTACTTTGTTCAAATATTTGGTGGGAAAAAGCTCACAACTACAACACAGACACCAAATTCAAACCTGGTTATGACCCTAAAATTGTAATGCCTTGTTTTGACCTTACCATTTGAACTACCCTTACCTATTTTGTATTTTCATATTATTTGTGGAACTCTGTCATTATGATGACATTGAGGACATATAAACGTATTATTTTGTGGAGTATGTGTGTGTGTGTGATGTTAATATAATTGATGATTTTATTTATTAATATCGAAAGGATTTCCTAAATGAGTAGTCGACTTTTGTATCACCCAGATTATTAGTAATTTGGAAAAGTGAATCAATGTTGAGTTATATTATTTAAAATAATGTTATGTTATGTCTAATCAATGAATGTAAAGATTGAAAGTGATTGTTTATTTAATAAATTAATTAACTGAATGTGACCCACCCATTTAAATGGTATTAAATAAAATTCAATGGGATGGCAGGGGTAGTTGGGGGGATGGGTTCACATTAATAAGGACATAAGGTGGTGGAATATTTTTGGGGGAAAGGGATATAAGGAGTAAGAAGGAGAAAACATGATAGGATGATTATTCTTTTGGGGGAAGACATGAGGAACATATTTTGGTATTTTATTGGAGAACTTGGGAAAATCTGGTTGGACTATTGTTTTAAGGCTTTGGGAATGGAGGGTTGTTAGGTAAATTATATGCTTTTAATTTTCGTACATTTTAATTTCAACCCGGGATCATAAGCTTGTGAGATGCATGCACAATATGTGCAAGATCAAATTTTAGCTAGGTCTTTCTAATTAAGCTAAATCTGCAACTTTAGGATTTCTTGGATGATACTTGTTCAGTTTCACTTCATTTCCATTTGGATCTCAATAGAAACTCAGGTGTCAGCAATACTGCAGTGAACTAAATTCACTTTGTTGGCACAATACTCCTTTCTAGAATTACAAATGGGAATATATTTTGGATTTGTTTCCAATAGTTCTAAATATTTTCAATCTACACAACAAAAGATGAAAGACTATACTAATTTAGATGTTTCTTAAACGCATTCAAATCATAATTTATAACTGAATTCGTAGAACCAAAGGTGCTAAAAATATTCTTATAGATTGAATCTATTTGTCAACACAATACTCAGTTTCAATCTTAAGATTTGATATATTGAATCGGTGTTTTACTTAATCTGAAATTCACAAAACAATGAAGATAATAAGAAAAGAAATAAATCAATTCATTCATAAGTTGTAATCTTTCTAATTGTATGGTTTTAGAAAATCTAAAATATTAAACCAAGTACTCATTCAAATCCTCTAGTGGGAATGATATTCTATGCTTTTAGGTCATTCATTTCCACATATACTATGTTCCTATTTTAAATCATGTTTACAACACTAAACCAGTTTAACAACTCATGATGAAAAACACATGATGCATCCACTGCAACATTTATAACAATGACAAATGAATATTGAAAACAAAAATTTATTAAAACACACAAAACAAAATGTATTTGAGATCTATTCTAAAGTAAAACATATACATAAAATAGACAGAAACATATACTGTAACAACAATCTCTAAATGGAACAAACACAAGAATTGAATGAAAGAACACAACTGGAAAAGGTGAAAGAGTAGTGATACTTGTATTGAAGGGGTCCCTCCTCCTCTAGAAGCATGCCATGTAACTGCTTCAGAAACTAAGTAATCAACACATCATATGCAACAAACTGTTTATCTTATTGATATTTTCCCTAAGCAGAGTTTTACAACACTTTCAAAAATATTATTCTTCCCCTCCTAATCATGACTTTTGCTATGAATTTATAGAGAGGTATGATTTATATGGATTTAAACATATCTCTCAATTCCAATCTAACATATCTGATCGAATTTAATCAAATATGTTTTTTTGCAATTCTAGAAAATTTGAAAAAAGTTCAAAACAACAAATATGGGTTTTACATGTAATTTGGGTAGATATGCGTTAAATAACACCGAGATATACTAAACCATAGATCATTTTGGAAAATGGATCTACCACGTAATTTATCTTTCTACAAACAAAACCCATGACTCAATTTTTTTAGATTCAACTTCAATATCTACTTAGAAATTGAGGCGGAAGTTGGTTGTTTCAAAACCACTGCTAATTTGGGTTGAAGCATTAATCACATGCTAGATACCCACACATGAGAGTTGGGTAAGGTTTAATCAACCTAGATCCATGTCATCGAACCTAGGAACAAAATACATGTTCCAGAATTTCCATGTAGGTGCTCAAACTATCAAAACCAACAATAACCATATTGGTTTACAGATTTTTGGAAAACCTGTAAATATTTGTTATTTAGCCTTTTCACTGGAACTGAATTATAAGAAACCGTCATTAGTAAAACTAAAGTATAATCCTTCTTAGTTTATAAAAAATAAAGGAAAATTGATGTTATTTAACCACTAAAATATATAAGAGCATGTCATAGTGTTAATGAGGGTTTATAATGAAAAATAACGATGAATGAATGGAATGGTGAAGTAAAGTGACAATGAATGAATGAAATGGTGAAGTAAAGTGGTTGAAAATGGTAACTTTAATGACATAAATATTGGCAAAACTGGCCCCGACATCCTCATGCAAACAAAGTGAGGAAGCGGTTAAATATTATGTTCTTAATGCATTCTTACTTTTGATGACTTTTGGATACATGTACTATACTTTTCTTTTGTGTAGATGACTGGATATGCTTTCGACAAGTAAACATCACAAAGTATGATGTTGTTAATATTGTAAAAGGTATTTAAAATAAATATTCATAAATGAATGAGTTTACAAGGTAAGGTTCTTTTGTTTTTTTTTTTAATGAGTACCACAGTAAGCAAATCTATACTTTGTAAGGCTAGAAAACATGCATAAAAGTTGATTCAATGGAAATGGATGGAAAATGGTAATGGAACTTATGAATAGTAATCTGAAATTGAAAAGGGGGAGTTAGTGGTTATCCATCTTTCTCCCTAAATTCTTAACAAACCAAAAAGTTTTACACAAATTTTACCTCAAGTTTTACCTTTGGAAGAGTCGATTGATGTTGATGTTGAAGATGTAGGAATCATGGAACATGATATGTGCTGACCAAAGGCTGAATATGAGGTATATTAGAGCTGAGAGAACACTTTGAAAATCTAAGAATGAGCAAAAATGCTGGAAACATGACTCTCCTTACTATAAGGAAAAGACCTTGTAGTAGAGATTTTTAGTGTTACAAGATTGGTCAGAATTATAAAAGAAACATCCGCTACTATTGAACTTTGGTTGTCATTGATGTCAACTAATGTCAAAGAGTATGTCAACTAAATCAGTTTGAGTCATTGATGTCAACTGATGTCAAAGTGGATACAACATTCCTACCATAGTTTGAAGAAGTATATGGAAGCCACTTTGAAGAAGTATATGTGCAAGATGGTGAAGGTGACAGATATGGATGGAAGTGTGAAGAAGTATATCTAGAAGTTGCATCCAGTCTGAAGGTGTGTGTATAAGGATACATCATACAAATCTAGTTCAAAGAAGCACATAAGCAATGTATCATATTACGTGAGGTACCGGCACAGAAGTCAAGTCCACCATGTCATACTTTCTCATGGTAGTAGTCAAAGAACTGGTTGGACAATGGTACATGTGCACAAGCAGCCAAGGAGTTGGTTAAACAGAGGTACAAGTGTGAAAGCATGTTGAATGATAAATTTGGAATGCACAAGCATTGCTTGGTCAAATATTGGGAATGCGCAAGCTGTAAGAAACAACCTCTAGTCAGACAATCCTGAAAGTGCACAAGTCTTGCCGAATCAAAAGATGCTTTCAGTTGTAAAGAGTGCACAAGTTCCAAGAAGTGTACAATGATTGAAGTTAGTCTATGATAAAATTCCATAGCTGAAGACACAACAAAGGCACAAACTTGTCCCACAAGTGATGATGCTGCAAGGGTCAAATTCGCACAAAGCAGAAGTTTGTTTATGCATAGATTTTGCAAAGCATCAATACATCAGGTGTGCATGTCCCATAAGTAATGGTGCAACAAGGGTCAAATTCCCACCAAGCAGAATTTGGTGAATGTGGATATTCCACAAATATTTAATACATCAAGTGTGTAATACCCATAAGGGATGGTACAACAAAGGTCGAAGATTCACCAAGTTGAAGAGAAAGGAAGCGCACATACCTCAAAGCAATGGTTTATCAAGAGTGTAAGTGCACAACACCAAGGTGTAAGTCCCACTAAGTCGTGGACCATGGATGTGATAGACCCACAAAATATGACACATCAACAGTGCATAAGATGACATGTGGAAAATACTCAATCCGTGAAGTATGGAAGAAGGAATGACACAACCAACGTGTGGACATACAATCCATGCAGGACATGTATAAATAGAGATGCAATTTGGAGACTTGAATTAAGCTCAGTGGAAAGATAGAAGAGCTTCAAGTTTTTGTTATAGACTTATATTTGGGGAATCAAGGGCTCGAGGACAGAACATCATGATCTAGAGAGGATCCAAGTGCGCAAAGATAGAGGAATGATACAATTGATGGTGTGTAGAATGATGTTGTAGATATGTGATGCTTGCACAAACACTGAAGGGAAGAAGCACAAAAGCATGCACAACTACGTGAATATTGAATGACAGGATTGTAGACAACATGTAGATAGTCAAAGATGTTGTAAGACAGAAGCGCAGAAATAGAACCGAAGTTTATCAGGTAATGCGTAGATGTTTGGTTGATGCATGAAGATTGAAGTGAAGTGTGCGAAGTTGAGAAGTTCATCTGATGCACAACGATAGAACAACAGTAGGATCCACTAAGTGCATCATGATGAGGATGATATGAGATAAGTGTGTTAAACCGAAAGGATGAATCATTTGATGCACAACATGTCGCAGATTGTCTAAAAGACCATGGAACTTATACAGAATGGACCCATCAGTAAGTGCACAATTACATATGTTACTGGTGCAGTATCTCAGAGCATCAAACTATCAATTGAAGGCACAGTATCAGTTGGTGAGTGTACTTGCACAGTAGTAGATCAATAGAGCATATATTAGCGTAGACTGCAGAATCAACAAGCACACATTACATGAAGTAAGACATCACCAAAAGTGCAGAATTGAGAGGAATGAGAAGTCAAGTGATGTATGCAGCATAGTTATAGTGAATCATCTACATACAAAGATAGTGCATAGAAGAACTAATATAAGAATATTAGAAGTGTGCACGAGTCGGAAGTTCAGTAAGTCATAATTACATTTTGGATATCTAGGTGGCAGGATGGGGCAAAGAGAAAGGGGTTTGTAGCCTCCTTTCAATTGGTGCCGGAGAAACATAGGGAGTTAGTGCTTCCTTCAAGTCATAGCCTGTGAAACAAGGGGGTTGGTGCCTCCTTCCAGTTGGTTCTGGTAAATACAGGAATTTGATACTTCCTTGAATGTATTCTTTTTCATGATAAAATAAGCATTTCGTGGTTTTCTCCTGATTGGTTTTCCACGTCAAAATTCTTATGTTATGTGTTCTTTGTCTTGGTGCATATATGGATGAATGATTTTGTTTATATTGGATGCATAATTAGTCATCAAGATTAAGTTAATACTAATTTGTTAAAGAAGGTAAAAAGTGTTGATAACTGCGCTAATACTAATTCAACCCCCTCTCAGTATTAAATTGATTCCAACAGCTACAACCTCCACCAATGGTACCAGATGTTTTAGTAGAGGTTTTTACGAAAATTTATTATAACTTAAAAAAACTTGGTTCCCCAAAGCATTAGCGAAGGTTTTTTTTATTATTATTATTCAAATTGTTGTGTGCACTGGTGCTTTTAAACAGTATATATGCACCAGTGCACACAACAATTTGAAAGCATTATATGCTTTCAAATTGTTGTGTGCACAATTTTAAATGGAACTGGTGCTTTATACTAAAGGTAGCATTAGTGCTTACGAACTGTTATAAAGAACTAGTGCTTACTATCTATTACAAATGACCAGTGCGACAAATGAAGGAAAACGCACTGGTAAAGTTGACTAAGATGTTTATTGCCACTATATTTTTAAAATTTAATGCTACGGTTAATATACAGTGGTGCACCAAGGAATAATAATAATAAAAAACATCAGGGCATGCAACGAGTATTCTATTGCATCGGGTCTCTATTGTTTTAAGTGCACGAGTGATACATTGTCTCAAATGCACCGGTGCGATTGAAACTATCAAAAGCAGTGATGATTATTTTATGTTTGGTGAACAATGACTATTGACATCACACTTGGATATCTATATTTTATTTTTATTTTGTTTGATTCCATTATTCACCAGAAATTGAAATATATTTTATATTAGTATTCATTTGAATTTGAATTATTGTGTTTGGATATGATGTTTGGATTAATTTGTTATATTATAAATTTTCGCATCTATTGTAATATTTAATCATCCATATATTTAATTAGCGATGTAACATTTCACATGTTACATTTCACAATCGACATTGGAGAATGCAATAGAATAAAAAGTTTATTTCATTATATATCAATAAGAGGCCCTTTGTCATACAATATGGGAAAACATAAAGTCCACAATAATCAAAATTTCAACATCATGTAATTGTTACACGTATTGGTACCCCCGTTGTTTTTCAATTGGGACATTATGTCTAGTACATATTATACAAAATGTCTAATTATCATAGATAGTTATTTCAAAATATACAACAGCTTGCATTAACATCCAAAATATATGGATAATCATTCTTTGCTAGAATTGTTGTTCTCGAGCTACTTGTATGACTTGGGTTACTTGGCTGAATGTTTTGTTGATTGCCTCGGCTATTTTCATCTTCTTCAACTTCCATTACCATAGAAAGAATTGAGTTCTTACTGATACAAATTCTTTCAATACCAAATTCAATGCATTCTCTCAACTCTTTGTTAGAAATATTGTACTAATCTTAAAGTCCTAAACCCACTTTATTTTTACTTTAGGACATAGTTGTTATCCTTGGTAAACGTACACTTAGTTATGTGTACCATTATTAGGTGGTTATCAATTCATGTACTATAAATATGCATGTTGTGTTAATATCAACAATTTTCGGTTTGGTTGCTTTTCTGCAATCTTCTAACTTCTCGATGTTCTTGATTATGTTTTCTTGCTCCGTAGTTTTTATCATGTGGTATCAGAGCCACATATGATCCATGGCCTTGGTTGAGGGATTTCTTGCTATCTAAAGGAGAAATTTGCGTGGAGAAGTTGAGTTGTGGCCAAGAAGTTAGAATATACCCTTTTGCGAACATTCCGAGCATAGGAGTGTCGACCTCCAGTGGGAGAAATTGTAACAAGAAATAGATCTAGTATGAGGTTTGCACTCATGGCCAAGTCAAAGGGAATGCATATGGTTATATTGTCTCTGAGTTGAACCATTTTAATAGGGAGTTTTTTTTGTTTTGGTTATTTTTGAACAAAATATGTGAGAATCGTATTTCTCGTTCACTCTTGTTAAACCTTAGTTTCTGCCAAAAAATTTACAGCCAAATACTCCAAAATCCATAACCAAATATTCATCTGGAAATTGTAGGCCAGCCTTCTGAGAGATCAAATTAAGTTTGTAAACTATAAATTTGTGATAATCTTGTGGTTCTTTCATGTCACTGGAGTTACTATTATCATCTCGCCTATTGGGCCTGGCCCGAGTAAGGCATTTTTGGCAAAACAGTTTTGGAACTACAAAGTTGAGCGCAGTTCCGCTGGAGACTTTTGGAAAAAGATAGTTTTGGAAGCTGGGAGGATGCAGCGCAATGCATCATCGGTAGAGAAGGAATCCAGGGCCACGAAGATACCTCACTACGAAGTACAACGTTGCGGAGAAGTAGAGTTGCGAAGAGCCCGATCTACGAAGATCCGACAAGGTAGAGTTTGGAAGGAAAACGGTATATATTCTGGTAAGACCATTGATGGTCTATTTTTTGTTAATATACTCCATGATTACCAAGAGGTGGGTAAGGATTAATGCGGAAGGAAAGCGACCGATCGCACAAGCAAAGGAAGCACTACATGGACCGACCGCATGAAGCTGTTAGAGAAGGAATGACTAGGTGAAAGAAACCTGTTGACGTGCACGCAACAGGGGGGATGAAAGTGACATGACCAAGCGTACACGATGGCCACGATGGAGGAGTCTCTATCAGAGCCTAACAGTTCGGTTAGGGAAAACCACGACAATTTTTGGGAAACCTTAGGGTTTTTTCCTGTGCTTTGTAAAGACATGACCTAAGGGCATGATCTATAAAAAGGCACATTTTGTAAGGAAAGGGGTTGTTTGGTTAATCTCAAATATTAATTGTATAACCTTGAGAAATACTTGTTTGTTTTGCTAGAAGCCATTGTAAAGGCTCTGCAAGTTGTGTGCACAGAGGCCTATTGAGAGAGAAGAGAGTCTGCAGTTGAGTGCACAGACTGGAACTGTTGTACCCTTCCCAAAATAATATAACAATAGTCCCTGTGGACGTATCTCCCATCCTGGGGGTGAACCACATTAAATTTTGTGTTGTGGACTGTTTATATGCTTGAATCTGTATATTTGCTTACCATGAATGCTTGAGATCTTGCTTACCAATTTATGTGTTTTACTTTTATATGTATTCGCCATAAAGAATGAAGATGGGAATAATATGTTAAGTATCACATTATGGATGAATGTTAGATGCACAAGTAATTCTAAGTCTGTGAATGCATAAGCCATATGAGTAAACACTTAAGTAAGTAGAGTTTGCACCGTGTGACTCCTTCGAAGCGCAGCACCGGAAGTGCGAAGTACGTTGTGTTTCGTCGAATTGCATAAATCATAATATTAACAACCTAAGGCAATTGATGAATGGATAGAAAATACTAAGTAAAGTCATTGAAGTGGGTTAAGTCCAGAGAGGAAGCGCAGTAGTTCTTTGTGCTATCCTATTGTCATTTAAGTCTAAACCGCGTAGTCCTTGGATGCGCGAGTTGTGCAAGCATCTAGCTTGTAGAAGTGTTAGCCACGAAGAAGGTGAAATTCGCGCAGTCCTTAGTCCGCAGTGCGAGCCCCGCATCGCGCTGTTCATCAGATATGTTTAAACCACTCATCACGTGGTTATGGAAACTTGATTCCGTATCCTCCCCATTACTTCACCTTGGGTGAGACCTCAGTATGTTCGCATATTGTTGCCTAAAGGGCCAGTGAAAAGGGGTTTTGTTGGTTCCTTGAACCGCGAAGAACCTAGGTCTACATTGGAAACCTCTAGAACAATTACTTAAGCCAACAAATGGTTTTTTTGCCGCACTAAGAATCTGTGATGAGTTGTCATGCTTGAAATAGTGATGTACTCGGACGAAAAGGTTCCATTGATTGCAGAAAATTGGCACCCAGACAAGAAAGAGATTTGGGCCTGGTGTGACAAGACAGAAAGAGACTTTACAAAGAAAGAAAATAGACATCCGAGCCTCTCTGACGTAGAGTGGTTGAACAAATACATGTGGAAAGATATTCAAAAAATTTTATGGGCATCTTTTGGAAATGAGTTGCATAAGTGGTTATCGAGGCTTGCAGAGCGCAAGAACTGTTTCCAGCCAGAAGTACCGACCGAGTGGACTCAAGAGCTTATTGAGAGGCTCAAAGCGATAGATAGTCCACTGTCATGGGCAGTCGAATTTTGGGTTGACTACATACTAGAAGGCTTCGTGACAGAGTTCATTGTGGACACGTTGAAATCCTATAGCGCAGCCGAAGTAGAGTTCTTCAAAGGGTTCAAAGGTAAGTATCTGAACAATATCAGTTTATACATTAAAATGCTTTTAGCTGAGAAAGGCATTTTAAGAATCCAGTGAAAATTTTGAGTCTATCATGGTAAATACCATATATAGTGACTCTGACGACGAAACCCATCATTTGAGAAGTAGAAAGAGATATGAGTATACTAATGAGAAAAATCCTTGACCGCATGGACTCCACGTAGAGACCGAAATACCATGTGAGCTGAATAGTCAGACCATACCTCTATCAGCCACTTATCAGCCTATTACCCCGCAGAATCCGTTGGTTGCGAACACTATGTCCCCTATTTCTCAGAATCCATCAGTTCAGAAACCTCCCATTGCTAATATTCACTAGTGTATTTGGACCCAAAACCCGACGACAAAATCCGACGACCTCTGACAAAAAAGGACTGTGTCGTCAGATTTCACCTTAAAAATTTCAAAATTTGATGATTTTTTTAAAATTGATAGAAGGAGATGTCGGATATTCGATGGATATGCGCATATCCAATGACTCTATGGATATCCGACATCACATTAAGCCTTAGGATGTCGGATATCCGACACCAAGCTGTACCACCCGGGGATGTCGGAAATCCGACATCAAATCTCCAACGGTAACTAGGTTCAATTCGTCGGAAATCCGACGATAGGATGACTTTTAAAACTTATAAATATTGAAACATTCCGACATGTTTGCTATACAAGCGACGGTTTGCGGAAGTTTTTTTATTCGGCGAACTGTTTTTCATTATTTCCATTGTTTTTTTTATTCAAGCGAGCGAAGTGTGGAGCTTCATTTTCTAAGATCGATAATCTTCATTCAATCTCTTTACGAGAAAATGTCAACTAGTAATATTCCTGATCCATACGAACAAAATTGACAATTGCTTGCTAGATTGTGGGAAGGAGTTGAAAGAAGGGGTGATGGGAAATGCTATTGTCCATGTAGTCAATGCAGGGGCTTTAAGAGGAGAAGAATTTTGATCACAATGGCCAGAAAACATTGTAGGGAGCATAGGCACACTGAGGGGGGACATGAATTCCATCCATTTGTAAGTTTTGCGTTATATATGTTTTTATTTTGATTACTTTTGTAAATTTATGTATTGATCATGGTTTCAATAGATGGGGACTAACATGGACAATAAATATTATTTTAATATTAAATATTTATTATAATATTTTTTTTCTTTTGTGCATGTTGAATCTAGGGTATAGTAGAATAACTCATTTATTTTTTCGTTAGTGAGACTAACCCACTCACTGGGGAAAGCACTTAACTCCCTAGATTTGTGACACTTTCCATCATGATAATAGAAATAACGACTATATTGGCATGTTGTAATTTCTCTATGGAAATTACCATAGCATCATTTATCTTACCTTAGGGGAGTACAGTATGAGAAATTTTGGGTTATATTTGAGTAGCTTTGCTCAGTAATTGGGTCAATTATTATGTCTCTTGGATAGTTTGGATGCACCTATTTGACCAACAGTACAATTGGCCGTTGTTCTTTTCATCCCAACAATACAAAATTTGTTACATTTTAAATGCATCACATAAATGTTTACATTTTACGTTTGAAATTTTTACATTTTGCGTTTGAATTTCTTATATTAACTTTTATCTATTGATGGTTTCATGTAATTATAAAGGAAAGACATCCTAGGGCACTTCGTTCGGGGGAAGTGCTTCCAGAACAAGTAGTAGAAGCTATGAATATTAATGGAGAACAAGTTAATGATCACATTGAAGAAGATGATTATACCGATAACATAGTTGAAGATGATGTTACAAATAATTTGATCCATGATTCATTTAATGTTGGAATGGATGTTGATGATCATGATCATGATCATGAAAATGATGAACATTTTGATGATATTCATGATATACCTCTTCTTGATAAGGCATATGAACCCCTTTATGAGGGATCCAAGACAAATCGATAATGAACTTGAAGGTTATGAATGGTCTTTCAAACATATCAGTGACATGGATGTTAAGGTATGTAATATATTCCATCACAAAATGTATATGATTGTGTATTTTATTGTTAATTTATATATAAGTCAAATTATTATGGATGAAATTTTTTTCATTAATATTATTTATATATTATATTAACTAGATTTTTATTTTTATTTTTTGTAGCATGATAGGTGAATATTTGTTACCACCGTCAAATATTTTACCTCGCACATATCGAGATTTATCTGCTATCATGAAAGAAATTGGAATGCAGTATGAAGCAATTCATACATTCCCCGATGACCATGTTCTATATTACAATCAGCATGAATTTGCAACAGAATGTCCTGAATGTCATATCAGTAGATATCGCACAAATCAAGTAACTAAAAAGGTGCTTCGCAAGGTTCTACGTTATATTCCCATTATTCCACGTTTGCAACGACTGTTGAGGTGCAAAAACATAGCGCAATTTATGGATTACCATGCACGGAACATAAGTCAAGATAGAATTATTCTGATGCCTGCAGATGGGTCTGCATTTAGAGATACGAAGGAAAAATGGCCTCACATTAAAGAAGAACCTCGTAATCTTAGGATTTGTTTGGCAACATATGGTGTCAATCCATTTGCAGAGATGAGATCTGTTTTCTCGGTGTGGCCTATTTTTGTTATCAACAACAACATTCCTGCATGGTTGACAATAAAGAGGGAGCACATAATGTTGTTGATGATTATTCCAGGTACGAACCCTACAGTTTTTTTTTTTAATGTAGTGGTATCTTATTTGTCGTATTTTTGTCGCATAATGTCATATATTTATTTAATGTTTTTCTATTGTGCAATATGGTTTCATATATATAATCTAAATGGTACATCTCATAATTATATTTTTTATAAGTTCAAAACAATCAGGTAAGTACCAAGTCAAAGATATGAATGTATATATCGAACCTCTTATTGACGAGCTACTGAAGTTATAGAATGGCATCACTATGTATGACGTATCTAGACCAATAAGACAAAGGCAATTTCAATTCCATGCAATGCTTGTATGGACAATACATGATGCCCCAGGGTTAACCCATTTTTGTGGTATGTAATTATAAGTTCCACTTTATTTGCATTTAATTTTACAAACTACTAGTTAATATACTGGGCACGCATTTTTTTCTAAATAATCCAGTCATTTTGTATATAATTATAATTGACATAGATATTCCATCTCTTTATGTAGGTCTTCAGACAAAGGGGAAATTTGCATGCTCAGTTTGTGGTCCTAAGATCAAATCTCGTCGTTCAAAAAGCTTAGGAAAGGAGGTGTTTGATGAGTATAGGCACTTCCTCTATAAGAATCACAGGTATCAAACTACCGAAAAACATTTGTTCAATGGAAAGCAAGAGACTGCATTCAAACTACAGAGAATCACACCTCACTTATGGAAGTTGCAATATAATAGAAATCGTCAAGGTACATATAATGAATCATCGTATATGTTATGTTATATTGTATTTTTTAATATTGTGTGTTGTTTACTATAATTGACATTGATTTATGTAATTTCATGATTGTTGTTCATGTGATCATGAAGGCATTAATGGGATTCCATGAGGAATGAAAAGTATCCTAGACAATTTAGTAGGTTGCCCTACTATGAGCACCTACAAATTGCTCATCTATTTGATACAATGCATATCGGAAATAATGTGACCGAAACATTATGGCGAATATTGGATGGAAGGAGTGACAAAGAAAAAATTGTCAAAATTTGCAAAGACATTCAAGATAGCAACCATGCAATGAAAGACGTCATTCAATTTCATAGCAACGAAGAGAAAATTAATATCAACTCACTTCCATGGATGTTAACGAACTAGCAAAGTAATGTTGTAAAAGAAGTCATTCGAAAAATTAAATTTCCCACCGAATTTTGTGCGAACATGAAGAATATCATAACAAAGAAAGGTGATTTCGCGGGGGTGAAGACTCACGATTGGCATGTCTTCATGAAGGTAATTATTATGGCATGGATTTAATTTTTTTTTTCCTATTCCAGTCAATATGGTTGGTATATTTTTTGTTTGTGTAGTCTAATTTGTTGATAAAATGAAACGATTTGTATATTATTGTTACAGTATGTTCTACCTCTCTCTATCCCAGACAACTTCGACAATAATGTCAAGAAAATAATATATAGTCTCGGGAAATACATGAGGTAAGTGGTGATTTGTTCCATGCGCTTAGTGTTTTTTTAATTCAACATAGAACTTATATTTGATTTTCGTTCTCTAATTCATGTTACGTAATATAATGTTTTTTTTCCTTTAATCTCTTGATTCGGTTGTCATGTCACTTGTAGATGGTTGTCATCTAAATAATTCCATAAAGAAGACATAAAGTATTGGAGGAGAGAAATTCCTCGTCTCATGTGTGAAATGCAGAAGCATCTACCTTCGGCATTTTTCAATGCACATGAACACTACCTCATACACCAAGTTGAGGAGATTGAACTGTGTGGACCTGCGCACTCAAGGTCCATGTGGATGGTTGAGAGGCACTTGAAATTTATGAAGGGTTTGGTTAGACAATGAGCATATGCTGAGGGTTCTATGATGGAGGGATATATGGTATACCAAAACATGTTGTATATTAGTGAATATCTTCCTAAATTAGCGTCAAAGCTCAATTTATGTTGCATTTGTGATCCAGAATCCAATAACAATTTCGAAGGGGAGTACCCGAAGGGTCAAGGTAGATCGAGGAAGGTGAAAGGTAATATAACACATTTGACTAGTGATTTTTATGTATATAAAATATCATATATATTCTATTTTTAATTTTAATTGACTATACATTTGTATTGAATTTTAATTTTATTGTCATCAAACAGTTGGTCGAGAGTGGGATGCAATTGATTTATACATCGCAAACAATCTTGACTGGATGAAGGTATGGATCGAACGATGTGAACAATTTGGTCATGGAATATCATGGGAAAGTGTGGCTTCATTGGTTAAAGCTGCACATCACAACGGAGACACCAATATAACACAAAGGGAAATCGATTTAGCAAGAGGTTTAAAAGATAAGCAAGTAAGCATATTAATCAACCACACTATTTTTTTTTTGTAAAAAATATTGTCGTTGTACGTCACTCTAATTTTTTTTCATTGTATGGAATTATAAACATGCACTAGTTAATCATAAATATTGGATCATTATGTAATCTTTTCCTGTATGGATTGTTGTAGGTAAAACACCATAAGGCTATGTGGTGCAATGGATGTAGATATCGCACCAAAAATTTGGATGAAATGAAGAAAACATCTGATTGTGGGATATCTACAGTCTTTGAGGTGACCAATGTTTCTTTGAGAAGTGACAGACATCCATAACTCTCTGAAAATTGATACTATGGGTATCTGGAAGACATTCTTCAGTGTGAATTTAACTCCTTCAAGGTATTTCTGTTCATTGTCAAATGGTACAGGAGTCGATTGAATCCACGTGATACCAATAAAACAATAATTGAACATGATAATGGATTTACCATGGTAAATACAAGGTTGTTTGAGCCAGGAACAAAGCCCTATGTTCTTCCAACCCAATGTGAATAGGTGTTTTACTCTAAGGTTCTAGGTAGAGCAGGGTAGTCATTTGCTGTGAGACACGATCCAAGGGGAAGGCCGGTAAAGTATAATGTAGATGAAGGTAATGAAGACGTTCTCGAAGAAGAAGACACCGTAGAAGATGATCATGATAAACATGAGTTAGATGATCATGGTCTAGAAGAAGATGTCGAAGAACTTATTGAATCAGATGATGTATCAAACAATGTCCATGAAGATGATATCGACGATGACATGATGATTGTAACTGACATCAACGTCGAGGATGATATGGCCAATCCTTACAATGTTGAATCTGGATCATTGGATGATAGTATAGACGATGAATTAGATAAAGAAGATGATGAAGACCATTGAAGTTTACGAGGTATGCAGTAATAATAAATTAATTGTTTCTTAGTGAGTTTCCATTTTCTTGTATGATATAATTAGAAACATTGCTTGTTTTAGAGTATGTCCAAAAACACATTTAAATTTTTTGTACGTAGATATTTTTGTTGGGTTATGGGGAATTGAGAGTGATGTGAGGGGGGGGACATGCCATAAGAGCTTCCACCTTCACGTGGTTGGCCCTGTTTAGTAGAGAATATTAAATTATTCTTGAAACAAAGAGAAGATTAGTAAGGAAATGCACAATTATCAAGACTCAAACATCATCATCATAATCATTGTAATCATAATCATCATCATCATCATAATCATCTTAATCACAATTATCATCATCATCATCTTAATCATCATCATCATCATCACCCTGATCATCATCATCATCATCATCAACATCGTCAATATCATCATCATCGTCATTGTCATCGTCATCATCATCATCATCATCCACATCGTCATCTTTATCATCATCATCCTCATCATCTTCATCATGATCATCATCTTCATCATCACCATCATCATCACCATCTTCTTCATCATCTTCATCATCATCAACATCGTCAATATCATCATCATCAACATCATCATCATCATCATCATCATCGTCATCATCATCACCATCATCATCATCAACATTGTCATCTTTATCATCATCATCCTCATCATCTTCATCATGATCATCATCTTCATCATCACCATCATCATCATCGTCTTCTTCATCATCTTCATCATCATCATCATTATCTTCATCATCCTCATCATCACCATCATCATCATCACCATCATCATCATCATCTTAATCATCATCATCATCATCATCATCATCATCATCATCATCATCATCATCGTCAATATCATCATCATTGTCATCGTCATCATCATCATCATCATCTTAATCATCATCAACATCATCAATATCATCGTCATCGTCATCGTCATCATCATCATCATCATCATCAACATCGTCATCTTTATCATTATCATCCTCATCATCTTCATCATGATCATTGTCTTCATCATCACCATCATCATCATCGTCTTCTTCATCATCTTCATCATCATCATCATATTCATCATCCTCATCATCGCCATCATCATCATCATCACCATGATCATAAGCATCATCTTAATCATCATCATCATCATCATCATCATCAACATCGTCAATATCATCATCATCGTCATCGTCATCGTCATCACCATGATCATCATCATCAACAACAACATCGTCAATATCATCATCATCGTCATCGTCATCGTCATCGTCATCATCATCATAGTGTGGTTAATTAATGTATGCAGCTACATTGAAGTGTAAAATAATGCTATAATAGTGTGGTTAATTAATAATTGCTTATATGTTAGTGTCGGTGCCTTGTTGGGTTGGAAGGATTTCCTTCTTCAATAATTGCATGTAATTTTGGCAACCTTGTGTTCGATGCACTAAGAGCGAAGAGCAAGGTCAGAGATAGTAGGTATTATCATTTATGTTAGATGTTTCTATATAGGGTCTAGAATACTCTAATCCCACATAGTTATGCTCTGAATATCATGACATGGTCTATGATTTTTTTTGTAGGGAGGTTTTTGAGATGGAAGCATAGTTCCTGAATTGTGGCTGGTGTGTTATTCTCCTGGATTTTCTTTACAAATAAATTAGAATTTGGTTGAATTCGATGGAAAAAAATCAAGTTGCAGAAAAGTATATGAACCAAAAACGGCTACCAAATTTATGTCATTGTAATAATTACGTGTAGTGCATAAATTTCAAGGGTAATTTTTTTCATGTGTGGTTGGCAATGTTTTACATGCTCGATTTGGAAAAAAAATGGGAATGCCATGCCAAATAATCCCTCTTTAGTGTACCCATTGATTGGTGATAACCCAATTTATGGCTAGTCAATCTTATCTCATAGGCCAATGTCTTTATTGTTCACAAAATATTTGATCTTTTTTCATTTCTCGTTACTTATTAGGCAATTAGAAGGCAAATGAAGATACTTTCTTTCCTCTTGGGAAACACATTAATTCTATAAATCGACTATATTTGATGCTTGATAGGATGGAATACTATTATTTGTATACATATTATGGAATTGAGTGAAGACATTGGTGTCAACGTCTCAAAGTGTAAAAATTGAGTTGTGGTTAATTTGGACATCACTGTAATATTTTTTGTTTGTATATTATAGAGTAATGCATTGAAAATTCTAGGTTGTGTTCTTTGTATCCATGGGGTTTGGGGATGGAGAGTGAATATCAAGTGGTGGATTATTCTAAAGTTACACTCAAGGAATTTAAATATTCATGTCTCCACCTATAAAGGGGCTAGATCTTAGTGATAGAGTCCAAGGTTTTGGTTACGTGGGGGTGGTTGTCTACACGGAGAAGACTTTAGGAAAATATATAAATGTTGATACTCAATGTAATACACCATATTTCATTGGAATTGGCAATGCTAAAAATGGTGTCAACACAAGGTAAAATATATTAGAAGGGAGATAAATGGTGTGATTGGAGGGCACATATTCCAATGAGGGATATTGTAGTAGGAGTGTTAATACGACTCAAGATATTATTCAATTTGTTGAAGGGGATGGTTCTAGAATACATAACTTGGAGAGAGTTGAGTCCATACTATGAGTGGGGATCAAACAAACAAATTTACATTTGATATACATAGGAGGTTATGTGGGTTCTAGGTTTATAGGTCAAGGTTTGGATCTAAACACACTTAATGGTGAAAATAGTGTAGGTGGATTTTTTATAGATAATAAGGAAATCTAAGGTCAAAAAGGAAAGGAAGGTTGTCAAATAGATATTCTCGTGGGTTATAATGATTGTACGAGAAGATATATGGGTGCGAAGAGGCAATATATTACTTGCAAAAGTTGTAATATCCCCGTTTTGACATATAAATTGTATCTTGCAATGGATTTCAGATCACTATTCGAAATCGAGACAAAGACCATATCGACGCCAGCTACAGGACCAATATGGCCAAGACTGAGATTGAGTAGCAATTTTTTAATTTGGGCGCAAGTAGAGAGCGAGTAGGCCGGAATTTCTTGTTTATTCCAATAGTGAGACCGTGTTAATGTGAGCAGCTACAAGACCAATACCAAGACTGAGATTGAGTAGCGCATTTTTCATTTGGGCATGAGTAGAGAGTGAGTAGGGAATTTCTCATTCAGCTGCGAGCAGGGGAGGAGCACAATGACCAAGGTTAGTTGCTTCTAAACTAGCAAACCTTTGTTATTCATTCATCTACATTTGAAGTTTTAATAAATGCAATTAACCATGGATTGAGTAGCACATTTTTCATTTGGGCGTGAAACAATGTCTTGCGGAGCACAAACATGCCCTGCAGGGCCAAACCCCTTTCCTTTTATCCAATGTGTGGGCCTATCGGAATGACTGTAGGGACGCACACTACCCATGACCTACGGAGCTCTCGCCGAGTAGGGCATTTCTCATTTAGTTGCTAGTAGGGTAGTAGTTATTGGTTTGATAGTAAGGAAAACAGAAATTTCATTGGAAACACAATAAACAAATTTAGTGAGAGCTATATGCTAGCATTCAGACCAAAAAAACAAAGAATAATTGCATAACTAAAAGGATGCTCATTGATATCAACCATGTGAGACTACGATTTACGGCCTTATAACCCAATTTGGGGAAAGCAAGTTTGAATGGCGGTGCTCAGTCTATTATTACCAACGTTTACAGAGAATTACAGCGTATCATGGTCCTCTAGGTTTTTTGCAGTCTAATCTACAACAAATTTTTAGGTTTTTTACAGCGTATCCAAGTTGGGTGTGTGACCAAGATGTTAACAATCACCCTCACCTCTCTGTCATTTCCCATGCAAGCTATTATGCTTCTCATCCCCGTTGATTATTTTTTACTTTGACTTAATTTCTATGCCATTCAAATTTGTCTCGAATCCCTTTTGGGTGCAACCTTCCCATTGGGAAGCTTTTGGCCTCTAAAATATGATCTATGGAGGAGATTGAAGTACAGAGTCTCCACTTTTTTTTTTCAAGTTCAACATTCCATTAATCCTATAGTTTAGCTACTTCTTATTTGCCCCTTTGAGTTACTAGTTTTCTCTTGTTCCATTTCTACCAAATGTGTTCTTCCTCTCCATGTATGTGCTTTGATGAGGTAGGCCTTATCACATTTAAGCAAGAAAATTTTGTTGTTTTTATTGTAGAAGGTTGCAACCCTTTTCCCCATAAGTATGGGTGTCCAAACATCACCTCAAATGCACCAAGTCATGCAACTTCATATTCTAATTCATTTGTATATTGACTTTAACTACAAAAAATATCTTCCATGTGTTGGCTTCAATGCCATGTCCTCCTTGCCATATCTTGTCCTCCAATACCCATATTCTTGAATTAGGGCAGACTTGTAGGTTAGGTTTGTTATTTTTTATTTTTGTTTTTATTTTGTGTTTAACCCATGACTCCTTCAAAGATCAACCTCATGTCCTCAATAATAGGGGTGTCCTCCACATCGTCATCCAAGGATGTAGCAAGAGTGCAAGTGCCATCATCTTCAATGGTCGTCACATCTTAGGGTTTGCAAGTCATTAAGTGTCATGGGTACCAATACATAAGGAAGAAATGAAAACCTGCATACCATTGTAGGATTGTGGTCCATGACTAACTGATTCCTTTCATGACTAATTGATTCCTTTCAGTGCCCAACTTCAATTCATTCATTCTCATTGATAGGATTGTACTCGAACCTTGGGGATCATTATTATTAATGGTGGGTTGATTGATGTTTATAGCAGGGAATGAAATCAGTGGTTCCTAACTAGATGGTTTCTCGCATGGTCAATAGTGAGACGTTACCCATCATGGATAGTTGTATATGTGGCAATTTTGGTTGTAAATGATTTGAGCATGTATAGCTTCCATTCAACATCTCTTTGAAGCTTGTAGTATGGATTTCTTATGGTCCTATTTTACAACTTTTCTTCATTTAGAGTTCTAAGATTCACAACATCATGCCAGGGGATACTATCCCCTAGATGGAGCCAATGTTAACACCAAATTTTCCTTCATAAATCCGAGTGTTACTTTCCAACATATATTCGTGGAAATTATTCGAGGTGAGCTCAATGTTATGTTATAGAGTTCACTATTCAACATTGATGGTTTGTAAACATTATACAAGATGAAATCTGCATTGGATTCCATAATTCAGCATCAATAATTCATGAGTACCTTGGCCATATGGGTACTTAATTTGTTCAATAACTTTGTTCCAACCTTACATTATGGGTACTTGCCATTTCTGTAGGTTTATGGTTAGAGTGAGATTTGTACTCTATTTTACTGTTATTTTAACCAGGAGATAGTGATATATAGTTGAGAAGATTTCATGACTTAATAGGAGTTGTGCACTACTATTTTTGTCACTTTAGAAGTGTTTGAACACCACCTATTTTTGGTTCTTTAGAAGTGTTTTTACATTTCTGCATGCATAACTGTGCTTTTAGGGGCAGGTTTTTGTGGTCTAACAATAGATTGACATGTTTCCCAAGGCAACAATCTGTCCTTAGGTGTAAATCTGTGTTTTGGATGCTTGCTTGGTGTGTTTTAATACATATTACAAGTCTAATATTTCAAATTACAATAAGCATTTATTGCAGTTTGGATGTTTTTTTTATCTTTAGCGTTCACACTTTGTATAAAGATTCCCCCATGCGGTTAGAAATCACTAAAGCAAAGTACAACAAGATAATATGAGGTGACAATGTACATTATCCAACTCTCTTGAAGCCCTTCTAGTTTGACTGATTTGGGTCAACTACATTGACATACCAAAACGGTAAATCCTCTACTTAAGGGGCAAAGAGGTAGAATTTTGGTGGACCTAGTATCGAGGACCTAGGTTGTATGCCTTTTTTTTCATTCTATGGGTCATTAGATTTCTAACAGTGGTTGGTTTTCACAAACCAGAGTTCATATACAAAATTTATGGCACCAACAAGGTAATGGAAACCATGTCAACTCACCCTAATTCTGATACAGACTTCTACTTCTAGAAGCATCATAGAGTTTCCAAGAGGATTTCAAAACACTCAATATAGCCCCAATTCTTGCTAATAAAAAACCTAGCAAAAAAGGGAAAACAATTCACTTTGACCATAATTTCGACATTAATATTTTTACATTTCCTTAGGTGTAAATCTGTGTTTTGGCTGCTTGCTTAGTGTGTTTTAATGCATCTTACAAGTTTGATATTTCAAATTACAATAAGCATTTATTGCATTTTGGCAATGTTTTTTTATCTTTAGGGTTCACAATTTGCTTATAGGTTATCTAAGGATTCCCACATATGGTTAGAAAGCATGAATAACCCAAAATACAAGAAGATAATATGAGGTGAGAGTGTACATTCTCCAATTGCCATGAAGCCCTTCCAGTGTAACCAATTTGGGTCAACTACATTGACAGACTAAAATGGTAATTCCTTTGTTTATGGGACAAAGACGTAGAATTTCAGCGGACCTAGTATCAAGGACCTAGGTTGTATGCCTATTTTTGCATTCTATGAGTCAATAGCTTTCCAATAGTGGAATAATTTCACAAAACAAAGTTCATATACAAAATTTATGGCCCCAACAAGGTAATGGTCAAAATATTCGGTAGGTACAAGTGGCAATCATATCAGCTCACCATAATTCTGATATGGACTTCTACTTCTAAAAGTATCGTAGAGTTTCCAAGAGAATTTCAAAACTCTAAATCTAACCCTAACTCTAGCTATAAAAAACCTAGCAAAATAAGGGAAAACAATTCACTTTTCCATTAGGTGTTGGTCATCCATAGTATGAGTAGAAGTGTGGAGGTGATACTAATATAGAAGAGAGACAAAAGCATATTGTAGAGAACTATAAAAGTCCATAGCGTCTCATCATGTCAACTCACCATAATTAGAATATGACCTTCTACTTCTATAAGAATAATACAGGTTCTAATAGGATTTCAAAACTCTAAACCTAACCCTATTTTTAGCTATCAAAAACCTAGCGAAAGGGAAAAAGGATTCACTTATTTATCAGGTGTTGATTGTTCCATAGTTCCATAGATCCACTTCCAGTAACTTGTTGCAAGGGATAACTGAGTTTTGTGGCCTAAAATTCATAATTATGACTACCAATACTTATTCAATGGCTGAAATATGCCCAACATTTGAAAACATGACCCCCTGAAATATTCTCAACGTTGTTTTAGGGTTTCTTATGCAGCTGCAAGGTGCCCATAACTCACCAAAACCATATAAATTTTGATTTCCATTTGAAATTGGTGCAAAATTATCTAAAACCATGTAATAGTTAATTTGGATATCAAATAAAGTTGGCATACAGTTGTGTTGCCATCGGTCTTGAGTTTCAGCTTGGCAATGGTGACCCACGCCAGTCGTCACCGTTGCCATGCTGAAACTCAACACCGCTGGCAACACTCCTCGGATTGAGTCACATTGTAATTAGTACTAGTAAATGATTGTTCTTTAAGTTCACAATTATGTCCTGCATAATGAATGATGTAATTAGATGTATTTTATGGTTACCTGGAGGAAGAGGAGTTGTAGGGCTCCAGGTCTTACTTAGCTCTTAGGTGTGGGGTACTATTTCATACTTAACATCCCTCTAGTTTGGGAAGAAATTCAACATTTGTTTCCACATGTGAAGACTTTTATTGGTTATTATGTGGACATGGATGGTCGCTTCATTTTCCAAAGTGGACAATCTTGATGGGTGCAAACCCCCTTTGAGGACCTTGCTTGTTGAACAAGTAATCTTGATGGAAGCCTTTGGAGGAGGCTAATGTGGGAATCTTTTGGTTGCTTTGAGCACTTGGTGGGTTGAAATTCCATGAGTAAGGTATGGATTCACTCTAATGGTACTAGCTTGTAATTGAGAATATTAGTGGTTGGGATCAAAAGGACTACAAATCCATCCTTAATGTAAAGTCAGATAACATTGTAGGTTGGAGCCCCCATAATGCTTTTCTTTCATGGTGCCACCATATGAGTTTTGAAAGTAATATTAATTGGCCCCATCCCATTATGAAGTAGATCCATGTGAGATAGATCATATAACACTATTAGCATCATGATATTCCCCAATTGTGGTTACTATTTTTTTATTAATCTCATGAACATTTATATGCAGTTTATTGTTTCTACTATCACTGTGTTTTTGTGATGAATGATAGAAGAATGTTATAAGTGTGCCTAAAGAATTATGAACATGGATATATACAATTCCTTATATTTATTATCACTTTGTTTTATGTGATGAATTCATTTGCATGACTTGAGTATATCTAAAGCTCTCCTTGAGGTCCCATGAATGAACTTGAACAATTGTTGCATTCATTTAATTTGAAAGAGTAGTTATAGTTTGAAAGAACTCTCTCCTTACCTTAGCTAGCATTCATTGAAAGGAAATGCTTATTTTATTCATATGCATTTGCATGGTTTGAGTCAATCATCACACCACTATTTGCACTTCTGTCACCCGACTAAGTAATACAACCATTAAAATTTAACTCGTTAACTCAACACACTTTAACCTCGCTTGAGGATAAAAAGAATTTGGTAGTTAGGTAGGACACCGGGGATAGGCATCCAAATAATTCCCCTTGTAATTTTCATCTGAGACATAGTTGTTGTCCTCTAGGGTACTAAAATCCTCTAGTATTTATTAACACAGTCATTGACCATTTTGTGGAGAGGGCCTCCCGTCGTTTCGGGGGTAAGCCGCGAGGATTTGTTCCGGACGGACTTTGTGGAATACCGCACTCCACTTAGCTCCTAAGGCATATCGTTCCATTGTCTTCCTTGTATTTTCCGGCCACCATACTAGTGATACAAGGGTGATAAGGAAAAAGTGTCAGTATCCTTCTCCGACGTGCCATGAACGAGGTAGCTTAGTAACTTTTCTTCTAGGGATCTTTACCCCATATCCCTTTCTGTAGAGGGATATCCTTCCATTATTGGTCTCTCATTTTGTATTGTTCCACTTGGATTTCATCACCTTGTGAAGGATACAACTTGTTGAGGTCTCCAGCTCTTAGTTAGAAGGTTTTGCTTTCTATTTCACCTTTTTAGAGGGTCTTTTTCTTTTTAGTGCTGCTTGTTAGCATTATGGCAACTTTTGTTTCAACTCACTTACTGTGACACCGGTCCTAGTATAGTTTTTTGAGCTTGCTTTTTTGTCCTGTGAGCCTTGTCTTTTCCTAGCTCCCCTTCTACACACTCAGTTGCTTTAGGGTATTTGAGTTCTTACACGGTCAGTTACCAATTATCTGATGATGTGTGATGTACTCTTCTCCTAGGTCTTCGAGATGGTTGAGTTAGATGGTCTTCTCAAGGGACTGAACACCCCTTGATGGAGCCACTAATGCTTGACGTTAGGAGTAGTCTAGAGGACCACGTGATCACATCATCCGTGTGGAATTTTCCGTTTACTGTGATGATGGTCTTTCAGTTTATATGGAACAATGGTACATTTGAGAGAGAGATGATTGGTTGTACCCCACCTTGGTTGATTGTCTTATGGTCCTTCCATTTTGTCGATAATATTTGTGTGGTACCTTTCCTTTTACCTTTTGGGTCTTTTACTCATCTTGGTATATATTTTGATTTGTACCACCTTTTATGTTTTTGGTCTTGTGGGTACTACGGTAGTTTGTCCACATTTGAGGTACACCCCCTTTGTCCAAGTTGTTATGAGTCTTTATACCCACTTCGTACCACCCTCCAAACCTTAGTTAGGAAGGTTGCTTGCTATCATACCTTTTGGTGGTCATATTTGAGTTACAAGAGGTAGTTACACGGAGCTATTGCGTATAAGAGGTAGTTACAAGGAGCTATTGCACATAAGAGGTAGTTACAAGAAGCTATTGCATATATTTGACATTATTTGACCTTCCATCTCTTTGGAATGTCAAATAATAGGTAGTTACAAGGAGTTATTGCAATATAAATTTGACCTTATTTGTACATTCCCCACAATGGTTGATTTACTTTTGGTCCTTACACCCTGTTGTTTATTGGTCTTGTGGTAGATTGTCCTTTCATTTTGGTCCTTTCATTTTTTTGTGGTACCTTTCCTCTCACCTTCTGGGTCTTGTACTGATATTGAGCTATCTTTTGATTTGTACCGACTTTTATGTTTTTGGTCTTGTGGGTATAACAATGGACGTAGTTTGTCCACATTTGAGGTAGTACACCGCCTTAGTCCCAAGGATTATGAGTCTAATTTATACCCACTCTTTTCTTTTTTACTTGTACCTTACTGGTTGGTTTTTTTACCCTTTGGATGGTCCTTGTACCTTACTGGAGGCCGTGAGTCTCTTTGGCCTCAGTCTGTTGGCTATTAGATCATATTTATTATGATTGTACTGAGCCTTTTGACTGTCATTGACTTTCTTTGATTAACCATACCATAGCCCAGTCATCTCTCTCTCTCTCTGGTTTGTACTAACCTTATAATAGGGTACTCACTTGGTTCCTAGAGTTGACTGGCTTCTAAGAGGCACAGTCATTTCTGAAAGTAACTCTTCTGAGTATATTACAGGAAACGTCTACACCTAGGTAATAAAATATGTGTTAGTTACAAGACTTAAGTAATCAAATTGTTGGTAATCAAATATTGGTAAATAATTTGAATTAAGTAGTTAAGACTTGTCCTGTCAGACAAAACTGTTGTTAATCAAATTATATTTGTTGGTAAATAATTTTAAGAGTGGTGGAACTCCTCGATTGAACTTGCGAGGAAAGTTATCTTGGAGAATAAGTGTCCTAACAGAAAACTGAGTAGAATTATGACTTTATTTGTTGAACCATGGCTTTATCATAAGATCAGATTGCTCTAGTCTTCCATTTGTGCTAAACAACACAATAAAATTTGCAACAACAAAAGGAAATTTTGCAAGATGGCAAGCATTGTTTTGATGTTATAACTGTACTGTTCATGAGCACATTTCTGGGAAAGCAAAAAGCATTCCTGCCTTTTTAACAAGAGAATATTTGAGACAGAAGCGTACTGTTAATTTTTAAGAAGCGAGCCTGAGACAAGTGATCCTGGTGCAAGCGAGCACGAGGAAAGCGAGCATAGAAGGTCAAAGCGAAATCCAGTGGGCCCATAACCCACAAGTAAACATGAAAATCTCTGCTTGGACTGGAGGAAAAAATCATATCTATACTATCAATGATAATATGAGTTGGTTGGATTATATGCAAGACTGGAAACCTAGGTGGGAGTTGAGACATGCTGAAGTGTTAGATGCTAACTTACAGGGATCTGATGCTTTTATTAGACTAGTGCCAGAACTCAGAAGAATGCCTATGGGATCCAATATTGTACCAGAGATGATTTACAACAACTACATGAGAAAAGTAGCTGATGCAAGCAATTGGTTAACACACCTCTACCAAGATCTTAACTTAATCTCGACGAAGGGCTATACACCTCACCTTGGGCTACAACTATACCAACAATACTACTATATTAACCGGATACGTTCTATGGAAGCATGGCCACATCAAGATGCTAGTATTCGGTTTCCAAGTACTACACACACTTATGAAAAATATAAAAAATTATGGTGGAAATTCTTGAGAAAAGAAAATACAGATAGAACATATTATACCATGCTAAAGTTTGTACTTCAAATTCCAAAAATCTATGGGGGTGCTGCATTCTATGTCCCTGATTGGATTAGAGACTGGTGGCGGTCATTCGGCATCAACCTGACAACATTAGATCCAATTTTTATTTATAATCTAAAACGGGGAGTTGGAGAATCTCTCGAATAGGTCAAAGATATTTTGCATACAAAGCTTACTGAGGCTCAAATCCTTGAGTACTACATTAGAAACCAAAAACAGTGGCTTGTCAAAACCCACATAAACGTCCACATGCATCAAAATAGAAGCATGGTCTTGAGGTCTTTTTATACAAAGGCATGGGATACTGAATCCAATGTCTTTCGAGAATTATATGGTCCCCCATACTCGGATGAGTTGTAAATATCTCAAAAGTTTTTGGCTATGAGTGGGGCCTGTCCATTCAAATTGTCATAAAGATTGAAAAGAAAGTATTTGTAACTATGTCATGATAATATAAAGAAAGCCCTACTTTTCTCTATGTCTATATGATTGAAAATCTATGTTATGAATTAAATACCCTAAGACAATATTACAAGTAATTGTCCAAAGGAAGCATTAGTTGGGAGTATGACTGAAAGCTACCATTTTTCAAAATAGCTTACATGTTTATGGTTCTGTTTTTGCTTGATTCAATTACTTTCAGTAATCTAAGAAGACCATGCTTGAATAATATTATACAAGTTCCACAACATTATATAAAATATTGTTTTTGAATATTTTTGAACACTTATTAACCATCTAAAAGATCTTACTTTTCATGAAAGTCATAAAAACTTTTAGACGTTTTCCATAATGGTTAGTGATTTTTATTTTATATTATTATTGTTGAATATAAATATCTTACTAAATGTGACTAGACTTCAATTACCGAGTTGATGAACCCAAACTGATGGGATTAGAGAGACTTTAGGGCCATGAAGACAAAGCTGATAGTTGGATGATTTGATATGGGAGTCAAGACCCAAAGGAGCAATAAAAGAAAGCTCATAATTGTGTGAATTTGTACTCATAAGAAAGATAAAGTGATCGTCTTCCTTATCACTTGAATGCCTACATGTTGAGAAAGGGAATGAGGATCAAGTAACATTATAAAAGGAGCTACACGTCACCTTTTAAGAGGCACTACGCCTTGTGGTCGTATCTAAACTTTTTTCCCATGATGCAGGTAGAACCAAACAGGTATTTGTCAGATTTGTCTTCCTCGAGCGAGGGGAGTTTAGGAAGGCTAGAGGAAAGTGAGACATCCAGTAGGTCTAGAAGAGTTGTATCAACTAGATTTCAAAAGACTAGAAGAAAATTCGATAAACGCAATGAATTTTTTCACAGTTGAGGGGGGTCATGTTCCTATGGTGATGAGACAAAAGATGACCTCGAGGTGCCCTTAAGGTACAGACATTTAGTGAAACAATGGGTACCCAAGGATCTTCCTCAACCGAACATAGATTTTTGTGTGAACGAGAGGATATATCGAATAGCACCGTCATCAATACATGGTTTCGGGCTGTTCAGCATGGATGGCATAAGGGTCCCTTACAACACATGTACATAATTGATGGAGTATGTTGGACCCTATTATAGCTACACAGATTGGATGCGCCTGGTCCAATTTACAAAAAGTATGCGTAGCTATGGATTGTCAACAAACAATTTACAGTTGAAAGACAAAAATCAAAATAAATGAGCAATGTTGTACATGGACGGAAGGCCAAAGGCCACAGGGAATATTGCAGGTTTTATAAACAGTACACAGCTAGGGTCTACAATTAAGCAACCAAATTGTGAATTTGAGGGGCGTGAAGGAAACCATGTTTTTGTAGTTTCCATTAGATCAATATCTGCAGGGGAAGAGTTGCTTATTAATTACAATTTGAACCGAGTAGATACAAAAAAGGTTACTATGGGAGTGGTACATATAACAATTTACCCAACCTTTTATTAATGAATTTAACATATTAAGGATTTTTTCGTTAGTTTATTTCGTTTAAATTTTCCATATTTACTTCGCAGGCTAGTGATTAGGATAAAATCCCGCCAGCAGATGGTCAGAGGAGTACATATTCCTCGAGGGATCATGTTTACATCTTTGTAATAGTGCAAATATAATAAAAAAAATAGTTTTTTTTTCCTTTGTTTTTTCATTATTAGTATATTGGTTTTGTTCCTATAATGTTATCTAATTATTTCGTTTACGTAATTTTCTCTATGTTTTTTATACATTCCAGTTCTACAAGGGTCACAGTACCCTCGACGCAATAGGTATACATATTCTTTGTAATAGTAAAAATATAATACTTAATAATAGTTTTTAATCGATGTGTTTTCTCATGATTAGTTTTGGATTCGTTTAGGTGATCACTTTCACTATGTTTTTTATTTAGGTATCTGTAAGGGGCAGCTCCCAGATATTAGCAGATCGGGACAAGTCACCTATGAGCATCGATTTGAGGAGTGGATCATGATCCTCTACGTTGCAGGTATAATCCATTGGAATTGTACCAATATAATACGTAGCAAAATGTTTATTTTGTTATGTATTTTTTGTGTGTATACTGGTTTCGTTGTGATAATGTTTTCTAATTCTTTTTTGCAAGGGCCCGATGATCGGGGCAAGTCCACAGCTGTGGATTAGATGACACCATCGTCCAGGCACCAATTAAACCTAGTTGTAATTTTAGGAATATATCATGATCATAAATATGTTTTGTTAATATAATTTTAGGAATCTATCTTGATATAACTCAATAGTGTTTTATATATTTTTGTTGCAGCCCAGTGAATCATTGTATGAAACAGCATCAGAAGAATGTTTAGTAGATCCTGAAGTGGCCGAGATCATTAAAATTCCCATGTAATTGGTGAAGCCACAAACCCGTTTAAGATGATAGACAAATTGTTGGAAAAATATAGTGCGGAACTTGTTTCTTTGCTAATCAAGTTTCCACAGACAAGCCAGAACCTAGCAAGGATTGAATTGTTGGAATGAAAATCTGAATCCTTGGAAGTAAGTTGAGGAATCTTGATTCATAAAATAATTCGTTTATGACTTTATAATTTTCTCTTTTATATGATAGTACTGAACATGTAATACGTGGTTTGTATTTACAGAATTATCGAAGAACACACAATAGTGGTGGAGGCGATGTTGGCCCCAGTGAGGCTCGTGGAGAGACATGGCATCATGAGCAAACGAATCCACGTGCATTGACTCCTTCGCCATTGTTGTCAACTGAATAGTTGGAAACACGTTCTAACACACCAAGGACCCCAACTGTGAGCGCACCGTCCGCTAGTGACCGACACACACTGGATCCTCCAAAAGAAGGGGTCGACACCGAGAATCCTGGTAATATTGATATCGACCTAGCTGCATTTCCAAGATCTTCCTGTGTCACTAGCACGGGAACAATGGAGGTGACATTTTTGGTCGACGTAGATCTCGTCCCAATAAAGATCGATAAGGTCCTAGGTAATTAATATATGTTGATCAAGTTAGTGTTTATAACGTCATTGTAATATACCGATAAAACGTTTTCTTTCAACTAGTTATGATCATGGCATGATCGTTTCGCAGGAAATGATGTTTTCTATAAACAAATGAATGACTCGTGCTTGGACATCTTCAGCCCCACCATCTGAGAAAGGTGGGATAAACAACCGAAATGTTTAAAAGATGAACTCACTAATCTGTTGGTTGGCATGTTCGGTGACAAGACCTTCAATAAAGTCGAGGTCATGAAAAAGGCTAGACAACATGTGAAGGTTGTCTAAGACCAATATAGGACCCACCTGGAAAAAAACCCTAGGTATGAGCGCCCTCCAATGATTCCACCAATGTAGTGGAGAGCTCTAATGGAGGATGGAAGGGAGAGGGCTCAGAGAAGAGAAGGAAAGATAACACCAGGCATAGGGAGGTATGCAATACTTTCCACAATGTAATTCAAAACCTTATTATTAATGATTTCTATATCGAACTTGGAACATCTAACGTATTTCAACACTTGCATAGGCTTCCAGACACATCAAAGGCCACAAAGGCAAGACTGGAAAAAATAGGTCAGCACAAGCTTGGGCCTGGTGGTTATTCCAATTTCGCGACACGATTTGTAAGTTTCGAAAAACCAATAATGCATACAAATAATAAATTGCAAATTATTTTTCATTGTATTGCACCGGAAAATGTTAATTAACGACGTTATGCAAATATGCAGACCGAACGATTCAATGAACAGGTCACTGAGGAAGACATGAAGCTTGGCTTCAAGCAAGGCTTTCGATCTGTTGTTGAACACCGAAAAAGCTTATCTGGGAAAACACAGTCTTCTGGTACCAATCCATCCGATGCACAAGTAAATAGAATCTATATAATTTATTGAAGATTAACCGCTTGTGCAATCTATTTGTTATAAATACTTGACAAAAAATATTGACTCTGTTTTGAGCAAGAAAGCAATGATCCTCCTAATGTCAAAGAGCGACAACAACAAATCGAAGATCATGCTTTGAATCCTGGTAATGAATTTATTCATATGCTACAATTTTATGTATAGCATTGCAAATGGTGAACATTAATTGTAGTTCACCATATTTCAACTGCAGAGCATGTAGAGGGTGAAACTGTACAGGTTGACCCTGGACAAGAACATGAACTACATGATGTGGCCACACCAGGTAAAAAAACACCTTTGTAATGTTTTTTTAAATGAAATACTTGTCATTACAATAGAAAAATACAACGATGTAACATTTTCACATTGTTGTAGCAAATCCGAACCCCTTGCCGCAAAATCCATGTCTAGATCAGCACTCTAGGATGTAGACATCACCACAAGCGCCTGATGAAGAACCAAGAACTGGAAGAGAAAGTCCAGATGTAGATGCTCCTCTTAGAGATTATTTACCACTAAAGAGAAGAAAAACTAAAAAGAAGTGACTGGAAAAATGTCGTCTAATTATTTTTTATAACAATATATCGTCCATGATTTTTGGCGTAATGAATGAATGAATGGTTTAATGGTTTAATGATTCAGTGTAGTAAATTGTTACCTTTATTGAATGTCAGTTTTTATTGAATGAATGTGTTGACTGACTGAATGAATGGTTTATTGAATTTATCTTTTATTATATGAATGTGTTGACTGAATGAAACAATGGTTTAATGAATGTTAGCCTTTATTGAATGAATGGTAGATTAAAGTTCATGATGAAATATGGATGAATTTGCACATATTTGTTTTTTTCAAGTACATGCATTGGGTATGGAGAATTGAGAGTAATGTGAGGGGGGGGAGGGGCCATAAGAGTTTCCACCTTCACGTGGTTGTCCCTGTTCAGTAGAGAATATTAAATTATTCTCGAAACAGAGAGGAGCTCAATGAATGGCTACGATGTTGGCTTTCTACAACCCACTCGCGTGTCATCTAAATTTTGACAATTTCTTGGAGCTTGTTGTGATGTTTGGTTTCTCATCATAACCAATTTTGATTTTCCATAACTTCAAAGGTTGAATAAATGATGCACTAGAATCAATATCCTTAACCTTCTCTTTAATTTCCTTGGAATCAATATCCTTAACCTCACATTAAACCCTTCCAAAATGGTCTATTTACCATTGAATCCTGGCTTCTGAAGCATGATATTTGCAACTAATCTAGCATACACCAACAACAATTAGAAACATGATGCTTGTTGTCAATGTTCATCATTTTTTAGGGCTGCAATTTTCCCATAATGGCTCCTCTTACGCTAGGGAATTAAATAAAACATATAATTTGCATCGAAAAAATAACAGGGTACGAACTGAACTAAGGAGATTAGAACCTACGACCTATGTCTAGTCCCAAGGCTACCACCTTCAAGCTTGAAGTGCAGCTAACAATGAGAGACCACCTTCAAGTAGCTTGATTCATTCTGCATGCATTTCATAGTGGGAGACGACAGGATACCACCTTCAATATTGATTCATTATGCATGCATTTCACTATGCAACAGTCTCAAATTCCCATTGCACTTTCCCTTAATTAGTTTCTCGATTCAGCATGACCCACGCCTGCCGTTCGAGGAGTGTTTCCAGTGGTCTAGAGTTTCATACTGGAAAAGGTGACGATTCATGCTATTATTTTTCCCTTCAGTTGGAATATGGAAAACTCAAAGCTCTCATAAGAAGGTTTGTTTGACAAATGTGATGGTTTCGATTTCTCGATTCAGCATGACCCAAACCGTCACATTTTTCATACAAACCTTCATAGTGAACTATGAGTTTTCCGTATTGCAACTGAAGGGAAACATAATACCATGAATTGTCACCATTGCCAGGACGAAACACTCCTTGGACGGCGGGCATGGGTCAAATTGAATTGAGAAACTAAATGAGGGAAAACGCAGTGAGAATCTAAGACTGTTGCATAGTGAAATGCATGCAGAATGAATGAAGAGTACTGGGTGTCAATATAAATGGTTGTGGGACTTCGTATGAGAGGAAATGGCGATGGGAATTGATTGATAAGGTCAGGCTTGAAGGTGGTAGCCTTGGGACTAGACACAGGTCGCAAGTTTGAATCTCCTCAGTTCATTCTAGAGTTTTGAGAAAACTAGAGATATATGAAACGATGCATTATGACAGTTCGACTTCACAGCCACCTCTTGAAATCAAGGTAAGACTTGGATATGGAGGGAGAAGTTCATATGATAGGGGGAGTAGTTGGAGCACATGAAGTAAAAGTTCATTTTCTTCAACTACTTTGCTTATTGACTGATCTTGATATTGTGTCTTTTAAATTATCCTTGTACCTTGCCATCTTCATCAACATTTTGTTGTTGGTTTTTTCAAACTTCAACAAGGTTCTTTCTAGTAAATTCATAAAAGGTAAGCATGCATCATCATTCCATACTCCCCCTTATATCAATCATATCATTTCTTAGTCATACTTCTTGTCACATCAAGCTGAAAGGATATTATCTTCAACAATATCCAGTACATTGCTTCACTGAAGCATCCTTTTTCCAAGAGTATCAAGTCCGAGCGTGTCCACTATATCCTTACCGAATACTGATTTGACCTTCTCCAATTCTGTTATAGCATGCTGGGCACTTAGAGATGTGTAATATTCAATTTGACCATGTCTTCCTTGCATCGATAACTTCTAGCAATCCTGAGTTTGTCCACTATCTCCTTCAACATTCTTCATTGTGCCATATTTCTTGAACTCATACTTGTCAATTATATCTAGTAAATTCATAAAAGAAAATCCTACAAACATCAAGTTGCTTTTATTTCATTTGATTCAACTATTCCCTCTATCATATGAACTTCCTCGAGGGCATCACCTTCCAAATAATATTGGTTTTTTTTAATTTCATAACGTAGTTGGATATCCGATGACCACACTAAAGACAACCAACGTCTTTTCCATAGCTCCGACGGCATCTGACATCAGATCCAGTCAGTTGCATTTGTAAGAGGCATCGGATATCCGACCACCACACTAAAGACAACTGACGTCTCTGCCATAGCTTTGACGGCATCTGAGGTTGGATTCAACTAGTTCCATTTGTAAGAGGCGATGGATATCTGACCACCACATCGAAGAAAACCGATGTCTTTGCCATAGCTCCGACGGCATCTGACGTCAGATTCAGCCAGTTCCATTTGTAAGAGGTGTCAGATATCCGACTACCACATCGAAGAAATCCGACGTCTTTGCCATAGCTTCGACGGCATCTGACGTCGAACTGCAACCAGTCTCATTTGAAAGTAGCGTCGGAGATCCGACTACCAAGTAGTCGGAGATGCAATGATTTGTAGGCGTCGAATATCCGATGACCTCCAAGCCGTTGGATTGCAGCTGAATTTGGACTGACGTTAAAAAAATATAGAGGTTGTCAGATAGTTGACCACAGGATGTAGAAAATACGACCTTTTGGCCGTCGGATTTTGGGTCCAAAAAACCTAGTGATTCCTAATCCTCATAGTGTCAATACTAGTAACATGGTAGGAGTAGGTACTCAGTCCATTCCGAATCAGACCATCCTGAATCTGACTATTCCATCTCAGAATATCTCGATTCAGAACAATCTGCACAAAACTATCCAAAATCCCACTCAGAACCCTGCGCCACCTAGAAGGAGGATGACTGACAACATCAAGCTACCGATATTTAAGAGAACAGGTCTAGAAGACCCTGAGCAACATTGGTTTCTATGTGAATCTGTGTGGAGTGTTAAGCAAGTTCGGGATGATGTTGTTAAGAGAGCGTAGCTCGTCACTATGTTCAGAGATAGAGCCTTGAATTTGTTCATGAAGTACTCTCAGGGGCATAATAGAACCTTAGTTGAGATTAAGGATGTGCTATTGAGCGAGTTCAAGAAACCAAAATCAGAATCCCAATGTATAACAGAATTAAAGGAAATTAAGCAAAAACCTAATGAAACACTATGGGAATTTGACCAAAAATTTAAGACACTGCTAGACCAAGTTAGCTTTGTCATAGAACCGCAATAGCACCTTGAATGGTTTATAGCTATGTTGTTGCCCCACATCAGATTACCATTAATGCAACAGAAGGTTGCTATGCAAGCAGAAGCCTTGGAGATCACGATGAAGTTAGAGGCTTCACCGATAGGTGAGACTAGCACTGGAATGTCTTAGATCCAGACACAATTAGCTACCCTGACACTACAACTACAGGATATGAAGAAGGGAAAATAACAGAGACAAGAAATCTGGTGTACAGGATGTAAGGGAGAAGGGCACACCAGAGAGAACTGCCCTTTATTCTCAGAGTACCTTAACAGCAGAGCGTCGAATCCACTAAATCAGAATCAAGCGTCATGGTGTGAAATATGTAGAACTGGAGGACACCAGCCTAAAGACTATTATCTGATACAGAAGTATGTTCGAACCCCTAAGAACCTATATTGAAACTTTTGTAAGTCAGTTAGACATGATGAATCCAACTGTAAGGCATATTAGCTCCTGACGGAAAGAAAACAAGACATGGAGCATATGCGCGGTGGAGGAGTATATAGAGTCCAAGAAAAAAATTCATTGAAACAAGAGAATGCACAGTACGATCAAGGCACATATAGAGGCCGTGGAGGATACCGCGGACAAGGAAGAAATGTTGGCCCAGCACAAGGAAGAGGTGGAGGTCAGGTATTATGTTATAACTGTGGCTAGCCAGGTCACATATCTAGAGATTGTACCAATGCATGCACTACTTGAAATTACTGTAAATCCTTTGATCATGTTATTGAAGACTGTCCAGTGTTAGCAGCAGAAATGCAGAAATGAAAGCAAGATGTGCTGAACCCAAACATTCAGTTGATCGCAGTAGAGAAAAGGGCTACAAATCCAAGTATCAATGTGGTGACACGAAGTGGCACTGCGACAGGAAGGGATAGGGGAGTAGAAGCTTCGACTTCTGGAGATTTTGACACTAAGCAGACCCCTGTTGAAACAATCTGGATCAGAAAATTTACTGGGAAAGAACCCTCTTTCAACCTAGAGAAAAACAAAGAAGTCTTCGAAGAAGCGTGAGACATCTTCAAAGAGCCATCACCTATGTCACCAAGAATCTTGTTGCGCAGTGAAATACCGCATACGCAAGATATGCCAGCGGCATATGACAAGACGTGCATTGCAACAGAGTCAGGCACCTCTGTTGCGCAGTTCCTACGGAGTTGCATGAAACTATTGAAGAGCGTAGATGCTGTAGTGGAATTCAAAAAATTGTTGAAGCAATATGAACCACGCAGCCAGAAGGATACTGCCGAGAGCACAGTTCACCACATTAAAATCTATAAGAGAACAGGCAGAGAAATGAGGCTCACTTCGCAGATAGGAGATTATGAGATGGATGAAATCATCCTTGACTTAGGATCCGAGGTAAATTTCTTGACTAAGAAGACATGGCAGTAGATGGGGAGACCAAAGTTGTTATGGTCACCCATACAGTTGAGGTTAACAAATCAGATGAAAGTCATACCTTTTGGAAGGTTAGCCAATGTTATTGTTGACATTGATGGAGTGCGAAGTCATGCAGACTTCGAGGTTATCAAAATTGTGGATGATAGATAGCCTTATCCAACACTATTGGGTATCGATTGGGCTATGGATAACCTTGCCAGCATAAAATTGAAAACAAAGAAGATGATCTTTGAAGGTCAGGACATAAGGGTCATCGCGTCGTTAGACCCTTCGCAAGGCGAAAGATATAGCAAGCCGATTCAAGAAGAATCCAGAGCTCAAGACCTGTACCGCATCTACAAAATGACTATGAATGATGTTGACCACATTAATCCTATTGCGGATGGAACACTCAGCTGGCGATGTGATAGTTCTTTCATCTCAAACTCGGATGCAGGACTGGAGAACTAGTAGAACATAATGCATGAGGTATCTCTCAGAAGATGCGCACAGATCACAAAGTCACTATGCTGGATTGGAAGAGAGGTAAGTCCAATCCCCACCTATGATGGTTCATCTAATGTTTATTCATTTATCCAAGTTTATACTGTATCAGTTGTAGCTAAACACCTCATACCAGCACTAGACATGGCATTGCATGAGACACCTGCCAGATGGTGGGCTACACATAAGGATACCTTGACTACATGGGATCAGTGCAGGCAGATGATGCAAATCAGATTCATGGAAACCACTGCGATGACCATGGTAAAGTAAAATGGACATACAAGTCCAAGGGATCACGTAGATATCTGTGCGGTATCATGGATAAATAGACCGTAGACAGAATGGGTTCATCTGTTTGTGCATAGATTAGACCGGATTCCAAAGAATTGGTACCTAGACACGGAGTTGTGCATAGGAACCACAGATTGGGCAATGTTGACTGCAAACTTCCAGAAAACTTTCAGCTTTGAAGACAAAAGTCCAAGTATAAATGAAGCTCTGCAAGTTATTAAAGAAATCATATTCAGAGCAGAATGCCCGAGTATCAATGAGGCATTGGAGGAACTCAAAGAGAGAGTGTTTGAAGATATCAAAGTACCTATGAACCTACAGCCAGAATGGGGGAGGCAGATAGAGCATGCTCTTGAATGTTATAACCTCGCTGAAAATGGTGAAGAACAAGAAGAGAGTGATGAGGAGGATCCGCGCAATGTCAATATACCTGAGTCAGAAGGTGCACGCGATGTAGAGGGACCTCCACTGGAAATCCCAGACATGAGTGGACCTGTGAAAACAAGAAAAGTGAACATTGGCAAAAGCAAAGAGCCGAAGTTCGCATCTATTGGAGATTACTAGGATGATCAGACGGTTGCGGAGATCCTAGACCTACTACATGAATATCAGGATTTATTTCCGACAAAGTTTACAGAAATGAAAGGTATTCTGGGCAACTTAGGGGTTATAAAAATACCTCTTAAGCCAGGCACGAAGCCTATTAAGCAAAGGCCTTATAGATTGAATCCTTAATACAAAGAAAGAGTCAAGGCAAAACTTGATAAGATGCTTGATGTGGGAATCATTGAGTCGGTTGAAGAATTAGAGTGGATAAGCCCAATGGTTATCCAGGACAAGAAGACAAAAGGTGAGATCAAGATCTACGTAGATCTCAGAAAATTGAATGATGCGTTGATGCATGACCCATTTCCTACCCCTTTCATAGATGAAGTACTAGATTATGTTGGAGGAAATGAGGCATACTCATTCACTGATGGATTTTGTGGATACCATCAGATAAGGATTGATACAGTGGATAGGAATAAGACCACTTTTGCCACTGAATGGGAATCGTTCTAGTATACGGTAATGCCCTTTGTTCTGAAGAATGCACCTACCATTTTTTCTAGAGTTGTTGTTGTAGCATTTAAAGATTTCATGCATAAATTTTTAGAAGCATATTTTGATGATTGGAATGTCTTTGGTTTGCTGAAAAACCATTGTGAAAACCTAAGAATGATGGTCGCGAGGTGCAGATAACATCAGATTTCCTTGAATTTAAAGAAGTGTGTTTTCTGTGTTCCTTATAGTATTCTTTTGGGACACATAGTATGCAGACAAGGCTTGATGGTTGATCCTGCAAAGATCACAGTTATTGTGAACCTGCCAGCACTAAATTCAGTAAAGTAGCTTCGCACCACATTGGGGGCATACGGGTTACTACAGAAAGTTTATAAAGGGTTATGCGCAGATAACCACACCAATGGAGAAGTTGTTGAAGAAATACGCACAATTCATCTGGAATGCGGAATGTGAACAAGGCTTCGACACATTAAAAGAGAAAATGGTAATTGTGTCGATCCTAGTTTTTCTATACTGGGAAAAGCCATTTCATGTACATGTTGATGCTTCATGTATAGCATTGGGAATTGTGCTTGCTCAGCCAGGTGAAGGGGGTATTGATCAGCCCATTTCATTCTCGAGCGGGAAGCTCTCATTTGCGGAAAAGAATTATACGACCACTGAGAGAGAGGGCTTAGCTATGGTCTACGCACTCCAGAAATTCAGGCACTATTTGTTGGGTGCGCACTTCTCTATGTACACTGACCATTCCGCTTTGAAATACTTGGTCAACAAACCAGTGTTAGGGGGGAGAATCTGCATATGGTTGTTACTCTTTCAGGAGTATGACTTTGAAATCGTGGTTAAGCCAGGAAGATTGAACTTAGGACCTGACCATCTCTCAAGGATTCAGTCAGGCAAAGAACCAAATAACCTCAAAGACATTCTGCTTGATGCGCAATTATTTGCCATCCAGATCGCAGATGACTACTATAAACACATTGTCAATTTCTTGACTACTGGGATGGCACCGATGGAGTTTACTACGCAACAAAAGAAGCAGCTAGTAGTAAGGACAGCAGACTTCACCATAATCACGAGACAGCTATACAAATTAGGACCGGATGAAGTGCTGCGCAAATGTGTATTAGAGCATGAAAAACCATTTATATTGGCTGATGCACATTCAGGAGCATCAGGAGGTCACTACGTAGGAAGAGCCACTGCGTAGAAGATATTGCGAGCAGGGATATGGTGGCCTACTATTCACAAAGATTTGAAAGAACATTGCCAGAGCTGCGATGTCTGTCAGAGGACAGGAAGGCCATCATGAAGAGATGAAATGCCACTGAACCCACAGTTGACCCTTTAGGAATTTGAGAAATGGGCCATTGATTTTGTCGGACCAATCAACCCACTGAGAAAAAGGACTGGTGTGAGGTACATTATTGCTACAACTGATTACCTCACCAAATGGGAAGAAGCAAAGCCAGTGAAGGACTATAGCGCAACTACTACCACGCAGTTCATTTTTTAGAACATCCTTACTAGATTTGGATGCCCAAAGATTTTGATGAGTGATCAAGGCACTCATTTTCTAAACAGAACTATTGAGGTATTGACTGAAGAGTTCCACATTTACCACTAGCGAATTACGCCATATCATCCGCAAGCAAATGGAACTGTGGAAGCTTTCAATAAGGTACTGGAGAATGCGCTAACTAAGGTATGCAATGTCAATAGGGATGATTGGGATCTGCGCATTCCAGCTGTATTATGGGCATACAGGACTACTTGCAAGAAATTGATTGGCCATACACCGTTTAGGTTTTCCTATGGAAAGGAAGCAGTAATTCCTATGGAGTATATTGTACCCATCTTGAGAATAGTTGTGTTTATAGGCATGGAAGATCGAGAGGCACTAGAAGAAAGGATTCTACACTTGGTTGGGTTGGAGGAAGATCGCTTCATCGCAAGCTTCCACCAGTAAGTACAGAAAGATAGAGAAAAAGCATGGCATGATCACCATATCAAGAACAAGACTTTTCAGGTAGGTGATCTAGTCCTCCTGTACGATAGCAAATTTATGAAGTTTCCTGGAAAGTTTAAAATGCATTGGCTTGGCCCATATACTTTTTTGCATGTTACTAATGGTGGCGCAGTTCATTTAGCCACGTTAGCAAGAAATACATTACTAATCCTAGTAAATGGAAGTAGACTAAAACCCTATCGAGATAGTCCTACTTCGGAGAACCCTCAATGAGTAGGAAAAAAGGAAAATTCTAAGTGTCAAGTACAGTTGAAATTGGGCACTAGAAATGGGGAATAGTATGTACGGGAAGTTCAATGAATAAGATGTACCATGTAGCACTTGCTGAGAAGTGAAGCTGCGCAGATAAAAAAAAAAGAACCGCGTAGTTGCGAAGTTCAAAATGAAACTGCGAAGATCAAATGAAACGAGAAAAAGGAAAAGTTCAGAATCAAGAAATCGAGCACCACGAAGTAACTGTGCCAGAGCAGTGACGACTCACCATGCAGTTCGACGTCACACTCCATAAGACTATTCGTTAGAATGTCGGTAGGAAAACTAGCTATTATACAGTGATTTTCTCGACGACTGCTTGAGCATTTAACATAGAAATAGTCGTTCTGAAGGAGTTAATGAAGGAAGGGACCAAAATATTCTCCAGATTTGGCCAACGGCCATAACATGTAATGTAGATATAGCCATTGAGGGGCATGGTTGAGCCGCGATGCGCCTATAAGTACTGTTGTATTTGGACTCTCGGGCGTTACCAAGACTTTGAATATTTTCTCTTGCGAGCCATTCTCTGAATTTGTTTACAGTGAGTGATCAGTAACCCTGTTATTCTGTCTAGAACATTTAGTGAATGTCTAAAATCTCCTCTATTGAGCAAGAGTACTTCACCATCAAGGATACTGTGAAGGTTTTTCAATACAGCGGGATTGAAGGGTTAATGAGAACCCCCGCTAAGAAGGTTATTATAGAGCAAGGCCAAGGATCCCGATGATCACCAAGACATGCCACAGCTATGCAAGAAAAAGGCAAAGGACCAGAAACGGAGAGCATGAAACCAAATATGATGAACTCCACGGTGTCGGAAGTTCTGCTGGGCGACAAGGAAATACCACTTCAGTTGACTCCTCAGTATATCTCACCGTGTGTAGAGGATGCGTCGTCCGTCAAGTTGTTAAAGAATGCGAAGTATGATATTACGCTTCCACCTATCTCGAAGCATGTCAAACTGGAAGGAAATATCTTGGGGAAGATTACAGAGTGTAAATTTGAAGACTTCGACCTGCTTCAGATGTAGAAGGACTCAGCTAAACCAAAATACCCAAAATTTCAACCAGATTAGTATATGTACTGGAGGAAGGATGTGAAAGGAAATTCTATGTTGGTCGCATAGAACTGGCTATCCAGAGTGGTCAAATCGGGATTGCTAAACTTGTTGAGGCTCCTGCACTTCGATCGAACACAAGAACTGAATGCAGTGGTGCGCACTCTTATGCCGCGCACTCACCAAGGTTGTCTATGGTTCGATCGGAATGTTGATCTGAACATCAACTTGATCCATCGCATCACCGGCTTAAGCAACAGAGGAGAGGAACCCAAGAAATTCTTTCAAGGAAAGAATAGGGATAAGGAGGTCACCGCGAAGATGAAGAAAAACACAGCCTGTCGTCAAAGGAAAGAGAGGCTTTGTCACATATGACATAGATGATGATGCTACGCGGTTTGTAACACAACTGCTAGCAAGGAAGATTCTACGAAAGGCAAGACCTAACGAAGCACCCGCTGGCACAATGATCCTTGGGGAAAAGGCCGCAATATGAGGAAGATTTAACTGGTGTCAGTACCTGTTAAATGATTTTCTCAAAGAATTGAATGATACACAAACACATGGCAGCAATTTGCACTATACCAAGTTGATAGTGTTGATTGCATTTGTGGGGTGGAAGGACCCAAAAAATTATGTTGGCCTTATTACTGATAGCAATGACTGTAGAGGATCCAGATACGTGAACCTTTGGGAAAAATTGACAGCAGAAAGACAGCGCGCATCAGCTGAAGTTTTCTATACATACTGCAAGCAGCTGCGCGAAGTCATTATTGTCAAGCCGCGGATATCAAAAGAGGTAACAGCTAAGTATATTCGCATAGTCAATTTTTCCATTGATATTAATTCTTTCTACATTTCAGCAAAGGCTCAGAAGAAGAACCCAAAATGGTTCCAAGGAAGCTATCACATGAATGAAGAAGACATTGACACCATTACGAAGGAATGGATACCTGAATTGAAAGTTGAAGGACCTGTGGAGATTGAGAGTGACTCTGAAGAGAGTAATCCAATACCGACACCTATTGTTGAAGAGTCGTGGTCGAGAAAAAGGAAGGATCCAGGAAGCTCTGCAATAGAGAAAGCACAGAAAAAGAAGCAGAAAGTTGTTAAGGCCCAATCAGAAGCAAATCTCTATGATGACGATTATGATATGATCGCATCCACGGTCACCACATAGATGGAAGATCTGCTAGCCGTTAAAGATAAGAAGGACGAGGTGATTCAAGAGAGTTTTCAGAACAACCTTGTTAGATTTTGAGCATTAATTCAACATACTCTAGGATCTTTACTAAGAGAATAACATGTACATCATATCAATCATATCAATCATGTATCAAGCATATCAAGCAATCACATAAGACAATGGACACACAGAGTTTCACTGGGGAAAACCATAAAGGTGAAAAAACCCACAACTTCCTCAAAGATAGAAAGAGCAATGATACAACCAAAGTACAAGAGACAGTCTTCTCCTAGCAGCTGATCCTCCTCCTCACATGTGTGCCACTTTTCGAGTGATAAAAGAGTGAGTAATGAGATGATCAAATAGAGATCTCCCGATATCTATTTATACTTGTCCTGTCCTTCCCAATAAACCAGTGGGGCCAACTTGTCTAACTTAGCCTAATAGCCCATGGTTACATTAATCCAGGCCGACCCCTCACTAGGTGCTCTCATAACCCATCACAACAAGTTACAACACTTGCGACACTTGTCAATACAAATGATGACACTTCCGTATAGAGGAATAATACATCTCTATAGGAGTATAATAAATACATAGATTAAATACATTCCAAAGTTACATATACATCAACACTCCTTCTTAACTAGGAAGGTATTTCTCGACACAAATCTGCTAGCACAAGTATTCTTCTCTGGATCACCATCACTGGATCATCGTCATCGAACCATCATCATCGAATCATCATCACTACTGCTATCTCAATCAATCTCCAATATACTCGTCATAGGAAGTTGTACAGATCCATTCTTTTTTCATACTTGATGAACATCATCAACATCTCTGCAAGCAAGCCATCAAGTATGTACACCACAGGACTGATTACACCGCCTCTGCAAAACCTGCAAGATCTCTCAGGACTGATTACACTGCCTCTACAAAACCTGTAAGAGCATCTCAGGATTGATCATATGCCTCTGCAAAACCTGTGTACCATACTGTCACATCATCGTCTTCAGATCATCGTCATCGTCCACAAATCACAGCCCAGATGCACACACACAGCACTTATATACACCGGCATGGGAGGACCTACCTACCACCATCTGGGAATGGCTCAGCACTTACATCGCGACCATGGTAGGACTCTCCTATCACCATGTCACCATGGAAGGAACTACCCGCCACCATGCCGGAAAGGCACAGCACTTACATCACGACCATGGGAGGACTCTCCTATCACCATGTCACCATGGAAGGAACTACCTACCACCATGTCGGAAAGGCTCGACAATTACATCAACGACCATGAGAGGACTCTCCTACCACCATGTCACCATGGGAGGAGCTACCTACCATCATGTCAGAAAATCCCAACAGCCCTTACATCTCACCATGGGAGGACCAACTTACCACCATGTGAGAATGGCCCAACCCTTACATCTGCACCATAGGAGGACTAACCTACCACTATGTGAGAATGGACCAGCCCTTACATCTGCACCATCGGAGGACCAACCTACCACTATGTGAGAATGGCTTGTGTGCATATGTGTCTCCGAACTGATCACTTCCCCTTGGAAGTTATGCCACACAGGACTACTTCCTGCTAAACCAAGAGATCATACCGGATCCCATAATGAAGCAGCACCCTGAAGTGCTCTTCTGATCAATGGCACTGCCTGCCCAATCTGAATCAACATAACCCTCCAGGTTAAACTTTTGATTCACCTCATACTTAATCCCATAGTCAACTGTACCCTTCAGGTACCCCAGAATATGCTTTACAGCTATTCAGGTGAACATGTCTCGGATCTGTCAAGTACTGGCTCAAGGTGTTCACCGCAAAGCAGATATCTAGTCTCGTATTCCTCAGGTACATCGAGGACCCAATCATCTGACGATACGCTGTAGCATCAACCGGCTCAGATGAAGCATCACACAGAAGCTTCAGGTTTGATGGCATAGGTGTGGCCATGGCCTTGAAGTCCATCATCCTGAACCTCTTCAGGATATCTACTGCATACTTCCCTTATCCAAGGAATATTCCATCTGCACTCTACCATGCCTCCATGCCAAGAAAGTAGTGCATCATGCCCAAGTCCTTCATCTCGAACTCGGCATCCAGCTTCCTCTTCGTATCGGCAATCAATCCATCCTCACCTGTCAAGAACAGGTCATCCACATACAAAAGTAGTATTACTAGATTGCCTTCCTCAACCTTGTAGTAAAGGTTGGAATCCGCTTTACTCTTGGTAAATACAAAACTGGATAGGAAGCCATCTATCCTGCCATACCAGGTCCTGGGTTCCTATTTCAAACCATACAGGGCTTTCTTCAGTTTTCACACATGTGACTCTCGGTCATGTGTCTCAAACCCGAGTGGCTGCTCCACATACACTTCCTCCTCAACTACGCCATTCAAGAAAGCAGTCTTGACATCCATCTGGTGTACCTTCCATTTAATCACTACAGCCAAAGCAAGTACTGATCTAATGGAAGTGTATCTGGCCACAGGAGCAAAGGTCTTTTCATAATCAATCCCTTCTTTCTGGGAGAATCCACAAGCTACAAACCTTGCCTTATATTTTTCTATGCTGTCATCTGCAGCATGCTTGATCTTATAGATCCACTTGGAAGTCACCACAGACTTCCCATCTGGTCTTGGGACCACATCCCAAACATCATTCTTCATGATCGACTAGTATTCCTCGATCATGGCATTCTTTCATTACTTCATCCCGAATCCTGGGAACTTCCGATAGCTTTGTTGCTGGAGTAAATGTTGTAGTCCTTCTTTTGTAGGTGATGGTATATGATCTTTCCTACAAGACAAGTTAAATTGCATGATTAGAAAACATCTTCAGATAGCTATGCTTCTGCAATGTTCCACCCAACCATAGGCCAGTGTGCTCCTCAATCTCTCAGCACCACTGCCACCCCCCGAGCTAGGCATGATCTCCACAAGGAAAAGGGGAAAGCAGGCTCTCACATAGCCAAAGATACACCAGAATCAGCCAAACCAATCAGCAGTGGGGTTTCTCAGGCAGCCAGGAGATGGACAGAGGTGAATTACTAGGCTAGTGGCTCAACCATTGAGCTATGGATACTTCATTGGGCTCATCAAGCCAAATCTGTCATCTTCCACTCCTGAATCTCCTAGTCATAGGTTCAAACTAAATAGGGAGGGACATAAGAGCTAGAAATGCAAGTGCTGGGCGTTTTTGCAGTAGGATGCCCAACGATGGGATTTCAATCAGTTCAGAAAAAAGTGGGAAAGCCCAAAACTAAATTGGAAAATGGGAAAACAACCCTAGGAGCATAATCGTTTTCAGAAGAAAAAAAACGTCCATGGGCATTTCATGGGCAGAAACGACCTCTATAATCCCAGAAAATCATAGTTCTCTTCTCCCAGCCACTGTGCTAACCAAAAACGAGTTCCCAGGCATGGAAGAATGCAGAGAAAATGGTGAAAACATGAAGGAAAAACCCCAGTTCGCCCCAGGCTGCGTGAGAGAGGAAAGACCGTGGTTCAAAATGGCTTGGGAAGGCAAAATGTGGGTGATTTCTTGCCTTGCAAGCAAAAATTTGAATTCCCAGATTGATGGCTTGCCCATACCCGAAATTGGCTACCATACCTCATCATTCCCAGGGCATTAACTGCCTCAACCAACTTTTGGAAGAATTTAATGATTGGGGCATAAGCCAAAATGGGTAGTTGGGATTTCATGGGTTTTCTCATTGACTCCATTGGCTCAAGGGTTTGGTTATTTTTCCTCCCTATTCCTTGTAAGATCATGCCCCATCTCTTTGTTGCATTGCATAGTTGGTTGTGGGTTTTTTTATTAAAATTGCATATTTACATGATGTCTGAATTTACATTGTGCATGGCTAGCACAAGAACCATATGCATCTATTCTAATTGCTGATACATAGAACGATAAATCAATGGCAGGGCCTTGGCCTTGAGCTCCTCACCATGACTAAATAACAATATTTACATCATTTACAATATTAATGCAATAGGGTCAAGATGGGGACATTATAAAGGTCAGCGGACACTTCGGAGCCAAAGACAGCGCCTCTATCCTTGACCTTGCCACCAAAGTCATGCATTGTCAAACTTCACACACTGAGTGTAATATTACCACCACGTGAACAGTTAGCTTCGGGCGAGCAGGACATCCAGCATGTGGACGTCGACATTACGATGTTTCCAATGGAGGGTCTACATAATCTTCACCTACAGGTTGTGGAGGAGATCCATGAAATAAATGTAGTCGCTCTGAACCAGCACAATGAGTTATATTCAAATAATAAGCAGTTGCAGGAATCAAGCTTAAAGAGGAACATGCAACTTCAAGATGAGCACGATCGACGAATGATATTGGAGCATATGGTCACTTCGGTAGCCACGGAGATACCAGAAAGCGACGAGAAGCCAGAGCCTACGGATACTATCCTTAAGATCGGCTTGGTGGTCAACGATCTTAAGGCTGAGATGAAAGATATGGAGACTAGTTACCAAGTGAAGATTGCTTCCTTGGAAGCGCAAAATCAGTCGAAGACACCACCTGATCAACAACAACTCAAAGCAAAGGAAGTGAAAGTTGCAGCAGAGAGTATAGCCAATGAAGTGGCTAAGTGCCAAACTCTGCTGGATGAGGTGACAAGAAATTTTACTACGCTGGAAGAGGACCCAGAGCTGCTGGAACTGAAGAACACTTTGAAGGAAAAGCAGGCCGCCTTAGAGGCCCTAGATGCAGAGGTGAAGGCACTGCAGCCAAGAGATAGACTAAAAAGATATCCGGAATTCAGAGAATTGAAAAGAATAGTTCAAGCATTGAGAGATAGGGAGACTTAAGTTGGAGATAAATCGCAGCCCCTACAAGAGGAAGCCCATGAACTAACACATAAAATTGAAGAAAAGTTGAGGGAGCTCCGCGAAGGACAAGAATCAGTGGAAGAGCAAGCTGAGGATGATATAACACCTGATGTGTTGGAGACCATCAAGCAAATTGAGAAGGATACCAAGGAAACGGTTGCAAAGTTGAGTGCAACATATCAAGAGTTCGCCACTAAGTTAGCTCTGCAAGAGGAAGAGAAACTCGGCGAAGCAGAAATTGAAAGTGGTCCGGGAAGAGCCACATGTAAGTGTTAGGGGCCTGTTGGGCCTACCCCAAGTAAGGCATATTTGGCAAAACAGTTTTGTAGCTGCAAAGTTGAGCGCAGTTCAGCTGAAAACTTTTAGAAAAAGACAGTTTTGGAAGCTGCAAGGATACAGCGCAGCGCAGCATCGGTAGAGAAGGAAGCCAACGCCACAAAGATACCGCATTGCGAAGTACAGGTTTGCAGAGAAGTAGAGTTACGAAGATCCCGATCTACGGAGACCCAGCAAGGCAGAGTTTGGAAGGAAAACAGTATATATTCTGGTAAGACCATCGGTGGTCTATTTTTGGTTAAGATACTCCATGATTACCAAGTGGTGGGTAAGGAGTAATGCGGAAGGAAAGAGAGCGGTCGCACAAGCAAAGGAAGCACTACATGGATCGGTCGCATGAAGCCATTAGAGAAGGAACGACTGGGTGAAAGCGACCTATTAGCGTGCGCGCAATAGGGGGGTTGAAAGCGACGTGACCATGCATAGAGGATGGCCATGACGGACGATTCGCTATCATATCCTAACAGTCCGGTTAGGGAAAACCGTGATAGTTTTTGGGAAACCTTAGGGTTTTTGCCTATGCATTGTAAAGACATGACCTATGGGCATGATCTATAAAAAGGCACATTTTGTAAGGGAAAGGGTTGTTGGGTTAATCTCAAATCTTCATTGTATAATCTTGAGCAATACTTGTTTGTTTTGTTGGAATCCATTGTAAAGGCTCTTCAAGCTATGTGCGCAGAGGCCTATTGAGAGAGAAGAGAGTATGCAGCTGAGTGCACAGATTGGAACTATTGTACCCTTCCCAAGATAATATAACAACAGTTCCTCTGGACATAGCTCCCATCCTGGGGGTGAACCACGTTAAATTTTGTGTTGTGTGACTATTTATATGCTTGAATCTGTATATTTGCTTACTATGAATGCTTGAGATCTTGCTTACCAGTTTATGTGTTTTACTTTTATATGTATTCGCCATAAAGAATGAAGATGAGAATAATATGTTAAGTATCACATTATTGATGAATGTTAGATGCACAAGTAATTCTAAGTATGTGAATGCATAAGCCAGTTGAGTAAACACTTAAGTAAGTAGAGTTCGCACCGTGCGACTCCTTCGAAGCGCAGCATCGGAAGTGCGCAGTACGTTGTGTTCCGTCGAATTGCATAAGTCATAATATTAACAACCTAAGGAAATTGATGAATGGATAAAAAAATACTAAGTAAAGTCATTGAAGTGGGTTAAGTCCAGAGAGGAAGCGTAGTAGTCCGTTCCGCTATCCTATTGTCGGTTAAGTTCGAACCGCACAGTCCTTGGATGCGCGAGTTGTGCAAGCGTCTAGCTTGTAGAAGTGTTATCCGTGAAGAAGGTGAACTTCATGCAGTCCTCAGTCCGCAGCGCAATCCCCGCAGCACGTTGTTCATCAGATCTATTTAAATCACTCATCACGTGGTTGTGGAAACCTGATTCCGCAGCCTCCCCATTACTTCGCCTCGGGTGAGACCTCAGTTTGTTCGCAGATTATTGTTGAAAGGGCCGGTGAAAAGAAGTTTTTTTGGTTCCTTGAACTGCGAAGAACCTGGGTCTACATTGCAAACCTCTAGAACAGTTACTTAAGCCAACATCGCCTGATCACCAAACCTCACCTCTCTACCGGCAACATTATAGGACTCTATCCATTTTTATTGGTTTTTTTTCCAAGCCTGAAAAAATATTTTATTTACATATTGATGCAAAGGAGGTCAAACTTTAAAAATATTGCAGATAACCAATGTACTATGCTGCATCAAGCCACATATTTATTTTTTTCTTGATGAAACCCTTGTGCATATGTGCGGATAAATAGAGCCTTGGAGATCCATAATTTGTAAATAATCATTGAATTTAGTTGATCCAAGTAGCTGTGCCATTTTTTCCAGTTATCCAATTCAAAACAGTGCCGATTGCTTGTGCAAGACGTCACTACTACAAGAAGGGGTTGTTTTAAGACAATTTTTAAAAACATAATGAATATATTGTCTTAAATAACTATTTATAATTGCTTTTAAATATTTTATAGTGGTTAAGACGATTTTTAAGACAAAAATTACTTTTTAGTTTTTTAATTTTTTTAGTTTATGGAGTTACTATTTTCTTCTTAAAAAGCTGATTAAAACTAATTTTTTTTAGAGGTAAAAGGATTTGGGCTTTTGCATGAATATTTTTCTCAGCTATAGAGGTTGTGAATGAGATGGCCTGTGTGGTGATGATAAATAGGGAAAAGATTGAAAATTCAATGGATCAGTTCCATCCATGGATCGGTATTAGTTAGTTCGACAGTCGGTTCCATTAATGGATCGATATGAAAATCTTGGTAAATCAGTCGGTCTCAGTCGATGATCGGTTCCATATCAAAATCTCCAGTACTGGTATGCTTTATCCCCCTTATCCAAGATATCCAACAGTTCTCATATTTTCTATCGCTTACCATCTCTCAGAATTTTTGAATGATATTTCTTCTCATCGCTTCGGCTGACATAATACATCTGAAAATGGCATTTTTTGGTTTGCAGAACTGCTGCTTGTGGGGTTCATCTTGTTTCTACTAACAATTGGAAAAAATCCCATTTCTAAGATTTGTATACCGAAATGAATAACTTATAGTATGCTTCCCTGTCAGAAGGAAGAAATGGCTCCTGGTAGCGATCATTGTTCCAAACAGGTAAACAGTAAACTCTACCCTAGTCATATCATTCAGAATGTATTTGAAATTTTCGATGCAATTAGGGTTTATTTGGATCTTTTGTGTCCAAATTTTGATATGAATTCAAGATATTTATGATACTCATATTTTATTTGATAATTCTTCAGGATAAGTATCCTCTTGTCTCCCTCATCGGCATGAACCAGCTCCACTACTTCATATTTACATTGTTAATTGTCCATGTGGTATATAGTGTCCTAACAATCTCCCTAGAAAGAGCAAAAGTATGTGCAATGGGAGATGAATGATATTCTCCAATGTCATTCAGTTTAAAAAGTTTCTCAGTTTGATATTGCTTTGATATTTTAATGCATTATTAAAATTCATTTTCGTGCCTAGATGAGGTGTTGGAAAGCATGGGAAAAAGAGACAGAAACATTGGATTATTTGTTTTCATATGGTGAGTTCTTTTCATTCTTAAATTGCATAGTCTTGCAATCTATTAGGTTGTAAAGTGACGACTTAAACAAATCGATTACAATTCGAGCAATTTCGACATGGACATTCTGGGTAATGATTTTGTGTTCAAACGTTAAAAGTGCATATCAAATATTTTGGTATAGATAACGTTTGATATATCTTTTGGGGATAGATAATCCCAAAAATGATATATGATATGTTTGACTCTTAAAATATCTTATATATATATAAATAAGGTTTTGAGGTTTGTCATAAAATTGTTTCTAAATCCAAATTCAAATTTAAAAGTGTATATCAAATATTTTTGGTATAGATAACCTTTGATATATCTTTTTTTTTTGGGATAGATAATCTCAAAAATGATATATGATATGTTGAACTATTAAAATATTTCATACATATATAGATAAGGTTTTGAGGAGTCTTATAAAATTGTTTCTAAATCCAAGCAACTCATATAGAGAGATAAGGTTCTGAGGAATGTCATAAAATTTGAATATGGATGTTTTCACAGTGCTAAAACATTGTTTATATTTTATGGAATTTCGCTGTGTAATAATTTAGAGTAGACATTCCACCTATATTCATGATCTAAAGAAGCTTGTCATAAAATTGTTTTTAGATCCAAACAACTACTTACTTGTTGCTTGATTCATGCAAATCCTGAAAGGTTTAGATTAACCCAACCAACTTCATTTGTGAGGCGTCATATGAATTTATGGAGCAGAACACCCATTCTTAAATGGGTGGTAAGTAATTCATACTCGCAACTTTTATAGTGATATATCTTTATCCCCTTTGCATGTAACCTGAGAAATATTCATTTCTATTTCAGCATATAACACTAGGCTTTGCAGGTTTGTTTCTTCAGACAATTTTTTCGGTCAATAAGGAAAGTTGATTACCGAACCTTGCTACATGGCTTCATCATTGTACATACTCTCCATAATTAATCTTGGTTATATAAACAACCATATCATTCATGTGATTTATCTTATTTGTGTTTGAAATTTTTCTTCTTGCTTCTGTATAGGCTCATTTCTCTGCAAATAACAAGTTTAACTTCCAAAAATATATAAAATGATCATTGGATGATGACTTTCAAAGCGTGATTGGAATCAAGTTCGTAAAGTTTTTTCTGTCCATAAAATATTTGGTCTTCAACCATAATAATAAATTTTCTTCCTGTAACCCTTCTCAATCCTCCTTCTGTTTTGTTTCCCTTGAAAACCTGCACTTGCTTTTACCTAACAAACAAGTTGTTGCATTATCTGTAGTGTTCCCCTGTGGGATTTTGCCATGGCCTTTATGCTTATCAATCTGCATAGTAATCCTTCACTATTCTATGACTTACTCCAGAGTTCAGTTTTGTTTCAGCTGATATTTAATCTGAAGTTCTCTTTTTAATGGGTGATATTGTTACATAGAATTAGATAAAATTTTCAAGTAATGCACCTGTAACTGGCTCTGGCTCTCCAATTGGTTCTTCAACAGTGCTGCTTCTGTCTCTTTATTTTTTGCTTCCAAAAAAACATGATTATTTACCATTAAAACATTAACGGGATTTGCAAAAATAGGGATATCCTACTAGCAAATGGAAATTGGTGGGGTAAGCGAGAAGCCTATGTTCTCCTATGCCGCTCGCCCAACCCCCACTAACCAATAAATAATGAAGAGGGCCTCTGTTAAACTATTGGATTGTGTTCAAATAGAAGTAAATTTCCTCTGTTCCTAGTGCTCCTTCGACTGAAGGGATGGAATAAAAACATTGGGCAGAAGAATGGCTTCTCTATTTATGTTATATGTTTTTTATGAAATGCTATGTATGTATTGTTACACAACTGTTATTATAATATGTTATATATTTAAAGTTTAGGGTCAAATACATATGTGATATGGCTGGTATAGACAATTAGATACCGTTGACTAAGAAAGAGAACCATTTTCAGAAATACAATTTGTATTTATTTGGCATTTAGAAGTCTCAAATTAGTACGGCAAGGCCCTGTTGTGGACCAAGAAACTCAGTGATTTCTTGGGTGTAGTTGAAGAGATGCGAAGTATGGAAACATTGGTATCTTTGGGAATGTTGTGGGAGGGTGTAATGTACAATAAAAATCTATTTTTTTTCACTCCACAAAACCCTTATCAATATCACAGAAAGCTCCATATACAAAAAAAAAATTATGTTTTTTTATAATTACTGATAAGTACCGATTCCTTTAATTTCCCTTCCTGCTCAAATATAGATTTTAATTCAAAGAATTTATGATGTAATGAAGACTTCCCACTCCCATTTCCAAGCCCCTTGTTGCTTTTGAAAGATCTCGGTCTAGCTGAAGCAGTTAGCCTGGAAGGATCCAAAAGTGGTTGTACATGATCTTGAGATTAGTCTAATAATTGTGTTTTTGAACCAAATGACGTAAGAACTGATGCCACCTCTGCCATGAGGAAGATGATGTCTGGAAATGTAATATGTTTGGAGAGTTTTCCATACATAAATAATGTTAGGAACTGTCATTATACTTCAAATTATTTGTCCTAGAAATCTAAGAAGCACCATCCAGTAAATATTTCAAAGATGCAAAATGATTTTTTCCCTGCGTATCTCCTCAAGCACTTGTTCTAACACATTCAAACTTATCAGATGTAATGACTTCTTTCCAGCTGTGATTTTGTTCCCACCACCATAACACTCAGAAGGAGAAATGATGGATCTATGCCACCCATGGAATTCATGTGGAAACGAAATCTACCACCACAACAATCAACCCCTACTAGTAGGGAAGTGCAGGGGTGAACCGTATTTCAAAAGAACTCCAACTTAATGAATTGAGTTAGGGGGTCATTCCCTACAGGATGTGAAACCGTGGTTACTAGATACATGGAATTAGTAGGCATAGGTAAGGATGCCAACCGAAATAGATATTGTATTGCAAGGATACAATATTCAGATACCACTAACCCTACTTCCCTCGGCTTGCATTAACTGCTCTTTAAAATCCCTTCTAAGTATAATACTAAATATGATGTTGTCATGTCCCCAATTTTGGCTCATCCAATTACCATGGTAAAAAGGGGGACAAAATAACCCCTCAAGGTAAATAATTTGATTTCATTATTTGTGCATAGGATTAAATTTAGCCTAAGTGAAATGGAGGAATTATTTTTATTAATCTTAATTAATTTTTGTAATTCATTTCCTAAATAATGGAGCAAGTGGGCCAAGAGGGCGCCCTCATGGAGATAAGGTTTCCAAATTGGATCTAGAGACAAGAAAATAGAAATATGGATAAATCAATTTGTGGATTTAGGAAAAGAACAAAAGAAAGAAAGGTGTAAGAGTTTCTAAAAGCAAGAAAATGGAAACAACCAGAAAAAGCAAAAGGAGGGCGCAGTTTCCAAAAAGGAGTCTAGTTTACAAATCAAGCAAATTTTACAAAGAAGGAAACATATGGAGACAAAGGGGGGCGCAGTTTCTAAAGGAGAAAATCTTGTAATGCAAAATAAAGGAAAGTATGTCCACTCACGGGTGACCTATTCTCACAGGTCACCAAGCTCTTCAACTTGCTCAGCATGTCACTCTCAATTCTATAAAAGAAGGATTCCAAATCCATTTCACAAATTTTTTCATTGTGAAGTTTGTATGAGATATTTGGAGCTCCTCTAAGTTTGGTGATGCGCCCAAGCCACTCTATGGGTGATGTGCCCCATTCTCTCTCTCTCTCTCTCTCTCTCTCTAACAGGTACTTAAGACTAACGGGAAGCCATTGAAGATCTATTTGCAACAACTGAAAATAATTTTGCAGCCACTAAATTTCTGATATAAGGCTAGGGTCGAATTGTTTCAAAATATTTTAATATTTCAAGAAGAATCCTTCTCATTATCCCCTCTCTTCTTCCCCATTCTTCAATATTGTAGGGTGTTGGTGGAAGGTTTGCTCCATGGAAATATTTTCAGTGATCAATGAGATGAAGGATCTGATGTGTGATGGCCATATTCAGAAATAAAGTTGAACTTACAACCATTCATTCAACTTCTATCATGTCCAATTGATTCTAGTTCGAGATTCCCCAAGGGTGTCATGTTTTGTACTCAAAGAGGTGAAGAACTGAGGGATTTAATATTCTTTCCTTCTGTCATTGGAGAGAATGGTTTGTTGTTGTTTTTACATCCATCAAAGATCTGTAATAAACATCTAAATTCATTCCTAAAATATTCTCAACTTCTCATATGAATATGCCCCAGAGGCTCATGATGTAATAATGGCTTTCAGTCATTAGAGAAATTTTGAGGTCAAAAAAGGGCCTCAAAACAAAGAAAATGTACTATAAAATACAACCAATCACATTCTAGTAGATGACATCATCCCCCTTGGTGAGGTGGCATTGCATGAGTTAAGAATGCTTATTTGTCAAATTTTCTATGGTGGATGAAAACACATAGTTAACCAATGTTGTGGTGTAAGTACTTTTAAGTCACAAAGTAAAGTACTCATAATGATAGTCTTTTCATAAAATAATATTATTGTCATTTTCAAGTAAAGTACTCATAATGAATGTCTTTTTACACTTTCACATAAAATAATATTATTGTCATTTTCAAGTGAGGTACTCTTAATTCATAAAGAAAGTCCTTTCACATTTTTTTATAAAATAATATATTATCATTTTTATGTTTTTAATTTTAAATTATATATTCACTCCATTATATTTAATAACATAATGTCAAACTAATAAAGAATAATAATAGATTTAATAAATAATAATCATAATAATAATAATAATAATGCAATGTGGATCAAGATGAAATGGGAGTTTGGCTCCAAGAAGCGATTTGAAGGAGTACGTTAGATATTTGATGGTGATGTCTGGAGGCATATTTGAACATGAGTAAGCTGGTCTTTGAGTACATTGCAGGGTCATTATGGATTGGTTTTGGAGGATCACTTTAGAATTCTGAGGTTCGTGCCATTGATCTGTGCACTATGGGGTTCCTGTGCGAGATGAAATCTATTGCGACTGGAGCTGAGCTAATTGACACAATCGCAGAGTAGCTAGATGCCGAGATTGATGCTGGGTGTTTTCATCCCTGGTAGTTGCGTTCTGGTGGATCCGAGCTGTAGATGATTGAGGTTATCTTGTTTTTTTTACCATTGTCGGGGTCCATCCAGCTTGCTTGCAGGCTGTGAGATTAATGGGGCAGGCTGTGAGGTTATCGCTTGAACTTGTTTCTGATGGTGAGTGTTCACTACTGCTGATCTTTAATTTGGGACGCTGTGGTAGTATTCCTTGCCTGAATACTACTCTGGACAAGTTTCTGGGAAGGGATTATTCCTTTTTCTATTTTCTTGCACATTTTCCCATTGGATCCTGCCTTTTTATCTGTTCATTGTGTATTTCGATTGGCCCATTAGCTGGCAGCTGTGTGGTGCATTGATGGCGGTCCCGGGGAGAGAGGATGCATTGGATGACGATTTCCAGCCACGAACAGGGATGTCTGCCAAGGCTGACTCAATTAAAATCCCAATTAAGAAGGTCAAAGAACGTAAGAGACTGGATCAATTAGTGCTGGGGGTCGATGTTACGTTGGCAGAGGCCGTGGATTACTCACATACTGCTGTGGTAGGACATGTTAGAGGCAGGAGATTAGGCAGAGGCTTCCTTCAGCGTTGGGTGGCAGAGCAGTGGCTTAACATCGCGCCATCTGTCCCGAAGGTCCGTGTTTTGTCGAAAGGTTGGTTCTCCTTCATATTCTTGAACAGCGGGGAGGTCAATGCTGTTCTGAGTAAACATTGGTCGATGCTGGGAGTCCCACTTGTTCTGAAAAGATGGTCCCCCTTTTTCGACGCTAAAACGGAAAGAGTAGCTAAAGAACCGCTGTGGTTTAAGCTTCCTGGACTTCCCATGCATATGTGGAACGAGACTAGGTTTGCAGAGATCGGGAATTATCTTGGTGATTACGTGTGCTCTGATTCCTCCCATCTGAAGACTAGCATATACTCAGTTGCTAAGATTTTAGTCAATCTCGACATTCGGATGGGACTTTCTACTGAGATTAAAGTTCATTCCAAGGATGGGGATTATGTTCAAACACTGGATTATGTGGGCGTGCCGTTTAGGTGTCATCGCTGCCATGCTCTTGGACATCTTGTAGCCTGCTGTCCCTTATCGTTTCGAAAAAGTATGCCTCTGAATGATGCTGCAGCAGATGATGTAGTTGTCCCTGTGTTGAAAGTGGACTCTCAGGTGGAGGTGGACGGTGGGAGTGGGCCAGCTACTGACGGGGGGGGTATTCTTGATTCTGTGGAACATTTAGTTAATGATGGGAGGATCGAATCAGAGGATCGATTGCTAGCCCTGGTGAACACTGGAACGAAGAAGCATGGGCGTGAGCCTCCTATTATTGAGGGGGACTCCTTGAGTTCGGTTACTCCGATTTCACAGGCCACTTTATTGCAGCGGGAGATGCCCTCTCATCGTCAGGGTCCTTCTGAGATACACTCGGGTATGTCTCCTTTTCATTCTCCTTCCGTTCTAGCTGACCCATCTGTTTTGGGGGGGGGCAGCCTTGGGTCTCCTCCTCGACAGGATGACCATCTACTTCGGCCTGATATGGGTAATGTCACGCCATCTTTTGTTTCTACCTCACACTCTTCATGCTCCGAGGGTAGGAATATTCGATATGCTCTTCGTAGTAGGGAGATTCCTGCAGATGGATCGGGGGGCAAGGGACTACCTGAGTTGGCCTCTAGTGTTGAGGGGAAAGGCCGGGGACGTAAATCCCATATGACTAAAGCTAAAGAACGGGCTAAAGTGGATTTAGTGATGGGAACACAATATTCTATTGAGTGGGCACTTAGAGCAGTGAAAGCCCAGGATGGGGGTTGTTTATGAAGATTATGTCCTTCAATTGTCGTGGGTTGGCGAGCCCACTTAAAAAATCTTCGCTTCGTAGGTTGATTGACTTAAATCAACCGGACGTTATTATGCTGCAAGAAACTTTGGGTGGCTGTGAGGATGTTGTTCGTACATTAGAATCTTTGCTCCCTGGCTGGAAGTTTGTAGGGGTGGATGCCAGGGGGCACTCTGGAGGGCTGGCTTCGGGGTGGAAGGTCACGAGCTGCAGATGTGATTGTACTTGGGGGGTATCCTCTGGTCTTGGTTTGGAAGTTTGGGATGCTGAGATAGGTTGGATGATCACGATACTCAATATTTATGGGCCCTACTTAAATAGGGTGGGCTACTGGGACTCCTTGTTAGGCATGGATATATTTGATGGCAGGGATGTGATTTTGGGTGGGGATTTCAACCTTACTCTGGGGTCTTCTGAAGTCTGGGGGCCTCGGGCTATTCCAGATTCATTAGCAAATCATTTCATCAATGCCTTTGTCAGGAAGGATCTTCTCGACATCATACCATCCCAGCTATCTCCCACTTGGAGGAATATGAGAGCTGGGGTTCATAGAGTGGCTAAACGACTGGATAGGTTTCTGGTGGCCGAAGGGTTGGCACATGGGGTTGATCTAGTCAGACAGTGGGTAGGGTCAGGTGGGATATCTGACCATTGCCCCATTTTCATGGAGTTACGAGGTAGCGGGAAAAAACCACCCAGCCCTTTCAAATTCAATCCTAGCTGGCTGAAGGAGGAGACTTTCATTAATCTGGTTCAGGAGCAATGGGTTCATCGTCCACTTGACACACAGACGCCTGCTGGTGCACACTTTTATCACAATCTGAAAAGAATTAAAGAGGCCACTAGCACATGGGCTCATGACAAAAGGGTGATTGATGATCAGAACTTACAAGATGCTGAGCTAAACATTGCTAGGATACATAATAGTCTGGGCATGGGATTCCTGGATGATATGCAGAAAGGTGAGTTGTTGGAGTGGGAGAGACACAGGAATGTGTTACTGTGTGAGCGTGAAGAGCTGTGGAGAATGAAAAGCAGGGCGGTTTGGCTACAGTGCGGTGATGAGAATACCAAATTCTTTCAATCATATGCTAAGGGGAGAAAATTCAAAAACTCTATCTGGGAACTATCTTCTGATACTGGGGAACAGGTTTCCAGCTTTGATGGTTTAGCAGCGTTGGGAGTTCGACATTTTGGAGATCTATTCACGGCTCCACCTAGCATATCCATTGCTGAGGTTATTCGGGTGACACAGCTTTTTCCTAGTTTTGTGGGGGAGGCAGAAAACAGACTGTTGATGGAGGAGGTGACGCTGGATGAGCTCTCGACGGTGATGAAATCCTTAAATAAAGATAGCAGCCCGAGGCCAGATGGCTGGCCTATAGAATTCTTCCTAGGATTCTATGACTTCTTCGGGGAGGAGATTTTGCAAGTGGTGGAAGAATCGCGCAAGGCTGGGTTTGTCCATGGCCCCTTCAACTCCACTTTTTTAGCTCTGATACCGAAGACTGACAAGCCTGTCAGCTTTGCTGAATTCAGACCAATCTCTCTCTGTAACTGCATCTATAAGATCATCTCTAAGGTTATGGCGCGAAGACTCAAGAATATTTTGTCTAAGCACATTTCTTGTGAGCAATTTGGCTTCTTGGAAGGACGCCAAATTCATGAGGCCATTGGAGTTGCACAAGAAGGATTACACACGCTCAAGGTGCAGAAGCAGAAGGGAGCGGTGATTAAGATTGATCTCTCCAAAGCATTTGACAGGGTTAGCTGGCTTTATATCCGGATGCTTCTTACCCACCTGGGGTTCTGCTATGATTTTATCAGATGGATTATGGCCTGCCTCACAACGGTGAACTTTGCTGTTCTAATTAATGGTTCTGCTAGCCCTTTCTTCCAGGCTGGGAGGGGGCTTCGACAGGGATGTCCCCTGTCTCCGCTGTTGTTTCTCCTCGTCGCTGAAGGACTTAGCCGATTCATTCTGAACGCAAAAGCTGATGGTTCTTTTAGAGGCATTTCTATCTCTCAGGTACTGTTCATTACACATCTCCTTTTTGTTGATGACATCCTGATTTTCTGTGATGGCACGAGCCAGGATATTGACAAGGTGGTTGAAGGCCTCCACTTAGTGCAAGCTGCTGCGGGTATGTTAGTAAATATCGACAAATCAACTATCACATGCTCGAATTTATCCGAGCCGGAGATTCTAAACATGGTTAACAAACTACCATACAAGACCTTGGATTTAGATGATGGATTACAGTACCTTGGCTTTCACTTGAAACCGAATGCTTATTTGAAGACAGATTGGAGCTGGTTAATAGCAAAATTAGAACAGCGTCTTCATGGTTGGAGTCATAAATGGCTCTCTCGGGCAGGGAGGCTGGTTCTGATAAAATCAGTATTGGAAGCAATTCCGGTATATTGGATGTCTCTTGCTTGGATACCCATTGGAGTTCTGGAGCAGATCAGGAGACTGTGATTTGCCTTTCTTTGGAAGGGTACGAGTGAGCATCGGGCCTTGGTGTGGGTACGCTGGGAGAAAATTGTTGTTCCTAAGGCTTTGGGAGGATGGGGTTTAAAGAATATTTTCATGTTTGCTAAAGCCTTGGGGGCCAAAGTGTCGTGGCGCTTAATTCATACACAGAGTCTCTGGACTAGAGTGGTCTATCATAAATATATTGCCCCTTTAACACTTCTCGAATGGATCAGGCTGAGAAATAAGTCAAGGGCAAACTGCTCTGTGGTTTGGAAAGCAGTGGTGCAGCATTTCTCTTTAGTCGGATCGGGATTAGTGTGGAGGATTGGCGATGGGAGTCTCCTTCGGATAGGGATGGACCCTTGGGTTGGTTGCAAGGGTGGACATGTCCTTTCTGTGGAACTGAGGTCTTTTTTGGCTTCTAGAGGATGTTATAATCTGAATGATTTAGCGGATCAGGGAGCTTCTACACTATGGCAACAGGGGTGGTTTTCTGCTCGGCAACTTGGGATCTCGGCTGAGCTGCAGGAGGAATGGGAGGATTATATACGGCGGTTAAGACTTACCCATATTAGATTGACCCATAGGGCAGATGTTCTTATATGGGATCACCATCCCTCCGGAGTATATTCACCTAAACATGGATATATCCAGCTCAATGTGGAAACCCATAACAGGGTATTGGTGTGGTGGTGGAAATTATTGTGGAAATTAAGATGTCCGGGTAAAGCTAAATTACTATTCTGGGCGATCCTGGAAAATAAGGCCCCTACTTGGGACATTCTGCAAAAACGTTTTCTCCAGGGTCCGGGGATATGTCCTCTTTGTAAGGATGCTGAAGAGAATCTGGCTCATCTTTTCATTCATTGTCAATTCTCACAGACTGTTTGGTCTGAAATCAGCAAGATATTGGCAAATAAGGTGGGGTGGAGGGGAGCGAGTGTGCTGGAAGCATTCCATTTATGGTGGTCTGTTCAATATTCCTCCCCTCTCCGGGCTCTCCCGTGTATATACACTTGGGGCATATGGCTTGCCCGCAATAAGGTGATTTTCCAGGACTGCAGGGTACCTCTGGAATCTGTAGTGGCTCAGATGGTGGCGGTCACCCTTCATTTTGTGGCCCCTGTACAAGTGAGCAGAACTCGACCTGTGCGGGTAGAACAGATTGATCTCTCCATGCCGTGGGCTTATTTCGATGGTACCTCAAACCTACAATCGGTTTGTGGAGGGGGGGGAGTCCTTTACAAATCTGAGGAGCATTGTTTCCATCTGGTGGCTGGTTTGGGAAGAGGAACAAATAACTATGCAGAACTCATGTCGCTAAAATTGCTGATGTTATTTGCCCCGGAACAAGGATGCTTATCCCTTCAGATCTTTGGTGACTCCTTGTTAGTCATCAACTGGGCAAAGGAGATTACACTGTGTCATGTGATGGATCTTTTACCTATCCTGGAAGAGGTGAACCGGATAAAATTGTCTTTTAACCACATCACATTTACACATGTTTACAGGGAGCGGAATGGGATGGCAGACCAGCTATCCAAGGAGGCAACGCAACAGGCTTTAGCTAATGGTACATGGAGGATAACTATACATTCTCCGGCAGGCACATTCAGCTATTATCACAGACCATTTTATGAGGATCATGCGGCACTGCATTGATCTACTGAGCTTTTGTTTGATGGGGGAGATAAGGGATGGCTGCTCGCTGTAATCGCACAATGGGTGACATACCTCAGGATTAATTATGCCTTTGAGGACCGGCCAATAGCTCTGGACGCGTTCTGTCAGCTCCTGGTCACAGATCGTCGAGTATAACCACAGGGTTATAGTATGCTATCAGATTATAAAATGTTAACAGTGCGGGCTGTAGAACAGCATTAATATTGGTTATCAGAGAAGGTCACAATTCATTGAGACTTTTTATAGATACAGGCTGGGACAACCATTTTTTGAATTCATATGGTTATTTGATGCGGGAAGTAAGGACAACAGTTGATCAGAGATGGTCAAGACATTTGCTGAGACAGTAGTCGGAGATGAAGGCTGGAGGACATTCATATCATCAATTTTTTATTGAATTTTTGAAGTAATTAATATGGGATGTAATATGTGACAATGTAGGGATCTTAGTGATCCTATTACATGTGTAGAATGTAATTTTGTTCCTTTTTGAAATAAAATTACGAATTTTTCTAAGGAAAAAAAAATAAAATAATGCAATGTGGATTATAATAATATTATTGACATTTTACATGTAAATAAATTCTCAATTAAATTACATTATTAAATTCATGAGAAAAGTACTAAATATAAAAAGTCAACATAAAATTAAAAAAAAGCTCTTAAAAATGTTTTTTATTATTTAATTTCATTTGCAAGTTCAAGACAAATAAATGTCAAAGGACAATACATTTTTGGGAATTTACAATGAATTTTAGTCACATCAATGTAGTCTTATTTTATTAATTTTATTTCTAGTGAATTTTGAAAAGTAACTCAACCATGGTTATTTATATTGTGCATAGAAAATAGTGTGGGAGGTGACTTTTCATATATACCTACCCCATAAAACCCTCAATTCATAATATTTTAATATATCTCATATTTTTGTAGTACATCTCTTAGGAGGCCCTTTTTTGACCTCAAAATCTCTCTAATGATTGTTTTTCTAGCTTATTTTGGAGTAGTTTCACCATTCAAGCATTGTATTTTCGAATGGTAGATGTATGTAGCTGATTATATGATTTGGAATCTCTGATATAACTATCCTAATCCATTACATAAATATTTTCATCCATATACATGTTTTATTGAAGGATTGGGTAAACCTAGGGGGGTTTTGAGGGCTTTGTGCTGCATATAAGTTCTCTGGAAATGTAAGGATGCGATGTAAAGTTTTCTGCTCTGTATTTTCAATCAAATATGATATAATATTTCCATTAGATACAGAATTAAATCTTACAGTGGTTAAATACAAGTTTAACTCCTCCCCCTATGCTCATCAGGCACTCCCGGAGGACTAGTTTTAGCAGAAATTGCATTAAAAGAGTTTTGTTGGTCAGAAACTAGTTCTGTCAGTTGCGTCTGTTCATTTAAAGACCCTAGAACACATTCCAACCTTAAGGTACTTAATTTGGGATGTTTTTACAATGTTTTGTAAGTCAACCATTAAAACTAGCTTGACAATCCAAGTCACAGAAATTTTCCCCCAACTACTCATCCAGTGTTTAATTGCTGATTTTTTATGCCCATAGACGTCCATGAACAAAAATATAAGTTTTTTAATCATTCCCAACTCCATGATCTAGTTTTTATATGCGGATGTACCCAGGAGCATTGCAGTAGGCTTCAGCGGTAGATGATGTTCGAAACATAAATGGTCTCCGTGCTTTGTACAAAGGATCCTAAAATTTTCCCTCTATTTAAATTGCTACTACACACTCTCCCATACAAATTCCAGAACCTAATCTCATTCCTACCATCCTCATTCATATTTTCAATCCCCGTCACTTACATCCTGCTCAATTTGAGAAATGGCCTTAAAAATTACTAGTAAAATCTTGTTAAAACTCTAAGTGCAATTTAATATCTTGGTCGAATATTACAGATGCACCATACTTCTTGAAAAATAGTTAATGCACTAAGCAATAAATATGATGCACCACAAATATTCTTCTTGTATATGAAGTTGCAGGGTACTAGCTCAATGGTAGAGCATCTGCATTATAATGCAGAAGATTGGTGGTTCGATTCCACCATGCCTTATCATAACTATTTTCATTCTATCACTGTTACATAGAGGAGGTATTACGACAATGTTTGAGACAATATTTGTGTAAATTGTCTCAACTTAATACAAAAAAAATTGTGTATTGTCTTAAATATTGTCTTTAAGCGAGTGTCTTAAACTATTGTCTTAAATTATTGTCTTAAACTATTGTCTTAAATTTAAGACAATAATTTAAGACAAAAGTTTAAGATAATCGCTTAAAGACAATATTTAAGACGATACACAATTTTTTTTTGTCTTAAGTTGAGACAATTTACACAAATATTGTCTTAACACCCCCCTCTGTGTAGTGGTGCGTAAAGTTTGAAAAATAATTTATTTTAAAATAGTGAATAGTTTGGATCTTTTACACTCAGTTAGAGTATCTTGAAGATAAATGCTTGAAGGATCTGGTTAAAAAGAATTTATTACTTATCAAGGAATGCAAAAACTAGCAGCGATTTTTCTGTACTCTTGGTGGTCAAGATCACAGGAATTCAATGATCTATAGGATATCACAAGAATAGGCTACAGGAAATCATGGAAGTGAATGGTATTTCATTAAAGATAGAAGTATTTTTAAGGATTCTAATATTATACTTAAGCATAGTATTCTAAGCGATTTTTTGGATTGAAAAAAACATATATATATAGATAGGTAGGCGAATATTAAATATGAAACATACAATTTACTACTAAAACTTGTAAATTTTGGTGAATATTATGATAAAAAAAATATTTGTTGTAAATATAGGCGATATTAGAGACTAAAAATGATCAAATAGCGAATTTATTTTTGAAAAAAACCCCAAAAAATAGCCAATTGACAAAATTTCGCCCCTAAAAAATACCCTGAACTGTTGTGAAGTGGCATTGTGTAAAGAGTAATCGAATCTCGTAGTATACCCTTAGACCCTCGAATGGAAAAGTGTCATTTATTATACTAAATGTAATGGTATTCAATCCATTGTCGGACTTGCTTCAATGGTGGGGTGAGTGTGGATGCATTCAAGTTTGGAGAAGCATGTGGATCAATCTTTTCCCAAAAGCATGGGTTGTTACCGTGGTTGAGGATCAAGAAGCCTGAAGATAAGTGGAATGCTTTAATCATCGTGACAATAATAGAAGGTGCAAAAGGGTTTGCAATACCAAGACACACAATAGTTATGAAGATGCGAACTTGTGAAAGGTGATGTATAGAGAATCATGAAAATAAGAATGATTGGAAAGTGCATAGTTCTCAACATTTAAGTTTTTTTATGGCATGCAATAGTCTCAAGGCGTGAAGGTATTATTATTATTATTTTTCATTTTATTCTTAAAAGGTCTCTCACATGTAAATGGTGGGGCATATTTAAAATTCTTAAAGTACATTTCTCAAAGAAGTTATTTTTATAGTTATTTTTATAATGTAACAAGGAAGATAGAAGCAGAGCTTCAAGTCCTTGCCATAATTATTTCGTCAGAAGGATAATAACTCTATTTGTTTCACCTTTTGGTTTTGAAGAGCTACAAAGTTTTGCACCTAGCTTCATAAATTATAGAGCTCAGTTAGTGGATATGGTTCCGTCAGAAGGATAATAACTCTATTTGTTTCACCTTTTGGTTTTGAAGAGCTACAAAGTTTTGCACCTAGCTTCATATATTATAGAGCTCAGTTAGTGGATATGGTTGCGGAGTTTAATCCTGACGCATGACATTATTTATTCTCCATGATAAACAAAACACTACCATAGTTTGAATCATGTAAAGGCTTTTAATATCACATAACATTAAACTATTAATTGCTCCCATAATATTGACAGAAGATCTGAAGTGTTAATAACATCAAATAAATAATACATTATCAACTATTTCCATAACTATTGGATGGCCTGTCAAGTCCCATTATTTTATTATCAAATATAACCATTAAACAAATACATCATTTACAAGTAAACGGGACTAAGTCGACAATCCTAAAAAATGAGTGGAATCATAAAGAATCAAACCAGAAGGAAAGAAAAAACATTAATTATATAAAAATTTAAATATTCATAGTAAATAGAAGTATTTAATTAAAATGAAAGTGGAATTAGAATTTTAAAAAATTATTATAAATATAATATGAAATTAAACTTTAAAACATCATTATAAGAAAACATGAAATTTAAAAAAAAAATTTATATATATATAATTCATTCAAAAAGAAACCGAAATTATAAAAGTCAAGAATCCCCTAATTTATGGATCCCAAAATTCAATTGAAAGAAAACATAATCATAAATGACAAAACAAAACTGAAAGAAAGGGAATCATCAACAAAAACATAAAAACTTCAAAAAAACATTATAACTATTGAAAAACAAAATTAAACTGTGACCCGGAAAAGAAAATTTGCACACATCTAAAATCCTAATAAATAGAAGGAAAAGAAAATAGAAATTTTGGCAAAGTTCGAAGGAAAAATAAATAAAAACCCTAGAATATACCGATGGAAAAGAAACTGAAACTAATTTTGCATTTAAAAATACAAAAGGAGTACCTAGCTGGAGAAATAAGGATCGATGATTAAACCTAAGTGTTATGTTCTTTTTCCAGCCATGCCATCTCACATGTATTCGCTTCAAATAATTAAACAAATTTCAATTATATGGCTTTTATTTCATTCTAAAAAGTGTTCATGCCTTTGTGTAGGATTATGGATTGTGTCTTGCCTTTGTGTCATAAACTTGTCACGCGTTGCATCTATAACAGTGGTGGTGTTTAGCACGGTGTCTGTGTGTCCATGTGAAGACATCAAAATGAACTTGAACTGCTTCTGCGCAGCAGGATCCCCTACGTGAATCACAAGATGCAAAACACCACTAAGTAGACACGACAAGAGTAGAACATGCAACAGTTAGGTCGCGGTCATGTGGAAGAAGTCAAGGTGCAGCAACAATTGGCAATGCATGATCTCAAGTACCAGTTGCACGCTATGAGACTGAATATCTGGGGAATATTGGCATGCAAATAAGTAGGTACAAGCTTATTGACCTTTTTTGGTAGATCCATCGGTATCTATTAAACATTGTAATGCTCTTCTTATACGTAGTTTGATAAGTTCCCTTGATAAAGCATATATCCTAGCCTGCATCATAGTTCATTTTTATTGGTTCTATATCATAGTTCATTCATGTCTCTCACACACATATATGAAAGCATAACCCGTGCAATGGCTAGTTGACAATACTTAATGAAATTTTTCAGTTACTGATTACATCTAACCCAACAACTGCATCCTAAAAATCAAATTCATATTCCAAAAAATGTTAATGAACTAGTCATACGAAAATGAATTTGCATGAATGAGATAGGAAAGGTTTCATTATTCAATGACAAACTTTTATACCTGTTAAGAGTTTTTTTGAAAATAAATTGCAGCCAACATGCAGAAACACGAGATTTCAAAGTTGACATGAAAGGAGACTGCATATTCCACTCCTTTTGAACCCGTCTGTAGGAAAAATATTTGTTCCTCTATATGCACTGTCTGAATTGCACACAATTAAAACATTAAACACCAAACATGAAATATTCGATGAAATATTGCCTCAGCGACTGAACATGTCATACAACGACTATCTTCTACACAAAGCACTCATGGACTGTATCATCTGCATAAGGCTGTTGTGCAGTTTGATGCAAGGTTTTGATAACATGTTCACCCCTCCATTAAGGTTTTTTTAACCTTAATGACATGCTCATTCTTCCTGGGATGTCTCATCTGCATAAGGCTATTGTGCATTTTGATGTAGGGTTTTAAGCATATTTGGCTAAATAGATACCCAGTAGCAATGTCTAAACAAGGATAACAATGTCCATGGGAGTGATTCTGTAAACTGATTCAATGAATCTCACATCCAAGAAATAATAAATCTCTATAGATGGAGATTGATTAGGATTCGAGTTGGAAAGATCCTTCTAATATGATGATGTTCAAGCAGAAATATGTGTTTGTGTCTGTCTATTTATCTATCTATGTACAAGAAGGAAATTGATAATATAGCCACTGTCATAATTTTCTATGCCATGAACCCCTAGAAGCACCCTAAACCCTCCGACAAAGGAATCCCTAACATGAAATAATGCACAAAATCGTGAATCTCTTATACACTCTTCTGAAATTCAAATAACTAAATGAAAAGAGAGTGAGAAAGGACAATTTCACAATAAGATAAAACCTAAACAGGAATAGAGATAAATATATTTGCATAGCCTTCTTGCCTAAACTACAACTAGAGAAAAATACCTTAAGAATACTCTTGAAAAGAAGACAGGGGGTATAACCACAAATAAACCCTTTCCTTAAAATATTAGACTCACTCTCTCATATAACGTAACCTGGTTTTTAGCTTGGATTGTACTCAATCCTTAGCTCCTACATTTAACCCACATTTAACCCACATTTGATATACCTACAAGGAAAATAGAGGGGAAGAATGTGTAGTTAGAAGATAACATTTAATAACACCAAATGATTTTAAATAAATCCCAAGACACAAGGAAACCTCTAAACTTCCCAGCTCTGCAGAATGAAAGAACAGAATGCTATCAATCATTTATGTTTTTCCTTAGTAGGACATTGAATTCAAATCTAGTTTAGATTACACATTGTTATCCAGGTGGGAAAGTGACGTTCTATTTAATAATTTATCCATTTGACAACGTTTCCTACTATTGTTGCTACGATGCGTGCTTGATTATACTTACTTGGCATTGTTGGCTGGTTGGAAAGTACAAAAGCGAGAACCTGGGAGCCCCCACTATGACAAGCTAACTCCAAGAGCTTGCTCTATTTTAAACTAACGAAGTATGAATCCAAGATAAATCTTTAAAATAGCACTATGTTGCTTGACTGACTCTATTGGTGCACAGATCTTACAGCCAAAATTAGTTTTCCATTGCGAAAGCCAGTCTTTTGTGCTTTATAATTTTGCAGGCACAATCCATGGCTTCCTCAGATGGATGGCTGCATTGATCCAACAAGATCTTTGGTGATATGACCTTTTTCTCCCTTAGTTGGTCTTCCAACTTGGTGAAGAATATTAATAAATTTCTGCATGAAAGGATACGCTCTGCTCATATCCTCAAACACGGCTGCAGTTATTGTGGTCAAGGTCTTGTAAATCTTGCAAATCTGGGTTGTACCGTAAAACGACTATAAACTCAACAAGCATCAACAAGCATCGAAACCATAGCTCCAGTTCGCATCTTGGGAAGACCTTGCGTTGCTTTGTGTCCATCCTTAGCGGTGGTCGTTGTTGTAGTTCCAGTTGGAAAATTGGGGACATATTTAAAGGAACTACATCAGGCCCAACCTGAGCAGTAGCCATGGGAGCTACCAACCCAGTTGATGTTGAATTTGCATCTGTCTATGTTGTTCTAGTGCTGGGCGAAGAAGATGGGAGTCGAGCTTCGAGATATAATTTGAGAAAATTGACGGTGATATCTACTTACGAGTTTGCTACCGGTCGTATTGAAGGTTGGATGGCATATGGCATATGAGTTCATGAGAGGATGCCACAGCACCACACACATGCACGGACAGCCGAAGGCGATCAGTTAAGTCCTCAAATTTATTTAACACGTTACCTGAAATTGCGGGGATTAATAATAAAAAATGGCCTAGCCTCGGTTTGATGCCAAATAAGGATCTGAATTATTTTATTGGTCAGAACAGAATATATGCTAAAACAATTTGCATATAATGCTATGAGAACCGTGCTAGGGTATTAGAATTTGTTAAAACGATTTCTATAGTCCCTGTTGTCGCTGGGAAGGGACTAATAAGGAGGTTACTTAATTTTTCAAGTAAAAAGAGTTAGAATTATATGCTTGTCCTTAAATCATAAAGCGGTTATAAGGTATTTTATTTTGTGAAGCTACAAGGTGTCTTAGGGAGTTATAAGGGTAAGGCTTTAATGGGTACTTAAGGAGTTATAAGGTGATTTGTACTTATTTGTTGGCATCATTGCATTGCAGAGAGTTCTCATCTTCCTTAATATAAATTGTACTTTTTGTCTTCAAGTCCTAAGACCCACTCGAAATTGAATAAGGGGGTCTAGGATATTTTGTGTGTGTTTTAAAGTTGGATTTTACTCATAAAGCATTTTTTAAGACAATTATTTGAAAGAACACAAGCACATGAAACTGGAAAGATAAGGAATTTTGTGGCACCAAAAACAGGATAAAACATTTTCACTTATTGTCAGATTGGTTCAAATCATCACACATAAGTTGTCTTGCACTCATATTTTGTAAAGTTTTTGTGCAAAAGTTGGAGTGTCTTTTTACATTCTTTTTACATTGTAAGGTGATTGAAATCATTGAATTGTGTACATTGTAAAACCCGCCTGAAATTGAATAAGGGGGTTCAAAAGAGAACTTGTTTCTTAAGGAGAGTTTTTGAAATTTTTCCATTTCAAGAATGGCTCACATTGAAGAACTATTACAAACGTTACACGCACTGATCAGAACTGGTCCAGAATCTCAAATTTGTATGAGCAAAGGAACATTCTTACATGTTTGCATATAATGAACAAGGAGGTGGATTTGCATAAAACACAAATAAAATTGTTGAATGAAAAGTTAAAGTCACTTCAAGATGACACCAGAGCACTGGAAATTGAAGCCGCACTTGATGAATATGAGTTAGAATATTTTTCTTTTCGTAACACTTAAGTTGTAGCAACATTGAAGAAAAATGAACTTAAATAGAAAGAAGATGAGTTGGATGAATCCACCACGACAATAACAACTGACATCAAGGCATTTGAGGATAAGTCAGTTAAAATCATTCAAACTTAGGAAGAATTGAAGTTTAAACGAAACAAATATGGCTTAGGATATGTAACGAAACATGATAGCTCCTTTCATATTCCTAATTATAGCAAATCAGTAACATTTGTTAGTGGAGGTTTTTTGGTTGATATTGAATGGACAAAAGCACTTGAGGATCATAATAAGAAACATGTACAAAATGATGTTGTAGTTAAATATGATCAAGGTAATGATGTAGATGAAGATGTTGATGCAATTAAGGATGATGAAGATGATTATAAGAATGTTGATGTAGTTAAGGAAGAAATTGATGATACTGCAGTTGCTCAAGATGATGATATCGATTCAAGCATTACATTTTGATTGATAATGATGATCAGTTAGATGAATAATTTCTACAGTGCCAACACTATCAGTGAATTGGCCATGATAATTCAAGTTGTTTTGATCTTCATCCATATAGTTTTGTGGTAAGACAAATCACTTCTCGAACAGGTGTCAACAGAAGAAGAAGAAAAATAAAAAACAAGTACATTTTGGATGGATGAATACTTGGCATTGGCTTTTGGAAGCAAAGTTATTGGAAATATCTCATTGACGAATTCATTCACATGTTCAGAAAAGTTTGCGAGGACCAGTTTCTATAGAAGATGGTCATGATTGCTTGTGATTTGGTGATTTCAAGGCATGACAGGGGACCGCATGCAATATGTCTTTTGAGTTGAAGAACGAGTCTTTCGACTCCGGTCAAGGACATTTTTATTACCCCTTTTCACTTTTTAAGGGGGGTACATCATATGATTTAGACTTCTCTCCTTTTAGTTGACAGGGGGGGAGAAGATTGATGAGGTTTCCAACATCGACTTTCGAAGTCCACTTTTGATGATTTTTTTATGATTGAATACATGTTATTATGATTGAGGATGGATTATGGTTTTAGGATGATGGATTAATGTTTGATGATTCAAGTTGGTTAGTTTGACTTTCACTTTTGCCGAGACATTTCAACACTTGGCAGTTTTGAGTGATTCATGATTTTTTATGGATATTGGTTGGATGAATGAATTGTCGCATTTTGGCATTTGATGGATTTTATTCACCTTGTGATTTTGATGGCAATTCAACAGTTTGAAATTTTGATGATAGGATTTTTGGATTTTGGATTTTGGATTTGAGGAAGTACCAGCAATTCGCCTGGTTTACTACACATTGGATTTTTATGGACACATGATTTTATGGATACAAGTTTTGGATGACATTCAACACTTTTTTTCTATTAGATGATTTTTGACAGTTTTTTTATTCGCCATTCTCTAAGAGAAGCTTTGTGAACATACGTGTTCACTTATAGGGATGATCTTCAGATATTGTAGAGGACTAATGATTCTCCTATATCTTTGCTTTGAGTATTCATATTTGTCAAGCATTTTCAGGCTATGAGATGTGTTGGACTTTGAATCCAACTCAGTTCCCATCAGTGGTTTTCTCTCATCAGGTTTTGGGTTCACTTTAGTGAACATCTACATGTTGTCTAGCTGATTTGATACATAATGAGTTTTGTAGACTTGGTTTCGACATCTATTTTTTGGCATTTTTTTAAGAAGCTCTTCATCGACATTCATGATATTTCATACCATGAGTTATAGGTTGAATACTTGTAATCTTTTGTACTAGTCCTTGTTGTTGAGCTGATACATTTGTATGGACTTAAGATTAAGGTGGGGTTGTTAGAAATATTGTACTAATCTTAAAGTCCTAAAACCACTTTATGTTTACTTTAGGATATAATTGTTATCCTTGGTAAACGTACACTTATTTATGTGTATCGTTATTGGGTGGTTATCTTTTCATGTACTATAATTATGTACTTTGTGTTAATACAAGTATTTTTCGGTCCGGTGCCTTTTCCACCATCTTCTGACTTCTTGATGTTCTTGATTATGTTTTCTTGCTCCATTGTTTTTATCACTCTTCTGTTGTCTCCACTCCATACTTTGTTTCCTGCAATTGTTATACCCCGTAACAAATCATAGATTTAATATAAAGGATTTTTGTTGTTCTATTAATTATAACATGAGACAAGTAAAACAACATAGATACTTACAAATTCCACAATTTTTTTTTATACCCAACATATACTCACAACCCTTACTTAACCCAATGTCAAAAAATTCTTCTAATGGCTCTTCTTTATAAGTTAACACCCATTTGAATGCATCCAAAGATGGATGGTGTAAAAATAAAAATAAAATATAAATATTACAACCATTATGAAATCTTAAGTTGTTATAAGGAAATCACAACTACCCACAAACTTTGCTATCAACCCCTTTTTTCCTTGTCGTCATGTCTTATGTGTTGAATGGGTTCCATAATGTTTTCTTTTATGCAAAAAAACAATTGAAACTTAATATTTAATGCTAAATTAATTAATTATATGTACGAAATAGAAAAATTCAATGATTTCATACATTTGAAGCACGTTTCTATTGAGATGGCTCCTCCTGCGATACAATTATGTCAATTTCCTTGATACCATATCCGTGTACACTCTTTTGGACATCCCTATTGGCATATTTCAGATATCACTTCATTCATTCTTTGGTATTTCCATAATCCTCTTGAAAATGTAAAATGACATTAAATTATTTTTATGATGATATGAAAAATAATTATAGCAGAATTAATATTAATAAAGAATGTTTTGTAGTAGTAGATACATATTCTATAGAAACGTGTTTAGGCCCATATTAATTTTTAAATGATTTTTTTTGTTGTTGTATGTGTTTGCTATTGTAAGTCTGACAGGTCCCATTGACCATTACACTGGAAATGTCTCATGTAGTTTAGATATAAACTGATTCTTGGAATCATTGGATTGATTTTTGTGCTATAAGTGGAAAGTACGTTACACGTTCTTTCTACTATATCCATCATAATTTTATAAACAAAAATTATCCCTTTCATTAAATTCTAGCACCACTCCAAATGAGCTAAGGACCAATTCATCATCATTTACATCTTCCATAATTTTTTTTTCTTATGATGGCATTCCCTTCTGTTGTTTTCAGTCCCTGCATAATATTCGATATACATGAGTTAGATTGTTTGAAACTTATTAGCAAGTATTTTTAAGTACAATATTACGTCAAAAATCAAGAAAAAAATCATATTGATTTCTTTTTTATTCACCTGATTCATCCCTCTGTAACTTTTCCATCAAGGTTTTAAGCTCTTCTACACTTATATTACAAAGAATCTTATCAAGGTTCCTCATTTTTTGGCTCTGCATGTCACACATTAACCACTACATATTAGTTAAATTTACAAATAATTCAAAAATATTAATTTAATACGGAAATTACAAATAACTTGCCTTCTTTGCAATTTTGGATGTGCTCCCATCATGTCGACTAGAATTATTGTTCATTGAATTCTTATCATGCATGTTCTATCAATAAATAACCTAGACCATTAAATAGACAACCTATTAAGTATATTTTAAAAATAAATTACATAACTTCAAGATAATAAAAAATAAATCAGTCTTTTATTTCGATGTGTTTCAATAATCAAAACACATCGGTGCTTCTCATATTTGAACACACCATTAACTAGAACTAAATAAAACATTTCATATATGAATTTTCCAATGTGATTTATTTATTATAAAGCAACGGTAATCAAAACCTTGCGCTTTTTCTATAAACGCACTGGTGTGTTAGAACAACTTGACTGCACTGAAAATTGTGTAAGAGTTTTTTGAATAAAAATAAATAAATAAATAAAATGACAGGGCCGACAGGGTTTCATGTTCAACCCAAGAAGTGGTCCCATCGCACCCAAGACCTTATATATAAAACCACAAACCCATTAAATCTAAAATCCGTAAAAAGAAAATTCTTGATTGTGAAACAATAAAGGGATTGAAACCCCAATGTAAAATTTTGCAGCCACATAAAATGAAAAGAAGCAACAAGAAAATAAGGGTTCCAACGTTGAAGGTAACTATAATTTTTTTTCCTGAATTTATTTAAAATCTAAGTAGGAAAATAAATAAATCATGCAGTGTGATCAATAGTAATAATTTACATACTTGAAATTTCTACTATGCAAGGTTTTGTTTGATTCACCATACCTTATAAATTTTGATCTTCAAAATAATCCGGTTGCTCCAAATTCCTCCATGATAAGTCTCTCTTCCAAAACTCTCCCCTCAAAATTTTGGTAAAATAATGTGATAGTGATTAGTTTTTTTTTAAACACTTTATAAAATTAGCTTTTGAAAATGAAATTCCCGCTCCCTTTTCAGTTTATGGAAAAATAATTCATGTGATTTTTTATTTTTTAATTTTCCGGATAATGGTGCACTATTTACACAGGTGCACCAATGTGTCATAATCGGAAACATATCATAATGATATATTTTTAAAAATTTTCTGAAAGACACTGATGTCAAATAGGACTTAGTGTCCATGTTCCAATTTGAATAAGTACATAGAAGTATGTGCGCAAGTCCCTAATCCATCTAGTCGTGCTACTTCAAAGGTGATGTCAAAGAGGTGCTTGGAGAAGTCTCAGAAGTGCGCAAGAGTCTCAGAAATAAGAAGTGGTTGGACATGAATGCATGTATCGAAAGTGTGCAAGACCCACCAAGTGATAATACTTCAAGGGCGTAAGACCCAACACATAGTGGTTCCTAAGTGCACAAGTCCCACTATGCTAAGGACCAGGTGTGAACAAGACCCACAAGTCATGATACCTCAGTTGCGTAGATCAATACAAGTGGTAGATGTGTGAGTAATCTTGACCATGAAGAAAGGAAGAAGGAATGTTATCATCCAACTTGTGGACACATGGTCTGCACAAGTCAAGTATAAATAAGAATCCAAGTTGGTTAGTGAAAAGTAAGTTTGAAGATGAACAAGAGGTAGTATTATGATTTGGAAAGCTTTGAATTATTGGGGTATTAATGGCTCGTTGATATGGAACAATATAATCTAGTAGAGATCCAAGCGCGCAAGAATAGAAAAGCAGCACAACAGATGATGTGCATGATGATTTAGTATATGAGCTAAGTGGGCAAAGAACATAAGATAAATACATTAGACGATGTGAATGATGATATAATGCAAGTGCACAAGAACATAAGAGTAGTATAGAAGACGATGCACAGAATTGGATGGATATGTATATGCTCATAACCATAACAATATGTTGAACAATGTACAGGTTACATAAGTATATGAAGTATGAAAACCAATGTGCAATACTGATGCAATGATGTAAAGTAAGAGATGAATTGATGACACAGTACAACAGTTGCAAAGAATAGAGCATATACAGGTGCGCGCAAAGGAAAGTAATGCAACAAATATGAAGTGTGCACAAACAACAAGAAGAACTTCTACAGTCATATCAAGGTGGAAAGACGGGGAAATGAATAGGGAGTTGGACCTTCCTTCAGGTTGAAGCCTATAAATCTAGGGGGTCGGTGCTTCCTTCCAGTCGGTGCTGGTAAATGAGGGAGTTGGTGCTTACTTCAAGTTAAATCCTTTATATCAGGGGGTTGGAGCCTCCTTCCAGTCAGTGCTGGAGAATATTGGCAGTTGGCGCTTCCTATGAATGTAATATTTATTATATAAGAAAGCATTCCATCGTTTTCTCTCGTTTGGGTTTCCACGTCAAATCTTTGTGTTCTATGTCTTATGCATGTGTTGATGAATGACATTGTTTATGTTGAATGCATGATATAAATACTGGTTGAATTTGGTAAAAGTGAAAATCGTTTTAAAATCGCTTAGTATTGATTCACACCCCCTCTCAGTATTAATAATATTTCCAACAATTGTTATCAGAGCGGGTGTCTTCAATAACAGTTTAACAACTAGAAGATAGATATTTGCATAGATATGGATAAACATGAAGGACTCTCCACCAATAGAGAACCTAGATTTGATGGCTCAAACTACACTTTCTGGAGGATAATAATGAAGGTGTATATGCAGTGCCTTGGTGTTGATGTCTGGAAGTCGGTTGAAAATGGCTATAATGTTACCATACTTGCACCAGTCGATCGAGATGAAAGAAGGAAATATGAGTATAATGAAAGGGATAGGAATGCGTTATTATGTGGATTAGCGGACTCTGAATTCACCAAGTTCATGCATTGTACTTCAGCAAAAGAAGTATGGGACAAACTCAAGAATATCTATGAAGGGGATGAAAAAGTCAAGAAGGAAAAACTACATACTTATTATGGAGTATTTGAGTCTTTGAAGATGAAAGAAGAAGAAAATATTGCAGCATACTTTCTTTGAGTCAATGATATATTCAACGCCATCAAAGGTCTTGGAGTCCAAATAATCGAAGAATCAATTGTACAAAAAATATTGAGAACTCTACCACCGATATTTGACTCCAATGTGCTAGTTTTAGAAGATAGAACTGATCTTGAAAAATTAACAAAAGATGAGATTCATGTAATCCTTACTGCATATGAGATGAGAATCGAAAAGGAAAATCCCACTAGGAAAGAAGCAGCCTTCAAAGCCACCAAGAAAGTAAAGTGTAGAAAACATGAGCATAACAAGTGCTCATCAGATGAATCAGACGAGGAAGAGGCAAACTTTGTAAGAAATTTAAAAAGAGGTTGTGGCAAGTACAAGGGTAAGTTACCCTTCAAATGTTTTGAATGTGGTAGAGTAAGCCATTTTGATTTAAAGTGTCCTTACAAAGAATATAGATATAGTGACAGTGAAGAAGATTACAATTACAAAGAATGGAGGATGGCACACCAATAGGGAAAATAGGAGAATAGAAAGAAGTTCCCTAAACAAAGGAAGAGTTTGTACTCCATGGAAAACAATGGTTCATCTGAAGATGGTGATTGTGATGATAATCCAATAGAAGTGATTTTCATGGCATTTCTAGAAGATGAAGGTACGAAAGAAAGGAAAAAGTGTTGATCCTCTATCAAGAGAGAAACATCAAATACAAATGAAAGTCAATCATGAACACTAAGTAAGTACTTTTTCAGTGGGACCTATAATTCACCTCCAAAATAGGTTGTAGAGATCGGATCAGATAGTCAGTCTGAAGATGAAGAAAATACAGAAGTCGACTAGGAAGCTGAACTAGTTAGTGCCCTAAAAGAATTAAAGAAATCGAGAAAGTGAACTAGTTAGCTGTCAAAATATGAATAATAGATCAATATTTCTAAGGCCATTCAAGAATCACTTCAAAAAAAAGTGAGTGAAAAGGAACTAGATCTTGAGAAATAGTTAGACTGTGCAATACATAAAATTAGGAAGTTTGAAGAAGAGGGGTTTATATTGAAGGTATCATTGGAAGAATCAAAAAAAGAAAATGGTTTGTTGGAAAATCAACTTGAGAAAAGGAATATAGAGATATTTAACTTAAGAGAAAAACTGGGTGATATGAGAAAAAGAGAATAGGCTCAATGTTCGACTCAGCAGTTGGCATTATTTTCGGATGCCAACATTGACTGCGACTAGTCATCGACTTCAACACAAATTCGACAAGTTCTGAATTCGACACGACTTCGACAAACTTAGCAACTTCGACAAGTTTAGCGACCTCAATAGTTCCGCGACGTCAACATATAGCGTCGACTTGCGGCTTGCGACTGTCGCACTATGACAAATTTCCTCTCTGTCTTCTAGTCGACTGGAATGGTTGAACTTCCAAAACTGTTCTAAATTCTCTTGTAACTGAACGTAACGGCAAGGCAATCAAGCGTCTCATCACTCTCTATATAAGCATGTAACATATTGTAATATACAGAACATCATAGATCTTATCTATCTGTTTTCCAGTAAAAGAGAAGAATAGTTCGCATTCCTGCATATTGTCTGTGTATTTGTGTTTATCTGTATAGTGTATTCATGCTTTGCTTATTATATTTCTTAAGATTCTGCCATAATAGAGCTGACTCATTCAGTCGAACTGTTTTCCCCCTCGTGCACCTGGGCGCGTCCGGATCATTGGTATCAGAGCAGTATTCATCAGAGCTCATTCAGAGCAGTATTCATCAGAGCTCATTCAGAGCAGTACTATCAACTTTGTTCATGCTTAAGTTTTGCATAGACACTTCCAGCAAAGTTACCTAACTTATTCCTGTTCAAACACACTCGCAATATCAACAATCCAAGCAGACACTACCTCCAGATATGGCAGGAGAAACAGACAATAGACATGCAGCTGACGAGACAACACAACTTATTGGGCAAGTGTTGGCTTGACAATGGAATTTAACGTTCTCCCAATTCAATGAAATTATCACGCGATTTGCTTCGATATCTGGAGTATTTTTTATGAGAAATAACTTCAACAAAATCATCCCATTCAAAGTGAAAATGAATTTGGACATACAAAATCTAGAAGGCGAGATTGACACAGAATCCATCAAAAATTGGGTACAACAATTGGAATCCTATTACTCTGTGAATCAACTCTCAAAAGCTGAAAAGATCACCATTGCGTCCTTAAATATGTCAACATATGTGCACTGCTAGTGGGAGAACCTCATGACAAAGATGGATAAAAGTGGAGACCCCATCTACACATGGGATAAATTTGTCGAATACCTCTGAAAGGAATTTTACCTGCCCAAATACCTTGAACAAGAGTATAAGAAGTGGCAACAGCTAAGGAAATGGAAATACCAATCAATACAGAGTTACATCGACGAGTTCTATCAACTCATGGATAGACTTGGCGTCCAAGAAGAAGAGAAATTGCTTGTTTTGAAGTACATCAGCAGATTGTCCCAATACATTCAGCAGGAGATGGAATTTCTGACTGTCAATACGCTCGTGGATGCATTCCAATATGCCAGCAAACTTGAAACCAAACATCTAGGAAAATCACACTTCACGACAAAGCCGACATTAGGATGACCACCTGACAAGAAGGCACCAGCCGACTTCGATAAGTCGAAATCTTCTCAGCAAACTCCATCAAATCCAGATCATGGCTAAAATCCTTTTCAGAAAAGGGAACGTAGCAAACAACCGCCTACTGAGAAATGGTGTGATTACCACCACTCATTGGCATGATACGTCTGAATGAAAAGCTCGGAAGATATTTTTTGAAAAAATGTCGACATCTAACGCGTTCGACAAGATGGTGGAATAATCTGAACCGAATGCAATGACCCTTTTAACATCGACATCGACCACTCTAGAAGCCTCGACTATCGTTGATGAGGAGGAACGAGTGAGCCTGTTCCATACACTTATATGGGTTCAGCACAATCCATTACATCTAACTGTGGATAACGGTATCTAGAAGAACTTCATTTTTGAATATATCAGGAAGAAACTAGGTCTTGTCACGGATAACGGTATCTAGAAGAACTTCATTTTTGAATATATCAGGAAGAAACTAGGTCTTGTCACCACTCTGCATCCTCAGCCTTACAATATCGGTTGGATGAAGGATGGACAGGAACTACGGATCACCCGACAATGCAAACTCGCCTACTTCATAAACCCTTTTGAATATGAAGTACTCTGTGACGTGGCACCACTCTCCGTAGCCGACGCCTTGTTTGGAAAACCTTACTTGTGGGATCGTCATGGAAGTTATCAGTCACGGCCTCAGAAGATGATTGTCAGAATCCGAAATTGATGGTATGGAATACCAGAGCGACAACCTACACCAACAATATCACTGATATCTGCTAAATAGACGAAGAAGCTCATCAATCATGCTCAGAAGTTCGCATTAATCATGATCAAAAAGCAACATTCTAGGAATATTGCAGCAACGAGTCAACTCATCGTCCAGTGAAACTCCCTAAAGAAGCAGTTGATCGACAACGTTCTCGATGAGTATCGGAGTTTATTCCAAGAGCCGGACGAAGTACCTCGACATTGCCAGGTAAAAACTCCATTAAAATTCCTCATGGTTCTTCTTTTCCTAACGCATTTGTTTACATAAGATCCATTCTCGAAAATGAAGAGATTCGTAGACAAATCCAAGACTTGATTGACAAAGGTCATATCCGACCTAGCTCCTCTCCTTATCGAAGTCTAGTCATCCTAGTTCCAAAGAAAGACGGGACTTGGTGCATGTGCATCGACTACAAGGCCCTCAACAAAATTTTGGCAAATAATCGCTACCCTCTGCCATGGATAGACGATATCATCGACTGTCTGAAAGCTGCTAAATTCTTTACTAAGCTCGACCTCAAGTCGGGATAACATCAGATTCCAATCGAGCCCTTAGATGTATGAAAAACTGCTTTCAAGGCCAAGTAACGATTGTTTGAATGGTTAGTCATGCCTTTCGGCTTAACCAATGCACCTGCGGCCTTCATGCGATACATGAACAACATCCTTCGACCTTTCATCGGCAAATGTGTCATTGTCTACCTCAATGACATATTGATTTTCAGTCGATCATGGGAATAACATCTCAAACAGTTCGACAAGTCCTCGAAACTCTCCAGCAACATCGACTTTACTTGAACACGGACAAGTGCACCTTTGCGATGAACAACATCGAATATTTGGGGTATGTAATTGACTCTGCAGGAATTCACGTCAATCCAGACAAAGTTCAAATCCTCAAAGATTGTCCCATTCCTCAAAGCATTCAAGAACTAAGAATTTTTCTTGGTTTGGTGAATTTCTATCGACGATTCATACTCGGCTTCAATCACATAGACTGGACCTTGAATCAGTTGACAAAGGGAAATGGAAAAACTATCTTCAAATGGACATCGACACAACAAATAGCCTTTGAACAGCTCAAACACAAGCTCTACCCTGCACCAGTACTTGTGTTACCTGATTTGCATCAACCCTTTGATATTGAGACGGATGCATCGGACTATGCCTTGGGTGTAGTGATCACTCAGTCTGGTCACCCAGACGCTTTTGATTCCAAAAATTTTAACGACATTGTTAGAAGATATTCGACGTATGAAAAATAATTGTATGCCATTGTGAAAGCTCTCAAGCATTGGAGGCATTACATCCTTGGAAAGGAAATGTTCATCCTCACTAACCATAAGCCTCTATAGTTCACTCTGAACCAGTCGAAACTACAAAAAACTCGACAACTCAAGTGGATTAATTACCTACAACAATTCTAGTTGGTAATTAAGTATCGAAAAGTTAAATCCAATGCTGCCACCGATTGTCTAAGTCGACCACCCATTACTCTCATTTTTACAATGATGAGTATGCAAGGTTATGACACCACCACTTGGCCTCAATTGTATGAGGACGAAAATGACTTGTCATCAGTCTATCGACAACTTCAGACCAACAAGTCTTCGAACTTCGACTATTTCCTAAAAGATACCTTGCTATACAAGCTTGGACAGCTTTGTGTACTGATCAGTGAGCATCGACAACAACTCCTTTGGGGCACGCACTACAGCAATACTGTAGGACACTTTGGAGTAGAAAAGACACTTGCTATTCTCCAGAATTTTTTTTTTTGGACTACACTTAAAACCGATGTCAACAAGTACATTCGATCATGTGTGGTTTGTGCCATTGCTAAACTGCCTAATCGATGACAGGGATTGTACACACCTATGCCAGTTCCTATTCGACCATGGGAATCTATTTCTATGGACTACTTGATAGGATATCCTACTACCAAACATCAACATGACACAATCTTATAAGTAGTCAAAATATTTTCCAAGATGGCCATTCTCATTCCATGCAAGAAGACGATGACAGCGCAGTAGACCACTCAGCTCTTCTTCACACATGTTTGGAAACACTTTGGTTTACCGACAACCATTACTTCTGACTGAGATTCCATATTCTTCATCATGTTTTGGAAGACTCTCTAGAAATAGATGGACACATGAATCTCATTGTCGACAGTTTTCCATCCTCAGACGGACGGACAGACGGAATTTGTGAATCGCTTGGTAGTACAACTGCTTCACATGTACAACCACAAGCATCGACGAAGATGGGATGAAATTCTTCCATACATACATCACATTTACAATCATGCTCAACGCATCTCTACGGGAAAAATTCCATTTGAGATCTATTACGGATTTCAACCCTCAGTGCCTATCGACTTGATTGACTCCTTGACATAGTCGAACTCCGACACCGACTATATCCAGGGGAAAGTTGATAAAGCCTTCAAGTTTTGAGATCAACTCTGCAACATCCAGAAGCAAGCACAGGAAATGTTGCAACAAGAAAACGCAAAACGTAAGGATGGACATGACAAGCATCGTATTCCTCATTCATTCCAAAATGGGGATAAGGTCTGGTTACATCTTAAGAAGGAATGCTTCATCGGTCCATATAAGAAGTTGAAACCTTTGTTATATGGTCCGTACAGTATTCTTCAGCATATTGGAGAAAACGCTTTCCATATCGACATTCATGCATGTATGGGTCTTCATCCAATATTCAATGTGGATCTACTTCGACCATACCATGCACCACTGTTGGAACAGAATGACTTATCGACACCAGAACCTGAGGATATCCATCCATATATTCAGGGGCCTCTTCCTTGCGACACCATCATGGGACGACGCGTACACCATACAAGGACGGACACAATCCCCTTGTTTCAGGTTGCTAAATTCGGACAGCTCCCATCCCAAGGAAAGTGGCACTCTGCTACTGAACTAACTGACAAGTTTCCTCACTTGACCGAGCAAACAATGGGTACCATTGTTTCTTAAGGAAGGAGGTCTGATCCACTCAGCAGTTGGCATTATTGTCGGATGCCAACATTGACTGCGACAAGTCATCGACTTCGACACAACTTCGACAAGCTCCGAATTCGAAACAACTTCGACAAACTTAGCAACTTCGACAAGTTCAACAACCTCAACAGTTCCTCGATGTCGACATGCAGCGTTGACTTGTTGCTTGCGACTGTCGCACCATGACGGATTGTCTCTATGTCTTCCAGTCAACTCCAACGGTTGAACTTCCGAAACCGTTCTAACTTCTCTTGTAAATGAACGTAACAGGAAGGCACCCAAGCATCTCAGTACTCTCTATATAAGCATGTAACATATTTTAATATACATAAAATCATAGATCTTATCTATCTATTTTCCAATAATATAGAAGAACAATTCGCATTCCTGCATATTGTCTGTGTATTTGTGTTTATCTATGTAGTGTATTCCTCCTTTGCTTATTCTATTGATTAAGCTTCCGCCATAACAGAGCCAACTCATTCAGTTGAACTATTGTCCCCCTCGTTCACTTGGGCACGTGCGGATCACTCAAGGACACTTCATGAATGATACCCCAGACTACGCAAATCCAAGAAATGAAAATACTTGCCTTAAATTGGAAATGGAGAACAAATTCAATAATAGCACAGCAATCCTGGATAAGATATTGAACTGTCAGAGATCACCAACAGACAAATCAAGGCTTGGCTATGATAGGATAGCTGAGAAGATCTACGACAGCGAGTACATTTCATATGAAAATAAAATGAAGCCACTTCAATCCAGGTATGATAGTTCTCTCAATAGTTACAAATTTCTTCATTGCACTCGTAAAAGAAGGTTCAATACATTGAAGTGCTTGAGGTGAAACTACAATGGACATATTGCAAAATACTGGCATACTGTGAGATGTTACACTTGTGATGGTTTTGGACACAAGGATCAATATTGTCTAAGAACAGTAAATCGTTCAGAAAGAGATACTTCACATAACATCAACAGCAAGATATGGATGGAAAAGGAAAGCAGTCATGCACAGTATCAAAAAGGGTGCGTGCACATTAAAAAATGGGTAAATAAAATTCCTCAAGCTTGTACAGTCGAAGAAAATAATCCGTGTACTTATCAAGCAAAAAATCATTGCTTCATATCTTGCTAATATTCAAAATGTTGAGTAAGATACTTGAATTCAAACACATTATTCATTAGGAATTCAGGGAAATCATTAGTAGGTATTGTGAACATCTGAAGCCTATTACATAAAATATCACCGGTATAAAGATGCAAAGAAATGTGCATATATCCGTAAAGAAAAGTAACAAATACTACCATAGTCAATTATTTGCAAAGATGTTTTAAATTAAAATTGTAGCACAAAGAATACATTCAAGTGATTGAAGGACACAAATAAATATTACTGGTGAAAAACATAAGTTCCATTTGACTGATTACTATCATGTAGATACAACATTTCTACATACTCAGAGTTTGAATTGCATTCAAAAGTTGTTATTGCAAGAAGCAAAAATACATAAGATCTATGTTGTAGAAATCAGAGTCGAAGTATTTCAAAATATCAAAAGAAAGCATGCTGCGAAGGCCTAACAACGACCGAAGTACATTTGAGAATAGAATTAGTGTTGAACAAAATTGACAATTACAAAATCAACTCAAAGCCAAAGATTGAGGTCGAATTCTACAACATAGTTGGATGGTTGCTGAGAAAAGCGTAGCTCAAAATTCGGTGAAGTTTGCTCGATGAAATCAGGAGCTCGCAGAAGGTGACAAAGCTACAAGGTCGAAGAAGGATTGTTGGCATTACACTATTCCATCCAAATTGAATTCAGCAAGTCAAAATTTTGTTGTTGTTTTCTCTCTAGGCATTCAATTCTCTTCTTCAGATTCAACAAATCCTCTGAATTACCTTGGTTTATATGAGATTGCGCATACCACTGCATCATGTTCGATTCCTTCATCTGGGATTGCCAAATTCCCATTTCTACTTTCAGTTTTGCAAAATCAGTCTGTTGTGACTGAACAAGTGAGTGAATACTGTCGAATGAATTGCTAAATATTTGAAAATAAGTAGACATGGCAGATAAAGTCACAACACTCAGAATAAGCTCGACAAGTAGATGAAAATGAACCAGGATCAAAGACCAGGCCACACACAGCTCATATATAGATTTGGAAGGTGCATGTCGCGCGCGCCAAAATAAATTGAAGAGACGTTGAAGTTAACTGTATTCATGACCGCGCGCTTGGAAGTAGACTGGGAAGACGTCAAAGTTAACTACACTTATGGAAACATGTAATGATTTGAATTAATAAGATCGAGCTAAAGGACAAAAATGGGAAAATGAACTCATTATTTTGTATTATTGGATTGATATCGCCTAAAAGGCTCAAGTATGACATCAATATGTCATATATTACGCACAGGTTATCAATCACATTGAAGCTAGGTGTTGGATGGAAATATGCACAACATCGAGGAGTAATTTTTGGAATTTATGACAAGTTGTGCGAAGTCCGGAAGAAGATGTGTGTCTTTAATATCAGTATCAATGAATACGTCCTTAATTAATGATGAAAACTCTCTGGAATAATGAAAACCTATCATGGCAAAATATATGCGACAAAAGGAAGAAATTAATGTAGGAATAAGTCAACATAAAATCTAATGCAAAGACGGAAGCACAAGGAACTTGCAATTGCACGAGGAAAGCACTATGTTGTGACAGGAAGATGAAGAAAGAAGCATGAAAGATGAAAGAGTGATACTTGTGCAAGAGGTTAAATATGACAGGAACAGAAGATCAAGTTAAAAGGAAATTGAAAACTATGCAGGGGGAGCATATCTTTAACTAATGCAACTACAAATACAGTGATAAATGTACAGGTTGCAGGGCGACATAGCATTGCACAACAACAACAACAAAAGGAAATGGAATAGCGCATGAAGCCAGGGGGAGTGGTCAAAGCAAGAAACTGCATGAAATCTAGTGTAAAGTTGAAGTATAAGTTCAGAAGAGAACCTGAAATTGTGCATGGGAAGCACCTATTTTCCATTGATGTCAAAGGGGGAGAAATACCATGAAGCATGTATAAGTGACAGTGAACTATGCATAAATGAAAACAGCAGAGAAGTACTGATCGAAGGTTACACAGAGGTTCAAAATGGAAATAACACAGGAGGAGTATTGTGTTGTGTGGAAAACGAACAAAGGAATTCATGATCAGGAAGAGCACAACATCATAATGTGTTGACATCAAATCCAAATGGGGATATTGTTGAACTTCAGTTTTCATTGATGTCAAATAGGACTTAGTGTCCATGTGCCAATTTGAAGAAGTACATAAAAATATGTGCAAAAGTCCCCAATCCATCTAGTCGTGGTACTTCAAAGGTGATTTCAAAGAGGTGGTTGGACAAGTCTCAGAAGTGCGCAAGAGTCTCAGAAGTAAGAAGTGGTTGGACATGAATGCAAGTATCGAAAGTGTGCAAGACCCACCAAGCAATAGTAATTCAACGGCGCAATACCCAACACATAGTGGTTCCAAAGTGCGCAAGGACCACTATGCTAAGGACCAAGTGTGAGGAACCTGCAACAATTAATTAATGAAAATACACAAGATAGCAGTAATAACAGAACTTAGAATCACTTTATTGATCGTAGGCCACTTCAAGGGGGCAACCTCCTTTGAGCAAGCTCAATACAAATAACTTCACCATGCCTTCATTGGCATCAACACAAACTTATATACTAGTCTATGCGGCAATATTATGGGTCAATACCATGGGACATATAATACTACGAGACGACTTACAAAGCATATGCGTCCAATACTATGGATCAATACTATGGGCCAATACAAACTATGGATCAACAAATACTACGGGACGTCTTACAAAGCATATGCATCCAACAACAATATAATAAGAAAGTAAAGACATGAGTTCCTAACATCCCCTCTCCCTTAGAAAAAGCTTTGTCCTCAAAGCTTTAGATGTGGAAATTGATGTTGAATTTGAAGGAGTGGTTCCCATGTAGCATCCTATGGTTGCATGATGTGCCACTGAATGAATACCTCTATGATAGAGCGAGAGAGAAGCGGACGCCCTTTGAGTGTCAGGGAGGATTGCGTGGAAGGATGTAGACAAAGAAAAACTATATCAACTGCTTGAAAAGTGCGCTAAGAACGGTGTTGATTGGACTGTTGTTGCATTCGAATTTTGGCCATGTGAAGAGTGTCCTGCAAAATGTGAAGAATGTGATCGCGGTTTTGAAGAACCGTGTCAATTTCCTGAACTAGTGCATTGTTGAGGGTGTATGGAAGAAGAAATGGTGGTGCCTGACCATAGATTGCTTCATATGGAGTGATTTTAGATGCAATAGGGTAAACCATTCAATGAGAAGGAGTCATTTCTCCCACCGAGGTTGTTGTTCAGAGGTGAAGCAACAAAGATAAGTTTCCAAACATTTATTGGTAATGTCAGTCTTCCCTCCAGATTTAAGGATCCCTTCAATGAATTCCAGAGACATATCTGTCTAGATCCGTGTAGGGATGGGTACGGGTTCGAGCAATCCCAGAAGGAGCTGGAAAGTATCATATGCAACCACCATTTATTGAATTGTCCTTTTCGTTCCCTACCAAAAGAAGGTATGTTGTGCCTGCTCATACGTTTGGAGGAACCCGGAGTGCCTGACCAATGGAGATGCATGGAGTTCAGAGAAGATAGCCTGTTTAAGATCTGTGCTCTGGTGAAGCACGAGATGACCCTTGTATCTCATGAAAGTGCCATCCCAAAAGTAATGCGGTATAGTACAAGGGTTGTTGTCCAATCGTTGTATGAGTTGAGATAAGGAGGATTCATTGACATAGCCCTGTTGAATAGATTGCAACCAATTTGGAACATGCATAGAAATAGCTGAAAGAGAAACTTGGTAATCAAATGTGCGAGAAAGAGAATCTGCCATGAAATTGTCTTGACCCATCATGTAAGTAATCTCATAGGCATAACCTAGGAGTTGGAGAACCCATTTAAGTTGTGCGGGTGAGGAGACCCGTTGTTCCAGGAAATATTGCAGACTCTGGTGAGCAATATTGATGCAGAAAGAATTCCCGAATAGGTATGGCTGCCATGTCTGTACTGCATGCAAAATAGCCATCATTTCCTTCTTAGATGTAGAGGCGGCTAAATTCTTACCTGAAAGGTCTCTTGAAGGCAGCAATCCCACTGGTTCAGCAAAGACACCTACAGATCTATCAAAAATTTGTTTGAAATCCAAGGGAGTAATGGAGACCGTTGATGGGTGCATCTGAATGGAATGGAGTTGAGCGATGACACCATGTGAATTCTTCTTAAGGAGATTTTCCAGGCGATGTGAAGTGATGATGCAGAGAGACCCTGGTTGTAATCCTGTAAATGTGTGTGTTTTCCCATTGAGTGAAAATTGCATCCAAAGTTTAGCAAAATCCCATAAGATGGGTCCAAGTGTGCGTAACCATTGAACACCCAAAACCACATCCCATCCGCCTAAGGCCAAGGAAAACATGTCGGAACACAAGTTATAATCTTCCATAGAGATACGCACATTGTGACACTTCCCCTTGAAAGTTAAGGTGCCCCCATTGGCAACCATGACTTCAAAGTTGGAGCAAGGATGGACAAAACAATGAACCTGTTTGGCGATCCGAGGGTCAATGAAGTTATGAGGCGATCCGAGGGTCAATGAAGTTATGAGTGCTACCATAATCAATGACTATGGTAAGAGGGAGATTCTTGAAGTAACCCCTGACCCACATTGTTTGGGGGGTGGTGATGACGGATAAAGGATGGAGAAATATCTCTGGTTGGTCGTCCTGAGATGGGGGGTCAATAGGCAGTTGTTGAATGTCGACCTAATAATCTATTGTATTTGGAGCATCTTCACCAAGTTCAGAGACAGGCGGAGAATCCACATCCAAGAGATAGATCTTTTTCTCAACACATCTATGCCCCCAAGTGATTTTATCATCACAATTATAACAAAGCCCTTTTTCTCGGCATGCCCGCATCTCTGCTTCAGACAAATGCTTGATAGGATTTGGTCGAGGAGTTGGCGTGATGGGAGGTCGTTGGGAACCCATATTTATGAAGGGAACAAAGGCAGGTTTGGAGCATTGTTAGGCTGTGATCTGGTCCTCTTCCAACTTAGCCAACCCTAGGACTTCCATCATTGTGTTGGGACAGAACATTTTAACCTTTGAGCGGCTTTCATCCTTGAGACCACTAATAAAACAATTCCTGTAGAATTCATCAGACAATCCTTCTGTGTGAATGGTCAGTTTCTCAAATTCTGTCTGATACTCTCTCATAGTACCAATTTGGTGAAGTTTAGTGAGTTCTCCTGTGAATTCATCAAAAGCACTAGGACCAAATCGTTGCAAAAGGAGTTGGCAAAGATCCATCCAGTTTGGATCGTGATGAGCTCTGATGTACCAATGATACCATTGAATGGATTCCTATTCCAAATGAAAGGATGCAAGTGGAACTTTGTATACATCAAAAGTACTATGCAAACTAAAATATTGGTCTTCTCGGTATATCCATCCAGTCGGATCAGTACCATTGAAGCAAGGAAATTCAAGCTTCAACCCACGAAAATTGTTGGAATAAGAGAACCCCGTGGCTGCAGAAGATTTTGGCTGGCGGTTATTGTTCATGGCTGAATGTTGAAGATGGAGGCTGAGAAAATTTTCATCCAGATCTTGTAGTTTGGTTTTGAGGGCTGTAAGTTATTCCTCCATGATTTGTGCTCCTGCATGGGTGACAACCATTACCAGGATTTTTTTTTTTTGAATGGGTAGAAAAACAAAAACAAAAAAATTTTTAGTAAAGGAAAATTTGGATTTGGGAAAAACTCGGATGGGTAATTTGGGTTTGACTAGGTTTTGGACACTTTCTGATGGAGAGGGAAGCAAAAAATGGGGGTTTCAGAAGCGGGGTGAAAGAATGAGAAAATTTGGCAGAGAGGGACAAAGAAGCAGAAATAGGAAATGAACACTGTGGTAAAATTTGAAGGCGAGTGGGTGAAAATCGAAGAAATTATGGAAAACCCTTAAAAATAAACAAATGTGGGATTTCTGGCTTTGGCAAGTGGAATTTGGGATAGGGTCCTCAAGAATGAAATATGCAGAATGGGATTGCAGGGGTGTCAAGGAAGTTTCAAGGGAAATGGAGTTAAAACAAGGGAGATATGGTGAAGGGATCGAAACAAATGGATCTGCAACGATGCGGAAGGAATCGGCAACAGATGGATCTGAAACGACGCAGAAGGGATCGGCAACAGATAGATCTAAAACGACACGGAGTGATCGAAAACAGTTCTGAACAGAGGAAATCTGTGATTTATCAGCTGAAAATATATATGGACCCCATATGCTCGGCTTCCTAACGGTTCAGGGGATTCACTTGGCCACCAATGTTGTCTAATGGCTTGCGTATTGGGGCAGTACCCCTCACTCCATGGCTCAGGTAAAACTGATAACTGCTTTGCCACAAACAACAGCTCTTGGTTTACCTCACGGGTAGGAACTAGTCAATCAAGTAGGGGTCATTTCCCTTTTCTCTGGAAGGTCCTCTCAATGGGCCAGCTACTTTGGGGTTCCTGTGGTACTCCTCACAATGATTTTTAGGGCTTATTCCCAATTACTTCCCACAATTAAGTGGATAGGGATTATTCCCAGATCCGAACCTGCAATAGATGCGAAAAAAAAAAAAATTGGCAGAAATTTCACCCAAAGAGCCCAAGAAAGTGCTCTAATACCATATGTGAGGAACCTACAACAATTAATTAATGAAAATACACAAGATAGCAGTAATAATAGAACTCAGAATCACTTTATTGATTGCAGGCCACTTAGAGGGGGAAACCTCCTTTGAGCAAGCCCAATACAAATAACTTCATCGTGCCTTCATTGGCATCAACACAGACTTATATACTAGTCTATGCGGCAATACTATGGGTCAATATCATGGGACATATAATACTACGGGACGAATTACAAAGCCTATGCATCCAATAATATGGATCAATACTATGGGCTAATACAAACTATGGATCAACAAATACTACAGGACATCTTACAAAGCATATGCGTCCAACAACAATATACTAAGAAAGTAAAGACATGGGTTCCTAACACCAAGTGTGCACAAGACCCACAAGTCATGATACCTCAGTTGTGTAGATCAAGATAAGAGAAATATGTGTGAGTAAGCTTGACCATGAAGAAAGGAAGAAGGGATGTTATCGTCCAACTTGTGGACACATGGTTTGCACAAGTCGAGTATAAATAAGAAGCCAATTTGGTGAGTGAAAAGTAATCTTGAAGATGAACAAGAGGTAGTATTATAATTTGGAAAGCTTCGAATTATTGGGGTATCAGTGGCTCATTGATTCAGAACAACATAATATAGCAGAGAACCAAGTACACAAGAACAGAAAATAATCACAACAGATGATGCACAAGATGATTTAGTATATGATCCAAGTGCGCAAAGAACATAAGAGAAATACAGTAGACGATGTACAGGATGATATAGTGCAAGTGCGCAAGAACAGAAGAGAAGTAGAGAAGATGATGCGCAAAATTGGATGAATATGCAGATGTGTAGCACCAGAAAAGTATGTTGAACAACATGCAGATTACAGAAGTATATGAAGTAGGAAAACTAGTTTGCAATATTGATGCAATGTCGTAAAGTAAGATATGAAATGATGAAACAATATAGAAGTTGCGAAGAATAGATCATATAGAAGGTGCGTGCAAATTAAAGTAATGCAGCAAATCTGAAGTGTACACAAATAGCAAGAAGAACTTCTACACTCATATCAGGGTGGCAAGACGGGGCAAAGAATAGGGATTTGGAGCTTCCTTTAGGTTGAAGCCTGTAAATCCAAGGGGTCGGTGCCTCCTTCCAGTTGGTGCTGGTAAATGAGGGATTTGGTGCTTCCTTCAAGTTGAAGCTTGTAAATCAGGGGGTTGGAGCCTCCTTCTAGTCAGTGCTAGAAAATATTGGAAGTCGGTGCTTCCTATGAATGTAATATTTATTATATAAGAAAGCATCATGTGGCTTTATCCCATTTGGTTTTCCATGTCAAATCTTTGTGTTCTATGTCTTATTCATGTGTTGATGAATGACATTATTTATGGTGAATCCATAATACAAATACTGGTTGAATTTGGTAAAAGTGAAATTGTTTAAAACTATGCTTAATATTGATTCACCCCCTCTCAGTATTAATAAGATTTCCAACAGAATAGTTGTGCTATAGAAATATATGCATGCATTGATGCATTGATCTTTTCACGACACATTGTATTGGCATATCAATAGAAAAATTAAAAATATATATATTACTATGGTGCGTATTAAAAATATGGTTGCACTAGTGTTCTTGATTATACTAAGTGCACCGAGGGAAACAATATTGAAAGTTGCACAGATAACTATATGCTATCAAATATAGTGGATATTTTCTTTTGCGAAGTTTTTGTGCATGTTTCAACATGGTGAAGACATGGTTTATTTTCACTAGTGCATCCAATTACACACGATACACCGGTGTGGTTGTATTATTATGGCGCACTAGATTAATTTAAAATCCCTATTAATTTTTGTTTCAACTTAAAATGATATATTCATCTCAAATGTTCTTTTAGGATTCAACCACAACAATTACAATACTTCATAGTATACATATGTTGCTCAAACTCACCTTATTCTTACAAAAATATTTTGAAACTATATTGGAAGTTAGATTGTGATATGGTTCTCAAAATTTATTTTAGGACTGTAGACATGTATTGATTTCTAATTTGGATTAAATGCGGGGAGGAAATGTTATAATATCAAATGGCCAATTCTTCAAATTCTATCTCATTGCATATTGTTCAAAGTTCAACAAGTTCTCCCTTTCCATCTCTAGGAAGTTCAGATTTTATTTATATTTTGATTATCTAATTGAATTTATGTTACTTATCCATGTGAATCTGAATAACAATGTATTCTATTTTACAGGATCTTGATTTAGGATCAAGTTCGTATGCACAAGATATTTCACTAGTTGCAAAACATTGTAAGATCTTATAAGGAGAAAGATACCGCAAGAAGTTGGTATATGAAAATGGGTAGTCGATTTACAGCACCAATTGTAAAATGCCATGTTCCAACTACAACGGTCATCGACGATAATTTTTCATGAGACAAATCTCTTTTATGACACCCCAATGGTATGTATTTATTCAAAATGTCAAGGTTGGAAGGAGAACCCTCAGTGTGTCACACTTACCAATTATACTAATGATCGACTACCCAATGTTGATGGTATAATACCATCTATTGCAATGAAAAATCCAATAGGTGATATACAAAATACACATAGGAACACTTCCTTGTGATCACTTTTGGAATATTTGGAATCCAAAACAACTATGTTTCATCCTAAATTGACCAACCCCTCTGTGTCTGTTCAGTTAACTAAAAGTTATGCTTACTGGGATGCCAACTCAGGCTGCCAATTCAAAACCTGTGACCTGCCACATCATCTGAAACCTGAAACATGGCACTTCATGGTGTTTACACATCAGTATACATCATGTTTATATAGTCCATGTGGCACACACTATGGGTATTCCATGTGGCACATTTTTTCCATTTTTTTACCTATTTGGAGAAAAATTCAGAACTCAATATCCCATCCGTCTGAATTCCATTTGGGATGAAACAAACATCGTCGGAAAGGTCTCGACAATCCCTACGCAATGGTGAGGTTTTTTTTTTAATATAAAGACTTTATTTTGGATAAATCAAAAATATCCTCCTGGATCAAACCTCCCCACTGGAAAACGTTTGGACCACCAAAATCCTGGATCATTCAGAAAATAAGTGAGGGCATGACCACCTCACTTGTCCAGTATCTTTCATCAATCCTATTTGAAAAATTACCATGTGTACCATCACCACAAAGGCAAATACAAATAAAGCATTTTTTAATAAACTAAACATTCCCTCAATTCCACAAACATCTTCATTCATTGTTACTTTTACCAACCATAACCCACTGATTAGTAACAAAATGAGTAACATAACTGAACATATGGATGTAAGAGAGAATAAATCAGCAATGAACTTGTCTTTATTTACAAGACAATTAATAATCAAAGGATCATTCATAGGCAGCAAACTTAGATCATGGATGTTCTTATGCAGCAACTCTTCATTTTGTACCACTTCATCAGATTTAGAATCATATTTTATAGAAATAAAAGACATTTTTTTCCTACATTTACAAGCCTTTTCACCTACCCTATGGAAACCATGGACAAGTTAGTCTTAAATCGATGATATCTCCCTATGTATTTATTTCCATCCTTGAAGAGATGATATCAATTTTGCTCCCTGAAAAAGATATCCTTCCTGTCAAACAAGTATGGACTACCCAACACCATGCCACAAACATCAAGGGGTATCACATCCAAGTCCACTACATCAATAAAAGAAAAATTAATGGCGAATCTAAGCCTACACTATTTAGTAACTTGTAATTGTGCATTCTTACATACCCATCCAAGTGGATATGGTTTAGGATGTAATTTAGTTTCCAATACAAGTTTTCTAACATTGTCTTCAAATATGAGGTTTGCTTGAGATCCACTACCAATAAGTGTATCAATTTTGTTATGTTTAGAGATAACCCTTAAATGAAATAATCCTTCCCTCTTCTTTTCATCAATGATAAAATTAGAATAAGTACATGTGTTATAGGTTATACCTTTTATACCAATAATTGAAACCTTGGATTCATCTTCAAAATCTGATCCAAGATCATACTAAATAGTAGAAATGGTATTCTTCATACCTCTCTGACGCCTAGTCCATTTCGGTTTCAACTCCGGATGTAAATTCCAACAGTGTTCTTCATCATGTCTATCTCTCTGATATTGAGAACATGAACACTTTATATCCCCCTTCTTTATTGTAGTAGATTGATTCATTTTCTCTTTCACTTTGTCCTTGCTTTCCTTCAACTGATTGGATTCAGCTAAGAAACTACCATGGATATCTCTTCTACCTGATTCAAGATGAATTGCTTACACACTAAACTCGTCAATGTTAGTTGGATGAAAAATAATAATGATACCTTTCAAATAATCATGTAATTTACCTATGTATATTAACAAGGTATCGTGTGTAGATAAAGAAACACCCAAAATCATTGCTCTTTTTCTAAATTGTTGTGTGTATTCTTGTACACTGTGTATAATTTTACATTGTGACCCTTACCTTGCCTGAAACTTTTCCAATCCATGATCGCATGTTGCATGTAACCCAATGGATAAAATTGTTTCTTCAATGTAGATGTAAACTCAAACCAGGAAGTCATTACTTCACCTTTAGTATGGAGGTAATCCTAGGTCTTACTCTCCCACCATATCAAGGATGTTCCACCCATACAAAGAGTACCAAGATGGAATTTTGCGGACTCATCCATAATATTTTGGATCCTACGGTAAACTTCAATCTACTTAAGCCAATTATCCATCTTCTCTGCATCTATTTCACCATTACAAATTGGCAAATCAAATTTGACATGAAGTTTTAATAAAGGCAATGTAGATTTATCTTTCATAGGTTGTTTCTTCTTTGAAGTGGAAACAGAGCTTGAACTTGAAGAAGAAGAAGAAGAAGAAGGATGACTTTCAGTAGGGTCACCACCACCTCCTACTCCTTCACCTTTACCATTTTCTTCTAATGTACCTTCTTATATGTCTTTCTTTCAATCCACATACAATTCTTCTACAATACCTTTCATTGCCAAGAAAGCTTCAAGAAATGCCTTATTAGCCTCATAAGGATTCTCTACTTCTTGAGAATCCATTCTTTGCTTTGGAAATGCACACCTTGATCTTGATCCAATTTCTGAATTAATTTCTTCAAGTTTCTTTCACCTTGTTTAGGTCCCTATCTAGTTAAAATTCACACTTTGAAAATCCTTGGTTAAACCTGCTCTGATACCAAACATGATCTAAAAATTACGGATCTTTAACTAATGCTTGAATTGCATGTGACTTATTTAAACAATTAATTTTTTAAAAGGCTTTAAAATAACTTAAAACGTAAATAAACAAGAGATGCAAACCACAAATTTGAGACAACCAATTGATAGCAGAGTTCGTCCAATGTGGACTATGTATTTGGGTTCACTTTCCAAATGGAGGAATCGATCTTATTAAGAAGTCGAATGTTGCTACATCAACATATGATCATCAACGGGTACAAAAATTCCTTCATGCTGCTACAAAAAGGAGACTTAGCCTTCCAATCATGATGCCTCTCACTCTCAACCTCTCGAGAGTGGCTAAAAAGCCTCTTTACAAAATGAGCAAGCTTAAAATCCTTTACAAAGGCATAATGGCATTAAACCATCCTTCTCCCAAAAACTTCCCAAAACTTGTCTTCACATGGAAAAACACCCTTGGTTATATACCAAAAGGTTCATAACCAAACTCCAAATGTAATGGGATTTGAAATATATTTGATCCAACTTAAATGGAGGTTAGATTAACCATATAATATATTTTAGGAATAAAATATATGATAAACCAAATATATCCCCAAAATATATGGTAATCAAAAAAAAAATATTATAAATAATGCACAGTATTTAAACCCCCTTAGATAGGGTGCATCCATATTGGGATGTGAATCTAATTTAGATCAAAGTTAAATACAATAATGCTCGAATCACATAAAAAACACCATGTATGCTACGTTGGTTAAAGTGTTGGCATGATAGAGACGAGGTAGCTAGTTCAAACTTGTCCGAACTCTTTTTTTCTCCCATATGTTCAGCGATATTACGTCAAATAAAATATTTGTTATAATATTTATCAAGACAGGTTTGTGGTGCGTTGGTGAATATTACTGGTTGTTTGGAAAGAGGTCTAGAGTTTGAATCCTTGGTCGATCACTACAAAGTGGATAAGACCCATTTTGGGAAAATCGAGTCGTCCATGTGGCAGCCTTTGATTGGCCCATGTGGTGGCCACATGACTGCTTACTGGGATTCCAACTCAACACTTGCAACCTGCAATGTCATCTACAACATGCCATGTGGCACTTCATGGTGTTTCCAAATTACCATACATCTTGTCTGTACAATCCACGTGGCACATTGTGGGTGTGCCATATGGCACTTTTTTCCATTTTTTACCTATTTGGAGAAAAATTCAAAACTCAATATCTCATCCATCCAGAGTCTGTTTGGGATGAAATGAACGTCCTCATAAAAGTATCCACAATCCATATGCGATGGTGAGGTTCTGTTTAGATTTTGAAGACTTTATTTTGGATTAGTCAAAAATATCTTCCTGGATCAAACCTCCCCACTAGAAATCTTTTGGACCACCAAAATACTAGATCATTCAGAAAATAAGTGAGGGAATGACCACCTCACTTGTCCAATATCTTTCATCAATCCTATTTGAAAAATGATAATATGTACCATCACCACAAAGGAAAATATAGAGAATTAATTGTTGATTAAAGTAAGGATTCCCTCAATTCCACAAACATCTCCCTTCATTATTAATTTTACCAACCATATCCCACTGATTAGTAACAAAATGAGCAACATAATTGAACATATGGATATAAAAGAGAATAAATCAACAATGGAATTTTCTTTCTTTACACAACAATTAATAATCAAAGGGTCATTCATAGGCTGCAAGCTTAGATCATGGATGTTCTTATGCGGAAACTCTTCATTCTGTACCACTTCATCGTATTTAGAATCATATTTTACAGAAATAAAAGACAATTTTTTGCCTACATTTACAAGCCTTTTCACCTTCCCTATGGAAACCATGGACAATTTAGTCTTAAATCGATGAGATCTCACTATGTATTTATTCCCATCCTTGAAGAGATGATATCAATTCTAATGCTTGAAAAAGATAGCCTACCTGTCAAACAAGCATGGACTACCCAACACCATGTCACAAATATCAAGGGGTATCACATCCAATTCCACCACATCAATAAAATCAGAATTAATGGTGAATCTAAGCCTACACTATTTAGTAACTTGTAATTGTGCATTCTTGCATACCCATCCAAGTGGATATGGTTTACGATGTAATTTAGTTTCCAATCCAAGTTTTCTAACATTGTCTTCAGATATGAGGTTTGCTTGAGATCCACTACCAGTAAGTGTATCAATTTTTCTATGTTTAGAGATAACCCTTAAATGAAATAATTCTTCCCTCTTTTTTTCATTAGTGATAAAATTAGAAGAATTCCATGTGTTAGAGGTTATACATTTTATACCAATAATTGATATCTTGGATTCATCTTCAATTTCCGATCCAAGATCATACTAAATAGTAGAAGTGGTCTTCTTCTTACCTCTCTGACACTTAGTCCATTTTGGTTTCAAATCCAGATATAAATTCCAACAGTGTTCTTCATCATGTCTATCTCCCTGAGATTGAGATCATGAAGGCTTTATATCCCCCTTATTTACTATAGAATATCAAATTTGACATCAATTTTTAACAAAGGCGATGTAGATTTATCTTTCACAAGTTGTTTCTTCTTTGAAGTGGAAACAGAGCTTGAACTTGAAGAAGAAGAAAAAGAAGAAGAAGAGGACGGAGGACTTTCAGGAGGGTCACCACCACCTCCTACTCCTTTACCTTTACCATTTTCTTTTGTTGTACCTTCTTCTTTGGCTTTATTTCGATCCACATACAATTCTTATACCATAGATTTCATTGCCAAGAAATATTCAATAAATGGCTTATCAGTATCATAAGGATTCTCTACTTATTAAGAATCCATTCTTTGATTTGGAAATGCACACCTTGATATGATCCATTTCCTAGATTAAATTCTTTCCAATTCCTTGATCTAGTTAGCATTCATACTTTTCCATTCCCTTCTTAGACCTGCTCTAATACCAAACATCATCTAAAAATGGCGGATCTTTAACTAATGCTTGAATTGCATGTGCTTTCTTTAAACAATTAATTTTTAAAAGGCTTTAAAATAACTTAAAACGTAAATAAACAAGAGATGCAAACCACAAATTTGAGACAACCAATTGATAGCGGAGTTCGTCTAATGTGGACTATGTATTTGGGTTCACTTTCCAAATGGAGGAATCGATCTTATTAAGAAGTCGAATGTTGCTACATCAACATATGATCATCAACGGGTACAAAAATTCCTTCATGCTGCTACAAAAAGGAGACTTAGCCTTCCAATCATGATGTCTCTCACTCTCAACCTCTCGAGAGTGGCTAAAAAGCCTCTTTACAAAATGAGCAAGCTTAAAATCCTTTACAAAGGCATAATGGCATTAAACCATCCTTCTCCCAAAAACTTCCCAAAACTTGTCCTCACATGGAAAAACACCCTTGGTTATATACCAAAAGGTTCATAACCAAACTCCAAATGTAATGGGATTTGAAATATATTTGATCCAACTTAAATGGAGGTTAGATTAACCATATAATATATTTTAGGAATAAAATATATGATAAACCAAATATATCCCCAAAATATATGGTAATCAAAAACCATATATTATAAATAATGAATAGTATTTAAACCCCCGTGGATAGGGCATGCCCATATTGGGATGTGAATCCAATTTAGGTCAAAGTTAAATACAATAATGCTCGAATCTCATAACAAATTCCATGTATGGCGCATGGGTTAAAGTTTTGGCATCATCGAGAGGAGGTCGCGGGTTCAAACCCATCCGACTTCTTTTTCCACCTATATGCGCAGCAATATTACTTCATATAAAATATATGTTATAATATTTATCAAGACATGTTTGTGGTGCGTTGGTGAAGACTAGATACTAGTTTTTTGGTGAGAGGTCTGGAGTTTGAATCCTCGGATGATTGTTATGGAGTGGATAAGACCCATTTTGGGAAAATTGGGCTTGCCATGTGGTGGCCTCTGATTGGCCCATGTGGTGGCCACATCACTACTTACTTACTGGGATACCAACTCAACACCTACAACCTACCATGTGGCACTTCATGGTGTTTCCATGTCAGCATATAGCCTATCTATACAGTCCACGTGGCACACTGTGGGTGTGTCATGTGGCACCTTTTTTCCATTTGTTTACCTTTTTGGAGAAAAAATTAGAACTCAATATCTCATCCATCTGGGATGGAACGAACGTCGTATGAAAGGTCTCAATGATCTCTACATAACGGTGAGGTTCTATTCAGACTTTGGAGACTTTATTTTAGATTGGTCAAAAAATCCTCCTGGATCACAAGTATTTTGGGTGGCTCTAGGAAAGTGGATGAATTAATAATTTCCATATCCAATCCCAACTCTAGATTTTCCACCACACCACTGGTCTTCCACTTCCACGATACTTCATACTTTGATACCAATTTTTTTTCCTTAGAGTATTGGTTGTGGTCTCTAGTAATAATATCAGTGTGGTTCCCTAAGTGGGTTTGGACTTCCTCACATCGGACCATTGGTAAATTTCCATGTCAAATCATACCCCTTTCAGATAGTAGGGAATGCTGACAGATTTGAAAATTGTCGGGTCTCTAGCATGGGGTTTGACGAAGGTATTATCTATGTCCATGTCGAACCATATATTTCTTGGGTGTGCATCTAGGAATGATTTTAGAACTCACAAAAAAGGAGTGGTGGCTGAAATCATGTGATTATACCACTTCCCAAATTCAGCATCGTTGAAAATGGTATTTTTTGCATTTTTACGACTCTTCCAAGGTTTGGATCAAAATGCCAAGAATTTTCATTCTGTTGTTGGTTGAAACTTGCAGCCATCGGTAGGTTGCCACTTCCATATTCACAAAATCCACCATCAATCACCCAAAGGTAAAGTAATTATATTCTCCACGAGCCTCCACCAGGCTTAGGGTATATCATCCATGAGGAACCTACACTAGTTTAGCTAAATATATTGGATGTAGAATTATGGTACAAAGTGAGCATCCAAGGTGCATTCTCACTAGTGTATTTTATCATCACCCTGACTGATATCAGTTGGAAGGAAAACTTCACTTGTGGGTTGTTAATCAGTGTTATGATTTCCCCACATCTATCTCTCTTTGTGCCATCATGATTGTATAGGTTGGGATCGTCTTTATTTCGGTCATGTTTACTGCCAACTTGAAATGCTAGTGGAACTTATTTCCCTTCCATGGAAAACCCAGTCAACACATGAATATTGTCTACATAGATCAGATAGGCTCTATCCAACCATAAATAATGGGCATGGACTCTACTAATTGGAGACTTAGTGCATTGCATGATTTCTCTCATGGTGCCAAAAACTGGAAGGTCTCTCAAAACAGCAAGAGTGGATTTGCACAAGGGTTCAAAAGTTGGTTTCCATATTGTAACTGTCTATCCCATTTTTCTATTGGCACATAATACATGTAGACCTTGGTTTTTATATTTGGGAAGAGATCCCCATTAGAGAAATTGATTTGCACCAATTGGGTCTAATTTACATTCTCGTGCAATTCATCGATGAGCTGCATCTTGGGATCAAAAAACTCGATTGGTGACACTTATTTGGGTCTAGAGGTTTTTCTTGACACTAATGCCTTGTTGCAATAAGCTTTATCCATTGTTATGCATTGTCTCTAATACATTGTATGGTTTATTGGTTGAGGTCTCATATTGAAAGATCATTTGCACACTTTAGAAAGATTAGAGGGATCCAACATGATACTGGAAATTACATAAACAAAAAGAGGATACTTAGGTAAAATCGAGGACTTATTACCATTTGATCGTGTTTATTGTAGGAGTGATATCTCATTTACTGAAGTGTCAAAAATATACCACACTTCTGCAGTTATTAATGCATGAATCGTTAATGACGATTTGACACACAACAACCTTTAAACATGTCAAATCACCCATCAAATATTATCACCATCCCTTAACTTCACCCAAAGGACTAATTCATATTGTATGGCTAATTTCCCAAACCCCCCAAAACCCCAACTCAAAATTTGGCGATGGATCTTGGTTCTTTTTCCCCTTCCGACCACAAACTTTTGACATAACTGAAACAAAAACACACAAGAGATAAACACTGACCATACCAACTTGCATACCTTAATTGAATCAATTATCCCTTAACACAACCAAAAACCCCAAAAAAATCCTAATACTACTACCCTACCTCACTCCCTCTGACAAGAGTGTTGAAAACATTGTTCAATGAGGTGAAACATAGGGCTTTAGGTGAACACCATTCACCCATCCAATCCTGAGTATACCATTTAGCTACAGAATATGGACAACACCAAAATATTTTACATTTGCAATAATAACAGTACCAAGCCAATGCATCTAAATTTTACATGAATCCTTCAGATATTTACTATCATGTAGAAGTACCGAATCACCATTGAAAAAATGCTTGGTCTTGATATGACAATGACGCCATTCTTTTTGTCTTTATTTTTTAATATTTGGATGAAAATATGCTAGAAACCTAGACTCCTCCAACTACATCATTTCTTCCAACCATTCCACAACTGACTCATCCTTGGTCATGTTGAGTAGCGGTTGCAATATGCAAACTAGGAACAATAAACTCGACGGGGACAACAACTTCCCAACCATAAACTAGTTTAAAGGATGTCTGATTATGTAGCTTCTAAGGTGTATTTTGCTAGGACCAAGATACTACAAGTACATTCTCATCCCATACTTCTCTATTAGCAGAGAACACCTTAGTCAATCTCATCTCCAAAATTTTGTTGAAAACTTCCATAGTGTCATTTGCCTGAGAATGATATCTATTGTTCATATGATTCGGGATGAGAAATTACTTGGTTAAAGTTGCAATATTCATGCTTATGAAGTGCATCCCTTTATCACTAGTTAGACTATTTGGAAATCCAAATTGGGTGATAATATTTTCAAATATAAAACGAGCTACAGTGTTCATAGAACAATCACGCACAAGCTCATCTTTTTTCCATTTGGTCAAGTAATCAGTTGTGGTAATGATATATCCGGGTTTGGAGTGTCGAGATGGTGGGTTAATGGGACTCATAAAATATAGAACCCATTTTTCAAATGGTTTCAAAGCACATATAGGATGGAGAGGAATTGCATCTGTCCATGATGGTATTCCAACTCGTTGACATATGTTACAATCCCTTGCATACTCTTTATCAACCTTGAACATTGTTGGCCACCACAATCTAGTTTGTAATACCTTTCTAGATGTAGCGTTTCCACCCATATGACCTCCCACAAATCCCGCATGACATTCCCATAAAATATCATTGTATTCATGGTCCATTACACACTTTTTCAAAAACCCGTCAATACCTATTTTGTGTAATTGTCCTACAATTAACTAATAGTTAAAATCCTCCACAACCAAGTGACATTTTTGAGTTACAGAATGATTCTTTGTCGCAGATCCGATGGTTAAAAATAAAGTAATTTCTTCCAAATAGTATGGAATGGCCTCAACCCATAACAATGATGCCTCTAGTATTTTTTCATCAACAAGGACATCAAATTCCTCCGGCTCCAGTCACGATAGGTGATCGGGCCCTATGTTATGCTCCCCTAGTTTCACTATTACCTCGAAAGAGAAATCCTAGAATAGTAATATCCATCTGCAAATGCATCCTTCCATAACTGGCTTAATCACCAAATATTTCAATGTGGGGTGATCAGTGAAATTTTAAAACTCCCACCCAATAAATAGTGTCGAAACTTCTGCAATGCATACACCATAACTAGCCCTTCACACTCAATACTGGTATAGTTACATTCAGATAATAGTATGTTGGTATACTAGTATAATTGCTTTCTACTAGCGAAATAGATAGGATGATCAATATCATCTTCACTAGGTTGCATAAGAACAACTTCCAAAGAAATACTTGATGCATGCACATGTACATGAAACTCTAAATTCCAATCAGAGAAAGTAAGGATAGGATCAGTTACCATCTTTTCCTTGAGTAGTGCAAAGGCATTACCACATTCCGGTGTGCAAAAAAATGCTTCATTCTTCTTCAAGAGTTGTTCCAATGGGGCTATGATTGTATCATAGATGCAAATGAATATTTTATACTAGCCAATCTGTCACAAGGTGGAATGAAACTACTGGACAAACATAGGGGGTGGGAGATTCACAGTAACAACAATTTTCATAGGCTCAACCAAAACTCCTTCACGACAAACAATATGGCCCAATGTTAACACTCAAATATCACACACATTTGACATTTTTGCAATTTACATGATAAAGTGTCATCAACATATAGCATGCAACCCACCGAATTCATCCTCATTAGATCCAAGAAGTAGCATGAGCCCATAAACTCCCAAAAACATTCAAAAACTGCAACTATGCAGCAACATGTCTATTAATACGTGTTATTGCATGTGTTCTCAGAACTACAACTACGTGGCCAGTGCAGATGTTTCTTCAATATCTGCGCGATTGACAGAAATGGTGGAATCTCAACCACCAGTGGTGCATTAAAGACTCATGAAATCTCCATTACCTCCCCAAATTCGAATTTGGCTCCTCACACACTTGGGTTCCTTGAATGGCCCCTTTTGTGTACCTTGGAGCTATATCATAATATTAAGGAGTTCACATTGGCAATGCCTTCCCTCTATTCACATTGCGTATACGATATATTCTCGTTCATATGCATAGGGTCCTCATCCCCAGTAGTGATATGCCATCAATATCACTACTGAGGGAAACATTCTACCTCCATGGGTGTGCACACCATTACATCCCAGTCATTATTTTACACCCATGATGTTGACCCTCCACAAGCCCGAGGAATTTGATACACCTTGAAATGATCCACCCATAGTTCATCATTGTATCGTTGCACATTTACTCCCCTGCCTTTAGCAATCAATGCCATCAAATACCTCGGCACATATTACGATCAAGAAACACAGTTGACCACTCATACCTCCATGAGCACACTACCACCTGCCATATTCTTCATATCATCACCCCAGCCAAGGCACCAATGGGCCCCTACCCTCAAAAGCAACCAATTCTATTTAGTTATTCCCACAGGAACAATCTGCATGGCATTGATTCATGGGGAACTCATCTTCGCGTTTGCAAAATCACCCTCACATCATCATGGAAAAGGTTCCCCAACTCACTCAAAAATATGGGAACTTTTCCCATCATCAAATTGTTTCCTCGATTCACTCAAAACTGTGGGAATCCCACCCATCATCAAATTGGTCCCTCGACACCCCAGAAATCGTGGGGACCCTAGTTTCCTTTGATCAATGTCGTTGAGTCACCTTATCCCTGACATTATGTGTTTTTTCAGTCACCATCACCCTTAGTGTCGTGTCCCTAACAAAACCCTTCTTTTGCAATTTGTTTTCCTCCATTACACTATGTTCCTTTCTTTGAAGAATGATGTTGATCGTTACTCCCCAAGTTGACATCGATCAAAGGACGTCATGAGCCTCATGTTTACCATCCAGTCTTGTGTTAGGTCTTTCAATCCAACAATTGGTTATAAAATGATGTTGGTTCTTAGGATAAGACCCTCGTCTTATCATGTACTTTGACTCTCGTCGACGTCACATCACTCCATTCCAAGAGTTACAATAGTTGCAATTGTACCTAGGAGTCTCTTTCAATCAATATAAGGGATTGCCTCGAACTAAGTATGTAGATCCATTAGTCCTCCCTAACTTAGTGATCACTCCTATGATTGACGCCAACACATTTATCACATCAGGGAGAGTTGTACGATTCGCAGACTCACATTTATAAATAATGATAGCTGCAGTTCGGTGAGGTACTACATTAGGGAGATTTTGAGGTCTAAAATGGGCCTCAAAACAAACAAACAAAACAGTACTATCAAAATAAATTTTACAAGAGTCAGTCACATTCTAGAGAATGATAGCATCTCTTATGGTTGAGGTGGCATTGCTTGAGTTAAAGATATAGGAAAATTTTGAAGTCTAAAATGGGCCTCAAAACAAACAAAAAAGTACTATCAAAATAAATTTTACAAGAGCTAGTCACATTCTAGAGAATGACAGCATTTGTTATGGTTGAGGTGCCATTGCTTTAGTTAAAGATATTTATTTGTCAAATTCTAAATGGTGGATACAAACCCATAATTAACCATACTCAAAATAGGAAAAATAATCACAAAATAACTTTGAATATCATATTTATTTTCTTAGTACTTCTATAAAGTATTTTAAAGTAAAATAAATATTTTAGTATAAAATATATTATTATAACCAAAAGTAAAACTCAAATTCAAAATTCCAATTCATACTTTATATTATATTAATATGCGTTTCGAATTCATACGTACTCCTTGTTAGAATGAGTATGTGGTAAGTGGTACGTATTACATTAAACTTATTATAATGTATTATAACAAACTCCATATATATTAAACATTTTTATAATATGTTATATAAAACTGTATATGTGTTATCTTACCAATATGTTTCCCATAAGTGATTAAATATTTTTTTTTTAAGTATTCAATTTATATTTTTTTTCAATGGAAATATGTTAATACCTGCTATTCCGAAGAATCAAGGTATGGTCAGATTTACATTTATTACATAAGGACTCAACAAGAGTATCATGTCACTTACAAGAATTGAACTTAGGTGGGGAGGGTAATAATCATTCCTCCCAACCACCCAAGCTACATCCAATGTACAAGTATTCATTTTATATTATATTAAATCTTTTTGTATATATCTTATTTATATTATATTAATTTTGTTATAATATTATATTAAATTTTTTATATATATCTTATGTGTTATATTATATTAAATTTAAATTTGATGTAAGATTATATATATAGTTATAACAAATAAATATGATGATGGTGGTGGTGGTCTCTAACATCCTTTGAGATCAATCTTGGTCTATCGGACCTTGAGAACATAGAGATTAATTGGTTTTTTTTAATATCATTTCTATGCTCGAAAAGCTTACAGAGGAGCGTCCCTAGCTCACTGTAGTTTTGGGGATCTAGAAGGTTAGAGAGGTTAGTATCGAAGCAGAGATTTTGATACTGAGATCTAATGTCAGTGAAAGCCGAGCATTCTAAGGAAAAATTATTTTCATCTTCCACCCTCATGGAATCGCATAAATGGAAAATTCTTTCATCCCAAGGAGTTTTAGGGGTTGTACAATGCCCAGTTTCACTATGAAGCTCATGAGAGTTTGTTCTAATCTTAGCAATATTAATTATTTTCATTGAGCTTGTTAAGATAGAAAGATAGTTTTGATACTCGATATTAGGGTTAATGGTCTCTTTGTAATACCGAAGCTTTATTTTTACCTCTAACTCTTCTTTGCACCACATTTTCTCTTTGAAAGAAAATGTAATAATATAATTAATGCTATCAATATTTTGTAGAGTGGTAGTTTCATTAACCCTCCAATAGTTTAACCAAGCCGTGGCATCTTTAAGCCATCCTCGCTTGAGGCGAAGGTGCTTTTCGCTGGATTTAAGAGCAATTTTAGGAAGTCATTCATCTCCTATACTGTTTAATTTGTTCTTGTACATTAGATGTCTAATCATAGCCATGCTTTCAATGGGGGAGAGCCCTGCTTCTAAGAGGAGAATAGGATAGGGCGTGGTGCTCTTAATTTTAAGATTATAAGTAATAAATTGTTTTTGTATTTGCTTAATTCTTCTCCAAGACTCTAGAAATGTTGCATCCCCAAGCTTCACAGCCATATATAATAACGGGAGTGACGAACGTTTGAAAGAGGAATTTATTTTTGTCCCACATCACAAGGCTTGCCGCTTTATAGTTGTTTTCAAGGCCGAAGTAGGATTTCCATCCTCCATTTATCCTCTTTTCAATGCTATAGTTCCAATTGAGCCCGTGATGAAATTCAATTCCTAAGTACAGTATAGGATGTTACTTCTTCTAAGATTCGATTTTCATAGGAAAAATTTTCATAAGTACCTTTATTGGACTTGATAATCATGACTTTTGTTTTGTCAGTGTTTATGGTCATGCCCATATTGTTGCAAAAACCTTTAAGAATTCATAAAAAAATTTCAATATCATAAGGTCGCCTTGCCATAAGAAGGATATCGTCAACACAGAGAAGTAGCATGATGACTATCCCTGTCAAGGTCATGCCCGCACAACCTACCTGTTCTAGATATTCTTCAAACTTATCAATGTAGATGCCAAAAAGGGTAGGGGAAATGGGGCACCCTTGCTTAACTCCAATATTACAATTCATATCTTGCGACCAACCTTTAGTGTTTTTGAATTTGGCAATGACATTATAATATAGTAGTATAGTCGCAGCCCTCAACTCGAGATGAACTTGCGACCAACCTTTAGTGTTTTTGAATTTGGCAATGACATTATCATATAGTAGTATAGTCGCAGCCCTCTTTTAATATATTCCAAAGGTTATATCTAGGCACCATATCAAAGGCTTTCTGAAAGTCCACGAAACAACAAAAAAGATTGGATTTATTATTTCAACACTCCTTTGAGATGATCCTAAGTGTGATGAGGTGGTCTGTGGTTGAGTGATTCCTTCTGAATCCTGCTTGGCCTTTAGCCCTCTTTTCTTTATTTTCTAGCCATATATTAATCTTCTTCTCAAGGATAATGTCGTATAACTTGGCTAAGACAGGGCTAATCATAATTGTTCGATAATTAGAGGGGTTATCTTTATCTCCGCTTTTAAAAATATGAACTATAAGGCTATGAGTCCAAGGCTTAGGGAAACCCTACTTGATTGCTCAATTAAGATATTGTGAATATAAGGGATGAGGATTGGTGCTCCGATTTTTAGGATCTCTGCTTGGTATCCTTCAATGCGTTTAGATTTTCTATTATCTAGGCGCTTAATCCCAAATTCAATGTCTTCTAAGGAAAAGACTTCCTCTGTTGTAAGGAGGGTTTGAATGTTATCCACTACATCTAGGGATTTGTAAAGATTTTTAAGGTATGAGTTCCAATCCTCCATAGAGATCTTATTATTTTCTTTAGTTTTACAAGTTAAAATTTCCCTCCAGAAATTCTTAGGGGCCGTCTTAGATAAGTGTAAAAAAAATTCCTGTCTTTTATTTATATAGCAAGTCTTTTTTCTTTTAATTAGATCTTTGTACATACTTATATTTTTGGTTTTCAGGGACTCGTCAGCAGCTTCCTTAATTTCTCTACGTTCACGCTTACAATCATTATCATACGAAGGGTTGGTTCTTATGTTCTTCTTTTTGCTAGATATTTCATGAGAAAACTTGTTGATAGTAGAGGAGAGGGAAGTCATAAAATTATGATAGATATCTTCTATATTGTTGTTGTTAGAAAGAGAGAACAAGTTCTTCGTTAAATCATTAATAAATCCATCTGTATTATTTCTATCAAAGGTCAAGTGCTTTTGGCTTTGAGAGTTCTCCACAATGGGCTCATCATGCATGGTAAGCCAAAGGGTTATAATTAAAGGCCTATGATCAAAGTCAGGCTTGTGGTCATTTAGGTTGTCAAAATTAATTATTTCATTATATAAAGAAATATCAGATATATGACATAATCAACTACACTACTTCCAAGACCATGAATGCAATTCATCCTACCTAAATTTGGCTACTTCTTTAAGCCATTACATATTATGAGACCTTGAGTGCTACAAAGTTTAACTAACTCAAAGCCGAACAAGTTTTCTCCTAGATATTCAGAGCTTCTAGAGTACCTTATGGCATAAATAAGGTCTTCAAAAAACAAAGCGGATTAGGGTTGGAGTAGTTTCTTAAGAGAATAGACTGGTTGTTTGAGGTTCAATTGTGGAAGTCTCTCATTAACATAATATTACCATCATTTCTAAGACTATAAATATCATGCTCTAACCCATTATAGGGGCAATTTTCATCTAGATTGCACTTTTTATAAAAGTTAGAGTTAATAGGAGTGAAATAGCATGTTGCTATGTAAGTTTTTATAGCATTAATGTCCATGATTTCCAACCAAATATATTGGTTGGAAGCAGGGATGATTTTAGGGGCGAAATTTAGCCCAATGGCGAATTTAGAAGGTTTCCAATTTTTTTTAGGGCGAATTTTTATGTAAAAGAGGTTTTTGAGAATTAATTTTAATAGCCCACTATTTATTGTTTTGTAAATATTCAAAAACTATATAGCCAAAATCGTATTTAGCAGGAATTTATAGGAGAAACCAGTCGCCCGCGATTTTTGTGGAAGAAATAAGGGAAAATTGATTTTCGCCAGTTTATTTTCCTTGATTTTTCCTTGGATGCACCAGTCGCCCCCGATTTTTAGGGATGTTGTTTCCTGTAAATTCATTCGCCGTGATTTTTGGCATGGCGGTTTTTGGAGCTATTGTTCGCCCTCAATTTATAGCATGGGTTTTTTCGGAGCTATGGTTCGCCCTCAATTTCTGGCATGGGTTTTTTTGGAGCTATGGTTCGCCCGCAATTTGAGGAAATAGCGGTTTTGGAGTCCAATTTGCCCGCGATTTGGCTGCTAGAGTGCCAATAAAACCCCTAGAATCGCCCATGGCTCATTTTTACTGTTTGTTTCAAAGAATCGTGTTACCAGTTTGTAGCGTGTATCTGGAGGTTTGGCTGTACATTTCAGAAGGGTTTCAAGCATTCAAAGGTATGTGCTTTTATCCTCAGTCTACCTTTCCCGTAGCACCCTTGGATGTGTCCCTTCATGGCTTCTTGTTGTTTGGGCAATTATCTTTTCGATATATTGGAATTTTTTAGCTAGTTTATGTGTTTAAGTTCCCAAGTATTCTTTCTTCTCTTAAAATCTCTTTGCTTATTTGGTTGGTATCCTTATCAAGCACATAGACACCAGTGTAAATAAGAGCCTCCTATTGAGACAGTAGAAGCCCCCATTGGGATGGCTAATTTATTCCCATTCCGGAACACCTCTCTCAAATGGCGGATAAAGAGCAGTTACCTTCTCGACACCTCGACCAGTTCTTTGTTTTCACTTGTATGTAACTGGAACTGGGGTTTTTAGCCCTGTGTCTGGTTTTCATCAGCCATACTGTGTGTGAGTGCAAACTTAAACTCAAGCAGACTGACATCCCCAAACAATAAAAAATGATTAAACTTAAGGCACCAGAATTACACTCTAACATGCATGTTTGTAATACTTAAACGAGATCAAGCAACAGTAAATTTTATGAGTAAACATGTGCATTATAAAATGGAAAATATGGAAAAAAGATAAGCAGGAAGAAGGGATGCTGGCAGCAATAAAAACCTCGACAAGGAAGACCAACTACACTAATAGCTCTTGTTCAATGTCAATACCTTTATAAGGAGCCATTGTATTCAGAGAACACCTATATATAAGGAGCTCCTCTACTTCTCAAACAAGACCAAGATTCTAAACAATGTAAATTGGTCTAGTTTATATGGATACTGGTAGAGTTGAGGCTTAGACTGGAGGAGAGTTAATTGTAAACAGGGCAACCCTTAGTTGGTGTACGGGGCAACCCAAAGATAACAATAAATCTAAGTTCAGTTTCCCTAATACACAGGAGAGAAAAAAGGCATGGTTGGACCTGATGATGCTAGATTAAGTTTACTATGCAATTGGCAAGGAAATGGAAGTGGAAGTAGAGAAGTCTATTGCTCGATATGGATATCCCTGGATATTATGAGATAATGAAAACAAATTGCCACCGGCTCCTCTTCCTCAATTAGATCCTCTTCCACTGTACTCGATTTGTTCACATTTATGTTCTGATCAAGTTGATCAGCAGTTGCAGCACCTAATGCTTGGGAATTATCCTTTTTTCTTCCAACAGAAATTGGAATTCATCTCCTCCATCAATTTCCAGTTCCTTTATTTTGCTGGAAATTTCATTTGTTTTATGATCTTCAGATTTGATATCTGATATTTTTACTCTCTCTTTCCAGTCCTTCAATGCATCACCAATACTGTGGAAAGGATTTGCATTCATTCTTTCCAATGATTGCAATTCTTTTACAGATGAAGAGGACAACTTAGGATCAGAACTAGGATCCATTTGCATGACATTATAAGGGACTGTTGATGGCTCGGAAACACTTTCACTAAATCCACCTTTCGTAAAATCATGCCCCTCTCTATGAATATCTCCAAGAATAATATCATTCTACAGATCAGAAATAACACCATCTGGTAAGGCCTGGTTTACTGCATTTAGATTTTATAAAGCTGAATCCCTGAAAATTGATAATGTACAAAGCTGATAGCAGATGATTTACACTTATATAACACAATTTTTCCTTTAAATATTTTTCTTTCTGCTGATAGTTTCATGGAGTACATAGATTGCAATTACATGACAGAAATTTCCATTGTATATGACACATATTTTCCTGTAAATATTTCTCAGATTTTCTTTCTTGTAATAGTTTCATAAAATTTAAAGATAGCTTAGGAGCCTTGCCATAACTAGTTTTACCTTACCCATAATGAGTTAGAATGAGTTAGTTCCGCCTGAGATAGATCATGACATCTCATACGCTACACATTGTGATTGATTGATGAGCTACTCCTTATTCATGAGCCATGAGCTACACATTGTTTTTAGGAGTTATGAGATAGATAGTTGCCTGAGAGAGATAGCTTAGGAGTTATTCGTTATAATGAGCTAGTAAGCCTGATTCATGACTGATTCATGAGCTACCCTCCTAGCTAGTTTCTGAGTTAATGAGTTTCCTTTCCTTGCCTTGTTTATTTTATGGGCGTTTAACTGATAATGATTCTTAAGTATGCCCCCCCATAGTTGTTAGTTAGTTTATTTTATATAAGATATAACAACTAGTTTCACCTTACCATCAACTAGTGCTAGGAGTTATCATGAGGGAGTGAGTTATCCTAATTCATGAGCTACTCCGATTGATAAGATTTATATAGATGGGAATAAGCATTACGTAACCACCAAATAGTGTTTTACTGAGTGGGCAGCTAGTTTCCAGATAAATATAAATAGATGGGTATCGGGCTCCGCAGGACACAATCATGGGAGTTAGTTTAATGAGACATATAAGAGTAATTATGTCACCGCAATCTCTCACTCAAGGCTCCTTTCCTCAACCTAAATAAATCCTTTGTTACTAGTTCAGGAACAAAACGCATTGACAATTAGTTGATGAGATTGAGTGTATGTGGCGAAATGAAATGCTTATTCATGAGGTTCTGGATCACTTAAATATGGCTGCTATGGCCCACCCATTAGAAGTAAGGAAGGCATTTGTCAGATTTGAATGAGATGGCTTGCTGCTATGGCCTATTATATATAGATGGCTGCTATGACCTATTTATATGGCCGCTATGGCCAAAGCCTAACCAATCATTTGTTCATGGATTCGTGGGATATATGCCATGTAAGCACATCATGAAATTTAGAAAGCTTAGTTTCTGTTTCCAAAGTATCTAAAAACATCTTTAATTCCCTTACACTTCATCTGCATTAGACAACATAGAGAATGGGATGCGCATTAAAAACTTTTTTTCCAGAACCATTGAACAGAAAGGACAAAAATTCAAACACTAGTTAGCACTGTCCTTTAAAAGACTTTGCTAATGCCACCATTTCCAGTCCCTTTAATGAGCCTCTTTAATAAAGTAGTTGACTCGATAGCCAGTTACAATTTCTACATTGAACCATATATGCCCCTACAATTAAACACCTCTGCATGGGCATGCTGCAAGATGGCATTCTCAATGCCTTGTTCTCATCATTAATGTTCAAGGACATGCTGCAAAAAAAATTCATTCCTGCCAGTCCAAGCTCAAAAATCTTACAGCTTTGAATTATCGGATCCAAGATGCATTTAAAGCCTGTACATCAACAATGATTTTGTTGTGTAGCATTCAAATTAAAGAATAATCCAATACTTTGAACTCCCTTTGACAGATTTGGATTCAACTTTTCACCGGCATTTCATTCTTGTGATAACCTGAAAACCTTGGATTTACAGCAGGGATAGATAATTTGTTTACATATAGAATATGTTCTCCTAGGCAAAAACTAAAATTTCGCCATTCAAGCTCTTTGGTTGGTGTTACCAAGGAACTTGGGAGCTGAGAACTCAAGGACAATGATCAATATTTTTAGCACTGTACAAAACAATATCCTATATCAATGGATTTTAGTAAGATCCAAGCATTGTGTAGAAAGCAGACAGCATCAGCATTAGTAATTGAAGGGAAATGTAAACAGTAAATGTTGTCACCAAATTGACCATTATCACCTCACCGATTACAGCAATACATAAAATTTTCTAATTCCCGGGGAACAGGCTACTTTCTGAACTTGTAATATTGACCTTTACCAATGATACAAGTTCCAACTTGGAACCTAGAAACCGCATGGTATCGTTCTTTGATTTCACCAGATTTAAAAGCTGCATTGCAGCACCTCTAGAAAATTTCCTTGCAAAAAGGAAGCATGGAAGTGGTTTTCCATTGCTACTGCACCATTCTGTTCTAAACTCTATCTCATAATAGACATGATCAGTGCCCTGTACATAAGAAACACTTGTACGTAGAAAAGAAACACTTCTAAGCAAAAAAGGTATTTTTTATATGAGTAACAGGTATATTATGCAATAAAACAACAATCTTGAATTCAAGAGCACAACGGATAAATAAATTAAGCTGCAATACTATGTTGTTGTTAAGGTTGACCTAGTCATCTTTATGTAGGGCCATAACTCCTTGATGAAAGTGCCTTTAACTACTTGAGTTGTGTATAAATACACAACTCTCTCATTTGTAAATCAACTTGTGGTCTTCTTGATCATTCTTTACCCTAATGGCATCATTCTTTTACATATGTGTTTAAGCCCACCGACACGATATCAAGTAGAGCTTGGTGATTCTCTTTGGTGCACTTATGGTTCAGCTTTAGCATAGTGCTGTTTTTCCCCTTTTCTATTGCAGGATTTTGAGATTGTTGTTAGTTCCATTTGATCCCCTCTATTCGCTTGTGATCTCAACATGGTATCAGAGCTGGTGTGAACCTTTCCCTACTCATCTCACTACTAGTTAGGGTTTCTTTTTCTCTGTTCATGCTGGTATGTTTTGAGATTAGATTTTGACATGTGGAAGAGTACCTAACTTGGGGACTTTGGGGGCAGTTTTCATGGTGTATTGTTGGTTGGACAAAGGTGCCTTATTTACAGCTATTTGAGCCTATTTTATGCATTTGTTTCAGAGGTCTTGTCCATAGATTGGAACTAACAGCATTAGGGTTTACCTGCTGATTAATTTCAGTCATCTTTTCTTCAGCTAATCCAAGGCTATGAACCAGTGGCATCACTACTTCTTATGAATGTGGAACCAAGGTTTCACGGCATCACTTCTATTCTTATTTCCACCAAGAGTTTCGATATTTTTGGCCTAGTGGCATTGCCCTAAGTGCTGTGGAACTACAGTTTGTAGATCTGATTATTTTCAACAGCTGATCGAGAGATTTTTGGCTAGTGGCATTGCCCTATGTGCTAGAGAACTAGAGTTTCCAGATCTGATATTTTTAGCAGCGGATCTAGAGATTTTTTCCTAGTGGCATTACCCAAAGCGCTATGGAACTAGGGTTTCCATTTCTGATTTTATTCAGTAGTCTATCCGAAGATTTTTTACTAGTGCCATTGCCCTAAGGGCTACAGGATTAGGATTTCCAGAACTGAATTTTTCAGCAGCTGATCTAGAGATTTTTTGGCTGGTAGGATTGTTCTATAGGCTGTGTAACTAAGGTTTCCAAATCTAATTTTTTCATCCACTGGTGCAAAAAAATTTTCACTAAAGGGATTGCACTTAGGGCTTCCGAACTAGGGTTTCCATATCTCTCATTCTGGGTTTTAAAAGCCCCTATTTCAAACCCAACACTATCCCTCTTGTTCATTTTTACATAAGATTTTTTCTCTCCAGATTGCACTCTTTAGCTAAGGCTTGCACCATCCTATTGTAGATTCCATAAAATGCATATTTTGGAGAAGATGTTGGTACTATTTTCCTTCTTTGGCCTAAGAAACCTATATGCAAGTTGCAACTTATGTCATTCTAATCTTTGAGATTAGAATGAAGCAGATGAAACAACAAGACAGGGCAGTGCACAACTTGAAGCTATAGAAGGTATGATTCATAACATAACAAGGATTAACCCTCATCTAGGATAGTCCTCATGAAACCTCCATATTTTGCTAAGAACCTAAAGCAGGCCCTCCTCCTCTTCCATCATTTGATATCAAGTATGATATAAAAAAAATTATGATTCCTATGCCTCTCTCTCAAGTTTTGAAATATCCCTCTCCTAGAAAAGAAGTCACATCCTACCTAGGGTTCAAAGAGGCCACCAATATGCCTATTTCTAAGCCTCTTAATGCTCAATATAATCCTCCCCCTCAATATTCAAACGTAATGATCTTGAGTGATGAGACCCCCTTGAAAGTTAACCTCATAAATATCCAAGATGACATGCCTAATATTGTTTTGGGAAACCTTCCTAATGAGATTGATCAACTTACTCGACCATTCTATATAACCCTAGAGATTCAAAACTTACATGTTCATAATTGCTTATATGATTATGGTGCAAATAAACAATTGCTTACATGTTCTATATAACCCTAGAGAGTCATACGAATTGAGGCAAATTACAAAGGGGATAATGGATTTTTGGTTCGATAATGGGATAATGGATTCCATGTCCATCTTGATTCTTAGCATATATAACTTGTCTTGTTTTCTCTGAATAGTTACAGATATTCTTGTAGTTTATGAAGCTTGGATTTCTTTTTTAATTTGAGTAGAAGTCTGGGCCTTCGGGGCACTACACCCGGGGCACTACACCCATTAATATGATAAAAAGTTAAAAAGCCTAGTTGACTACCCCTCTGTTTCTACCAAAGTATCTCCTTATTGGTATTCAATAAATATCTTGTGAAAGCTATTATGCCACCATCAATCTTCAACTGTCCTGGTTGTAACTTTGAGCATCACCAACCCTGAAATTTAATAGCAAAAACAGAAATTATTAAAAGAGAAAACATAAGAGAGATCCAGAAATAAAGGGATCCAGTCTTTTGGGAATCAATTTTGATATTTAATTGTTTTACAGTAGAAGAGAAGTCCTAAAATCCTCTGGATAATCACATATTGTTTTCTATAGATGGAAAGTCATAATGCATCAAATTGAAAAAAAATCGAAAACATCTTCATCACCTTTCAAAACTGATTTGGTAGATTAGAATATGTTAATGGATTTGGCTCACAGCTGCTGGCCATCATCTCTTCAAAGATTGCATATGCACGATCCACTATGCCCACTATGCTAGATGCCCGAATTAGTGCATTGTAGGTAGCGACATTTGGTTCATACCCCCTTGAAAGGAGTTCTGCATATACCTTGCTAGCTTCCTCTATCATACGAAGCTTTCAAAGGTGATCTATCAAGGAATTGTAAGCAAACAAGTTTGGAACAGAATCATTGTTCTTCATTTACTAAAAACAATTATGTATTTGCAATAATTTTTTTGCATCAGCTGGATACTTGTGTGGTTTTACAATTGTTGTGAAAGTTGACTTTTTGTTGTTGTTCATTGCAAAATGTGAAGATTTCGAAAGATTTCAATATGGCCATTAATTGAACAAACCCCAATCGATAACTTATGATTAAAAATTAATTGAAATTTATTTGAATTCTTATGGAAATATCATGTCTCATAAAATTTATGCACCATTGTGCCAATGTATCCTACAACTTGCAATATCACCACAATTTGCATTGTCTCATTACCCATAACATCTTAGAAGCTTGCTACAACATTTCAACTACCTCTTTCAAACTGTGATCTCGTCACATGTCATCACAAGCTTGGATTGCTTGTGAACAACTACGTAACTTTTAATTATCCATCCTTTATGTGATCTCCTTTAGAAAAATTATGTGCTCTAAAGGGATTACATTGTGCTTTACACATAACAAATATAATTGTAAACTAGATATTCACCCTCTTATTTTACATTTCAATGAGTTTGTTTCTTATAATCCCATTGCCTAAAAAAATGATCCTATTGTTCCTTACACTTGCCTGAAAAGATGATCCTCTTGTGTGCCAAAGTATGTTGCAGGGCTACCAGAACTGCGAGGCATCCATAGAGTAGTCCAATATATAAAGTGTCTACCAATATTGTTCTCACCAAAGATGAAATCGTTTCCAACCAACCAAGTTCTATCCATTAAATCAAAAGCTATGTTGAATGTGGTACAAGGTTGAGATTATATTCTGCAATAATAGGCTTTGAATCTCAAACTTCAATTCTCCTATTGCTATACTCTTTCAACTTCTTAGCCCCAGAATTCTTAGAGCATGCCCAGATTTAGGGGAAATATGGGTTATTTGCTAGTTTAAAGGGCCCAGAATTGCTTCCCTTGTCCAAATTCATGCCCATAATTTTTTTAAGTCTCTTTACCACTGATATGATTGTCCAGAACACACAAAAAATCACTTATTAATGTTGGTTTAAGGTCCAAAAAAGACCCAGAATTGATGGCAAGGCTTCAGTTGCAATCTGCTTCCAATCTCTACTTAGAATTTCATGAACATATTAGAACTATAGCCTCAATAAGACCCAAGTGGACACTTGCAGGGCACATGAGAATGTGAAGTTAAAACATTCTTGAACATATCATATTAAAAAGAATGGAAATTATTGACAGAAATGGCATTTAAATAGAAAAATATTGAAAGTGGATCATTGAAGGTTAACCCCTATTTGTTTTAGATCATTGTTCACCCTCAAGAAAACATCTTCACTATTCAAAATGTAAAGGGTGTGTATCCTATGCATATAAAACATGAGCACGAAAATATTCTTCAATTGTTATGGGTGAGACCCAAACACAACTTACATATTGGCTTGCAGGACTATGTGGTTTAAAAAGATCATACATTTGAGCATGATAGTCTCAACTCTCTCATCATGAGATTCTGAGAAAATTATGCTAATGTCAGACTCAAGCAAGTATTGATTGAACTGCGAGGAGTTTGCTTAATGTCAGATAAAATCTCCCAGTCATCAGAAAATACAGAGAATGATCCAAACAAAAAGGCATTCTCAAGGGAATAATTTTGAACCAAAATGAGGGCCATATGGTTAAGGGACATTTTGGCACAACTAAGTCCAAAGGCTATGAAGAAAGAAGCAATATTTTATGACCTAGTATTGGGTTAAATTATTAGTCCCATTAAGTATAACTATAGACCATATAGACATCAAGCATGCCTTATACCTTAACATATAATGTTAGAATATAATTTATTACATTTTAGCAGAAATGACACCACTTGAAATCCAATAAGGGTATGTACTTGGGAGTCAAGGACACCATATAGACACATGGAATGACACTTAGGAGTCAAAGACACCATAGAGAGGACATGTTTCATGATTGGGGCTCGACTCACAATGTGTAAGTCCTAGAAGGTTAATCTTCCCGTGAAGGACCTTTTTTTCCTTTTCAACCATGGTCTATGCCCCTGGACCCATCACGGGTCCCCAAAATGAATTAATCATAGCCATATCCCAATTAGAGGCCAAATATTCCATAGAAAGGTCTTATGTGGTGTTGCAATGCATATTTCACCACACTTGAGCCAAAGAATATTTGTTAAATGACCAAGGATCTTTTTATACTGTCCTAACCATTATCAAGATGCATACACCCATCATTGTTACTAAAAACATTATAATGTCCTTTGGTAAACTATTCATAGTTGAAATATGGCCATGAGATGCAATGCTTTATGGATTTTAGATGTTTTTAATGGAAAATGAGTCTAAGAAGGATTATTTTGGGAATAACCTCATTATTTTGGGAATATGGCCAGACACTTCAATATTTTCCAGCACTTTGTTTAGTGATTGATTCTTGTATTTAAACATTGTTTGTGGTCAGTTTATTGAATCATAATTTAGTTGATTGTTCTTTTATTCTTTCCAGTAAATGAAAAAATGAAAAAGAGCTTTGTTGTAGAAAGTTTTGATTTTATGGCACTTTTGTTTCCTTGTTGCAACCACGCCACACAAAAGCACTACCCTTTTTGAGTAATAACAGCCCTAAAAACTTTTTAATAAAATGAAATAGAAACATTTTTCTTTTTTAGGGTACACTACACCAATTAGTTTTGGTTAGGATCTTGAGTTTAAATCACCTTAAACCACTCAAGATCACACATTACGCAAAAATCGTAGTGAGACTATCACAGGTAAACCCATTTCACTCAAAACTTGCCTGGGATCTATGCAGTAGGTCATTGCGAGATCAGATTGTTGGGAATACTCCTCCTACTTTCTGTTCGAGCATACGCCAGGATTGGATTGCGTATTGGGGACTCTTTTGAGTTTCGGGCTTAGCTACCCTGCCCACGCTTTCTGATTCGACCGGTGACTGTTCCCCCAGGAGTTTTCGGTGTTGTGGTATCCTTAGTATCTGACTCTAGGTTCATGCACAAGTGACAGCAGAGGGTATATCTGATGTACCTAAGACAGACGTGGGAGGAAATCCCTTGCAGGTCTTTGGGAGGGCGGTTGGGTGATTCCAGTGCTTGCACCCTTAGTCATTGTATTGTGGACCCCGGGTAACTGTCTTTCTTCCTTCGTTGATCTGTTCTGGGCCCTCATCATCCCAGACTCTTCTCCGGAAGGCATCTTTGTTTGCCTGGTTTGTATACTTAGGACTTTTTAGTTGGCGTGCTGTTTGCCCCCTAGTTGTAGTGGCCACCAGGTTCTAGTCTGTTATTTTATATTTATAATCACGGAGAATATCACTCAGTCTAGGATTTCACTCAGTTTCATGGGCATGAATATCTAGTTGAGGGGTTCAAGTGCATTTAGATCATATGCTAGAGTCCATATCATGGCATTGGATACCTCCTAGTTGGGATGATTACTGCTATATTCCAACTATGTTTATAGACTAGAATTGAATCACATACCTGATACTAACATAATAATATATGCTAGTTATATACTATAATACTTGTAACGAGCCTTACAGATGTTACTTGTGAGTATGAGAATTGGGCACCCTTGAGATGGATAAGCAAATCATTAATGTGAGAAAATGGGTATCAATTTTTTATAGTCACTTCATTGAGATCATGATAATAAGTAACAAGATGCCATGCACCAGATTCCTTTACAGAAATGAAGAAAGTAGAGGAACCATAAGGAGAGGAGTTAGGTTCTATATGTCTAGAGTTTAAGACATATTGAAGATGTCACTCAATATCAAGAAATTCGTGAGGGGCTAAATGGTATATTGGAGCAATTTGAAGAGAAGATGCTGAGACAAGATCAATAGTGTGCTAGATGAAATGAATGGGGGGAAGGCCAACAGGAGGTGTAAATACATACACAAAATCATCTAACAAGGGATTCATATAGGGTGTGGAAGGATGGGAGTCATTATCAATCTTAACCCATTTAACCACACATAGTGACATGAATTTGTGAAGATTGACATGGAACACATCAACATTGTTGGACAACAAGGAAGGTGAATGGGTTATAGAAGATGTGAGATCACAAGCCTTTCCATCTTTAAAAAATTTATAAGTGTTGTGGTGAGCATCATATAGGGAATGACAAATAATTTGGTAAGGGAACCCAGTAGTAAATATACACAATTGAGAGGAGACACATCACATTCCAAAATATATTGAAATGCCCCAATGGAAATGGTGATAACATAATGCTCAGTGACATTTAGATGAGGAGCATATTTTGTAACCAAACCTGATATGGAGTTTGATGGTCTGTAGTGGGGAGTTGCAGATAGGAGACTAAATATCATGGGAAAATATATTTATTTGGCTACCATTATCCATAATTAGGGTGGTGATTTTAGATTTAATTTGATAATTATGAACAAATAGGAAACCTAGTTGATGCTGGAAGGATTTGTTGTACATGAATGATAGTGTAGGATCTGGGGTGGTGGCATTGGGTAAAAAAATTGGTAGAAGAGTGAGATGAGGTATTAGGAATAGGATTTGATATGAACAATAATTATAAAAGTTATCTCCAAGTAATTTTTTCCCAAGCAAATAAATAGACCCTTGAGAAATATCAATGACAAAGTGTGAAAATTAGTGTCCAATGTTTAGCTTGGATTTAAGATATGTAGCAATTCCAGTTAAGTTTCATAGATATAGCAGATTAGGAAACAGACGGATCATACCACTATCAAGGACATAATAAATTAAAAAGTCCCTATGTTTTCCTAGGGGATTTGAATATTTACTTTGATAAGTTCCCAGGATTGGATGAAGGCTACCATAAAATGAGAACATTGTTATCTTTCTGTTTAAATGAAAACTTTCATGAGTATGGCTTAACTCTACACAAATAGTTGTTGTGACCTAATAGTTGCTGTGACCTTTTTTTCCTTGGAAAAAGTCGTAATTTTATTTCAAAAAGATGAACAAAATTAGATTCTGCACATGTATTAGGATCACTGTGATCCCTACATTGACACATATTTACTGTCCCATATTAATATCAAGTCCAAAGTTCCATACTACTTCAAAACAATGAGTCTGGCTGTTCATACAGTCCGCATTTATCCGATTACAGATAGACTACTGTATCAGACCATCACATAGCTGCTATCTACATCCGGCATATATCCATACAACTAAACAAAAACTGTTACAGAAATTAAAATAGGCGTCCATCCCTGGTCATCAAAATCTGAGCTATTGCTCAATTCCGTGCCTCTATAGCTTCATGAAATGGTCTGTGGTAATAACTGTAGGTGCCCCCAATAGAGTGAATAGTAATCCTCCAAGTGCCAAGTTCCCAGGATTGGATGAAGGCTACCATAAAATGAGAACATTGTTATCTTTCTGTTTAAATGAAAACTTTCATGAGTATGGCTTAACTCTACACAAATAGTTGTTGTGACCTAATAGTTGCTGTGACCTTTTTTTCCTTGGAAAAAGTCGTAATTTTATTTCAAAAAGATGAACAAAATTACATTCTGCACATGTATTAGGATCACTGTGATCCCTACATTGACACATATTTACTGTCCCATATTAATATCAAGTCCAAAGTTCCATACTACTTCAAAACAATGAGTCCGGTTGTTCATACAGCCCGCATTTATCTGATTACATAGACTACTGTATCAGACCATCACATAACTGCTATCTACAGCCGGCATATATCCATACAACTAAACAAAAACTGTTACAGAAATTAAAATAGGCGTCCATCCCTGGTCATCAAAATCTGAGCTATTGCTCAATTCCGTGCCTTTATAGCTTCATGAAATGGTCTGTGGTAATAACTGTAGGTGCCCCCAATAGAGTGAATAGTAATCCTCCAAGTGCCAAGTTCCCAGGATTGGATGAAGGCTACCATAAAATGAGAACATTGTTATCTTTCTGTTTAAATGAAAACTTTCATGAGTATGGCTTAACTCTACACAAATAGTTGTTGTGACCTAATAGTTGCTGTGACCTTTTTTTCCTTGGAAAAAGTCGTAATTTTATTTCAAAAAGATGAACAAAATTACATTCTGCACATGTATTAGGATCACTGTGATCCCTACATTGACACATATTTACTGTCCCATATTAATATCAAGTCCAAAGTTCCATACTACTTCAAAACAATGAGTTCAGCTGTTCATACAGCCCGCATTTATCCGATTACAGATAGACTACTGTATCAGACCATCACATAACTGCTATCTACAGCCGGCATATATCCATACAACTAAACAAAAACTGTTACAGAAATTAAAATAGGCGTCCATCCCTGGTCATCAAAATCTGAGCTATTGCTCAATTCCGTGCCTCTATAGCTTCATGAAATGGTCTGTGGTAATAACTGTAGGTGCCCCCAATAGAGTGAATAGTAATCCTCCAAGTTCCAAGTGCTAAATGTTGTTGCGTCGCTTCTTTGGAAAGCTGATCGGCCATCCCATTCCTCTCCCTGTAGACAAGTGTAAATGTAATATGATTAAATGACTGTTTTAACCGTATTACCTCCTCCAGTATAGGTATGAGTACCATCACATGACAATGAGTAATCTCCTTTGCCCAGTCAATAACTATCCTGGAGTCGCCAAATATCTGAAGAGATAGACATCCTTGTTCAAGTGCAAATAACAGCAGCAGCCTAAGAGACATAAGTTCAGCATAGTTGTTAGATCCCCTCCCCAAACCAGCCACGATATGAAAGAAATGAGACTCGGTTTTGAAAAGGACTCCACCCCCACCACACTCCAATCGATGGTCAAGAGAAGCACCATCAAAATATGCCCACGGCATGGTTTTATCGATCATTTCCTCACTCACAGGTCGAGTTCTAATCTCTTTGACAGGTGTCTTGTAGTGTTGGATAACAGCCACAGCTTGTGCCACTACAGTCTCCTTCAGAATCCTGCAATCTTGAAATATGATCTTATTTCTGGTAATCCATATGCCCCATGCGAAAATACAAGGGGAAGCCCGGATGGGAGAGAATTTTTGTAAAGTACACCACAATTGGAATGCTTCATGGACACTCGCTCCCCACCATCTCACATTTAAATCCATATATTTGCATATATCAGCCCAAACTGCCTGAGTAAACCGACAATAAACAAATAGATGATTAATGGTCTCTTCCACATCTTTACAAAGTGGACAGAACCCCGGTCCCTGGAGGAAGCGTTTTTGCAGAATGTCCCAGGTTGGAGCCTTATTTTCTAGAATAGCCCAGAAGAGTAATTTTGCTTTATTCGGACACTTTAACTTCCACGGATATTTCCACCACCACACCAATTCCCTGTTATGTGCTTCCACATTCAGCTGGATATATCCATTCCTTGGGGTGTAAATTCTAGAGGGATGGTGATCCCAGATAAGTTCATCATTCCTATTGGTCAGTCATATATACGAAAGTCTTAGGATCCGGAGAAAATCCTCCCAAACTCCTTGCATATCTTCAGGAATCTCAAGACGCTGTGCAGAGATCCACCCCTGATGCCAAAGAGTAGATGATCCCGGATCCTCTACATCATCCAGAAAATGGCAACCTCTAGCTGCCAAGAAGTTCCTCAAGTCCACAGGCATGACATGACCTCCCCTACAGCCAACCCAAGGGTCCATTCCAATACGAGTGAGTCGCCCATTTCCTATCCTCCACACTAATCCAGAGCCGACCAAAGGAAAATGCTGCACCACCGCTTTCCAGACCACAGAGAAATTTGCTTAACTCTACACAAATAAAATCTATTGCTTAAATGCTATAGTACCGTGCTTGGAGATGTGAATCAAATTGCAAGTTAAGTCACCATTTTCTCCTTATTTTGCAAATAAACCTCAAGTGTTTTATTGACTAAATGATCTTGGATATGTTTCTGATGTTCTTTCATATCTGCATACAAAATTATCTCCTTTTTCCTAGGCAGGGACTCTTCAACCTTTTCCTTCAGCCTTCTGAGAAGAAATGGTCTAAGAATCAAATTAAGCTTTGAAATTACCTAGAAAAGTACTTCTTATCAATTTAAACAAGGGAATTTCTTTACCTAGATGGGAATTTGATGTGGGTACCTGAAAAAGGGAATCTCTTTACAATTTATTTATTTATGAATTTTCTAGTTTTCAAATTTTATTTTAAGACGAACAAATATAACTTGATATTAATCAATGGATTTCAGTCTAATTTCCCTCAGTTATTAGAAGCAAGAGCTAACAGGAATGAGTGCGACAAATGACCAATAAGGATAGGAAACTCAGGATAGACTTCTTAATAAACTGTAAGAAATAGGTCTAATGGCAGCATTATATTCCTAGAAATGGAAGCAAAAAGTAAGATCTGCTCTTTGTTATGAAAAAAACCTGGTCAATGCTTTTTTCACTGCTAGGATACTACACTTTTCTGAACATATAGAATCTGAGATCTCTTTATTGAGAAGTTTTATGAGTTAGTGGGGATTTATGTTCTGTTAGGGATTGTGTGGCCATTTAGGGTTAGTTCAGTGGTCTTTGCTCATGTTTATCTATTATTATTTTCTGAAGTAAAAAAGGAGAAATAATGTTGGAATCCTGGAACCAATAGGTTTTGGTAGTTTTGTGAATTTTTTAGAAATTGCTAGGAGTTTTTTAAAACAATGATAAATTGTTGAGTAGTTTCCATATGTTTGGAAACGTTGCTGAGGTAGTTTGTAGTGGTTTGACATATTTCAAAATTTGGCTATGGTCTCAAGGTACGTAGTTTCATTATGCAATCTATATCCTATTTGGGTTGCAAAAAGAAGGAATATTGAAAGGAGTCTATGATGTTGAACATGTATTGGAATGAATGTGGGGCAAGTAATGCACTTGAGCCTTGATTTTAGGTTTGATCAATTTCGAAAAATTAGATTTAGTCTTGTACTATTTTCTATTAATAAATTGTCATCAGTTTGCAATGAAGTTAGGTAACACCAACTACAATTGAAGTCACACAATGATCTCATTCTTAGATATGGGTATAGCACCTTATGCATAGTTACTTGACTCTTATGAGCTTGAGTCAAGTCTTCCAAGTTTAATTTGGTCTTGGTTCATATGCACAATTTTGTTGAGTCTAGAGAGCCATAGGATTGTTTGATTATATTTTTCAAAAATATTTTTAAAACACATCCTTTTATCAAAATTTCTTCAAAGTGGCTACTCTCCTGACCCGCCAGTCACGGCGGCAGCGAGGTGAGTTCATCAGGAGCACAAGGGACCCCATCACCACAACCTTAGGAAAATTTTTATTGTGGTGTGTTGTTTGTTCCCTGTTGTTCTAGTGGCCCCTAGGTTAATCACTTAGTATATTTTTGGTGCAATTGTGGAGGACCAACCTCCTCGTAGGGAATTGCAGTTGTACTAATTTTATATCATTTTTCTCATGCAGGCCTCCTTCTAGTTTCTATATTGATTTGGAATATCAATTGTGGAACATTAAGTAAGAAACAAGATGTCAAAAATGGATCATGGAGAGAAAAATAAAACATTAAGACAAAAGGATGTAATGTCATATTTTCAAAAACATCAATCCAATCATCCACATCATATTCATGGTTCAAGCTCTCTTGAGCAAGGTATTGGTGAGAGAGATGTCAACACTTTGGAGGATGCATCTGCAAAACATACAATGGATGGTAGAATACATTCCTCTAGTGATCAAAGTGAGGCAAATGCATTTTCATCATAAATTGGTAGCTCAAATGTTGAAGATTTTTCCTTGCAAGGTGACATAGACCATTCACTGAAGAGGAAAAAAGGCCGATGGGACTTCGGGAGACAATTCCAATCTGATTGGGTATCAAGATTCCCATTTATTGAACCGATACCTGCAACAAATAAGAATGAGACCTCACGAGAAGTTAAATGCATTTCATGTAGTTGGAAACTTGGCAAGGTAGTGAAATTGCAAATGAAGCTGGACATAATAGAGAAGCATGTTGGGAAGGTGTATGATAAGAAAACTGGAAATGATGAGAAGAAATCTACTGCTAGATGGAAATCTGATAGCCGACATCTCCAATATGAAGAGGAATACAATAAATACTTAATAAATAAGAGAAAACTAGATGAAAGTGGAGGAACCATCACTTCTCAATTCGAAAAGATGATGGAAAAATTTTTGTTATCGAAGTCGATACAATTAAGCACTGTATTTCACATCCTATCCAATGGTCGTCCTATGACAGATTATCCAAAAATGATGAAATATCTATCTTTTATTCAAGTGCCAAATTTTCCATCTTCTCATTGGTCTTTAACGAGTGGTTGGGAATGGGGAAAATATCTAGCTCAAGTAGAAAAGGATGATATGAAAGAGAAGATTGTGAATGCAACATTTTTGTCACTGTCCTTGGATGAAGTTACAGCTGTTGATAATACTGCATGGATTTGCATGAGCATTTATACAGTCAATTACCATATTAGGAATTCCTAGGCTACTTGGAATTCATAAAATGAGCAAAATTTCTACAGCAGAAAACATTTATGAACTTGTTATTAATACTTTGAAGGAAACTGGTGGTATGGATCATTCAATGATCGCAAAAAAGTTGGTATGCGTTGGAGCAGATGGGGCATCAGTAATGCAGGGACAAAGGAACGGCCTTTGTGCTAGACTACAACTCTCAGCTTCACCATATATGATTGGTATTCATTGTATGGCTCACAGAATGAATCTTGCATTTAAAATAGTGAGCAACTTTCCATTGGTTTCAAAAGTTGAATATCTTGTACGTGAGGTTCATGCATACTTTTGTCGGAGTCCCAAACGGTTTTCAGAGTTTAAAAAATTTGCTGACGGTGTTACAAATGGAAACAAACTATTAAAAGATGTTGATACAAGATGGATCTCACTGAAGGGACCAGCTCAAAGACTATTCGATGAATATGCATCCTTGGTAGGGGTGATGTATGAACATCGCCTAAGTGTAGAAAAAGCTCAAACTCTTCTCTTTCTATTAACTGATATAGAGACATATTTAACATTGGCTAGATTTCTTCCTCTGCTTCATGAAATGAATAGCCTCGTGAAGATGTCTCAGAGTCGCACGATGTATATTGCTGAATACACAAATGCTAGAAAACTAGCATGCCTTGCATTAGATAATTTGTATATGATGGCAGATTCTTTAACAGGTCTAGCATTTACAAATTGGGCTAAGATAATCAATATTGAAAATGATGAAAATTTATTGAAGTTTGATGAAAAAGGGTTTCTATGTATGGCAGTGCGTGGGTATATGGTTCCTTTTTATTATAATGACAAAATAGGAAGAACCACCAAAGAGTGCCCTATGTCAAGAGAACAATTTGACAATGTTGTGATTTCAGTGAGGTGCAGCTTGATAGAAATTGCAAAATCACTATCATCAGAGATAAGAGAACGATTTCCTCGAGATGAATTGTTGGAGGCCATGTCTGTGGTATACCCTCAATATTGGAACCATCGTCAATGTTCAGAAACTATAAAGGTTGACTTTATAGCTAAAATCAAGATTTTGCAAAGCCATTTTTGTCGAGAGACCGAGATACAAGGAGAACATATTCAAGGTATTTTAGATGGAAAAAAATTGAAAGATCAAGCCCAATGCTTTGCTGATACAATGTGGGAGCAATTTTCTAAGTTGGATAATGCTCTAGAATATGGTGCAATTACAAAATTGTGGACTACACTCAGTGGTAGTGAATTTCTACTGCAAAATATGTCAGAGTATTTCAAATTAGTAGATTTATGTCAAACCATGATTTTGGGATCAGTGGAGGATGAGAGAATGTTTAGTGCATTAACATTTTTGAATTCAAAGTTGAGGAATAAGCTTGATAAAAATGTGGATACATGCTTAAGATTATATGTAACAAAGTATGAGGTTGACAATTTTCCATATGAAAGAGCAGTAGCTCTCTGGCGATCAAATTGTGAAAGAAGGGGAGAAAACAATCTGGCAAATTTATCTAATGAATTTGATATGGAACATAATGTTGTTGAGGATCATAATGACGGCTCATTCGAAGAAGGTCATGTTCAGAGTGCTGAAAATGAGGACCAGTCCCAGAATGTGAATTGGGAAATGGATTTCACCTAAGATTGTATATGATCCAATACACATGAGAGACTCTTGAGTCTTATTTTGGTATAGGTGTTCCATGGACCCTTGCGGATGATCATTATATGTAAATTTGAGCTAGCATTTTAATTAAAAATAGATTCTACATTGTACTTTTTTGTTATAACATTGATGATATGACATACATTTCCTTGATGCAGTTTATTTTAAGATTGATGTTTTTATATGTATCTTTTACATTGTCTCTTTTTTTATGTGATAGGAAATGACACTGGAATTTGACAAAGCTAGGCCTAGGAGCTATCTCTTCACATAGATAGTGTCCTGACATTGAAGGATAAATAACTAATTTGACTACACTTTCGCTAAGCAAGAATGAGCTCATTCAAGTACATGAAACCATGTTGGTGTTTATCTCAAATATTTTGTGCAAATTTTTATGGTTTGTTTATTGCTTTTATTTGAAACATTTTGTCGATTTGTGGAGTTTGCATGTATTTTGGTTAATTATTGTGTTAGACCCTTGAATGCTTCTAGTTCTCATTTGATGCTTGATTTAACCCTTTGTTGTAGCTTGAATCAATATTAGATTTAGTTGATTTCCATTGATTTAGGGTTCGAGAAAATAAGTTTTTATTACCTTTTATTTGCATGAATTAATTGTCTTCACTTTTTCGATTTGTTTATGCTGATTGTATATTTTCTTTGTAAATACTTATCGTTATTCAGAAAAATAAATGAGCTCTACATAGCTAAGCGAAGAGAAAAATGGTCTATGCACTAGGTTCCTATGCATTGATCATAGGAGACCTATTGGCACGAGACCAACATTCCTCTAGTCCAATTGGCTCAAAATTTTCCTAGCCTCCATGGGCATAATTGGCTAGTGAAGGCCAAAATGATGCATAATGTCTGATTCTATTAGTTTATCGGTTTGTCAAGGTCCAAGTCCCCACATGTCATGGAAACTCTAATCAATAGAAAAAAACAATTTGTAATAAAAGCTCTAACATGGGTTATAATAACATCTACACACCAATATCAACAAAAAATACAACATCTACAATCAAAATCAACTACTAGACACATTTAGATATGGTATCAACAAATGGTATAACATTTAGATATGGTACTAGTGTTGAGGAATTTAGATGGAAAAAAGTTACATTGTCCAAAAGTATGACACAACAATAAGATAGCCCCCAATAGTCGACACTACAGGATGCCAACAAAATCACTATAATGTTATTCAAAGTATGTGCCAAGAAAAATACTTAAGGAACTTGCCTAGCTTAAAACCTATGTACAAACTTGCCTTGAAGTATCAAAAACAGTCTAGGGTAGCCACACAATCTATTGAAGGATAGTCTGTGGGTGCAATTCCTTTGTTGATTTAAGCAATTCAAAAAAGTCATCTCCCAAGACTATTAAAGAAGAAAAAGAAGAAATCTATAATAATTGCAGGGAGGACTACAAATAGATTCTAGAAACTCAAGTCGTAGAGGAAAAAATTGTAAGTAAGAAGAAGATGCAATGCTAACGTCATCAGAGCTATGAATGACAATCTCCACCCGAAGAACCCCTCTGATAATGTTCCTCCCTGCCATGTCCATGTTGAGCACATCTTGAAAGCATTGCATTCAATGAGGCTGTATTTCGCTTTGGCACTTGGCCAAACACTTTATGTGCATCCTCCAAACACCCACATTTAGAATACATGTCTCCAAGATCTACTCGGCTTTGCTTGGATATCAAGGCTTCATTAAGGCCACCACCATTTGGTATTGAGACCAAAACTTGAAATAGAGCAATTGAACTCAACATTTGAAGAAGCCTTGAACTCATAATTAACAAGCAGACTGTCATTCAATGTGTTTTATAGATCAATGAAAGATTCGCCAAATTTTTACAATATTTTATAATTCAGTGAAATATTCGCCAAATTTTTACAATATTTTATAATTTAGTGAAATATTCGTCAACTTTTTACAATATTTTATAATTCAGTAAAATATTCGCCAAGATTTTACAATATCTTATAATTTAGTGAAAGATTCACCAAGATTTTACAATATCATATAATAAAATGAAAGATTCGCCAAAATATTATATATACATATTATATTATTGATAAAATCGCTTTCAAATTTTCCTATATATCGGGGAGATTCGCCAATTTTTTTACCATATAAATTTGTGGGGGTTCTTAAAATCATCCCTGGTTGGAAGGGTCTTTCTTATAAAGTCTAATGTTGGAAGAAATCTTTTTTCTAATGTAGCAAGCTATCCCTCCAATCCCTCTACGAGAGGATCGTTTGTTCCAAGCAGACCAAAGGATAAAACTCTCTATGTTAGGGACCTTAGATTCTTTGTGCTCCCAAGTTTCAATGAGTAATAATATCAATGTCATCATGGATCCAACTCAACTTGGGGCCTCTATTCCATGGGAAGCCCCGACAGTTCCTAGAGAGGATCCAGAGAGTGTTGAATTGCTATTTAGTGGTATCTTTTGGGTTTCGATCCTGAATGACTGCTTTCGTATTTCTAATTATTTCCACATTCCTTGTTTCCTAGCTTCTTTAACCTTTTGAACTTCTTTTCCTAGTTCAGCTTGGTCTTCTGGGATGAGGTCTTCATTTATGAATATTCATGATCCCTTTAGACATGAAGTTTTATTGAGTATCCTGAATTTATGGTCCTTAGAGATGATCTTAACCCTTATTAGTCTACGCTTTGCTTCTATGACACAAGTTGTTAGGATTTGTAACATGTTATCTAGTTCTTTCTTGACTATGACTAGCGTGTCCTCTTCTTCTTCTTCTTTTAAACCAAAAATTATGAGGTTCAATTATCTTTTGTTGCGCTCGTGTTCTAATGATAATATTTTAGTGTCTAAGTGACCTTCTGGACTATTCAGTGTCAATTTTTTTGTTACTTTTTCCTCAAGCTCTTTAACCATGTCCTTTAGTTTAAGGGTTTCTGAAGCATTCACATCTCCTTGCGGGGTTGATTGCTTGGTTTCTTGGCTTTGACTTTCCATAATTTTTAATTTAGTGTCTATCAGTATTTGAATCTTATCTTCAAAAGGTTCCAATTTTTTATTGATCAGGAGAGCAAGTTTGTTTTCAAGCATGGCTGCGAATTTATTATCAAGTATGGTTGTAAGTTTATTTTCGAACATGGTTGCAATTTTATTATAAGCATAGCTGGTCGTAAGTTTATTTTCGATTAGAGTTACAAGTTTATTTTCAAGCATGGTTTCTATGTGTGTTTGAAGTTTGACATCTCTTTCTTCTTTATTTTTTTCTAAGGATTCGATACGGTCACCAAGTCTTTGTAGGGTGATCGTACTAGGTCTCCCTTTAGCAGTTTTTGGGATATGCGGTGAATTATTCATCATTGGGTGATATATATATATAACAGAAAACAAGTAGAGAAAAGGAAGAAGAATAAAAAGAACTTGTGCACCTGATTTTTCAAAGTTTTTGTTGCTTCCTTGCTTCCGAAAAGTTTCATAGTTCAATAGAGAGAAGCTCTGAAATTTATAGATAAGTTCGCTTCGAGAAGTGTGAACCATATCCGCAGATGTTTCAGATGTCCACCAATATTAAAAGACTTGCTTCTTCTGAACGCCTCTAGGTTGAGCAGGGATAAGTTTTGAAGTTTACTCCAGTTGTTTTCAAGATGGTTCACTTCAATCCTTCGAACTCAAATAGAGATCAAATTTGAATTCAAATGGTCGCAAGTGAGATGGTAGGGTTCACAAGTAAAGATGGCAGCATGCAATGGTTCTCTTCCCCTTGGAATCCTACCTCACGGCCAGAGAATGATCCACCGTAAAGATAAGAATAACCCTAGATGCAGGTTCTGTAATCGCCTGAATATTCACAGAGAGAGCCCAGAGTTTGCATTCAGGTTTCTGTAATCGACTGAATATTCGCAGAGAGAGCCCGGAGTTTGAATGCAAGATAGCTTGAACACCTGAGGCTTGAATGCTATAGCCTGAAGCTTGAACCCTGGCATACCTCACTCATAATTGCTGAATGTGATAGATAGCTACGAGCCCTAGCTTGAATGCGAACCACATCGATGCGTGCGAGCCGCAGAGATGGATTGAATGCGAGGAGCCCACCACATAAATGTGTGCAAGCCGCAAACATGGATTGAATGCGAGCCACAGAGATGGCTTGAATGTGTGCAAGCCGCACTGATAAGATATCAAAAATTAAGATTAGATGGCTTGAATGCAAGCCGTAGAGATGGCTTGAATGCGAGCCATCTCTAATTTAGAATATGATTTATTATAATGTGGTATTATAACTTTGTTATAATGAATAAAATTGTTATAAAAGTTTATAATTTTAACTAATATATTTATGATCAATAAATAAAAATTTTAGTTTTTAATGTTTATAGATTTAACTTTTAGTTAAATTAAGCTAAACTAATATTTTGATGCTTAATTTATTTAATATTTATTTGTTTAAATTTTAACTTATAGTTATAGAAATAAATTTAAAATTTATTTAGTAAATATAGTTAGATTGAGTTTTAATGAATAGAGATTGAAATTATATATATATATATAATCACTAATATGAACTTATTTATATAAGTTTAACCTAAGGTTATAATTAAAAATTAAACTATTTTACTTTATTTTATTTATTAGTACTTTATTGTAATACATGTATGTATTAAAAGTACAACATTTTAAGTCATATCAAGAGGATTTTTATTATTTTTATTTCTAGACATCTTTTCAGTTTAACTCAATCATAGTTACATAGATAGTAGTGCAAGAGGTGAGTTGCAAATATATCTTGTCCAAAAAATCACTAACTTGTATTATTTTATTATATCTCTTATGAAGCTTATTTTAAACATCAAAATTCCCCTAATGATTAGGTTAGGGGAATTTTGAGGTCAAAAATAAGCTTCAAAACAAGAAATGTACTATCAAAATCAACTTTAAAAGAACCAATCACATTCTAGAAAATGACATCATCATTTATGGTTGAGGTGACATTGGTTGAGCTAAAAATAGATATTTGTCAAATTCTAAATGGTGAATGAAAAACCATAGTTAATCACATCAATATTATAAGTAAAATATTTATGTTGAAAAAAGTATTCATAGATTATTTTTTAATATAACATAAATGTACTAAAATACTTTTAAAAAATACTTTATATTTTATATTTCAAAATAAATTCATATTCAAAGTAAACTTACTTTTCAATATATATTAAATTATTTTTTATAAATACATAATATTTTTTATAATATAAATACGTAAATTCTCTTTCCAAATCTTAAAAAATAAATACTTTATCTTATTTTATAAAAAAGGCTTGGGTAACCTATTAATTTCATAAAAATAAAAAACATAAGTACTCATATAATGAGAACAACGCATTTTACTATTATTAATTATAATATAATGGTGATCAAATCCAAATAATTTTATAAGAAACAATGTATTTTACATGCATTTATATAATGATGATATAACACATTATTTAATTACTAGTTATATTAGTTAGTATGGAAATATATTATATAATATATTAAATTATAATTATTTATTGATAAATATAATTAAATTTATACTAATTGAATATAAATATAATATATTAATTTAATGGTAATTATATTGATTAATTTAATGTAAATTAAATTTAAATAATAGTTAGTAAATTATTTCGTAAGTATTGAATATTTAAATGATGATGATGATTAAGGTTCATTGAGACCAATTTTAGTTTATTAGACTTTAAATATAAATTGAATTGACATAAATATATGATTGATTTTTATTTTTAATAAATCTAATTTATATTTGTATAGTAGGTATATTCTCTTAAAAGCTAATTATTAATGACAATTTATTTATATAAATATAATTTAGGTTCAAAATTCAAAATTATGAATATATAGTCTCAAAAGATATTTTAAATATCAAATAAGTGAATTATCTTTAAAAAATTATTTATATTTACGAGTACTTTACTCTATAATTCCAATCATTATATGATATAAAAAAAAGTAATTTATGTATTCAAAAAAATACTCCTATTTCTTGTCATATTAGATAGGAATTTTTAGTAATAGACTTTTTTTTCAATTTAACTTAACTATAGTTACATTGATTTTAGTGTAAGATGTGAGTTGTAAATATACCTTCCCCACAAAATGTCTAACTTATAATATTGTAATATCTCTTATGAGGCTCATTTTAGAACTCAAAATTCCCCTAATAGGCTTTACATTCTTCTAGTTAAATTGCAACAATCAATTCGCTTACCTCACATGTGTTTGAATCACTAGCACACACAAAGGGACCTAGAAGCTCTCTCATTCCAAGTATGCTTTTCACCTCTCACTTCTTGCGAGCTTGGTGAATAAAAAAGGAAGGGAAGTGTGAAATACCTCCCTTACACTCAATAAGTGAATCAAGACCCTTAAAATCAGATTTGTAAATTTCCAACCAACTAAAATCCTCCACGGGAGGTCACAAAATAATATTTTAGTTAGGTAGGATTGATTGGGATAGGAATCCATTAATGCCCGCCAATCTAGTTTCATTAGTGATATTTTGAAATATAGCATTGTTGACTTATAGGGTACTATCAAAATCCTATTATCAGCATGTGTTAAAATAAAATCCGGATAAAAAGTGTGCCATACCCAAGGAGGTCAAAGACGAGGTATAGTTTCCCTTCCCTCTCAAAAGAGCCACTCAGCTTTTTGTGGAAGCGACACTATACCACCCAGGAAGAGCCACTTTTCCACACTTGACACAAGGTATCTTAGTGTCCAAACTTAAGACATCACCAAGGAGCAATTGTGAGTGCAATTGACTCTTGAAGTCAGTTATTGCCATTGGAAAGTGTTTCCAAGTCTTCTTGATTGGGACATTTCCCCCATCATCGATAGAATTGGATCTTTCTTACCTTCACTATCCAATTGGCGTGTGGATCTCATTGTCACTATCAATTGTGCTTTTGTAAATCCTAGTTACATTTGAGAGGAAGGACAGTAGGCCTTTTAGGGAATTTACACTTATTTTATTTTTTACAAGTTCACTAACTCATAATTAAAATGAACCAAATGCGAGAACTCTTGCACTAAAACGAACTTTGCACATCTCACTCATTTGTTGCACCATATTGCATCTGTTGTGGTTTCCATATTTTTACATTTATTTAATTGTGTTTAATTCCACCATAACTCTCACTTGACACTAAGCTTTCACCATTGAGGAACAAAACAACCACCTAAGGCAGTCCTGAATATTGCAATGTCGATCCCCTCTCTTTAGGGGTTTTTTACACTTTCTTCCCGTGGTTCTATCCAGCGCCGCTCCCAGGCCACATTGATAGGATCATCGGGGCAAGTACACTCCTTACTCTAATCCTTTTCTCCTCTCAAAAAAAGTATAGATCCTTCTACCTCATCCTCTACCAGAAGAGGTTCTCCTTCATTTTATCCCCTTAGAGAGAATTTAGATCCCTTTACCTCTAATCCTCTCGGACAAGCCCCTCCTTTGTCTTATCGATGTGGAAATCCTTTGGTATGTTTTGAACCTTCATCTCTCATAGGAGGTCATTCATTATTTTCAACAACACCTTGGTCTCCACCTCTCGGAAACCACACACAAATGGTAGGACTAAATCCTAACCTACCTTTCATTGCTAGCCTAAATCTCTCATATTTGGCCAAACTTATCAATGACCCTATTGCACATGATCCATTATGGCCAGCTATGTCAGATAAACTTCCCTCTAATAATCCTAAATTCTAATGGAAGCAGGGGGGTGATCACGCCAACCATGTCATGTCCTTCCACTTATGGTGTTCTTCCAATAACATAGTGGAGGATTCAATGAGGCTTCGCCTCTTTCAGTGCACCCTCACTGGGACGATATCCAAATGGTATGTGAACTTAGCAATATCGTCACATGCCACCTTCACAACATTTTCCACTGGATTTCTCGCATACTTCCAACTTTTGATTCCCCGTGACCTTGGTCTTGAAATCCTCACATAATTTCAAGAAAACACATCTACACACATTGCAGACCATATCCATGAGTGGCGTAGACATTGGACATTGTGTAAGATCAAAATAAAACCACCATTCTTGTTGGATTGGTTCATTAAATCATTCCAACTATCCATTGCAAAATATTAAGCTACATCTATGCTGCAAAATGAGGAAGATGCCATCCTTAAGGCCCAACATTTCGATCTTATCTATGCACAATCTGGATACCTATACATCATCCTTCCATATTCCCCTTATCATCAATCGTTGGATCCTACACCTGCGGGTTTGTCACACTTGGTGGATGGGCTTATTGGTTCCATTTCACACCAAGGAAAGGTTCCTCCTCCTACTCTAACACCATTCAATATTTCCCCTCAATACCCACACATTCCTCCTGTGATGGAACCCCCTACTCCTGTACCAATTCCTCTAATTGGTTAGTTACAATACGCACCCTATAGTCCTACTTATATGAATGTCAACCAATCCACAGCGGTACCTCAACCATAAATGGCACAATCCATTCCTACATCTACATCGTATGGAGCACAACCCACATGTATCCCACCACCAAGTTATAACCCTTACTACCTATTTCCATATCCTATTGGTTCGACCCCCACACCTCACATGGTGGTCAATCTTGTTCAATCTTCTTTCGCACAACAAGCTCAACAGTTTGAGCAGTTGAACACCGCAAATCCTCAGAACCCTCAAAATCAAGGGAAGAAGAAGGGAAATAATAAACAAAACCAACAACAGCGGAAAATGGGAAACCCCCCTCCCCAACAGAACCAGAATGCGGGGGCAAACAACCCCCCTAGACAAGGGAAGAACGCAAGCCTAAGGACCAATTACTCTTGGTACATTTGCAGAGAATATGGTCATTACACTCACTATTTCCCCCTTATCCCCGACTTCCAATAGCTGGTGGAATCCAAGAATAAGACAATGGTAAATCCTCCTCAGGATCCCAATCCTACACAACCACAAAATGTTGTCTTAAAACAGCCCTTTTCCACACAAGGGGTCGTTACGCAACAGCAGGATCCCCACCCCTCAAGCGATGGCTCCTTCCAAAATTTCTACATGCTGGATGTTAACCTCAAAACTAGAGTCGAAGGTTATGATTGTCCTGAAGCCCCCCAAGTGGAAAATGTCCCTATCCCCTCGGGAGGGCTTGAAGGGGGGGGGGAATTTGCAAATCCCACACCCAACCGCTAAGTAGATCACACACATCTCGAAGGTACCACTTAGGCGCATCCCTAATAACCCCCACATGAAAGCCGTCCACAATTACAGCATTGTAGATGACTTGGCTCAGTCACCCGCGGCTATGTCCATGTTAGAGGTGGTACATTAAAACCCAACCCAACGAAATGTATTAGTAAACGCACTCAGTGCCATCGAACTTTCCAATTCACACCTCCTAACATTCGATCTTGACAAAGGTGAATCACGCCTACCCTTGTCATATGCATTCCAAGTCCCCATTAACATCAAAAACATTATGATCCATCGATGTATTATCGATGAAGGCGCATCCACATGCGTCATGTCCTCTAATGTTTGGAAGCGATTGGGAACACCGAAGTTAGTCCCCTCATCTATCACTCTTCGTGATTATGATGGGAGACCATCCCAACCAAGAGGTTTGTACTAGAATGTCCCTATTGAGCTAAGGGGTAAGATGGTCACGGTCGATATCGAGGTAATCGATGCCAACTTGACTACAAAATCCTCTTGGTGCGTAGTTACATGTACGTCATGAAGGCGGTATCCTCCTCAGTCTTTCATATGATGACGTTTCCCTTTAATTGGAAAATAGTCACCCTCAACCAACTCAACTACTATAATCCCAATACCAACACCAATCCTAACAACATCTTACCCACTATCACTAGGACAAATCAACCCCCCATGTTGATATTTCCCCTAGCATGTACAAGGACTCTAAATTGATAGGGGTGTACTATGGCCCACCACCTAATATCCCCACGTCCACCGATGGCCTGATGTGCACAATTCTCACCACTGAAAATGAGCCCACCTTCCCCTCAACACCATCATCAGCACCGCCATTGAGCCATGGCGTTGAATAAACATTGAGTCCATCAATACCTCTTATTTTTTAAATACCATTCTTGTACCCTCCCACCACAGTATAAGGGACACCAGTTATGGATCATTTAACTCTACCTGGATTCACTTTGGGTATACATGTATGGTAACTTACACGACCATACCCAAATATGGCTTCTAAGCCAGTAGCCCATTATGAGTTTGTCCATGTCTCTACTATTACGCCTTCATGACCGGTTATGCCATCTATACATCCAGTCGAATCTATGATATTTGCAACTAAACCATTGTCGGTAGTCACTAAAACCACCACTGGGGGCATGAAACAACCTAATTTGAAAATCCCCCTCCTACTAAACTATGTACCCGACTCATTAGGGTTCATTAAGCCTAAATCAAAGGGCATCAACCAATAATAGTTAAAATCCCCAGTAATGACCAATACTCCCACATAGAGGGTAACTCCACCATGTGCTCTCTATGGAAAACCCATGCAACTAACTTAAGCCCCACCCTGCTGAAGCTTCGGAATTTTCTCAGTACCCCTGTTAGCGTGACACATGCTCCACCGACAGTAGCACGGTGCACCTCATATGTTCCCAACCCTAAGTCCAAATCACTGCGTACCAACCATGAATGTTTGATTTTCTCATAGTTTGAGAATTATACACACCATTGTCCTAATCTCCCTCGATTTCAGTATGCCTTGGTGACTGTAATGCCTTTATTGGCATTATAAATTTTAATGTAATTAAAATTAGATTTTGTGACTAAACAACAAATAATCAAAGTGTAACCATAACAACATATAAGCAAAATATAAGCATTTTGCAATAGCATCAAATAACTTAGAATATTTAAAACTTCATTGGTGATTCACACAACATAAATTAACATCATAAATCATGTAGCAATAGCATCATATGATAATTTTACAACAACATATAAACAATTTAAAATCACAAGAAAAATACCTCGTTTATAAGAATGGTGATGGAGTCCAAACTGAGCAAGCTTTCCTCTTCTTCTCCTCGAGTTGCTTCCATCTTTATTGCCCAAAGCGGGACCACGGTTTTACCTCCCAGCCAACTAGGGGCCTAGCCGGCTCCCTAGCCCCAGGAAACCATTGAACGGTCCCATCCAAATGACCTCCTGGCCCTCCGTGCCCGAGACCCCCGGAGAACAGAACAGTGATGCACCAGTAGGCTATGTATCAAATCTTCCAAGAGTTCGCAAACTCTTCCAACTCTTCAAAACTTCTCATACCCCAAAATTCTCCATCCTAGAATACTCTCACCAAAATAATCTTCAAGAGAAAAAGAGCCTCCCTCCTTCCACTCTCAAGTCTCATATTTATATCCAAAAATCCTCATCCATCAATAAATTCCCATAAATAATAGTCATCCATCAATAAATTCATTTTCTCCAAATAAATAGAAATTTGATTTAAATAATTAAAATATTAATAAACATGGTTGCAAAGTCTCACTTATCATGCTTCTATATTAATGCAACTATGACAACCAATTTCTAAAAATTTGTGCAAATCCTATCTATCCATTTATTTATATTATCCTTTCATTCATAAGTCAAATAAGATATTTTAATATACTATATTATATTATGACATATTTTATATTATATGTATATAATTATATATGTTATTTAATAATCCAATCAATTTATATAAATCTAAATCATTTTAAACAAGTCAACAAACTCATACTTTCAACACACAAGTAATGCTTTCATCTATTCGTCAACCAAGTTACTAATAGATAATATAACCATATTAACTTATTCATCGATCGACCAATCATAGTAATGTAATCACGAATTGACGTATGCGTGGCCAGTGCACACATCTTAACCGTGCGTACTAATAATCACATTTAATGCTCCTAATAAATCATTATTACATCCTCTCAAACAACATATAGAAGAACAATTAAACACTGCATCATTCATCATTCATAATCATTCATACATAAACAATAAGACAAAATTAGATAAACATAATGGTGAAACCAAACATATAATCATGGTGGTTAATAACAATCAAGAACACCATCCAATCCATCATTGATACCATCCATCTCATCAGTAATCCAGCCCCTAAATCACCACTACTTCCATCTCCTGACCTCACCATCCCGTCCTCTGCTGCAATATACTGTGGCGTCGACTGCACGACCTAACCACATATCGAACCCGTATGCGGAAGTGTCGATCGACCACATCGACCAAGCTTCCCCAGCAGGCATCCGCAAGTCGTCATCACATGTCTTGGGGATTGCGCTACACAAACCTCCCACGACTCCAAGTTTCGGGGGATAAACGGTGGAAATTTCATCCACCCCACCTAATAGTACTAGGGTCAACACCCTACATCAACCATACTGTGCCATCACTGTTCTAAGGGGTCCCGTCATTGAAAAACCACTTTGGGCAAGTATCAATGCCTGTCAAAACTCACACTCACCCACACGTCATAGAAATATTGGAATTCACAATTAAATAGCATGGAATTTGATATAACATCATTATACTCATGATGTTCAAGACATCTCGTGCCCTTTGGAAATATAGGAATCCACCTATCTCATAGCCAATCAACAAGTGGAATAGTTCATCATTAACATGAAACATATATATAGCCATAACCAACTCTTTCAAGTGCCAATCCATATCACTAATATGACATTTACAAGTACTCATGTAAGTTATTTTTGCAAACAACTAAATTAGCATTCTACATATGGATATTCTACATTCAATTTTGCATGTTCAAATGAAATAACATATTCATTGTCATTAATAAATTAAAACAATATTTCGAATTACCATACATGCCTCAGAGGAGTCCACATGTCCACATAACAAGCATCTTGATCAATCTATCTTAGTAAAACAGATAATAAGCAAATGCATTGCTAAGCTAATTCACATTAGAGTTTTTAATTATCGATTGTCAAGATATGGGGCGTTACATGCACCCACCCTTTAAGAAACTTCGTCCTGAAGTTATGGTCATTCAGAATTTTAAGAAAATCTCGATACCATATCTCTATTCCTCCTGATTAAAATACCTTAGCCATGCTAGTACCATGAGACCTTCACACGATCAACATGTTGTTATTATATAATGTTACCTCTTCCATCACATAAGATGTGTTCTCAAGTTACACTTTACATGTTATACACAATTGATCTAACTTCATCAAGGTTTATCACTTCATTTAGTCCTATTTAGTTAACATATAATCATAATTTGTTGTTGTTTTCTATATCATAGTTCATAAGAAGACCTTGTCTCCCATATCACATTCCCTTAGGTTCAAGGTGTATTGTTATGACTCATTTATGGATTTTTAGCTACAATGAATCTTTTCCTAATAATCAGTAATTACCTTCTCATTATTATATTCAATTCGACTCAAATCTCAACAGTATCCTGAATGATGTGCTATATAATAATCTGGATAGCGCCATGTCTATCAATGAGTACACCTCACCAATTAACACTTGGCAAAGGAGAATTGCGACACACGAGTCTCATGTTATGTAGAAAATACTTCCACTTTCCATTTTACACATAGATCACTTCCAACCCTTATAGTCTTAACTAATTTGTCTAATAGTGTGATTAAATCATGAACGTCGTGAATCTCGACCCACATATATACATAGGTACATCATATAGCTATATGTTATATGACAAAGCTTCTACATCATAAACCCTACCTTAGTATATTTTCACGATGGGAAGGGTGCTACTTTACTTAATGCAATTAATCAGATATTTATATATACCAGGATGCATATGACTAGGCATGCGCTACACATACTCATCCTACTTATTTATTCGATGGTTTTGTAAGGATACTTATACTTTTCCATAAATAAATTCTTTTGCAATTATATAATTGAACCGCACACAATACTCACCACTTATGGCCTCTATTCAATCACTTACAATGAAGGAAGTCCATATGTAAGATGAAGATTCCTCTTACTCATGGGTAGGTTTAGAAAATTATGTTCCATTAATGTTTAACATTTACCATTGGTTTATTTATTAATAAGGAAGACTTCCAAGGTGAATAGTATAGTTGCTCTACTAAATATGCATCCCTGCTTGTTAATTTATTAACTAAATCATAAGTTGTTGTCACTTTTGTTTTTTGTTTGTTTAACAAGTGTTGATACTCTAGATGATGCTAACTAATTATTTAAATAATGCCCCTAGCCATAATAGTATTACAAAACTTGCATAGGCTTACAACTTACCTTCACTCGGGATCCATCAATAGATTATCTATAATATTACTTGTAATTATTACACTTAGAATTACCCATTCTTAATATCTTCCTCTTTCCTAGTCATTCTTTGTAACAATTTATCTATACCTTATCCTTACATCATAATAACAACATGATCTCTAGTCAGTGTACATTTCTTTGGACATCTTATGCTTTTATTCTTACCAGGATTATTTTTTTTTTGTATATTTATTTATTTATTTATTTATTTTATGAAAGAAGTTCAACACCAGGGTGAACATACCCCATGCTCTTTATTAGAGTTGAAACTGACTTAAGTTAACTCCCAAGACTTATCTTGGATTAGTTATATGGAAAATATCCCCTCGAAAACATCATAGTAGGCATACCGATTTCTTTTGGTTAACCTTTATCTTAACCACTAGATCATCTACTCATAATGTGGGAGGAATAATTATTGTCATTATTACAAAATTTCAATCATTTCTCAACACGATTGTTATAGTTCATAAATTCATCAACAAGTATATAGTCATACTTAATTATAGGTCAACTAAACCACCTCACCCTAATACTTAATAAGTGAATATACTTAGGTGGTTAATAATACTTATAAGACTATACTTAGGTGGTTAATAATACTTTTAACTTTTTACTTCATACTTGAGCCCCTAAGCCCCCCACATTGTACTATAATTCAGTGTAGGATAAGCTTGCAATTTTTCCAACTAAGTCACACATATTGCAATTTACGTAAAGATTGGATTTCAAAAGCCCTTTAGAATATGTGATGGTAGGTAGTCATGAATTATTTTCTTACTCTATATCTTTATATCTTTATATTTTTATTACAATATTCATTGTCTTTATATTTTCAATTTTTACTCTATATTTACTTATATACCCTATTTCTTATAATAACATTTATGTACTCTATTTCTCAATTAAAGCACAAGTTATGTATTATTCATCACTTATATATATATACACATTATGCTAACTTCCTGACTTATCTCCATTATCATGCATTTATGCATCTATATTCTATGCCATCCTCTTCTCATTGTTTATTTAAAAATACATACTTTATATAGAGAGAAATGTATGGAAAATTAGTGACTACCAAAACTAGGAGACATGCGGCTATAAGAATTACTCATTTATTACTAACAAGATTATAACCGGCATACTTACGGATTCTATCAGTACCCTTTATGGAATAAATTCATACGTGTACCCTCCTATCTGTACCCTTTATGGAATAAATTCATACTTGTACCCTCGATGGAATGAATTCCTTAGGGCTACGATTTTTTTGTTTATTTAATTATTTATATATATATATATATATATATATATATATATATATATATATATATATATATATATTAGGCCTAAGCGAGCACTCAATAGGATACCTTCATATTGCTCAACTCCGCATCAGAGGGCCAATCCCACTTACCCTCTATTGCACTAGCACCTCTCTAGCAAACCAAGATAAGGTGCTTATCTACCGCACATCAGATATATAAATTATAATAATGTTTCCAGCATGCCTCTACAGTATGCACATGGGACTTAGAGTATAGTATAAAAAGTTAAATGGATATGTTTCACATAAATAAATTAAAATAAAACCTTTATTCTGATTGGTATGAGACCATTTCCTCCGGGATCCGCCCCTTGTGAGGTGAACTCAACCCTGATTGATTGACCTTTAAACCAATAATTATTTCTTTACTAATTTGTCCCCTTGCTAGTAGTCATAGATTAGATTACATTTTACTGATCGATATCATTCAGATGCTCCTGTTAGAAACTCAAATATATATAATTGAATCAGAAATGTTTTTAGTGATACATAATCACCTTGTTCCTCATAAATTTCCTTCTCATCTCCCTTTCCAAACTATGAAATAAAGCAGTCAAGCACAGCTAAAGGAGCTTTGTGATTTTCTACAGTGGGAGACAATTTCTGGAGTTATATCAGACTCTAAACGGCATGGGAATAATCATCAAATGAAAAGATATATATATGGGAATGATGCAAACCCTAGCGGGAGTGTCTAAGATAGCACGAGTTAAATTTAATTACATGGCAAGGTTATTGGGATGTTAGAAATCGAAGACTGTATGATTGAATTTGAAGTCTCTCATTTAGAATTTATTTTGCTTAGTTTCCGAAGATTGATCCGAGTCTCGACTTGTTAGAGATCAAAGTTCTCATTCTATTGTATTTTATTTCTTTTTCATCTCATTGAAATGGACAGTTCGGTATTTTATCTCTTTTTCATATCATTGAAATGGACAGTTCGGTATATCGTGGTGTTTAGATGTAGATCGTCAATTCATAAAATAATAATCCGAATCAGTCATTTCACATTCGCATTCCTCCGGTGGCGTGTTGACCAAGTTCTCTCGAAACTCTCCTGCCGGACCTTGGAAAAAGCACATGCCCCGTGGTTTTATTTATTTATTTATGATGCTGGTATCTATGTTGATTTTGACGGGATGAAAAGCAAGAATCCTGAGGATTTAATAATAAGTTTTGGCAGCATGAGTGGGATACACTCCAAAATATCCCATCAATACACGCATCAACTCATCAATCCAATTCCTTATGAGGTGAAACCAAGCTTTAAGCAACTGACACACACCAGAAATCTCGTCGATTCTTTACATTTATTAACAATGTTACGGGTTTTACGAGGGTTTAATAGTAGAGTGTTATCTACTTGACTACGACTGCTATCTATGCCAGAATCCAGGTGATTAATGCCATTAATAACTCTTGCGTGGAGCCCTCCTAAATAGTGCAAAGGCACGATTCACGTCATATGCAACTGAGGCGACCATCATTTTGTTCTGAATCTTCATAAGTTCCACTTGCGCTTCAAGTGGGCTTAATACCGCTTGCGGTGCCTGCACTCCCGTCGACGAAGTCGCTGCGGATGAATTAGTTGCAGCGAAGTTGTGGCGGGGCACCTCCAGCGGTGATATCGACTGCATTATTATCTCTTCAAACGGATCAACGGGTAGTTTAGCGCACGAAATGTGTAAATTGAAATCGCATGCAGGCGTACTAGCTTCGCAGCGATAGCTCCAACGCCCCGGAGGACAAGCATCTCCGCATACATTGCATATGCGTGCAGGTGGTTCCGCAGCTTCAGCTTCCTGAGGAGTATAAGTATAAAGCGGGAGTTGAAGCGTGTGGTGTGGGTGTAGAGGATGCCGCACCATCTCAGGAAACCTCGCGCACGAGGGATGAACATCGACGCCACACCCACGACAATCATAAAGAAACCCTAAAACTTGTTTTCCACAAACGTCGAATACACGATCGGGTGAAACTGGTTTCTCCCTAAACATGAGAGGATGTTGGGGATGACACGAATGATGAATTGACTTGGCAGCTCGAGCGCAGGACTCATGGTGGCCAAAATTACAGGTACTGCAGTAGTATGCAAAACTATAACTGTTTTCTTGGCAGCCATTGCATTGCTATACTCCCAAATACACGAAGCGCAGTGGGTGCTCATGGCTGAAATGTTGAATCTCCTCTATTCTCGTCACTGGCTCCTTCGCCATGCTGTAATTTGTGATCGTCTTGAAGGACTAGACAACACAGCGAAGCGATTCCAATTTGTGAAAGAAATGAAGATTATATAGATGAAGTTGGAAAACCTTGCAATTCGTGGAAACCACTTGTCAGAAAGTCTGGCGATAGACTCGGCTGCAAATGGACTTTCAAACTCAACTTCCACGACATCTTTGAAGTTTTATAATGTTTGGCTCTGTACAAACCAGCTCATACACTCTTTTCCTTTTATAAATTATTAATTTGAATCATTACGCTAACTATGATTCATCCTATCCTCCCTTGATTGTCTTAAATGTATGGTGTTAGCTTGCAATGGCTGGCACCGACAGAGACACTTCACGATGCATGGAACCGGAGTTGGGTCCTATACAGGGAATTCAATTCCTCTCTACGGTGAAGCGAGTACTTAGAAGTGGAGGAAGATACATATGCATCAGCTTAGTCCAAACACATGTGATAGAATTGTTGTTCTCCAAGTTTAGGTTTGGATGGCAAGTTAGTGTTCATGCCATACCCCAACAACCTGCTTCTGTTTCAAGTTATCATCCTTTTATAGTAGCTGCAGTGAAAGAAAATTCAAGCGCATTGCATTCAGTTGCAACATCTTTTGATTCTACCTCTCTCACATACAATAAACTGTAGGTTAAAGGCTTGTTAGAGACAATTGCTAAGGAGAACAAACTCCGTAATCAACATAGTGATGGTGAAGACATAGTATATTCATTTGAGGAACTACAAATTGGAGCTAAAGGCAACATGAAACAACTTGTTCCTGGCCGCAGGACAAGAGTGATGTTGTGGTAAGCCTGGCATTTCACGCTTCAACTACAATGCTATAATCATGGATTCTTATGAACGATTTGGACCATTGTCGTATGGTTGTGGAGTTTTTCTGGTACCAAAGGCTAGGGCTCATGAGTGGCTTTTTTCATCAGAGGAAGGGCAGTGGCAAGTTGTAGAAAGTGCAAAAAGCCGGTCGGCTGATTATGGTATTCTTAGATGCTAACCACTGCTGTGTTGGCATGGAGGATGTGCAGAAAGATCTGTCACCACTTGTGGAAGGTCTTGCTCCTGTACAGTCTAAAAATGGTTCCCAGATTCCATTTACGATGGCTAGTGATGGGGTTGCAAAGAGGACTATTGTTCAAGAGGTTGATTCTCCTCTCACAGGTCGAATGGCTTGTAAGTATACTCAATGGCGATTCGTCTTTTCCTGTGTTGTTTTTTTTTTTTTCTTTTGTTTATGTAAAGCCATTGGAATTAAAATATATGAGTTCCTTAATAAGTAACAATGAAAATTACAGCAAACACCATCATTATTGAAAACTCAGAATTCTTGGTCATTATTTCCTAATGTCATGTAGACCCTTAAGGTTCCTATTTTTTTTTTAAGTCTAACGTGTATCCTATAAGGGTTGAACCATCTTTAGTGTAGTCTAGTTGTGGTTGCAGCGTACCCTATTGAACTTTATTTGAGAACGTTGAGTTAGCTTCTAAGCTGCATTATTGCAGTTGGCACGTCACTGATGTAAAGACAAACAGCTTCAGTCCCCAGACTCTGAGGTTTTGTATCTCAAGGATGGAATGGATTGTTAGGTTATGCATAGTTCATGTCCTGGGAGAGTGGGATGAAACATATGTGATGGTTAAAGACGATCTAATTGAAGGCCATAGTTAAAAATATACAAGGTTTCTTTCTTTGTAAACTAATATTATTGAAAAAAAATACACATTATTTTGATCTACAACTTTGGTACAGCTGTAGCCCGTACAATTTTTTTTTTTTCATTCTAAGGCTACATAAATTTTGTAAATAAGCTCCCTGATGCGTTCCTCCAAAATGTAAAATTGGTGATGTTTTCCCTGATTGTGAAGCTATTACTGAATTTATTGTTTTAGCAGTGAAGTGACCTATTTGTTGTTTTAGCTGTCTACTTTTCAGTAGGGTCAGCGCATGGGGGTTTTACTGAATAAATCAGAATCTTCCTTAAATTTATGAAACTGAAGTGTTCGTATACATATTTTGTAATAAATGGTCTAGTTCAACTCTTGTTTGATGCGTAACATTCCAGCTCTGAGCACTGTTATGGCTCTTTGAACAAATAATAAAAGTTAGCTTCCAACATCTAAATTCACCTCTAAGAAATGATACTACAACGAAGAAGTCTGAAAATTCGACCACTTTTCCTGTCCAGCAAGTTTTTGACCAGAATCCTATGAAGTAAAATAATGTAATTTCTTTTTTTTTCTCTTTTTTTTTTTAAACCATAAAGGGGGAAATGTTTTATTATAAAATTCTGCACCAAATAGTGCAGATAGAGAGTTTAAAGTAGGTATGCAGAGAAGGATCTTCAAAAAAAAAAAAAATGTTCAGAAAGCTTACCACGTCAAAATTGTCCCCCCTATCCAAAAGAAGTCTACCAAGTTTCTTACAGGGCTTCACAGAATAGACTCCATAGAAAATACCCTTGAATCAAAATGCAGAAAACGTGCTAAACTAGGAAACTTGATACCCTAAATCGGGACTAACATCTTCCTCTTCAATTGCTGTTTGTGGGCATATTCAAACTTCTCAATTAACTATAACCAAAAGTTTAAAGACTTTGTCTCTAGAACCATAATAAATATTAACATACCCCCCCAAAAAATTAACCCAAGTGTATTTTATGTTCTATTTGAGTTTACTTCTTCATTTACCATGGAAATTCACATTTCACATTTATTCCTTTACAAGTTTATGCAAGCCCTTCAAGTTCCAGTTTTTGAACCAAGAGCTCTGATACCATATGTAATGCCTTTATTGGCATTATAAATTTTAATGTAATTAAAATTAGATTTTGTGACTAAACAACAAATAATCAAAGTGTAACCATAACAACATATAAGCAAAATATAAGCATTTTGCAATAGCATCAAATAACTTAGAATATTTAAAACTTCATTGGTGATTCACACAACATAAATTAACATCATAAATCATGTAGCAATAGCATCATATGATAATTTTACAACAACATATAAACAATTTAAAATCACAAGAAAAATACCTCGTTTATAAGAATGGTGATGGAGTCCAAACTGAGCAAGCTTTCCTCTTCTTCTCCTCAAGTTGCTTCCATCTTTATTGCCCAAAGCGGGACCACGGTTTTACCTCCCAGCCAACTAGGGGCCTAGCCGGCTCCCTAGCCCTAGGAAACCATTGAACGGTCCCATCCAAATGGCCTCCTGGCCCTCCGTGCCCAAGACCCCCGGAGAACAGAACAGTGATGCACCAGTAGGCTATGTATCAAATCTTCCAAGAGTTCTCAAACTCTTCCAACTCTTCAAAACTTCTCATACCCCAAAATACCCAAAATTCTCCATCCTAGAATACTCTCACCAAAATAATCTTCAAGAGAAAAAGAACCTCCCTCCTTCCACTCTCAAGTCTCATATTTATATCCAAAAATCCTCATCCATCAATAAATTCCCATAAATAATAGTCATCCATCAATAAATTCATTTTCTCCAAATAAATAGAAATTTGATTTAAATAATTAAAATATTAATAAACATGTTTGCAAAGTCTCACTTGTCATGCTTCTATATTAATGCAACTATGACAACCAATTTCTAAAAATTTGTGAAAATCCTATCTATCCATTTATTTATATTATCCTTTCATTCATAAGTCAAATAAGATATTTTCATATACTATATTATATTATGACATATTTTATATTATATGTATATAATTATATATGTTATTTAATAATCCAATCAATTTATATAAATCTAAATCATTTTAAACAAGTCAACAAACTCATACTTTCAACACACAAGTAATGCTTTCATCAATTCGTCAACCAAGTTACTAATAGATAATATAACCATATTAACTTATTCATCGATCGACCAATCATAGTAATGTAATCACGAATTGAGGTATGCGTGGCCAATGCACACGTCTTAACCGTGCATACTAATAATCACATTTAATGCTCCTAATAAATCATTATTACATCCTCTCAAACAACATATAGAAGAACAATTAAACACTGCATCATTCATCATTCATAATCATTCATACAGAAACAATAAGACAAAATTAGATAAACATAATGGTGAAACCAAACATATAATCATGGTGGTTAATAACAATCAAGAACACCATCCAATCCATCATTGATACCATCCATCTCATCAGTAATCCAGCCCCTAAATCACCACTACTTCCATCTCCTGACCTCACCATCCCGTCCTCTGCTGCAATATACTGTGGCATCGACTGCACGACCTAACCACATATAGAACCCGTAAGCGGAAGTGTCGATCGACCACATCGACCAAGCTTCCCCAGCAGGCATCCGCGAGTCATCATCACACGTCTAGGGGAGTGCGCTACACAAACCTCCCACGGCTCCAGGTTTCGGGGGATAAACAGTGGGAATTTCCTCCACCCCCCTAATAGTACTAGGGTCAACACCCTACATCAACCATACTGTGCCATCATTGTTCTAAGGGGTCCCGTCATTGAAAAACCACTTTGGGCAAGTCTCAATGCCTGTCAAAACTCACACTCACCCACACGTCATAGAAATATTGGAATTCACAATTAAATAGCATGGAATTTGATATAACATCATTATACTCATGATGTTCAAGACATCTCGTGCCCTTTGGAAATATAGGAATCCGCCTATCTCATAGCCAATCAACATGTGGAATAGTTCATCATTAACATGAAACATATATATAGCCATAACCAACTCTTTCAAGTGCCAATCCATATCACTAATATGACATTTACAAGTACTCATGTAAGTTATTTTTGCAAACAACTAAATTAGCATTCTACATATGGATATTCTACATTCAATTTTGCATGTTCAAATGAAATAACATATTCATTGTCATTAATAAATTAAAACAATATTTCGAATTACCATACATGCCTCAGAGGAGTCCACATGTCCACATAGCAATCATCTTGATCAATCTATCTTAGTAAAACAGATAATAAGCAAATGCATTGCTAAGCTAATTCACATTAGAGTTTTTAATTATCGATTGTCAAGATATGGGGCGTTACAGTGACCATCCTCCTCACTAAATTATTGGTTGACAATCCTTCCCCGCAAACCCAGGAAATGGCTTCTATCAATCACGGGGGCTTCACTCAATAAACCACTATCATAGCACGTTCATTCATGGCATATGCAACAAAACCCCTAATTTCACTAAATATTGGAAAATACCTTCCAAAATCGTTTTTTAACCCCCTCCCAATATTAAAAAACCCCTATTTTCACTAGATATTGTATGTATCAATTTTTTCATTAACATTTTTTATACCCCTTTATATTTCTATCTAGTATATTGATATGATACCCCTCTTATGACCCCACATGCATTCTACAATGCACCTTCCTTCTTTCGATGTATATCGTGGATGCACATTACTTCACCCACAATGCAATTTACTCAACCACATATCATTATGATTTGCAACATCTAATGGTCTAATGAAGAGATAGGATATCACTTCTTGTATGTCACTAGAGCCAATGCACATAGAACAACATTTAGATTACATGTTGTAGTTCCCCAATCGCTGACTAAGCCTGTTGTGGGCTAGGTATCCAAGCCCCCAGGGCCTGTAACAAGCTCTAGGAGGCTGACTAAACCTCCCAAGGCCTGTAATAGGCACGAGTGGTTGGGTATTCAAGTCCCCAAGGCCTATCGAGGGCCTATAACAGGCCCTGGAGGCTTAGAGCCTCCCAAGGCTATTGGTAACAACTGGCTGAGTGCTATTGGTAACGATTGGCTGTCAATGAACATTGTCTCTTGACTATGATCGACTAGAAACCCACTTCACCATGAAACCCCCTGGCCTCAAGCATGCCTCAAGACGCGATTTCCCTGCATACTGGTAAGCTCGAGCCTTTCCTCAACCCGATTTCTCATCCGGCCGTGATCTCGCCCTCTACATTTGGCATCTATTTGTCAGCCTTCCCATATAAAAAATACCCCAAAGTATTTTTGTATTGTTCATTAAATAAAAAAAAACCTTTGCCCCTTAATATATAAGCAATATAATTTTTAGGTTTTCATGAATATTTAATACCGCAATATGAATGAACGTGGTATTACATTGCCTTCTAGTGAAGCCCCCGTGCTATCAATGTGGTCGTTGCATTGGAGAAAACACCAATTGTGCATATCTTAGAATCATCCCTTAGGGAAGTTCCCATTGTGGATTCTACAACACAGCAATACCCCCCACCTATGGATCTTACGACGACAACACCATATGATGGATGCTCATCTTGCTATCAATGTGGTCACTGCATTGGAGAAAACACCAATTGTGCATAAGCTAGAATCATCCCTCGGGGAAATTCCCGTTGTGGATTCTACGACGCAACAAGACCCCCCAACTATGGATCTTATGACAACAACACGATATGATGGATGCTCATCCTGCGGGAATCGTATGCACGTGATCCCCTCTAGGGACATCACAACCATTTTGGATCAAATAAACCCCTCTTTGGCACAATCGCCTCTCTGTGCCCGAGTACCACGCCCCTGCCAATCCTGTGGAAACACTTCCCACTTTTCATTCTAGTATCCCATTTTACGCGTCGAACCAGAATCTCACCTTGAACTAATGAGGCTCAAATATCAACTCACCTACCTTAGCACAGTACATCAAGGCTTACCTACTAAGGGATTTTTTCCCCCTACCAGATACCATCGATACCACATCTTCTTTGGTCGGTTTACTAACAAGTGATGATTCCTCAATTTCCAATGAAGACTCAGATCCTCTGCAACCATTTCCAAGTGTTTAGACAACACTAGGGGATCCCCTTCAAATGTTGGACACTCACCAATGAGTATGATACCACCTCGGTACCACCCTAAGTTCCAACATTTAAAGGTCCCCACCACATGGAATGGTAAAACCATATTTTCCCCTTTACATTATCTCATTTACACAACCTAGCATTTTATATATATTATTTTCGATCCCATCGATTGAGAATAAGTCAATATTTTGTTTATGCAAATGACCTCTCAAACCGACATCTATATCGGCTTCACAGAATCGCAAGTCGATGTTCCAAGAATCTCACATCAGCTACTTGGGCTATTTATACCCCCTCCCAAGTTCTCTACCACACCGGATGAGTTTGTTTAGGGGCACTTACAAATAACCAAGCAGAGTATGATGTCTTCATTGGTCTCTTAATTGGTCTCTTAAGTGATTCCATCCACCTTAACATACACCATATGCATGTATACATATATTCCCAACTAGTTGTATTGCAACTAAACAATGTGTGCTCCAAGTGCCCCCGCTCGAAATTTGAGTAAAAACGCAGTGAGATGTGTCGAAAATACGAACAAAATGTAGTTTTTTCTTTCTTCCTCCAAAATTAATAAATATTATTTTATTATTTTAACTATTATTTCATTATTTTAACTATTATTTTATTATTTTCCTTAGGAGGCCCATTTTAGACCTCAAATTTCCTCTAATTGAAAGCCTCACCTGAAGCGAAGTCGAGACCAGAGTTAGGTGAGGGAAATACTAGTGAATAGATGATGTTGGGATGGTAAAATTCATTTTAACGGTAACAAAAATTACACAAATCAGTTAACCATTGTGCAAAAATAAATATTGTCCAAACATAAACTGATCAAATTTATATAGAGATTTATTTTCAATATGCATCAAACATCCCATAAGTAACATAAATTTGAATGGGCACCAAAATATTTCTTCTTATTAATTTTTTAGCAGCAATATACAAAGTTGTATGCATCTCATACAATAATTATGTAGCTCAAGGACTTCTTTCTAGACTCTACCCATGCCTTTCTAACATACCCTTCTCCTACAAAACTCTCCAACAACCCCCTCCCATCGCCCTTGCGGGGATTTTATACAAATTACAATAGTTATTTATGACCTCATCAAGACATTTATAGTTAGGTTTCTCCTACTCGAACACATTAATGTTGTGTTTATCTTGTGTTATATCCTCTTTCGTGGTTCTTACCACATTGGATGTCCTTCTATATTCTGCATCCAAGTCCTCACAAAAAAAGGGGCCAATAATTAACATTAGTGATTTGATAAAATTATCTCACTGAGTAGGTGGAAAATAAATGATGAGAGAGTGGTATTCTCCAACACATAACAAGAGAAAAATGCATGAAAGGGGCCAATAATTAACATTAGTGATTTGATAAAATTATCTCACTTAGTAGGTGGAAAATAAATGATGAGAGAGTGGTATTCTCCAACACATAACAAGAGAAAAATGCATGAAAAATGCATGTACTTCTAGGGGTTGTGACTCCTAGATCCAAACTTGGAGTTTGGAAAGAGTAAAGTGTTTGAAGTGTTCTAATGGCAGTAGAATAGGTGCAAATAGTTAATTCTAAAGTAATTGCATAGCATCACCTATTATTTTGAGTTGAAAAGGAACCTATCAATGTGGAAATAATTTTATAAGAAACACACAATTTTATAAAATTGAAACAATCTATGTTACATGCATTTATATAATGATGATATAACACATTATTTAATTACTAGTTATATTAATTATTTATATTAGTTAGTATGGTAAATACAATATATAATATATTAAATTATAATTATTTATGAGTTAGTATGGTAAATACAATATATAATATATTAAATTATAATTATTTATGAGTTAGTATGGTAAATACAATATATAATATATTAAATTATAATTATTTATTGATAGATATAATAAATTTTATATTAATTTAATATAAAGATAAGATATTAATTTAATGGTAATTATATTGATTAATGTAATGTAAATTAAATTAAATTTACATAATTAGTAAATTATTTTACAAGTATTGAATATGTATATTGAATATTTAAATGATGATGATTAAGGTTTACTGAAATCAACTTTGGTTTATTGAACCTTAAATATAAATTGAATTTATATAAATGTATGATTGATTTTTATTTTTAATAAATATAATCTATATTTATATAATAAGTATATTCTCTTAAAAGAAATTAATTATTAATGACAATTTATTTATATAAATTTAATTCAGGTTCAAAATTCAAAATTATGAATATCTAGTTTCAAAAGATATTTTAAATATTAAATAAGTGAATTATCTTTAAAATTTTATTACTTTATAAGTACAATCATTATCTTCATTAGACCATCAATCGGTGTGTGGAGGGGGGGGAGTCCTTTACAAAGTTGAGTCCCATTACTTTCATCTCGTGGCTGGTTTGGGGAGAGGATCAAATAACTATGCTGAACTTATGTCTCTTAAACTGCTGATGTTATTTGCACTTGAACAAGGATGTCTATCTCTACAGATTTTTGGCGACTCCATGTTAGTTATCGACTGGGCAAAGGAGATAACACATTGTCATGTGATGGTACTATTACCTATCCTGGAGGAGGTGATCCGATTAAAGCAGTCCTTTAATCACATTACATTTACACATGTTTACAGGGAGAGGAATGGGATGGCCGATCAGCTCTCCAAGGAAGCGACGCAGCAGGACTTAGCACTTGGCACTTGGAGGATTACTATTCATTCACCAGGGGACACTTTCAGCTATTATCACAGACCTTTTCATGATGATATTGAGGCACAGAATTGAGCAATAGCTCAGCTTTTGTTGACCAATGATGGTTATGTTCTTCCATTTCTGTTACAGTATTTGTTTTTATGTAATCGGATATATGCGGGTTGTATGGACAGCAGTAGTTTTGTTTATGTTTTATGTATGGAACATTAGATATGATGTTAATATGGGACAGTAAATATGTGACAATGTAGGGATCTCAGTGATTCTACTACATGTGCAGAGTGTAATTTTGTTCATCTATTTGAAATAAAATTACGATTTTTTCCGAGGAAAAAAAAAAAAGTACAATCATTATATGATATAAAAAAAAGTAATTTGTGTATTCAAAACAATACTCTTATTTCTTGTCATATTATATATGATTTTTTATTAATAAACATTTTTTCAATTTAACTACTATAGTTATATTGATTTTAGTGTAAGAGGTGAGTTGTAAATATACCTTCCCCACAAAATGCCTAACTCATAATATTTTAATATAACTCTTATGAGGCCCATTTTAGAACTCAAAATTTCCCTAATAGGCTTTACATTCTTCTAGTTAAATTGCAACAATCAATTCGCTTACCTCACATGTGTTTGCATCACTAGCACACACTAAGGGACCTAAAAGATCTTTCATTCCAAGTATGTTCTTCACCTCACACTTCTTGCGAGCTTGGTGAATAAAAAAGGGAGGGAAGTGTGAAATACCTCCCTTGCACTCATTAAGTGAATCAAGACCCTTAAAATCAGCTTTTTAAATTGCCAACCAACTAAAATCCTCCACAGGAAGTCACAAAATAATATTTTAGTTAGGTAGGATTGATTGGGATAGGAATCCATTAATGTCCACCAATCTAGTTTCATTAGTGATATTTTTAAATATAGCATTGTTGACTTACAGGGTACTATCAACAAGTGTTAAAATAAAACCTAGATAAGAAGTGTGTCATTCCCAAGAGGGTCAAAGTTGAGGTATAGTTTCCCTGCCCTCTCGAAAGAGGCACTCATATTTTTGTGGAGGGGACACTATACCACCCAGGAAGAGCCACTTATCCACACTTGACACAAGGTATCTTAGTGTCCAAACTTAGGACATCACCAAGGAGAAATTGTGAGTGCAATTGACTCTTGAAGTCAGTTATTTCCATTGGAAAGTGTTTCCAAGTATTCTTGATTGGTACATTTCCCCCATCGCTGGTAGAATTGGCTTTTTCTTACCTCACTAGCCAATTGGCGTGTGGATCCCATTATCACTATCAATTGTGCTTGTGGAAGGCCCAGTTACATTTGAGAGGAAGGACAGTAGATATTTTAGGGAATTTACACTTTTTTATTTTTTACAAGTTCACTAACTCGTAATTAAAATGAACCAAATGCGGGAACTCTTGCACTAAAAACAACTTTGCACATATCACTCATTTGTTGCACCATATTGAATCTATTGTGGTTGGCATATTTTTACATTTATTCAATTGTGTTTAATTCCACCATCACTCTAACTTTACACTAAGCTTTCACCATTAAGGAACAAAACAACCACCTAAGGCAGTCCTGGAGATTGCAAGGCCTATCCCCTCTCTTTAGGGGTGTTTTTACACTTTATCCCTGTGGTTCTAGCCAGGGTCTCTCCCAAGCGACATTGATAGGATCATCAGGGAAAGGACACTCCTTAATCTACTTCTTTTCTCCCCTCCGAAAAAATATAGATCATTCTACCTCGTCCTCTGCGGGAAGAGGTTCTCCTTCATTTTCTCCCCTTGGAGAGAATTTAGATCCCTTTACCTCTAATCCTCTCGGACAAGTCCCTCCGTTGTCTTCTCCATGAAGAGATCCTTTGGTCCATTTTGACCCTTCCTCTCTCATAGGTGTCACGTACCCACCCATCCATCCAAGGCAAGGGAGGGAACATGATGCCAATCTCTGGGGCTCTTCATAAAACTCAGCCAGTTCATTAGATGCATATAGTTAAAAACAAATGTGTGTAGATGTAAATTAAACAAACATGCACAGCGGAAATGAACTCATCCACACACATGTTACACGACTGTTATTCAATTTAACTCAGCCAACAAATTAATACCATTGCAGAAGTGATTACATAAGAAAATACTCATCTTGATGTAATGTTGTCCCAACAACTAGCTATGTTGCTGCAACGTTCCACCCAATCGTAGGCTCTTCGACGGCATATACTAAGTCCATCCAAAGGCCACCCCCGAGCTGGGCATGATTCTTACAAGGAAAAGGGGACATTTGCTCATTCACAGCCAATTAATCATTTCATCTGAGCCAAGCTAGTCCACAGCTGGGTTTATCAGGCTACATTTGAACCCTGGAGGCTTACACTCAAGCTCAAGCCAAAGCCATGGATACCCATAACTCATACCCAACATACTCTTCTCTCACACAGTAACCACAAACATGGGGCAGGGATACACATTTTAAACAGTGGGATTTACAAATAATATGGCCATGGGTTTTCCCCAAATCGTGGGCACCCCAAAAATGGATTGGGAGGAGGAAATTCGACCATAGGGAAGAAAAGGATTTCTCCCACAGATATAACAGCACTCAGTGAGCTAAAGAGCCTCTATACACCCCCAAATTGATTTCCTCTTTCTTCCCAACTGGTATATAACACAAAAATGCCCTTCTCTCAGCTGAGAAAGAAGTAAACACAGAAAAACCATGCAGGAAAATGCCCAGGTGGCTCCAAACTCGTGAGGGAGGAAGACTAGTTGATGGATCATGGCTTGGGGGACAAATTCATGGCTCTTTTCTTTCCCAAGAAGCAAAACACGATTTCCCATGCAGGGTGGCTTGCCCATACTCGAATTTGGATAGCCATACCTCTCATTCCCCAAGGCATTAACTACCTCAACCAACTCTTGGGAGAAATCAATGATTGGGTACAAAAGTCAACATGGGTAGTTGGGGGTTTGATGGGTTCTCTCATTGACACTTGGTTTGATTCTATTGGCTCAAGGGTTTGAATGTTTCCCTCCCAATTCCTTGTAAAATCATGCTCCCGTCTCTTTGTTGCATTACATAGCTAGTTGTGGGTATTTTATAAAAAATGCATATTTACATGATGTTTGAATTTCCAACGTGCCTGGCTAGCATGCGAACCATACGCATCAGTAAATCGATGGCGCGGCCTTGGCCTTGAGCTCCTCACCATGATTTTATAGCAATATTACATCATTTACATTTTTAATGTGATAGGGTCAACATGGGGACGTGACAACAGGAGGTCATTCATTATTTTCAACAACACCTCGGTCTCCACCTCGTGGAAACCACACACAAATGGTAGGACTAAATCCTAACCTACCTTTTATGGCTAGCCTAAATCTCTCAAATTTGGCCAAACTGATCAATGACCCTACTGCACATGATCCAGCATGGCCAACTATGTCAGATAAACTTCCCTCTAATATTCCTAAATTCTAATGGAAGCAAGGGGATGATCCTGCCAACCAACCATGTCATGTCCTTCCACTTATGGTGTTCCTCCAACAACATAGTGGAGGATTCAATGAGGCTTCGCCTCTTTTACTGCACCCTCACTGGGATGATAGGCAAATGGTATGTGAACTTAGTGATATCATCCCATGCCACCTTCACAATATTACCCACTTCATTTCTCACATAATTCCAACTTTCGATTCCCCATGGACTTGGTCTCAAATTCCTCACAAAATTTCAAGAAATCACATCTACTCACATTGTGGACCATATCCATGAGTAGCGTAGACATCATACATTGTATAAGATCAAAATACAACCACCATTCTTGTTAGTTTGGTTCACTAAATCATTCCAACCCGCCATTGCAAAATATTTCACTACATCTAGGCCGCAAAATGAGGAAGAGGCCATCCTGAAGGACCAACATTTTGATCTTATCTATGCACAATCTGGATACCTATACATCATCCTTCCATATTCCCCTCAGCTTCAATCGTTGGATCCTACACCTGTGGGTTTGTCACACTCGGTGGATGGGATTATTGGTTCCATTTCACACCAAGGAAAGGTTCCTCCTCCTACTCCAACACAATTCAATATGTCCCCACAATACCCACACAAGCCTCTTGTGATTGAACCCCCTACTCCTATACCAGCTCCTCTAATTGGTCAGTTACAATATGCACCCTATAGTCCTACTTATCTGAATTTTATCCAATCCACAACAGTACCTCCACCACAAATGGCACAATCCATTCATACATCTACATTGTATGGAGCGCAACCCACATTTATACCACCACTGAGGTATAACCCTTACTACCTGTTTCCATGTCCTACTGGTTCGACCCCCACACCTCATATGGGGGTCAATATTGTTCAACCTTCTTTTGCACAACAAGCTCAATAGTTTGAACAGTTGAACACCGCAAATCCTTAGAACCATCAAAATCAAGGGAATAAGAAGGGAAATAATAAACAAAACCAACAGTAGGGGCAAAGGGGAAACCCCCCTCCCCAACAGAACCAAAACTCGGGCAACCATAATGCGAGGGAAAACAACCCCCCTAAACAAGGGAAGAATGCAAACCTGAGGACCAATTACTCTTGCTCCATTTGCACAAAATATGGTCATTACATTCACCATTCCCCCTTATCCCTGACTTCCAACAGCTGGTGGAATCCAAGAAGGTGACAACGGTAAATCCTCCTCAGGTGCCCAATCCTACACAACCACAAACTATTGTCTTAAAACATCCCTTTTCCAATCAAGGGGTTGCTACGCAATAGCAGGATCCCTACCCCTCAACTGATGGATCCTTCCAAAATATCTACATGTTGGATGTTAACCTCCAAACTAGATCTGAAGGTTATGATTGGCCTGAAACCCCCCAAGTGGAAAATGTCTCTATCCCCTCGGGGTGCTTTGCAAATCCCACACCCAAGCACTAAGAAGATCACACACATCCCGAAGGTACCACTTAGGCACATCCCTAATAACCCCCACATGAAAGCCGCCCACAATTACAGCATTGTAGACAACTTGGCTCAGTCACTCGCGACTATATCCATGTTAGAGGTGCTACATTCAAACCCAACCCAACGAAAGGTATTAGTCAACGCACTCAGTTCCATTGACCCTTTCAATTCACACCTCCTAATATTCGATCTTGATAAAGGTGAATCACGACTACCCTTGTCAGACGCATTCTAGGTCCTCATTACCATCAAAAACATTATGATCCATCGATGTATTATCAATGAAGGCGCATCCACATGCGTCATGTCCTCTAATGTTTGGAAGCGATTGGGATCACCCAAGTTAGTCCCCTCATCTATCGCTCTTCGTGATTATGATGGGATACCATCCCAACCAAGAGGTTTGTACTAGAATGTCCCTATTGAGCTAAGGGGCAAGATGGTCATGATCGATATCAAGGTAATCGATGCCAACTTGACTACAACATCCTCTTGGGGTGTAGTTACATGTACATCATGAAGGCGGTATCCTCCTCGGTCTTTCGTATGATGATGTTTCCCTTTAATGGGAAAATAGTCAAACTTAACCAACTCAACTACTATGATCCCAATACCAACACTAATCCTGACAACATCCTACCCACTGTCATTGGGACAAATCAACCCCCCATGTTGATATTTCCCCCGACATGTACAAGGACTCTAACTTGGTAGGGTTGTACTCTGGCCAGCCACCTGAGATCCCCACGTCCACCAATGACCTGATGTGCACAATTATCACCGCTAAAAATGAGCCCACCTTCCCCTCAACACCATCATCAGCACCTCCATTGAGCCATGGGATTGAATAAACATTGAGTCCATCAGTACCTCCTATTTTTCAAATACCATTCTTGTACCCTCCCACCGGAGCATAAGGGACGTCGGTTATGGCTCATTTAACTCTACCTAGACTCACTTTGGGTATACATGTATGGTAACTTATGCCACCATACCCAAAGATGGCTTCTAAGCCGGTATCCCATTATGAGTTTGTCCATGTCTCGTCTATTGCGCCTTTGTGACCGATTACGCCATTTGTACAACCAACCAAATCTATGATATTTACAACTAAACCACCATCGGTAGTCACTAAAACCACCACTGGGGGCATGAAACAACCTATGTTGAAAATCCCCCTCATACTAAACCCTATACCCAAATCATTAGGGGTCACTAACCCTAAAGCAAGGGGCATCAACCAACAACAGTTATCCCCAGTAATGACCAATACTCCCACACAGAGGGTCACTCCACCATGTGCTCTCTATGGGAAACCCATGCAACTAACTTAAGCCCCACCGTGCAGAAGCTCAAGAATTTTCTCAACACCCTTGTTAGTGTGACGCATGCTCCACCGACAGTAGCACAGGCACCTCATATGTTCCCAACCCTAAGTCCAAATCATTGCATACCAACATTGCATGTTCGATGTGCTCATAGTTCAGGCATTATACACACCATTGTCCTGATCTCCCTTGATTTCGGTATGCCTTGGTGACCATCCTCCTCACTCAACCATTGGTTGAGAATCCTTCCTTGCAAACCCAGGAAATGGATTCTATCAATGTGGTCGATGCATTGGCAAAAACACAAGTTGTGCATATCTTAGAATCATCCCTTACGGTAGTTCCCATTATGGATTCTACGACATAGCAAGACCCCCCACCTACAGATCTTACGATGAAAACACCACATGATGGATGCTCATCCTACGGGAATCATATGCACATGATCCCAGCTAGGGCCATCACAACCATTTTTTATCAAATCAACCCCTCTTTCGCACAGTCTCCTCTTTGTTCTCGAGTACCATGCCCCTGCCAATCCTGTGGCAACACTTCCCACTTTTCATTCCAGTATCCCATTTTATGCATCGAGCCAGAAGCTCACCTTGAACTAATGAGGCTCAAAGATCAACTCACCTACCTTAGCACAGTCCCTCAAGGCTTACCTACTGAGGAATTTGTTCCCCCCAACCAGATACCATAGATACCACATCTTCTTTGGTCGGTTTGCTAACTAGTGATGATTTATCGACTTCCAATGAAGACTTAGATCCTCCACAACCATTTCCAAGTGTTTAGACAACACCAGGGGATCCCCTTCAAATGTTAGATACTCACCAATGAGTATGATACCACCTCGATACCACCCTAAGTTCCAACATTTAAAGGTCCCCACCACAAGGAATGGAAAAACCATATTTTCCCCTTTACATTATCTCATTTACACAACCTAGCATTTTATATATATATATATTTTCGATCCCATCGATTGAGAATAAGTCAATATTTTGTTTATGCAAATGACCTCTCAAACCGACATCTATATCGGCTTCAGAGAAGCGCAAGTCGATGGTCCAAGAATCTCGCATCAGCTACTTGGGCTATTTATACCCCCTCCCAAGTTCTCTACCACACCGGATGAGTCTTTTTAGAGGCACTTACAAAAAACCAAGCAGAGTATGATGTCTTCATTCGTCTCTTAAGTGATTCCATCCACCTTAACATACACCATATGCACGTATACATAGATTCCCAACTAGTTGTATCGGAGCTAAACAATGTGTTCCATGTCCTCAATCCCCTCCTCTTCTGCAATTTCTTACGAGTGTTCCCTCTCATATGACAATTTGAAACCATTAATTTCACCCATGTCCTAAGAAACATCAATGCATTCACCAACTATCTCCAACGAGGTATTGAACTCGCACTTCATACATCAAGCGTCTACCTAATCCTGCACATCCAAACAAAGCATTTATATCATGTGTAAGTACCTATCTCTAAGCATGCATCCATATCGTCACAACCATACATCATATGTTGATAACCATCTACATCATATGGGTCAGTACCTACTACTACGCATAAATCATATCAAGATAAAGATAGCATCATCATAGATACATAAGCACATCATACATGAATAATGTAGATTATGCCACCACAATGGTATATAAATATATATCTCATCAAAAATACATGTGTCGTGTACAAAAAATATCCCTCCAGGGGAATATACAAAAAGAATCGTGATCCTTATGGGGGATTACATCATAAACCTACCTCCCATAGGCTCCATCAAATACATAAACATAAGAAGGCCCTCGGCCCTACCAAAACACAAAAATATACAATGAGCCCGGCACTCAAGCCACTCCACCGATATTTGGATCACGAGGCGCCAGAATAGCTAACGGTTGCATGGCCTCACCTCTCGCCACCTCTAGATCTGGTCCCTGTGCAGGTATGAGTCCTAGTTGTGGCCTCTAACTAGGATGTTTTCCCCCATATGCCTTTTGTTTCACATGAGACACCACTTCCAGCCATCGTATAACCTAGCGCCAACCAAGCCCACAGGTTACTGGGACCTGTAAGGTCTGTGCCATCTCCTCATCGTCCAAATCGGTGACCCCATGCTCGTTGATCTCATCGATCATCTCGCTGAGTCATCTCTCCAACTCAACCAAGGAATCTATCGAATCCTCCCCACCAACTTCTCCCCCAGCAAGAGCAGCCCCACCGGTGTCCATACCAACCACACCAGCCCCACTAACCTCCCTAATAGGTCCAGGTCTCGCACCCCCCTCACGACGGTGATGGTGATGACCCCGATGGGATGGTGCCACCAAACCAACATCTACATCATCAATCAAATAAACATCATCAATATATATATCATAAAGTATGTGCATAATCATAACAATGTACAAAAATAGATATAATGATGAAACATATGTGCATTCCGAAGCCATCCCATCCATGAACCAGTTGTGGTAAGTCTAGATCCCCTATGAAGTCCATACCTCTCCACAAGTTTTGCTCCATCGACCCAATCCACTAAATCCACACATCCATAAAATGAGGTGTCTAATACACCCCTACCTCATCGCCACCAAGGCAAGGCATCAACTCCCCCCAGAATGTCTTGCGAGGCTCTCGAGGACCCTAGGAGGAACCACAACCAATGGCCTCAAAGTGGGGTATCTCTCCAAGAAGTAGGATCATAACATGCTCCCATGGAAAAATATCCTCCTCCTTCCACCCCTTTGTAACTCTCCTAGCTACTCCATCATACTCTCCAATAGTATCGGGCCCCAAGCCACCTGCTGGTTGGATATCACCCTCTCAACCAACAGTAATTGGCCACCCGTGATCCTATGCAGGGAAGACACGCCTAGGACCCTCAACACAACAGTTGTTATTGCTTGCACTAATAAACTAATCAAGTGGCTCACCAATATCTTCCTTGATTCCAGGGAACTTGGCTGACCACCACAATACTGATCAGTCAACCCCTAGATCATACGAACTCCTCCCAAAGACGTATGGATAGACTCACGCATCCCGCAGTGGCTTAGCCCGGTCAAAAAATATATGTCCTGAGCAGTGATGCTCAGATCTCCCCCCTACATGAAACACTGACTGATATGGATCCCACATCTTGATCATCTTGCATAGCAGGTAGTCTACGCACCTCAGGAAAGGGAACCTGAAAAATTTCAGGAGCCCTGCATCCATCAAAGTCTATGTGGCTATGAGGTCCCCTGTCACCACATCCAAAAAATCCTTGTAGTTGCGCTCACGCCAATCAACATAGCCCATCTCCACCTACAAGGACACAAGGTCAAACATTAGGATCTGTCTGGTAAACTTACAAAACAATAAAAAATCCAAATCACCTACTCCATGGAAGTTTTCAGTTCAAAACACGTGCTTAGTGCACCCTTGCAGTGCTTAAAGTCACACTTCATGCGATTGTGCACTAGCTACCCATGCGAGCCAATTCACATGGGACATGCTTTCCTTGGCCACGTTCCAGGAGGACTGACTTAGCTTCAATCGCGCAAATGGTTGCGCGGGATTTTTACACTTTGGTCGCGCACCAGTGCGACTGTTTCTTAAACAATCGCACTGATTTCCAACACGACTGAAGCTCAAAAATATCATGCTTTTTGCGGCAGGACAGAGTTATCTCGTGCTATGTCAATGCAAGATAATCCCTTTTTCTCGCGCCCCCATGCGCAAGAATCCAAAATACTCGCGCGGCCAATTTTTATGGCTAAAAATAAATCATGCAAACACTAGGTCCCCCTAACCGTAAATCTACCTTGATAGAAATGCATAGGACAATGTTTAGGCTTACTAGCCTTTGGTCGCTCACCAAACAGTTGCACCAATCTCCTGAAATTAGCAAAATCACTCTCTGGAATGCGTAAGTCAAAAGGTACAAATGATTTTGAAATGTGGGCCCCGCCGATATTTAATAGACACTGGGCCAAACTTCAAACCATCACCATGACTAAACCATATCTCTGTTCGATGAACCATCCGCACCACCATGATCAGAATGCTAAGATCTACACTGTGGCACTTCTCTCTCTCCAAATAGAGAAGTTCCATCCATCTCCTATTTTTCCAGTGGCACCACTCATGTGCTCTATGTTATGGTTGTTCCTTTTGCATCGTCAATACCTTTGTCATGTTCTATACTACACTTGGGTATTTGCATCATATCAGCAAGATAACGACCAAGACACTACCTACTCTTGTTTTTCCATTATAATAACAAGACCCCACTCCTCAGCAATGGCAATGGACTTCTATCACAAGTATCATCTTGAAACTAGCATATAGGCAACTCCTTCCCTCTGTTCGCATTGCATATACCAGTTATTCCTATTGATATCCATAGGGTCCTCATCCCTAGTAGTGATATGCCATCAATATCACTACTTTGGGCAGCATCCTACCTCCATGGGTGTTCACACCATTACATCCCAATCATTATTTGACACCCATGATGTTGACCCCCCACGAGCCCGAGGAATTTGATACACCTTGAAATGATCCACCCATAGTTCGTCATTTTATCACTGCACATTTACTCCCCTTCCTTCAGTAGTCAATGTCATTAAATCCCTCAGCACATATTACGATCAAGAAATGCAGTTGACCACTCATACCCCCATGAACACACTACCATCTACCATCTTATTTGTATCATAACCCCTGCTACGACACCAATGGGTCCCCCGGCCTCAGAAGCAACCAATTTTATTTAGTTATTCCCGCAAGAACAATCTACATGGCATTGATTCATGGAGCACTTATCTTCATGTTTGCAAAATCACCCTCACACCATCATGGAAAAGGTTCCACGACTCACTCAAAACCGTGGGAACTTATCCCATCATCAAATTGTTTCCCTAATTAGCTCAAAACCGTGGGAATCCCACCCATCATCAAATTGGTCCCCCAACACCCCAAAAACTGTGGGGACCCCACCAACTATTCTTTATGTACAAATTGTTCCCCAATCCACTTAAAACCATGGGAACACAATTATTCGTTTGGAATCAAACCTTGGTCTCCTTTGATCGATGTTGTTGATTCACCCTATCCCGAGCATTATGTGTTTTGTCGGTCGCCATCACCCTCGATGTCCTATCCATAACAAAACCCTTCCTCTGCAGTTTGTCTCCCTCTATTACACTCTATTCCTTTCTTTAAATAATGTCTCCTACCGTTACTCCCCAAGTTTACATCGATCAAAGGAATTCATGAGCCTCACACTTACCAGCCAGTCTTGTGTCAGGTCTGTCATTCCAATAGTTGGTTATAAAATGATATTGGTTCTCAAGATAAGACCCTCATCTTATCATGTACTGCATCTCTCGTCGACATCACATCACTCCATTCTGAGAGTTGCAGTTGTTCCTTGGGGTCCCTTTCAATCACTATAAGGGATTGCCTTGAACTAAGTAGGGAGAGCCCTTAGTGCTCCCTGGCTTAGTGGTCTCTCATATGCTCGATGCTAACACATCTCTCACCATCGATATTTGTATGGTTCACAGGTAGCAGTGTTCACATTTATAAATCACGATAGCAGCAGTTCAATGAGGTACTACCTCCAATATACTCACTGGTATTGCAGTCCCCCACCCACTTGGGCTCATCATGGTTATCAACAGCACTGCTTCGCTAACATCTATAACAACATTTTTGGGTTCAGGTACTATTGCATGGATTGAAGCCACTTTCATCCGTGTACTGGTAGTATCTTGCAGTGATCTCTTGGTCTCCTCTTCTTGTATCCACTTTGCCAAATTTTCATGAGCATGGGTATGCCCGCCTCATTTGTATAAAACAACACTCTTGGTTACAGCTCCACCAACAATATTCGCAAATGAGAGGTCGTATTTATCCACCTATGTTTCACATGCTTTCAAGAACAATAGAGAGAACACAAAATAAACAATGATGCATTATCGGCTCTACAGTACCCTCTGAACCTCATACATTGGAGGGCATCTATTAACACTCAAATATCGCACACATGCAACATTTTTTCAATCTGCACGATAAAGCGTCATCAAAATATAGCATGTATCCCATCGAAGACATCCTCACCAGATCCAAGAAGCAGCATGAGTCCAGAAACACCCAAAAAGAGTCAAAGACTTCAACCATGCAGTAACATGTCTATTAATACGCGCTATTGCGCATGTTATCAAAACTACGACTGCGCGGCCAACACGGATGTTTCTTTGATACCCACATGAATGAAAGAAATAATGGAATCCCAACCACCATCGGTGCATTAAAGACTCATGAAATCTCCATTACCTCCCCAAATTCGAATTTGTCTCCTCACAGAATTGGGTTCCTTAAATGGCCCCTTTTATGTACCTTGGAGCTAGATCATAATATCAAGGAGTTCATATTGGGATCTATTTATTTCTTCTCCACCTATTGGCCTATAAAAGGAAGACATGGAAATGCTTATAAAAGAGATAAAATCAAATCAAGGTTATGTTGTTAGATCTGTGCTTGAGCTCCCTTATAGCTCACCTCTTACCTCTTGTCTAGAATCTACGAAGCTCCCTTGCTACCTTCCTTCAAGGGGAAAGTGTTCTTCTCATTTGTTCTTCAAACTACTTATCATTTAGTGTGGACTAGATAGACCTCCCTAAGAGGGATTTTTTTCCTCCATTGGAGCTCACATCCCCTAAGTGTTGTATATGCTTGACCATTGGGAAATATAAAATTGGTTTGGCATCTATTGGTTGTTGGAGTTTGAATCCCTACCCCTTTGTTCTTTCTTTCATTTTATTGTCATTTTCTTTGTTTATTTATTCTTTTTACTAACAACCACTTGCAAAATCACTTGGAGCACTCAACCACACAACAGGGGCACCTAATACTGAAGCCTTGTTGTAGCCCACAGGGATTTTCCCCTCACCAAGTGGGAAGGATTCACCCTTGTGAAGTATTTTCACAACAACCAACATATTTCCAAAGGGGACAAAAAAGATACATTTCTTCAAGTTAAGTGAAACTTATAGTCGTCGGCACCTGTCAAACATTAGTCTTAGGATACTAACATGTTCTTTTAGTAGGCTTGAAATAGTCCAATCATCTATGTAAACCTCCATAAACTTGTGAATAAATACTTACAAGCAGCAATCACAATCATTGAGAAGACTACGATAGTGCTCTTATGTCTGAAGGGCATCACATTATGGGAAAAGAAACCCCACTATATGGTGAAAGTAATTTTTTTTATCTTGTTTCACAATTCTAACCTAATGGTACCATGAAAATTCATCTGTGAATAAGCATGCTTCCTTCCAAGCCTCTTGATCTAAAGCCTCATTGCTGAAGGGGGTAGAAAAAGGATCATGGGCATAAGTTGAATTAAGATTGTGAAAATCAACACAAACACTAATTTTTCTAGAGTCCTTCTTACTTTGAATTATAATGGGGATAATCTACTCATATTCATCCACAAGAAAAATCATTCTAGATACCAACATGTGATCGATTTCCTTATTGGCCTTCTCTTCAAATCTAGGGTTTTGTCTATATGGATGCTACTTGATAGGTTTCGCATCAATTTTTAGGACAATATTCATCTCACCCAATTAGCCTTGAATCCCTTTTAGTTTTGTAAAACTTTGCGGAAATAGATATTTATTTTATTTAAGTAGAGCAACAATTTCAGACACAATTTGCTCATTCCAATAATCTTCTATAGAAGTCATTTTAGGTTTGACTTTGGAGCCAATGTTAAACTTCCACAACTTCACCAATTGTGTATAACTAATATTGGCATCTTCCTACTTCTTGTCTTGTGCCATTCTAGAGACTTATGTCTCCTTGAATAATATATTCCTTAGGTGCTCTAAATCATTTGGATCTGAATAATCCTTATCAATATTGACACAATAAATAGGTGTTTCCCTTCTGTTAATGGGATCTGTGAATTAAGAATCTCCCAATGATAATGGAATATAGGGGGTTACCTATGTCATGCATCCTATCAGTAAAAAAATCCTCAATCAAATTTACTACAGCCATGACTAATTCAAATTTTCCTGCAAAAAATAAATCTTCACAAAACTGATTTTGTAGAGTCTTCCAATTTCTAGTTGCCTTATAGTTTCTTCCTGCAGTTACTATAATTTTGGAATAGGGCCTAGACCTTGGATAAACTTGTGGACCCAAAGGTCAAGTTTTAGTCTATCCCTTTCCCATAGTTGTGTACAGTGCTCCACATATACAAAAGGATCAATATCCCCATTATATACTTCCACAACCATAGATTTCTAAGGTGTCTTTCCTAAGATATTTAAACATTAAAACTCAGGAACAAACATGAATCGTAGTTGTCAAAACTAACAACCACGAAAGAAGATCCACCTTGTGAGTGGCCCACCACCTTGCAAGATTAGCTCATAGCACAATATCTAGTATATGTACCTTATGTTATTCTGCAACTCTCAAATTCATTTTTGTGAGGAACTCATTTAAATTGAAGACTCCATCATAAATAGGATGGTCCTGGATGTATACACCAGGCCATTAAACCGATTTAACAGTTGTGCAATGCAATGCAATGCAATGAGTGTTGTGAAGGAAAGTGTCACAATGCTAACAAGGAAAGTGCTTTCCCTGTTAAGTGGGTTAGACTCACTAAAAGATAAACAAAATCAATTACTCCAACTTTTCCATAGATTCTACATGCATGGTAAGCAAAAGAGTTTTGAAAGAAAAAATATGTGCACCTTATTATCGTATATTTTCTAAATATTTTTTGAGTTGGATCCTTATATTCTGGTTCCTGCTCGTGAGTCATGCAAACTTTCCTGCACACAAACACACAACACACCTTCCTCATTCTTTCAACAAAAAAACAAGCATGCATAAATAAACTAATCTATTCATCGATCCAAAACACATAACACATATTTTTAGGGAGATGAACTTATTTGTTTTTATTACTAAGAATACGAAAGTATTTACAATCCTTTGGTCATGATTGTTGGTTGTGGAGCCTAATCTCCAGATTCAAAGATATTAGTATTCATCCGTGTTCATACCCTAGGTTTGGTTATGATCCTGGCACGACCCTAAGGGGGTCCGGGGGCCAACGCCCTCGAAAAAGGGGGTTTGGGGAAAACGCCCCCAAGTTATGGGGGTTCGGGGGCATTTTGCGGGCCCATGGTTTTTGGGTATCCCGTGGTATTTTTTCATTGTATTTCCCCTATAAAAGAAAGACATTGTAATACGGCTAGTGCAATGATGTATTAGGTTTTATGCATTGTAAAGATCTCTGAGATCAAAAGAGAGACTGTGTGAGACAGTGAAGAGGAAGTGCAGCAGTTGTGCTGCAGGTTGTATCCCTTCACTTTGCTAGACAGAATAATAATAAGGACTGGCAACTTCAGTGTGGACGTAGCCCAAGTTGGGGTGAACCACGATATATTTGTCTCTCTTGTAATTTGTGTGTGATTATATTTGCATTTCTATTTATTGTTATTGCTCTACGATCCTGTTTTTCTAACATTTTTTGTACTCCCTTCTCTAGAGTATGAATCCCCTCCCTTTCCCTTAGCCTCACTTGAAAAAAATTTGAATAAACTAAATATCTTCAACCCATTTCCTAACCTATATATCTTCACCCCGTAGGTCTCTTTTATAACTTTAAATTCATTCTAATATGGGTGATGATTACAAAGTGCATGCTTTGCTTCACTACAAATCCCTTCCATGCATAACTAAACCTTTTGTTTTCTTGATTGTGCACTTTGTGACCAATCTCCCTTCTCCTTAGGAAAAGTAGCAACCAAGTTCAAATTAGCTATAAATCTCATTATTTTCAAGTCAATTTCTGGTGTAGAAGGTGTCTTGTTGTCCACTTGAAGACTTCATCATCAAGGGTGTTAAGTGTCATTATAATAGTGAGGAAATTACATGTCTCCTATTCTTCCATTCATTCAAAGCCTCTTCTGAATCATTGTCAAATCCTCTTTTGAATCATTGTCAAAGGAGTGAGTATTCCTCCATCTTATTGAACCATCTACTCTGAGGTTAATGTAATCATACCCCTTCCCTATAGTTGGATTATAAATATGATCTAAGACATCTATTTCAATATTTTCATTAATAATTTATGTGTAACGGAGTCCTTGATAAGAATATAATGGCAAAGTGAATCTCATTCCTTCTTCTTCTAAAGTCATAGTTTCATTATTTAAATTGATGATAAAATATTTCTTAAAGACCCAATATATCCATAATAATGAAGGATAAGGATCGTCTTATCCATGATCTCAATTAATTCAAAATCAGCAAATGTCTTTACCCCTGCTAGATAAACCTCCACATTTTATAGCCTCCCTATGGGAAAGATCCTATACTAGTTTCCCATGCACAATTGGATAGGAGAATATACCAATGGAGATCTACCCATAGCCTCCCACGATTTCTTAGGGAGGATATTAACATCGTGTCCATGATACAACAATACATCCTTGATATCATATCCATCTACCTGAGCATCTAACCTAAATTCCCTCCCGGTATGCTTCTTCCTTCTACTTCTTCCTTCTCCTTATTATGTCGTTTTTCCTTTCAAGGAGGTTAGTTGAGATCATGTCCTCCTCTTCCTCAGTTCCAACAAGGGTCTAGAGAGTTTCATAACTTCTGCATTGATACATCATCTTCTAAAATATCAGCAAACATATTAAGATAAAGACTAATAACTTTCTTAGAGCTACATGGGGATTCGAGTTCTTGTTTCTTTATCCAACCAGGTAAGGACGGATTTGGACCCATATTTGAAATTTACAATGTTTGCAACTATGGGTGATGAAGGGACTGCTATATGTTGAAACATCTCACAAACATTTTTTGAAATTTTCTCGTTGTTGAATGGGGTCAAATCGTGGTATCTTTGGACCTGCTTTCTAAATATTTGGAATATCATAGGAATTATGATCAGCACCCATTCATGGCCCTCCACAATTGAAAACATTGATGGTTGGAACAACTACACTTTTACCATCTCGGTGCTCTAATTTGATCAACTTCATTGGCATGTTCCTTGCTATACCTTCCCATTTTGCAATCAATTCATGGCAGTCTCAATACTGTGGGTATTCACCCAACAATAAGAACACCAAGGCCATCATGGAAAGGGACAGTCTCTAGCAACATGGTCAGCCTCATTGTAGTTGTAACATTGAATATCTCCACCTCATCCTCATGTTATCCCTCCTCTGTAATCACCTCCTTGGCCCAAATCTCCTCTTGCCATTACTTGAGGTTGTGTATTATAAGACACCCTGATATGCATAGCAATCCAGTCTATCATCTAATGCATCTAAATACCTACATTTATTCATATTCTAGAACGTCAATATTCACAATAGACGGTATTATGAACAAAGAAATACTTTTGCAAAATTGGACACTGTTGAGGAGGATGCATGTATGTCTTACAAATATCACAATATTATCTAGGTTGAGATGCCTGCATATTTGGGAAAGCATAGTACTGTATTTTTCCATGAAAGGGGGTAGAAACACCTACTTGTGCAACTCCTACTGAGGATCTTTTTGGGCCTGGTCTTGGTGGTGTATTAAGAGCAAGTCCCCCTTTCATGGATACACAGAAGCATTATGTCCTTATGTCATACACCCAATGCACTATACATGTTCCTGGCCTACCTTAAGAAGGGTCAACTCCTAGATGTTTTTGGTTAATGCATCTATATGATTTTGTACTTGTGATAGGTCGGGTCATTCCATAGATACAGAATCTCTAATACTCCCTAGATACTTGGCCATAGCCTCAATTTTCATATCATGCTCCTATGCACTTCTGGGAGTACCAATAGTTTCTTGAAATAGGGAAATTTGGGTTAACGGAAGCAACACTTGAATAAACCATTCGTTGTTACGTGTATCATGAATAGAAAAGGATAGATTACTCATCACATACCTAAATTTATATGCATATTCCCAAGCGAACTCTCCCTCATATTGTCGAATTTTCTTCAGCTCTGTGATTCCCTGTTGTTCTAATTTTGGAAATTAAAATTATTCAATAAACAATCTCTTCACCTATAGCAAGGGAAGAGGTGGAACATTTGAAGGATGGTGTTCCAAAAACTTCATATAACATTGTATATCTTTTCCCCTCAATGTTGTATGGAACTCTATCAATTTGGAGGCATCTAAAACCCCTCTTGACCTCCAAATATCCATGCATAGAAACTAGTGGTGTTTCACACCTTCTTCAGCTCCCTTACCCCAAAATTCCAGGTAGCACATGGAAGATCCCCCATGTACCTCGACCATCGTGGTCACTACCCCTTCGAAACAAATCCTCTAAGTATAGGTTTTGAAATTAAATTTGAAGCGAATTTTGGATTTGAACTAATACTACTATGGTAACCCCTTGATGTTGTACTAGCACTAAAAGCACTACTACTTCCTCCAATTGGATGACTACTGCAACTAGGATTACGAGTGTACCAAGTCAAATATAAAGTAGAACTAGAAAAATAAAGTACCATATAATTTATATATGTCTGGGGAGTGGTCAACATCGGGACGACTCCATGGCTTTTTGGCCTTTCTTCTTTGACAAAGTGGGGTTCAATGTCTCAACTACCTTCATTCTCATGTAGCTATAGTATTTTTTCAACAAATACCTAGATTAGCACTACATTGTTGTTCTAGATTCTAATATATCTCATAATAACTCCATTACTTCCATCTTACGCATTTGTATACACTTCTTATCCTCGGTTTCCTCTATCTAGGATGTTGTCTATTGTTATACTGTTATAATTTTAAATGCAATAACATAAAGGATCGTTGAAAGATAAACAAGCACGTCATAAATAATAGTACACAACAATTTATCCTGGGAAACCCTTGTGGGGCAAAAAACCCAACAAAAATTCTTCAGTATAGATTCGTCAGAAAGTACAATGTCAATCCTCGTGCAATAACCCAAACAAGAAGTCTTCAATAGCACTTGTGCTTCTCTCCTAAGAGACTTGACTCTATATATCTACTCATGCAAACTTGATGAGTGAGTGAGGTGACCAAATAAGGAGGGCGATTCTCCTATTTATACTAATCAGTCACTTGACCATTTTCCCTAACAGGGCCGACTTGTCAATTACATTGATCTGAATCTTGGGGGATTAGACCTAGAAGACTTGAATGCCAAGAGAGGAGGAGAAGAGATAGCCTCAAGGCTGAAGTGGACTATGGATCAGCTGTGAGAAAGACACAACAGCGAGATATGGGCTATGAAAATCCTAGACAGAGAAACATAGAGTAAATATGCCACATGGAGGGGTGAGACTCAAAGAGGGTCCTTTGAGTCTCACCTCTCAAACTATACTAAGAAAGGAACTTAGAACCAATAAACCAATAATAACTAAATAAAATAAGAGAAAGGTAGGATGCCAAAAATAATAGCTTGCTTTATTTAGAAGGCATAAAGCCCTTATATAATATTACAATGTGCCTTGAATCCATACCATGGAACAAAACCATGGGCTACCAAATACCATGGATGGGTGTATTCTAAATTGTGGGATGGATGGAAGATTCCAAAACCATGGATGGGAGAGGGTGGCCTCTTCATTTAATGTGTTTATGATGAATGGGAGAGGGTTGCCTCTCCATTTAATTCTTTTATGACTTATACATCTGAATTTAGACCATATGCCCCCCTAAAACTAGGATCATACACAATAAAATATTATTTTGTGGATTCTTCTAGGACGACATAACTATTAGGGTTTACATTAACTCTTTCAATAACTTTTACATGATCAAATACAACGTCAATAATTCCCAAAGGAAGTACAATACAAATAATACAAATAAACCAAATAAGAATATATTCTGAAGTTACATTCTTCAACACTCCCTCTTAACAAGGAAGGTATTATTCTATCATTGTCACCATCATCATCCGGTTGCTGCACTTTTTTACTCTAACCATTGACTTCTGACATCTCTCGAATCTATACATCACTAGAATTCTTGAACCATCAAATCATTCGATGGGTCCATCCCAAGAGTGTACATTACGTCGCACACAATAACCACCTGCATTACCTCACCCTATATCATGAACCGAGCAATCCACCTGGTGGGTCCATACCAGGAGAGTACACTACATTGCATAACGCAACCACCTGCGTTACCTCACCACCTGTCCATATCATCTCGTGAGAGTAGCCTAGGAGACTCAATTACGTCACATAACCTATGACTACCTGATACCACGTCACATATCAAAATCGGGACAAAAAAACCTTATGAGTGTAGCCTAGGAGACTCAATTACGTCACATAATCAATGACTACCTGCTACCACGTCACCCCATGTGGAGAACAGCCCGAGTTCGAAACCTGTGTCTCTGCATGTGTGTGTTTTCCAACATAGCACTGCATTCAGGAAACTCAATTATGTCACACATAGTGACTACCTACTGCATCCTCAGGGGTGTAGTCCAGGAGGTTCAATTATGTCACATAACCCATGACTACCCGCTACAACCCCGTGAGTGTAGTCCAAGAGACTCAATTACATCACATAGCCCATGACTACCCACTACAACTCACATCTCAAGTGGAGACGCCTAGGAGACTCAATTATGTCACATGACCCGTGACAACTTGCATCTCACACGTGCTATGTTACTCATCACTCCCTCTTGATATGGACCACTCCAAGATTGTCCCCGAAGTACTCAAACTTCACTCTTGACAGATGCTTTCTCAACACATCGGCTATCTGCTCCTCTATCACTATATACTGGAGCCTCACTGCTCCTCTATGCACCATATCCCGAATATAGTGATACCTGATCTTGATGTGCTTTGACTTGTCATGAAACATTGGGTTCTCAGACAACTTCACACAACTCTGGTTGTCACAAAATACACAAGTCACCTCTAACTCGAGATCGAACAAACTTGCAAGCAACTTCCAAAGCCACACTAACTCACAGCTTGTCGAACAAGATACTATATACTCTGCTTAAACTGTACTGACTGCCACACTCGTTTGCTTACTACTGAACCATGAGATCATACCAGATCCCAAACTAAAGCAACACCCTAATGTGTTCTTTCTATCTGTAACACTACTGGCCCAATCCACATCAACATAAACTTGCAGGTTAATCCTCCGATCTGGTGCATATATGAATCCATAATCAACCATACCCCTCAGGTACCTCAACACATTCTTTGTCTCAACCAGGTGAACACGTCTCGAATCTACCATGTACTGACTCAATGTATTCACCGCAAAGCATAACACCGACCTCGTGTTTGTTAAGTACATCAACAAACCAATTATCTACCTATATATTGTGGAAACCACCAATTATGAAGAAGTATCACACAGCAACTTCATATTTGATGCCATAGGTGTGCCATGGCCTTGAAATCCTTCATCCCGAATCTCTTCAGGATCTCTACCGCATACTTTCCCTGACTCAGGAAAAGTTCCTATGGATTCTTCCACACCTCAAGACCAAAAAAATAGTGAAGCAAACCTAGGTATTTCATCTCAAATTTTGTGGAAATCTTCCTCTTCATTTCTGCAATGAGCTTCTCATCACCTATTAGAAACAGATCATCTACATAAAAGCGTAGTATCAATGGATTTCCCTCCTCAACCTTGTAGTAAAGATTGGAATCCATTTTACTCTTGGTAAATCCCAAGCTCATCAGAAATCCATCAATCATGTCGTACCACATCCTCGGTGCATGTTTCAAACCGTACAAGGCCTTATTTAATCTACACACATCATTTTGTATGTCATGTGTCTCAAAACCTAGTGGTTGCTCCACATACACTTCCTCCTTTATTACGCCATTTAGGAAGGCATTCTTCACATTCATATGATGTACCTTTCATTTCATCATTACGGCTATAGCAAGTATAGATTTAATCGAAGTATACATTAGAGGAAATTTGGATGAAAAATGTTCCGCCCAACCCTAATTCAAATTCCATGTCATCATGTATTACCCAATCAAAATGCTTAAAAATTCAAAAGAGGTGCATATAAAAAAATTGGAGGGAAAAAACAAAAACTACTTTTTTGGATTGTATTTAAAACTTATCTCATTGTAGATTTACTCAAATTTCAAGCGGTAGCACTCGTTGGAAGCAGAATTAAATTTTTCATCCAATGATACCCAACTTGCATACTTTTAACGTCATCTACATCACGAAAAATTGAAAATACCTGAAAAACACTTTTTCTCTCACTAGAAACACGTTTTTTATGTATTTTCAATTTCTCATGATCTGGATGTTGTCAAAAGTATGCAAGTTGGTTACTTGTTGGATGAAGAATTTAATTATGCATCCAATGAGTGCTCCCTCTTGAAATTTGAGAAAACCTACAAGAAGATAAGTTGAAAATATGATCCAAAAAAGTAGTTTTTTACTCTCTCTCTCTCTATTATTATTTTATTATTTTCCTTAGGAGGACCATTTTTCATCCAAATTTCCTGTAATGTCTAGACACGGGAGAAAATGGCTCCTCATAATCTATGCCTTATTTCTTGGACAATCCTCGAGCCATGAATCTTGCCTTGTATTTCTCGACACTTCCTTCTACTACATGCTTTATCTTATAGATCCATTTGGAAGACACTACTGACTTCCCTTCTGGTCTCGGAACCACATCCCATACATCATTCTTCATGATCGAATGATACTCCTCGATCATAGCATCCTTCCATACTTTCTTTTTGGATGCCTCTTCGTAATTGGAAGGCTCTACATCAATGATATCACACAATAAGGATACATAGTTGGAATATGGTCGAGGTCTCTTACTATATCTGGAAGTCCCTTCTGGAGCACCATACTTCTCAGCATCTTGAATAATCTATCGTTCCCAAGCTAGTCCTCTCTTGTGAGTGTTCACCTCTCGGGGTGGATATACAGGTCTCTGTGGCTCTGTCATATCATGGTATTCAGGTTCTTCTGGAATCATCTCTTCCATACCTGTATTTCTAACTTTGGGAGATTCAGGTTCTTATTTATGTGCTTTGTCGAAGTGAATCTGCCTCAATCTGCTGAAAGTTGTATCTTCATCATTGGCATCATCTCTACTAGTCTTGATCTTCTTGAAACATGTTATATACATTATGTAGGCATTTGATGTGTCACTATATCCGACGAAGATTCCCTTCTTCCCTGAAGGATCCAACTTGGTTCTTTTCTCTTTTGGAACATGTCTGTAAACAGGATATCCAAATATTTTGAGATGGCTAACTTTTGGCTTCTCTCCTGTGAACATCTCTTCAAGTATCTTGTTCTCGAGTACATGGTGTGGGGTTTATTCTATACAGAGATGGTTTTTCCTGTTCCTTCCACCCATAAGTGCATTGGAAGGTCCTGATCATGGATCATGGCCTTCATTGCTTCCATTATCGTTCTATTCTTTCTTTTTGTAACACCATTATGTGGTGGATTATAGGGAGTTCTCATCTCCCTCTTAATCCATGATTCTTTACATAATATTTTGAAATATCTTGAAGTTAATTCACCTCCATTATCTGATCTTAAGGTATTTATTTTATTTTCAGTGTGATTTTCTACAAGGGCTTTGAATTCTTTGAACTTTCTAAATACTTCATCTTTAGTTTTCAAGAAATAAATCTAGGTATTGCGAGAATAATTATCAATAAAAGATACATAGTATGCATACCTCCTTAGTGATTTGGAATACATAGGTCCATATACGTCCAAGTGTATCATCTCCAAGATATCCTTGGCTTTTCTATCACTACTTGGAAATGGCACATTATTCCCTTTTGCACATCCTTTGCATATGCCTTCATGTTTTGTTTGAATCTTGGGTAGACTAGTCACCATCTTGCTCACGATTGGTAATGCCTTGTACTTGATATGTCCAAACCTTATATTCCATAGTTTCATGAACCAAGGCTTGTTCTGGTTGTCCCTTGATTTTGTACAATACTCCCTCTTGCACTCCAATTACTACTTCATCATCAAAGGTTTTACCTTTAGGCCACATAAGTACTTGGCCATCAACAAATGCAATTCGGAATCCTTTCTCATCTAAGGCTGAGATGGAAAGTAGATTCTTCTTCATTATTAGTACATATAGGACATATTTCATATTTATAGGATTCTCGGATTCAAGCTTGTAAGAATATTCTCCTACCCTTTTTATGGGATAATAGTAATCATCTCCAAGTTTCACCTTGTGAGGTGAGTCCTTTTCTATCAAGTCATTGAGGGCAACCTTGAAACTTGTCATATGCTTGGAAACACCACTGTCAACAAGCCAATCATTGCTTCCATGAGAAATAGTACATGTAAGTGCTGAAATCAAAACCTATTCTACATCGCTTGAAGAATCTTCCCTTGCCTTTTTCTTTACTGGTTCATCATCCTCCACAACATGAGCATGATGCCTCTTCTGATTTTATTTCTTGTTGTTGCGTTTATTCGTGGGAGAATTTCTTGCAATGTATCCCATCTCTTCACAATTGTAGCATTTGAAATTTGAGTAGTCTCTGGGAAGTCTTTGATTCTTTTGGAATCTTTTATACTTGTGAGAATGATCTTATTTCTTTCTCCTCTTTGTTTGAGTTACTAGGGATTGATTATCTTCTTTGCCTACCTTCTTTCATCTGGCTTCAATCCTTACTTATTCCTGAGTGCAAGTTTCCCAAAGTGTACTGAATATGATGAGTTTCTTTCTAGAACATATTCCTTGAATAAAGGACACCCATGATCTTGGAAGACCATTCAAGGTGGTCATTACTAGTTCTACATTCTCGACATGGTCTCCAATATCTTCTAGTTTTTCTTTGATTTGGGAGACCCTTGTGAAGTAATATTGGATGCTTTCTGAGCTCTGCATCTTCCACGCATCTTCACACCATTGAGTTGATTTCTCAAGGTAATTTTTTTGTTAATGTGATTTCCTTTGAATAATCTCTTCAATGCAGCAAACATCTCTTTCAAAGTTTGCAAAGATGAGATGTGGTGGATCAAGTGATTCTTGATAGAATCAGCAATGATCCTCTTGGCCTTAATCAGGTTCTTCTTATGCTTGTCTTTGTCTTCATCTACCTTTGGCTCCACAACTTCTTCTTTGATATAGTTTTCTAACTCATTCTCTTCTAGAATGAGCATCACTCTATACTTTCAGGCACGGAAGTTATCTACTCCTTCAAGCTTATCCTCAAGCTTGGTATGATTTGTCATCTTGATCAAAATGAGAACCTCAAATGGAAATAGAGATAGTAGGACTTACCAATTGAGATACTCCAATCGAGTGTTTGTTTCAATGTCTTCTAAGATCTGACTTCAGGATGACCTAGGGTTTGTCAAAAAAAAACTATTTTTTCAACTTTAATATCTCTAAAAAATGAATTGAGGAAAATATGCGCCTCCCTAAGGAGAGTTGAGAAAAGGTACTTTTTCTCCAAAATTGTGGACAGAACTTCCAAAAATTTGATGCCCTAGTTTTCTTGAGTTGTAGTGGTAGGCCCAAAAATGAAATTTCTCCGATCTAAATTCTTCTTCCATATAAAAATGCACCCTCCTAGGGCGAGTTTCTTTGACCTCCTTTTTCATCCAAACTATTGTGAAAAGTCTCTGGAAAGAGAAACCCTAGTTTTCACTTCCCGGAATTGCAGTTGCACAATGTTTTCTTTCAGGCTAACTTTGACACCATGTTAGAATTTTAAATGAAATAACATAAAGGATCACTGAAAGATAAACAAGCATAGCATAAACAATAGTACACAACAATTTATCATAGGAAACCCTCGTGGGACAGAAAACCCAGCAAAAATTCTTTAGTATAGATTCGTCAGAGAGTACAATGCCAATCCTCGTGCAATAACCCAAAACAAAAAGTCTTCAATAGAAGCTACTCTTCTCTCCTAAGAGACTTGACTTTATCTCTCTACTCATGCAAACTTGATGAGTGAGTGAGGTGACCAAATGAGGAGGGTGAGCCTCCTATTTATACTAATCAGTGACCTTTTTCCCTAACATGGCCGACTTGACCTCTGAAACAGGGTCGACTTCTCAATTACATAATAAAATATTCTTTTATGGATTCTTCTAGGCTGACATAACTATTAGGGTTTACATTGGCTCTTTCAATGACTTTTACATGATCAAATACAACATCAATAATTCCTGAAGGAATTACAATACAAATAATACAATTAAACCAAATAAGAATATCTTCTAAAGTTACATTCTTCAACATATACCTCTCTATCTCAACTAGAATTTGGCTAGCTCTCCACATCTATTTAACTTTCACAACTCTTTCATCCTTTCCTCGTCACTTCCTATGTTACACATATCCTTCTACAACTACTCATTTTTCTTTATTCTCATTCTCATATGTTTCTTCCATTGTTTCTCTCTAATATCCAACCTTCTTGCAGATTGCTCAGCCCTCGCTCGGTCTTCAAAGTTGCACATCTCATCGTTGTATCCCTTTACCTTATGTGACTTTCCAACATCATTCCCAGCCACTCATCATGCAACAGGTGCTTACTTCACCATCAAATTCTAATTAAATGGCACAAATCCTTTTTTCACTAACCAAACCTTGATCCACAATGAGATTTATTGGACTAATACTTCGTGGGTGTTTATGAAATTGGCTTCATATTTTGAAAAAGACTGATGATTCTATGCAACAAACTCCACTATGTATCTGTTGATAGTCTTTTCCACAAAGAAGTATATATTTTGCATTGGCAAAAGACCCATCCTATTTAATGTGGCCGGGACTTAAGGAGTCTACTAGATAGTTTTCTTGCATTAGTTCTCAAAATCTAGGGGTTCTACGAGCATTTTTATCCACTTATAGAGGCTCATAGAAAATTTTCCCCAAAAAACCTCATACTAATCTATTAAAGGTCCAGCATACAAGACAAACTCCCTACACATCACCGAGTTCCATCTTTTGCGGGTGGGATTCTTGCAAGACAAAATCTTCAAACCGCATTTCCCACCAATCTTATACTTAGTACTTATAGATCCCCTTATCCATTCAACTAGTAATTCCATGTATAGAAACAAGTCCCTGTAATGGAACCATTTGTTGGCACAAACTTAAAAACCAGGGTTCTGCATGGGATCCAACAAAGGCCCCCTGTAGTCTATATCAATTAGCATTTTTTATCCTCTCAAAAGAAAAGCCTATTAGAGGAAATTTGAGGTCTAAAATGGGCCTTATAAGAAAACAAGCCAACCATAATTTAATGATGAGTTGCAATTCAAGAACCAATATCATTTCAATAAAATGAGTCAACCATAATGGTTGACTTGAGATACTTGTCATAAAAAAACTACTTTTTTTTATTAATATTTTCAACATAGCTCCCTGTGTTTTTACTCAAATTTCGAGCGGGAGCACTCTTTGGATGCGGAATTAAATTCCGCATCCAACGAGTGCTCCCGCTCAAAATTTGAGTAAAAACACAGGTAGATATGTTGAAAATACGAACAAAAAAGTAGTTTTTTTCTTTATTCCTCCAAAATTAATAAATATTGTTTTATTATTTTAACTATTATTTCATTATTTTAACTATTATTTTATTATTTTCCTTAGGAGGCCCATTTTAGACCTCAAATTTCCTCTAATTGAAAGTCTCACCTGAAGCAAAGTTGAGACTAGAGTTAGGTGAGGGAAATACTAGTGCATAGATGATGTTAGGATGGTAAGATTCATTTTAGCAGTAACACAAATTACACAAATCAGTTAACCATTGTGCGACAATAAATGTTGTCCAAACATAAACTGATCGAATTTATAAAAGAGATTTATTTTCAATATGCATCAAACATTCCATAAGTATCATAAATTTGAGTGGGCACCAAAATATTTATTCTTATTAATTTTTTAGCAGCAATATACAAAGTTGTATGCATCTCATACAATCATTATGCAGCTCAAGGACTTCTTTCTAGACTCTACCTAGGCCTTCCTAACATACCCTTCTCTTACAAAAATATCCTACAACCCCCTCCCACTTCCCTTGCGGGGATTTTATACAAATTACAATAGTTATTTATGACCTCATCAAGATAGTTATAGTTCAGTTGCTCCTACTCAAACGCATTAATGTTGTGTTTATCTTTTGTTATATCCTCTTCTGCAGTTCTTCCCACATTGGATGTCCTTCTATCTTCTGCAGCCAAGTCCTAAAAAACAAAGGGGCAATAATTAACATTAGTGATTTGAGCAAATAATGGAGGTGAGGGTGAACTTATAAATTTCATAACATATCTACTCCACGAGTAGGCAGAAAATATATGATGAGAGAGTGGTATTATCCAACACTTAACAATAGAAAAATGCATGTACTTCTAGGGGTTGTGACTCCTAGACCCAAACTTGGAGTTTGGAAAGAGTAAAGTGTTTGAAGTGTTTGAATGGAAGTAGAATAGGTGCAAATAGTTCATTCTAAAGTAATTACATAGCAACACCTATGAGTTTGAGTTGACAAGGAAACTGTCAATGTGGAAATGATAGAGGATGATTGGATGTATTTAATAACGGTGCTTGTACAGTGAGATGGAAGCACAATTGAATATTTGGAAAAAGCATGATGGTGTAATGTAGAGAAAACTATATAACATAATTTGTTGCATTTATTCTATCAATCCAGGCTAGTAAGATGATCAGACACTATGCACAATTTATGCAGAAACCATACCTCCAAGTGCTTCTAAAAGTATCAAACCTCATTCAAACTCTAACTCCTATCCTAACAATATAAGAACAGTCCAAAAAGTGAAATAAATCCTACTAGATCCTTCTTCAATTCAACCATAGTTAGTTTGTTCCAGCATGGTCACATAAATGAAGTGCAGGACTTCATGTGTACCTTTGATTGCTGATAACAACCCTTCTAACCTATATAAAGCTACTAATCAAACAAGAATCGCATAACCAAATTGACGACGCTTCATTCAAAATTAGCACTTTCCAACATAGCATAATCAGTGAGATACTGGAACCTCCTGTAGCTTTCGGATTGTTGATGCTATTCTGAGAAACACAGAGATAGGAAATCTAACTATAAATTTAGGAAATTATACACTCTGTGAATCAACAATAAATTGCATAATCAAATATTCTACAGGAAGTACTCTATAATCAATCCACACAAACCCATAAATGAATAGCTACAGGAAATTGCAACCCATTTAAATGTTAATTCGGAATTACAACCACACCAATTAATAAAACTAGTATGCAAATCTTATAATTAAAATCATGGCAGCTACAGATCTATCTTAATAATCAAATCGATAAACATAAAAACACACAGAGGGTGTCTGCAAGTGGAGGGGTCCCTCCTCTGGACGCAGTCACAGCTAACTAATTAAAATTCAAAAGATAAATTGATCAGCACATAAAAATATTTATATTATAGAATTATCAAGAGTCTGAGCACAAATTTTAGTACACAGAAGCGTAATTACTCAACATCCAACCCCCAAATCATATGTCATCCTTGTTCTTATAATTCTTTGTACATACAGAGTTCAGCACTAAACCCACGCTATCAGATCGCAAGCCATCTAACTGATTTCCTATCATTAGTGTTGACAATTCATAATAATTAAAGATTGATCAGATCCCATGTCGAGAGGCATGGGATCGCCCTTTACAAAGATAGTTCTGAATTAATGAAGGGAAATCTAAAAATAGCCAATATTTCAACAATCTTCAGATACCCCAACCGAATGGTCTGATATGAGCGATCTGGAAGCCACATGATGTCCATGATCCACAAGATAAGGAAAATATGTTAATTCAGTCATGGTCAAACAAAGATAGATGTTGCAAGATCACCGTCATTGTTGCAAGATGAAATCGCGTTGCTACAAGATAGAATTGCGATGCTACTAGATTGCATCACGTTGTTACAAGATTGACTATGTGGCTGCAGGATTGAATGATGCATCTGCAAAAATAACTATAACAATGCCAACCATATCATTTCATTAGTTTGCATAAATCATAACATTCCAATTCATTTAAGAAGAAATAAAATGATCAAATATAAGCATTTGAGATACCTGGAGGATGTAGGACTTCATTGTGACATAACAGACAATAGATGAGCAGGAATGCTAAGAGTAAGGATAATAATCAGTCATTAGGATATGGGATATGGTCGTTCAGTATGAAAAAAAGGGTTAAAACCGAGACCCTACATCTCCCCCACACCGGAGATATTGCATGTCCCTTATGCGATAAAATTGTTGACCCTCAAAACTTTAATTCCAAAATTGTGTTTTCCAGCCTCATCTCCTAACCAATTTTCTATTTTCCTGTAGCTAAATCTGCCAGAGTTCCCAACTGGGATTCAAATCATGGAAACCCTCCAAAAGGGCCCCTTGGTTGTAGTTCTCTTAATTGTCTACGTGGATCTCATTTTGTTTCTCAATATTCTTAGCCTACGCATGCCATTTCTTAGACATAGCAATATCACCTCGATATTTTTCCTTGAGCTCCTCAATTTCCCATTTACATTGAGCAATGAACTTCCTTAATGATGCATTATCTCCTTTCAGTCTAGCTTTGAGTCACCCTACATCTGAGAAGAGGTGGTTCCGGCATTTTCCTTCAAGGACCCTTCCCTTTTATCTCTTCCAGGATTGTCACTTCAATCTCAAGTTCCTCCCCTCATTTTTATCGAGCCTTAGCATCAGTTTCTCGATTTTAATTTTCTTCTACAGGCATAACATCTTCATCAAACTCATTTCTTTGTCTAGGTCTCTTCCCCTCATTGCACTGGGTTTAATTATTAGTAATTTGGGTCTCCTCATCCTCCACTGGCTCGGGTTCAATCTACATATCATCATCCCCAAATTCCTTGTCCTAACACTAGTCACTGCTTTCTATCTCTTCCCCGTCTTTGGAGGACCCAACCTCCTTCATAGATTACTTAGACTTATTTCTTCTTATGTGATAGGTCGCACCATCTACCTCCTGACCTTCCTTTTTTTCTGCAATTGTGGCTCCTCCCAAAGGTGCCCTCTAGACAACCTCATTCATCTCTACAAAATGGTTCCTTTTCAGGAAACCCTCCCAGTCATCTTGATGGTGTCTTAATACTTCACACATAATTACGAAAATCAACCCATGATGGTGAAGGTTTTGGTCAATATTTGCAGTCTGTTTCTAAGCAGCAGTATCCATCTTAACCAAAGACATTTTTTAATAAAAGGGCAGGTTCAATGGTTTACCACGAAAATGAATCAAAAGACGAATATGATACAGGAATGCCAAGTCGAAACGGCCCTCACACGTCACATGATTCTACAATAGAAACAAAATTCTTTGATACTTGTTCCGTAGACATCCCTGTGACATCCCCTTCCCCCAGTTTGTCTCCAGAGTATCATATTTGCACAATGGTGGCCATAATCCTTTTTCAACTGGTTGAATCTTGGACCAACGCTCACCTTCTTGAGGAAGCCCTGTGGCCTGGGATATTAAATCTTATGTAAGGCGCTATCTTACATCCCCCACTTGAGCCTGTTCACCTCTAAGGCCACGGGAAAATACCTTCGTCACCTTTTCGTTATAGCTCTTTAACCGCACGAAAAGAGGCATCCATCATGCCATTTCTATTTTGTTATGTGACTTAGGGTACTGGTCCAATAGTTAAGGCCCCTCTAGTTCAATCCTAAGCGATGAACACATGACTTTTTCTTTTTGGTAGAATGCAACTTAGAGCCCTAGTTTTACCCTTCTATTATACTCAAGACGGGTGTAGGAAAACGAAGGGCGAGCAAATGAGTGGCTAGAGAAGGTAAGTTATGGGTTTTCAAAGGGTTCAAGCGACAATAGGAGTCATCATTACTCTGCAGGCTTGATCATCATGTAAAATCGAGTCACTGGTTATGGACGTCGGTGAGTCTTGGTCATCATGAAATCATGACCGACTCTCACGGCTGGGGGATTTAAATTGAAGGCAAAAGGCTTATCGGTCTATGATTACAGTGGTACCTTTATCCCGTGGTCCTTCTTTCAATATTTAGCAATTCACAAAATGGATAAAAACAATGATTCTTTTAATTAGTCGGTCATATGCACATGTAATGGTGACTCAACTCCTCGTCAGACTTATGGTTGATTATGGTAATAAGTGACATAGACAGACACAACATATAAGAGAAGGGATTTCGGTTGGGAATTCAGGATCATGATTTGGGCATTCGAGTCCAATGTAGGCACAATCACTTTAAATTATAATTTAACAAGATCATGGTTAAGTCATTCCTTCTGGGTGTATCTTAGTCGTGCTCATACAATTATTCATCTCTCTTAAGCAAAAAGAAATATCATATTCATACAAACCTCCATTACTTACTTTTGTTTGCCCTATTTTACAGCACGTGTTGGTTTTGATTATTGGGTCAATCACCTATTGGAGCTTGTTATCTAGGGACTAACATTGGTCGAATGATCCAAAAGTGACCAAACTTACAATTCAATCTAAGACATTGTTGAAGGATATGTTGCAGGATTAGTTGTTGCAAGTTTGGTTGTTGTAGGATTGGTTGTTGCAAGATGTTGAACCTGCAAAATTGGAGTCTTTCAACCCCTCTTATGTCCTATCATACCATCGGTTCCCGATCTTATTCCTGTTACAGTCTTAATCCATGCTCCAACACCTCTACTACTGTCAATGGAAGTCTGAAACCTCCACCTTTTCCTTTCTTGTGCAATCCCTTAGACATGAATAAATTTAGTTGATGTCAAATGTGTTGGGGAATTGTTGGATTACCAACCCTTGAGGAATGATGTTAACCAATGCGAGGCTTATCACCATTAATGTTAGTGAGAGCCAAGGCACTCGCAATGCATCCTAACAGGTGTGAAAAATGTGTTGAAGGCGAACCCTCTGCAAGATTCAACAGTCATGGAGCATTGATGTATCCCCACTGTTGTTGACGAGAAGACATTTCATTAAGGCATACCCTCAAGGAATATTGTAACCTCTAGTCTTGGAACCCATAAAATGTGTTGGTGTCAATGGGCCAAGCCTATGTTGGAAGGAAGGCATTGATGAATCCTTCATCAAGACAACACAAGTAAACAGGATTTTTATTGAAAACAAAACTTTAAATTGTAAATCCCATAATCCAGAAGACTGGTAGGACTCTACTATCCCCATGGATTTTTTCCAATCCTGGGCCATTGGTGCTCACCAGATTTCAATTTTAGAGTTTGAAATTCTGAAAGAAGACTCCACGGGTTTCCTTTTTCGTAAATAATCTACCAGGCCCGGGTCAAGGGATAATCCTATACCTGATAGATGTCCTCATCATTGTTTAGTGATCAAGAGAAGAACAAAGTAAGTTCAGTTTATTTGTTGCAGGAAAAATATCAAGAAGACATAGAAAGAGGAACAACCCCCCCATCCACTACTTCCATATCATATTGCTCCAATATTCTCTTAAGAAATTCCTACCTAGACTTGGGCTTCTTATATAACTTAATCCTATGTCCATTAACCAAGAAGGTCTAATTCCCATCATCAGTTGTTTTGATTCTGACAGATCCATTGTCAAATACCTCTTCAACCTCGTAAGGGCCAAGCCAATGTGTATTAAATTTTCCTTTGAAATTTTTGAATTTCGAGTCAAATAGAGTCAAATAGCATGCCCAATCCTGTACTTTAAAATATTTCTTCTTGATGTATCTGTCGTGCCACCACGCTCTCTATTGTTGAACAAGTTTTGTATGTTGAACAGCATCTTGTCTTATCTTTTCCAACTCATTAAGCTATAAAATTCTCTAATTATGTGTGGATTATGTGCTTCCGTAAGATCCATGCCCAATTTTGCTACCATCTTAAAGGTTTTGATTTGAAATTATATCGGTAAAAAGACCTTCTTTCCATAGACCAATTCATAGGTGGAAAAACCAATAGTATTCCTCCATGTAATTCTATAAGCCGATAAGGCCTCTAGGAGCACGTCTAACCAATCTTTCTTATTCAGTTGTACAGTCTTCGTTAATATTGCTTGTAGCACCTTATTCGTCGATTCCACTTGCCCATTAGCTTGTGGATGATATGGATATGATTTACGATCGATAATTTGATACTTTCGAGTGATTTCATATATAATATTGGATGTAAACCCGGAACCTTGGTCAATAATCTCCCTAGGTACCCCAAATAGAACAAAAATATTAGCAAACAGGAAATCTACTACTACCTTTTCTTTATCCCTAGGTACTGCTTTCACCTCCACCCACTTAGTAACATAATCCGTACAAACCAAAATATACTTATTACCTCTAGAGACAAGGTTAATAGGACCCACAAAGTCCAGATCCCATTTCTCAAAAGGATCGGTAAGGACTTGTGGCTGAAGTGGCATCTCATTCGTAGGAACCGGGTGTCCTTTGACAATTGTCACACCTCCCAACATACTCCTTTGCATATTTGAATATGTTTGGTCAATAATAACCTAACTAGAGGATTTTGTGAGATGTTCTTTTATCTGCAAAGTTTCCTCCACATGGCTCATAATGACAAGCTCTCGGGATGTCATATACCTCATCTTCTCTCACACACCTGCAAGTAATCATGTCATGACTTATGTAGAAAATATCTCTTTTGATCCAAGAGTATGGAGCACTTCGTTTAATAACTTTCCTCTTCTCTTTCGGTGAAGAGTGGGGTGGTAGTTTTCCTGAAACAAGATAGTTAGCCACATCTACGAACTAAGGTGATTTAAGAAAAATAGCAAATAAATTCCCATTGGGAAAATGTCATCAATAGGAACACTCTCACCTTCATGATTTAATCTGGACAAAAAGTCAACTACCTAATTTTCTTTCCCCGTTATGTCCACTACGATGATATCGAATTCCTGAAGCAACAAAAGCCACATAGTGATCTTTCCATTGGTGATAGATTTATTCATAAGGTACCTAAATGCAGAATGGTTAGTATGCAAAGATACCTCATATCCCATGATGTAGTGCCTGAATTTATTGATCACATAAACTACTGCTAGAAATCATTTCTCTGTTACTATGTAATTTAATTCTGTTGGAGCTAAATTCTTACTTATAAAATCATTAGCATGGGTTAAGAAATCTTCCTTTTGTCCCAATATTTCTCCCATAGCATAATCTGAGGCATCAATGGAAATATGAAAGGGAAGCCTCCAGTATGGGCCTCTCAAGACAGGTGCTGAAGAAAGTTTTTCATTTAGTATGTCAAACACTTGCTAGCACTCGTCATTCCAACAACAATCAATTTCTTTAGTCAACAATTTAAATAAAGGCAGGGATATCTTTGTAAATTTTCTATAAAATTCCTATAATAGCCTATGTGTCCCAAAAAATTCTAACTCCCTTCCGATTAATTGGCGGTGACATTTTCACAATCACTTCAATCTTAGTCGGATCAACTTTGATTCCTAGAGAAGACACATGGTGGCCCAAAAAAATACCCTTAGTCATACTCATAAAACATTTCTCATGGCTTAATTAAATATTTGTCTCCCTACATCTCTGCAAAACTTTTTCAAGATTAACTAATGTCTACTCAAAAGAATCACCAATAACAGTACATTAGAGGAAATTTGAGGTCTAAAATGGGCCTCCTAAGGAAAATAATAAAATAATAGTTAAAATAATAAAATTATATTTATTAATTTTGGAGGAAGAAAGAAAAAAAATTACTTTTTTTGTTCGTATTTTCAACATATCTCCATGTGTTTTTACGCCAATTTCAAGCGGGAGCACTCATTGGATGTGGAATTTTATTCCGCATCCAACGAGTACCCACACTGCATACTTTTGACGGACCCCGTTGCCCCAAAAACAAAAAATACCTGGAAAAAAAATGTCATGTTGATGTCAAAAGTATGTAGTGAGGGTACTCATTGGATGCGGAATAAAATTCCACATCTAACGAGTGCTCCCGCTCGAAATTTGAGTGAAAACACAGAGAGATGTTAAAAATACGAACAAAAAAAGTAGTTTGTTTTATGACAAATATCTCAAGTCAACCATTATGGTTGACTCATTTTATTGAAATTCTATTGGTTCTTGAATTCCAACTCATCAAGAAATTATGGTTGGCTCGTTTTCTTATATGATGACTCATTTTCTTATAAGGCCCATTTTAGACCTCAAATTTCCTCTAATGAAAACCATCCATGTATATCTGAACACAATCATGCAAAAGATCAAAGAAAATGCCGAGTATTTCCCTTTGAAATGTGTCCAGTGCATTACATAGACCAAAAGGTAATACCTTGTATGCGTAAGTGCCCCAAGGACATGTGAATGTTGTCTTATCCTGGTCCTCTGGGGCGATCCGGATCTGGTTGTATCTGTTGAAGCCATCAAGGAAAGAAAAATATTTCTTTCCTACTAAAGTATCCAAAACCTTATCTATAAAAGGAAAAGGGAAATGATATTTCATTGTAACTTTGTTTAGTTCCTTATAATCTATGCACACTTTCCATTTTCCATTCTTTTCGGGGACAATTACTAGAGGAGATACCCATTGACTATCTAAGATAGGGTAAATGAATCCTACATCTAATACTTTTTGAAGTTCTTCTTTCACAATCTTAAGGTTGGATTCATCTGCATCTGTGGATGTCGCATAGGTCTGGAATTTTATTCTATATAGATGTGATGAATGCAAGTGTCTAGATGAATACCCCTCATATTAGTGTATTCCAAAGCGAAGACATCTAAAAATTTCCTCAATGTCTGAATTAGTTGATTTTCTTGCATATTGTTTAAAGCAGAGTTTATATTTAAAGGTTTTCAAGGAAAAAATTCAAATGTTTTGTTGCCACATTCAGTCATTGAATATACAGGGAAGGCTGATAGAAAGGCGGAACTTAATTCATCTACTGAGCATTCTTCTTGAAATTTTTGTTCTAGGATATTATCAATAAGGTCATGTTCATGAGTTGACTTTCCCCAAAATAATGAAGGAAATATAGATTAGAAATGCAATGATTGATCAGATTTTCTTCAATATTTTCTTTAAAACTCGTGGCTTGAGCTATGGTTAAAACAGGGTGAAATGTTTCCTCATCGTGATCAGCATCATTAATCCATTGGTTTCATTGTTGATTGGAAATAATCTTGGAAAGGGGGTAGAGAGTAATCTATTTTGTTTCAGTTCCATGTGTGATGGTCATGTTTTTAGACCTAATGTTATAACCAAATTTGGCACTTCTCTGTCTGTGATGACATTTGCATGTTTTTCTCTCATGACGACACTTCATGAGGTTGTTGTGGTTCACACAAAAGGACATTTTGGAAGGAAGAGACATATTTGGTACCTATGTTAGGTGGCCTTATCTTATTCATGGTCCATTCAGTAGTTTGGGAGCTTCTTATCACAGTTGCAGACGATAAATACTCCTAAAAAACATTAGAAATGGAAAATTTTCCTCATTTTTTCACCTACGTGTAGCTTACATAAGGAATACATGCATTTTGGGCACACCTTTCCCCTTTAACACCTATGTGTGCCTCAGAAAAACCCAAAAAAATTTAAAAATATTGAAATTTGGGTGGTTTCGATGGTTTTGGAACCTCTTCTTTCGGTCATAATTGCTTCCTACTTGACCAAACCTTCTCTCCTTTCACTATAAAAGAGAGAGAGGGGACCATGAAAGGGACCCTTATCCCACATAATGTTATGCTGGATAAATTTTGACTCACATCCCCTTCACTTGTGCCCTAATTGCTCCTAAACCCTAGCACATCTGATCATAGGTTGGGATCCTTGGAGGAGAGAAGCATGAGACCTTGGATCTTGGTTTTGTGAAGTGACATGATTGAAGGAAGGTATAATTATGTACTTGCTTCATTGTTTAATGAAAGAATGGTGATTCTTCCCTTTCCAAATAATTGTGTATGTATATATCTCATATTTGATTGCATCTTGATGTTTATTTGATCAGTGATTTATGTTCTTTTGAATATCAAATTTTTATTTGTAGTCAAATTCGTTTGAGGAAGGTCTTTAAAGTTGTTTTCAGGTTGTTGCATTGGGGATTAAGAGGAAAGATCTGGGAGAAGGCTTGGATCAACCTTCAGTAGTAAGGTATAAGCTTTCTTAACTCAAACTATTTGTTCTTTTGTTGCTTCTAGAACCCTTAATGTTTGTTCTTTCAAACCCCCTCACCCCAGCCATACGAAACTTTCCCTAACAACAGAATTTATGACTCCAATGGGTAGAAGCCTATCTGCTTTGGGGTCTCCAAGGGTATTTTTCCAGTTTGATTAATGTTTTGAGTTTGATTTCAAGTTAGGAGTAGTCATTGCACTGAGTTAGACCCTTCCATTGTCATTTTCTAAGACTGGATTTGCATTTTTTGAAGGTTTCAATACCCACGTGTAGGTCATAGAACTTTATGGTGTGTGTGTCTACCTCATATGTGTTGATGTAATTTTAACTTCAGAAAATATTTTATTGTATTTTATATTGTTATTACTATTGTATTTTATGTGTACCTCCATCGGAGATGTTTTTCCTCCGCTCGGGGATGTCATTATGATGCTTAGTCATCCTCGGTCATTGAGGTAAAAGCCTCCCATGTAATTCGAGGCAATAGTCCCCTTAAAGAGTCAAATGTAATTGTATTATTCAGTCTCGTAAAGGATTCGTCCCAGTTAGGTTTATTGGGGCCGACCTAGTAAGTGAAAAGGTCACCCCAAATGTAAAGTATAAATAGAGAGCTAAGCTCTCTCATTTGGACACAACACTCACTCACTCAATTTGCATTAGTGAGAGAGAGAAGACAAGTTCGCATAGGAGGAAATAGAGAGAGATGCAGAAGATCATCTTTGTTTTGAGGTTTTACTTTTGTGGCATTGTATTGGTGAAGATTCTATCTCTGAGGAAGTTGCGGGGTTTTCTCCTTTATGGTTTCCCCGAGGAAATTATTTTTGTCTATTGTGTTATGCTGTGATTATTATTATTTTAGATAATATCCTAGATAATATTGGTTAAAATTTAAAAAGCTAACATGGTTTCAGAGCTAACCTGGAAAGAAGACATTGTGCAGCTACAGGAAGCTAGGGTTTCCATTCTTGGAAACTAGTCATCTTGCAATTTTCGCTATAAATAATTTTTGGAGAATTTTCAGGATATGAAACTTCTAAAATCCAAGTTTGAAATATTCATGTACCTTTTGTATGATTTTCAGCCTCAGATTCACTATAATTTAGGAGATATGATCCATGCAAATTAGGGTTTCATCCTCCTCCAGAATTCAGTTTTTAAAAGGTGACCTAGGGAGAAATGCTATATCTCTAGATAGGAAGATCCAAATAAAATTTCATAAGATGTTATAGAAATTTAACGGAATGTAGTTTATCGGCTGTGATTTTCAGAACCCGAAGATGAAATAGTGACACGTGGAATTCCGTACAAGTTTTCTATACTTAAAAAATTCCATAAACAGGTCATCGTGGGAAACTTAGCATAAGTTCCACTTGGTGAATCCAATCCTGCTCTAACCTATGGGGTTGGATAGAGAATAGAGAAGACTATCACATGATGAATTTTATGACCTTGAGGAGCATAAATTTTGGATATACATCAGAATTAAGACACGACAAATCTACAGTAAAAATTGAAGAAACTAGGGAATCAAATTTTTGGGGCTTCTCTTCATCAATTTGGAAAAAGAATTACATTGGACAACTCGCCTTAAGGAGGCGCATATTCCTGTCCAATCAAAAGTTCAAGATTCCAACTTTGAAAAATTAGGGTTTCTCTAACAAACCCTAGGCCAGCCAGCTCCAAAACCAATTTGGGCATTTTAAAGTGGTAAGACCTAAAATCTTTGTTATTTCCATTTGAAGTACTCATTAAATATGTATCAAAACACCAAGCTTGAGGATAAGCTTGAAGGATATGATAACTTCCAAGCATGGAAGTATAGGATTGCTCTTGTTCTTGAAGAAAATGATTTCGACAAGTATGTGAATGAAGAGGTTCTAGCACCAGAGGGAGATGAGGCTAAAGCCATCCATAAGAAGAACTTGGTTAAGGGCAAGAGAATCATTGCAAACTCCATTAAGGATCATCTCATCCCACATGTGTTATCTTTGAATACACCCAAGGAGATGTTTTATGCTTTGACGAAGCTATTTAAGGGAAGAACATCAATCGGAATATGACCTTGAGGAACCAACTTAAAAATGTGAAGATCCAAAATGCAGAGACCATGCAATCTTATTTCACAACGGTCTCACAAATCAAGGAGAAACTTGAATCAGTTGAAGAGAATGTAGAATAATGAGAGATTGTTATGACCACCTTGAATGGTCTCCCAAGATCATGGGACTCATTCATTCCAGGGATATGTGCCAAAAATAAATTGATTACATTCAGAAAACTATGGGAAGAATGTACACAAGAAGAAGCTTGACTTGTGGCACGAGAAGAGAAGATGGGAGCAAATGATGACCAAGATCTCACAGCACACACCAGAAGGAATCATAACAAGAGGGATCACCATCATCACAGTAAGAGGGAGAACCATGATAGAAGACCCAGAAAATATCTATCCAACATTAGATGTTATACATGTGATGAGAAGGGACACTACTCCATATATTTTCCCAGAAACAGAAGTGGCTCCAACAAGAAAAGGCACCATGCTCACACCACGGAAGATGATGAACCTGCAAGAAAGAGAACCAGATAAGAAAGTGATGAATAATATGTATTGTAATGAAAGTAACCAGCTACAAGGGTTCATTCGGAAATTTTCACCTCATAAGATAAAGCTAGAGATGACTTTATATATTACATGAAAGAAGTAGGAGAAGCTCCTACAAAATTGGACTCTGGAAAATAAATATCAATGCTCTATGGAAGAACCTCTCATACATTTCCAGCATTAGTTAAGGAAGCAAAGATCAAGAGGGAGCACACTCCAATAGTTCCTACAAGGAAGCAAAGATCAAGAGGGAGTCCAACCAACAACTAAACAAAGATAAGTATTTGAATTGTCATTTATTGTATATCTGATTACTTAAATGATATTGTTCAATCATGTACATACTTATGTTCCTAGATTTAGTATGTGTATTATGCATGTTAGAAAAGTTGCATTAATGAACAAGATACTACTAATATGCAAGTAATGGGTAAGTGGCCTATGGTACTGTACAACATTCCATTTCTACTTATCTAGAATGAAACCTCTTTGCTCACATGTTGGGAGCAGTGCACACTCTTAACAATGTTCTGGTATACATGGAAGGCATCTAGGAAGTTACCGTATGAATACGGGATATGGATTAATGTTGTGTCGAATCATTGGCTAAGATAGTTGCATGAATGTGTGACCTATGTATTTATGCATAAGAATTTGTTTTGACAATTATGAAATGTTTCTAATCACGCAACTAAATTGACTTGTAGGAAAGATCGTGTACTACAAGAGAGACTTGTTTCGAAGAACAAGTGATGATGATTCAACTATAACATTCAAGAAGATTTATGAATTCAAGATGAAGAAACTAAACAACTTGAACCAGAGACATAGCTATGGAAGAAGAGATTCCAGAATATCACAAAGATCTAGACATGGCAGAACCTGTAGATCCACCTCGTGAGAAGAACTCCCACAAGAGAAAACCAGCATGGGTACGAGAGGCAATACAAGATGCAGAGAAGTATGGAGCTCCAGATGGGATGCACAGAGAAATCAAGATACCTAGGACATACTCCAGCTATGTAGCCCTGTTGTGTGACATCATTGATAAAGAACCTTCAAATTAAGAGGAAACTTGCCGCAGAGTTCAAGATGAAGGACCTGGGTATGATGCATTATTTCCTAGGCATGGAGGTGCGGTAGAGAGTAAGGATGGAATATTCCTTGGACAAGGGAAGTATGCAGTAGAGATTCTAAAGAGGTTCGGAATGATGGACTACAAGGTTATGGCCACCCCTATGGCATCGAACTTGAAGCTACTTTGTGATGCTTCATCATAGTCATTTGATGCCACGATGTATCGTCAGATGATTGGATCATTGATGTACCTAACAAACACAAGACCAGACATATGTTTTGTTGTGAACACATTGAGCTAGTTCCTAACGGATCCGAGATAAGTTCACCTCATTGTTGCAAAGCATATATTGAGGTACCTGAAGGGTACATTTGATTATGGGCTCAGGTATGACGTGAATCAGAAGATTAACCTGCAGGGTTATGTTGATTTGGATTGGGCAGGAAGTGCCGTAGATAGGAAGAGCGCTTCGGGATGCTGCTTCAATATGGTATCTGGTATGATCTATGGGTTTAGCAGGAAGAAGTCGTGCATGGCACTAAGTACAATCGAAGCAGAGTATGTTGCGGCCTGTTTGGCTAGCTGTGAGGTAGTATGGATTAGGAAGCTATTGTTTGATTTGTTTGATCTCCAATTAGAGGCAACTTGTATATTCTGTGACAACCAAAGTTGTGTGAAGCACATTGAGATAAAGTATCACTATATCTTGGATATGGTGCAGATAGGAGCAGTGAATCTCCAGTAGGTTGTGACGAACGAGCAGATAGCAGACAAGTTGATCAAGTTGCTAACCAGAGTGAAGTTCGAGTACTTCAGAGAGAAGCTTGGTGTTCTCCAGATCAAGGTTCCATAGTTGTGTGAAGTTGTCCGAGAACCCGATGTTCCATGACAAGTCGAAGAACATTGAGATCAAGTATCACTATATCAGGGATATGGTGCAGAGAGGAGCAATGAAGCTCCAATAGGTTGCGAAGAACGAGCAGATAGCCGACGAGTTGATCAAGCCGCTAGCTAGAGTGAAGTTCAAGTACTTCCGAGATAAGCTTGGTGTTCTCCAGATCGAGGTTCCTCCTAAGAGAGAGTGATGAGTCCGGAACACGTAGATGCACATGGGCCATTCTCGCATGGTGGTAGGAAATTCCTCCCATGCTGTATATGTAAGAGTTGATCCTTTCCGGCATGGTGGTAGGAAAGTCCTCCCATGTTGTAGATGTAAATGTTGTCCCTTTCCCGAATGGTGGTAGGAAATTCCTCCCATGTCGGTAGATGTAAGTGTTGATCCTTTCCCGAATGGTGGTAGGAAAGTCCTCCCATGTCGGTTGATGTAAGTGTTGTGTCTCACATGCTGGTAGGAAATTCCTCACATGTTGGTAAAAAAAGGTCTCGTATGGTGGTAGGAAATTCCTCCCATACTGGAGATGGTGTGATGTCCACCGGTCTTAAGACACTGTATGTGCGCCTAGGCAGGATCTCGCATGCTGACATGAAATTCCTCCCACGTTGGTAGACGCGGGCGGACCGTTGTGGGACATGTGATGTGTATCTGGGTTGTGCTTCGTGAGATGATGAGATGATATGGATACGATGAGGCGATAGTAGGAGACGCGGGTGATTGTTGTGGCAATATAATGACTGGTCCTAGGATGTACCTACTTGATGGATTGCTCGCAAAGATGATGAAGACCTAAACGAGAGCTAGGCCTACATCCAGCGTGAAAAATGGTTGGCTCTGTAGAAATTCCTATGACAAGTAGATTCGAGAGATGTCACCAATAAATGATCGATTGATGAGGATTGCAGCATTGATGGCGATCCAGTGATGATGATGTTATCTAGACTTGTGTCCAATGGGGTTGATGACGGTGGCAAGTGAATACCTTTCTAGTTAAGAGGTGGTGTTGATGTAATTGTACTTCAGAAGATATTCTATTTTATTTTATATTGTTATTATTATTGTATTTTATGTGTACCTCCATCGGAGATGTTTTTCCTCCACTCGGGGATGTCATTATCATGCTTATTCATCCTAGGTCATTAAGGTAAAATCCTCCCGTGTAAGTCGGGACAGTAAACCACTTAAAGATTCAAATGTAATTGTATTATTGAGTCTCCTAGAGGAGTCGTCCCAATTAGGTTTATTGGGGCTGACCTAGTAAGTGAAAAGGTCACCCCAAAAGTAAAGTATAAATAGAGAGCTAAGCTCTCTCATTTGGACACAACACTCACTCACTCAATTCGCATTAGTGAAAGAGAGAATACAAGTTCGCATAGGAGGAAAGAGAGAGAGATACATAAGACGATCTTTGTTTTGGGGTTTTACTTTTGTGACATTGTATTGGTGAAGATTCTATATCTGAGGAAGTTGCGGGGTTTTCTCCTTTATGGTTTCCCCTAGGAAATTCTTTGTGTCTATTGTGTTATGTTGTGCTTGTTATTCTTTTAGATAAAATCCTAGATAATATTGATTAAAATTTAAAAACCTAACAATATGTGCAATTTGATGGTCTGCTGACATGCGTGTTACATGCAACTATGTTACTTGTTCACCTACGTGTCCCTCCTGTAGGTGAATTTTTCAATTTCAGACTTGTTTGGAGGATTTTAGTGGGATATTTTGGAATGTTTATTGATCCTAGATCTGTTTAGGACCCATTGTAAGTGTGTTCTTGACCTCTTACTTGATCTCAACTTCATTTTAGGGATATTTTGGATCCATTTTGGGCTTGTTTGGAAATATTTGGAGCTTTTTTACCCAAGTTGGAGCTTTTTTAGCCAATTTGGTGTATTTTGACCCAATTTGGATCTAATTGAACCTAATTGTCCCTATTTGATTGAATTTGGAACCTACTGAGGGTATTTGAGTCAATTTGTACCAATTTGAGTGAAATTTCCTCTTTTGGTAGGGTTTTTATATTTTTTTATGATTTTGGTATTTTCTTCGAGGTAAAAGATCAAGTGTTCTTTCTGTTGTTTAGGACCTTGAATGTGTGTTTGTATGCTTACCTGGATTTACAAAACCATATTTCCTAGTAGGTACTTTGCTTTGGTTGGGTCTAAGATTTTTTTATGTGTGATTTTCCCAATTTTGGCATGCTTACTTGAATGGAAGCATAGGGTTTATGGATGCTTTCTCTGTTTGATAAGGAGATCAGAAAGATTTTGCATTTGATTAGATTGTGTGTTTATTTGTAATTTATATTTGATTCTCTTCTTGAAAAAGGATAAAAAGTTGGTTTAGCATTGAGTTGGCATTGGTTGAAATACTTTGCATAGTCTCTCAAAGGATTTGGAATTTCTCAATATTACAAACAAAATCAAAATTTCCATTTGCATAGTTAGTTGTTTTGGTAGTTGCATACTTGTATAGTAGGCTTGATTTTGCATTTAGGGTTTAAAATTTAGTCTCTTTTTGCATTTGAAAAGACCAAAAAAATGCATTAGATATGAAAAAATTGCATATGCATTCCAAGTCATATCTTTAGAACTTGCATTGGAAAGAAATTGAGAGTGACAAGTGCATATTTGTGGTGATTAAGTGCTCCATTTTTCTATTAAAGAACATCTTGTCTTTAGGTGCACTTGTTTCCTTCTTATGAAAAGTTTTGAAAGTATATTTTCAAGCAAGCAATCAGTAACTTGAGATGGGATCTTAATTTTTCTTCTAGTTTAGAAACGCACCTAATAGCTTAGGTAGGATTGTGGAGGTAGGGAGTTGTGAGTTAACTCCTCCACGATCACTCAGACTTTTCAAAACTTAGGTTTCTTTCATTAGGGAGAAAAATCCAACGCCGTAAGGGTATGGATGGGAAGCTCCTCTACCACATGATTCAAGCATGAGTTCGTGTGAGGTTGAGTTGTAGAGATATCCCTCCAATACTCAATCAAGCATCCAACAGGAATTTTGCGTGTACGGGGAGTTTCGATAGTACAGAGTGTTGTTGCAGAGTTTCGGGCTTAGCTACCCTGCCCATATGCATGATTTCGACCTGCGACTATTCCCCCAGACGATGTCTTCATTTTGGTAGCCATAGTATCATGTCTTTAGGGTGACACACATGTGTTAGTAGAGGATTTTATGTGACCACCTTGAGTAGACCTTGTGATTGGATTATTAGTACCATTGGAGTGTGTTTTACAGACTTGTCTGGAGAAACACTTGCACCAAGAAGGGAAGCACGCCCAACCTTGGTAACTCCTCTCATATCTTCACTAATTAGACTTGGTCCCTCATCATCCTAGGATTATCTTTGGGAGATAATATCCTTGTTTTCTTGTTTGACATCTTTTTGGGAACTTTTTAGTGTGGGTTGTTTGATTTTGATTTTTTGTAGACTTTCTTCTTAGTGTCTTCTGCAAGCCACCATGGTCGATCCACCTCTGCGAGGATACAGAAGGATTCAAGGACAATATCTTGAACAAAGAGAAGTCCCTGCACCGAGGAAAATATTGGATCATTCTGATCCACCCCCTTAGGGGGAAAAAGAGGAAAACCAAGAACATCAAACAGAACAACCAGTAGAAGAAAACAATTCTAGGTCAGTTGATTCTGAGATTTATTTTGATGTAGGACACTTTAGAGATACTAAGTAACAGTTACATAACTCTCCTAGAGTCCATCCTCCTCAACCTAAAGAGAATTTAGGTCCCATTTAAATTGAGGACCTCTCAAATCCATCTAGACTTTTGAACCCATTGCAAAGTCCTAGTTTTTACCAGTTAGCTGGTATCAACATTCCCAATCCATTGGCTAGGTAGTTTAACATGGAAATAGAGAACAATTCCTTAATTTAGGGGATATATCTACTCCAATTAGTACTTTACCTGTATCAGGAGTTAATTTAAATACAGCATCCACAATGGGATCAGGTTGGTTTCTACCTTCCTCGATGATATTTACTGGTACTAGTTCGTCAACTCAACTGAGTTCGAACCCTTTCTCCTTTGGATTCCCTTTTTCAAGTTGTCAACCTATGACTGTTACCATTCCTCCTAGTTCAACTATAACCATTGCTTCAGGTAGTGGCCCATCTATGCCTTTCCATAATATCCGACCCTTTAGTGGAAATATGATTATTCCTAACCCACCCTTCATTGGAGTTGTTTCTAATTCCACTCTAACCCATTTAAGCTTGCATTTCCAATATATTGGAGATATGAGTATCGATATTCCCTTTGGACTAAATGTATCACAAGGTATCCCAATTGTACAAGGGGGCATCAATACTGGACTTCCATGGGGGGGAAATGCCACTCAAGGAAATGTTCCTTTTACTTGGGTGGGAGGTTCTAATGTGGATAATCATGTTATGACAACTCTCTTACAAGGTAGTCAACCTTTAGGAGGGATGGGAGGGAATATTGGAACAACTTATCCATTTTTGCAAAACCACTCTGGTCAGAACTTTTGACAACCCAATCCACTTTTCACCAATCTTGGAAATCCATATATTCTAGGACAACCATATGCCAACACCAACTAATGGACAACTAATGCTCTTGGAACCTGGAACACCATGGCTCAGATGAATTTTCCATTTCTGGATACTTTTAATTTTCCCTATCTTACAAAGTTGACTAATGATCCAGTGTGACATGACCCGAGATGGCCACCCCTACCCAAAAAACTCCCTTTAGACATTCCAAAGTTGTAAGTTAAACCCAAGGAAGACCCAGCTAACCATGTGATGGATTTTCATCTATGGTGCTCATCCAACTATTTTATGGATGATTATATTCGATTGCATCTTTTCCAAAGGAATTTAACTCGTCTAGCGGTGAAGTGGTATGTTGAGTTACCATGATCATCTTTTCAAACTTTTAATGCAGTTGCAATGGAATTTCTCAACCACTTTTAGCTCCCAGTCCATTACGAAACTGGAACCAAGTTGTTAACATCTTTTCATCTGGATAAATCGATTCATATATCCGACCACATTCATGAATGGTGGAGGAGACGTAGCATAATCAAGGCTCAAATCCCTGATGAATTCCTTACTGATTGGTTCATTAATTCATTGCAACCTGTTATTGCAAAATGTGTGGCTCTTTCTGGGGTTCAGACAGAAGAGAAGGTTATTATTAAATCACAGCAATTGGATTTGTTTTATTCCCAATCTAGGATATTGTATGATATTCTTCCCACTGCTCCTAGAGCAGAAGCTGACCCAATGAAACCCATCTTGATACCTCATGTTGATGGTGTGATCGGTGCAGTTGAGAATAATCCAGTTAGCTCAGGTAACAACTTTCTAAGTCAAAATTCACCGACAATTGGTCAGATGAGCACACTGAACCTTAAACCAAACCCTCTTGGTTTTCTGTCAGTACAAAACTCTCAGGCCAACCAGCATCCTGAAGGGAAGAAAAACTGAAATAAGAAAAATCGGAATAAGGGGCACAACAATGCAAACAACAACACTAATGTTGGTGGGGAAAATAATGAAAAATCTAAGACGAAATTCCCTTGCTTGTTATGCAGGTAATATCATCTAAATTATAAATTCCCTAAGATGGAGATGGCACAAAAGTTGTTGGCTCAATAAGAAGGGTCCTCCCGGACTGTTATTTTAACCAATCCAATTCCTCAACATCGGCAATAGATGATTGCTGGTGTTCACCAAAACCATGTACGCTCTCAATGGGGTAATCATGGAACCCCCTCTCAAGGGGGAAATTCAGGTCGAGGAGAAGTTTTCATGTGTGAACAGGAATTGTATCTCTAGACTAGAAACAAGAATTATGAAACTAATTCGCCTGGATCAAAAAGCAAGGCACCCCTTCATGCTAAGAATGGAAATTATTTACACATAGAATCCTACCAACGATATTATGCCTAGAATACCAAAGGGTGTTCTCAAGAAAGCAGCGTTCAATCCTAATGCACGCACTGCTCATAATTATAGTCTAGTTGAATATCTGGCTCAGTATCCATGTGCAATTTCTACGCTTGATGTCCTCCAGACTTGTCCAACTCAAAGGAAGACCTTAATTTCATCTTTAGGGGCTCTAGATTCTGCAGACAGTCAAGTAATTGCTTTTTATTCTGAGAATTGGAAGCCTCGTCTACCCTGCCATGTTGCTTTTCAGATCCAAGTTGTATCTGGAAACACCAAGATTCATCGGATAGTAGTAGATGAGGGTGCATCCACATGCATCATTTCATTATCATGTTGGAATGATTTAGGGTCACCTAATGTGATTGCCATATTTTTAAACCTCATGGAATTATCCCAGCTTTTCCTATAGAGCTAGGGGGCAAAGTTGTCAAAGTGGATGAGGAAGTGGTTTATTCCCCACTTGATTATAATTTATTACTAGGTAGAAATTGGACTCAGGCTATGATGGAATTGGTCTATTCAATATTTCACGTCATCAATTTCCCTCATGAAGGAAAGATTGTAATAATTGAGAAACTAACCTTACACAATAATGAGTACAACCAGGATCATGGATCCAATGTTCCTTTAGTTTCCTATTCCAAGATAAGTTGTGAAAATATCGGTGTGGGGATGTATACATCATCAATGGGAACCTTTAATCTTCCTCCACCTAATATGCATATTGATGCGTCTCCAGTACATGCGATTTCGACAATTGCCACACCTTCCACAAACAAGATGTCTCAACCTAAGTCTTCATACTTTCATAATCCTTGGAAGTGTTTAGCCTCGGAATTTGAGTGTAGTTGTATCAACCAACCATTATATACCTTGAGTTAAACTGCTACTGAGAATCAACCTCTGAGGTCATGTTTACCTTCTTGGGACTCGGTCTCGACAATTGACCAGGTGATACCTCCATCTGAATGTTTGGACATGTGTTCTATATGGGATGATATACTTCCTTCAGATGAATTTTTCCTTGAATCTATGATACAGTATGACATTCATTTGGATAATGATCCAGTTGCACTACAATCCATCCCTCGCTTCTCTTTGGAGTATGATCTCAAATATCATTCCTAAAACACTGCTACTTTTGAGTCTATAGAATCCTCCAACGAGATGCAAATCGGTGTTCCTGTTGAGTTTGATTCTCCTTCTAGAATTTTCATCTCCCGTGATGATGAATTTGTTTCTACATATTCCATCACTTCTCTCAACTTTGATCTTCCTATAAAATTCGATCTGGTTGATTGTAAGTCTTCAGGTGTTGGTACTATAGAGTCTTCATCGGTTAGCTCTGCCGTCATTATGCCCATTGTTGAAGATGGTGAAGTTGAGCATATTTCTACCATAGTGACCTGTATCAAATATTTTCTTACATATTTTTTGGATAGGATCTTGGTATTGTTGTTTCTTGGAGACAAGATTCTTAGTTGGACTCATCATTGTTTACTGCTCCTTTTCGACATATTGTTCGATCATGTCAGGTATATTCAGAACCTTGCATATAGGTTTAGATCTTCTCGTTGTCACGATGCATTTGAACCTTTTTCCTTCTGATTCCACCATAGGATGTAACCTGTTGTATATTGGTGTGTTAGCCATCAGTATTGTGCACCAGTCCAGCAGCAGAGCCTACTTAACATGGGCTACCCTAGTCAACACCCCTATGCCATTTTGGTGCTCATGCTGATTTTTTATCATAGGCTTGGGATCCTTTCTATTTTTACCATGACTTTGAGAAGAAGCCTCATATCTTTCTTCCTCATACATTTATGTCCATTCCTTATAAGGATCCCATTTTTATGCTTAAGTTGCATATGTCCATTCCTTTGAAACTTCACACCTTATACCTGGAGGAGACATACCCTGAGTGTCCTTATCCTGCTTATGTTATTTGCACTAGGAATAGCTCTATTCCATGCACTTGGAACTAGTTCCACATACCCCTAACACTCATCTCCTCCCATTACGAGCATTCTTCCATCCTTCCTTCGAGCTCGTTAAAAATAGTAAGGATATCACGAGTTTACTTTTTTGAACCCGTTAAACTTACACATACGAGATTTTTATGGAGTTCTGTTTAATCTCTTTTCAAACTCCTTGAATAGGAAAATATCACCGAGACAACTTGTCTCTTTCATACTCGTTAAATTACTTGAAAGGACGTATATATGGTATAAGTTTAACCCTTTTTTGGACCATATAGACTATGTACGAAAAAGGAATACTCTAGTCATTCATGACTAGAAGAGTTCTCTCTCGCATTGTTTTATCCTTTTTCAGGCGAGGAGACTAACCTTACAAAAAATTCCACCTTGGAGTCTTCTTTAGGATTTTCAGACTCTCTAAAATTGAGTACACCTGTGAGCATTTACCAACTAGATCTCGATATAAAATCCACGATAGGGTGCATAGAGTTCTTGTTTAAGTTTTTCAGACTCTTTAAAATTGAAAACACCAGCAAGCACAAATAGATCCGGGCTCGATATTAAAATCCATGGATCGGGACTTTATCGAGTAATCCTCTATCTTGTCTTAAAACTCGTAAAACAAAACAGAAAGTGTTGAGTTTCCCTTCCATGGACTCGTAAAATTACACATGGTTGGACCCTTATCGAGCATGCTTTATTTATTTTTCAAGCTCGTTAAAAAATGAAGAAGGTACCTAAAAAGAGAAAAGGGAAGGGAAGGATCTCAAAATGTCTTTCGGGATAATGGCATCAAGTCTACTATCTCCTTGAACACAACACCTATTTTTTCTATCAAACAGTTAATTTCTATTTTTGGCCTTAGGATAAACCTGATCTCATATTTATTTCTCCTATGGTTGGTTACTTTTCCAATCATATGGAGAATCTGTCAATGTCTCCTACATTGCGGATTTATATCATGGTCCCTTTGTATTCAAAACTGTCTAAGTCATTAATGTGTCGTACTCATTCTTCAAGGATAAAACCTATGTCAGCCATTCTGCAGTTGCCTTGACCTCACATGTCGGCCATTCCTTGATGTTAGTATGTTTCATCATGTACTCAGTCCTGCTCCAAATCAGATTAGTCCTTGATTGTTCCTTGCGTTGGATGATGGAGGATTCCTTAAGGCCTCCCTTCCAATAGACTTCTTCCCATCGACTTCAACTCATCCTACTCTAGGAATGAATTTTAGAGTTTTGGTAGTACCTTGGGGATTCCAATCATTAGTGGCAATTTCCCTCACTATTGGGTAGTGGGAATACATCAATGTCTCCTACTCGATGGATTCTTCGGGTGTTCGACTCCAAGAACATCTATTCACACCTGTTAGAATGTACTAGGTACCTTGGGGCCCATTTACATTATCGGTGATTTCCCTCGCGTTTTTTAACGGTTTACATCAATGACCGGTAATCAAACAGTGTCCTCCATGTTCGACTTCAGCTCATTTATTCACATGGTTAGAATTTGTACCTTTTGGGCGGTTTGGATTGAATATCTTGGGCCTATAGTAGCATCATCATATTTTGTTATTTCCCAAGCTACGCAAGACTGAGCCACATTAATTTTGTCTCTTGATGACACATAGATCCAGTTTGTTCACTATGGCTATGATCTCCAGTTTTGACATAGATCCACCTTTGTATTTCTGTGGTTATGTTCATACTTATGTTTCTCATGGATCCATGATTTTATTTTTTTGTCCATGATATATGCATTAGTTATACACATGTATAGGATCATCATTGTATCCTCTTGGAGGTGATGTTCCGTCATTTGAACATGGAGATGTATCCTAAGGATGAGATTGTCTGGCACTTTCCTTCATTTCAGCCTACTTCAGTCGAGCCTATGATTATTGGTTTCTTTGGTTTCCTCGACTCCATATCCCAATTGTTCATTATTTATAATGTATTTTGGCCATCGTGTTCCCCTCTGACCTCATACATTAGGGGGCATCTGTTATAACCAAATTTGGCACTTCTTCATCCGTGACGACACTTGCATGTTTTTCTCTCATGACGACACTTCATGAGGCTGTTGCGGGTCACATGAAATGACACTGTGGATGGAAGAGCCATATTTGGGACCTCTGTTAGGTGTCCAAGTATCTTATTCATGGTCCATTCAGTAATTTGGGAGCTTCTGATCACAGTTGGAGACCAAAACTCCTCCTAAAAAACAATAGAAATGGCATTTTTTCCTCATTTTCTCACCCACACGCAGCTTGCACAAGGAATACATGTGTGTTGGGTGCACCCTGCCCCTTTACCACCTAGGTGTGCCTCAGAAAAACCCAAAAATATATAAAATATCAAAATTTGGGTGGTTTGGGTGGTTGGAACCTCTTCTTCTGGTCATAACTACTTCCTACTCGACCAAACCTTCTCTCCTTTCACTATAAAAGAGAGAGAGGGGGATCATTAAAGGGAATCTTAGCCTACATAATGTTATGGTGGATAAATTTTGACTCACATCCCCCTCACTTGTGCCCTAATTGCTCCTAAACCCTAGCACATCTGATCAGAGGTTGGGATCCTTGGAGGAGAGAAGCAGGAGACATTGGATCTTGGTTTCATGAAGTGCCATGCTTGACTGAAGGTATAATTATGTACTTGATTCATTTTTTAATGAAAGAATAGTGATTCTTCCCTTTCCAAATAATTGTGCATGTATATATCTCAGATTTGATTACATCTTGATGTTTATTAGATCAATGATTATGTTTGTTTCAATATCAAATTGTTATTTGTAATGAAATTGGTTTGAGGAAGGTCTTTGAAGTTGTGTTGCAAGTTGTTGCATTGGGGATTAAGAGGAAAGCTCTGGGATAAGGCTTGTATCAACCTTCAGTAATAAGTTACATGCTTTCATAAATCAAACTCTTTGTTATTTTTCTACTTGTATAACCCTTAATGTATGTTCTTTCAAACCCCCAGTATGTTGGTGGTCTCACCCTAGCCATAGTAAACTTTCCCTAACAACACCTACAATGAATAAAGGCATATGTTGTGGCTGGAAAAGGCCTCCCCAAAATCAAAGGGTGCCCCCCTAGGTTGGTCTTGGGTTGGAGAACATAAAAATACACTAGGTATTCCCAAGAATCAAGGGAGATAATGACAAACTCCGGCACTCCCTCTGGTTTAATTTTTTACCTATCAGCTAATTCCAAGAGAGTGGGAGTGAGAAGAATATCATAGGATCCTATTTGAGAAAATGTGTCTAATGTTATCACATAAATGGATGAATCCAAATCAATCAAAGTATGCTCAATAAGATGATTGTTGATGAAAGTTGTCACTACTTGAATTCTAGGGTCTGCATATTTCCCTTTGAAGATGTGAGGAGACATCAAACTAACCAACTTTCCTCCTACTTGGATGGTTAAAGGGTTTTTTCTTTGTCTTCCAGTTTTTTTCATGCACAGTTCTCTAACTAACTTAGCGTGAATTGGTATATCTTTTATTGCTTGTAGCAGGAGAATATTTATGCATAAATATTTGAACTCAGACATGAAATCAAATTCAAGTGGAATCACTAATACTTTCATTTCTAATATTTCAAGGAAGGGAGGTGGGATTGGGGAAGGAGTGTGATCTTTTGTATGGGTTGGTTCTAGATTTGTTTGTAACTGATTGGAAGTATTTGTATCAAATGTAATAGGAGCATAATCATCCTCAATCTCATTTATCCTTTCAGTAGTTTTTCAACCCAAGATTTTCCGAGATCTAAGTGTGACTTCCTACAGTGTAGCAGGAACTTCTTGTAATATTGTGTAGACTTCCTACAGTGGAGCAAGTGCAATATAATAGGTGGGTAAAGTGGGGTAAGGGGGAAGACCAACATTGTAACTAGGTTGAACCACTTTATTGTTGGGATTTGGAATGGGATGGGCAGGAATTTGTGTGGAGCGTGGAGGGTTGGGTGGAGACAGTAGTTGTAACAGTGGAGTAGCTTGTTGTGGAAAATGTTGTGAGGGAGGAAATTTTTGCATTGAATGGTAGGGGAAAGTGGTCATGCTGTCGTAAGGTGGACCTCTCCAACCTTGTTAACAAGGTTCCTGGGAGGTAGGTTGGGATAGCCAATATTTCCACATCCCTAGAGTGTTCCACAATTGATTTTGAGTATAAGGAAATTGCATAGTGGGGTTTTGTGTCGTACTTGGAGGTTTGGGTTGCCATGATTTATGAGGTGCCATCGCGTACAATGAGCTAATAGCCTCAGGTTCCATTTGATATATGGATTTAGTTCCTGGAAGTGAAGGAAAACTATTAGTAGCATGATTTAATTCACAAATACGACATACCTCAACATTGTCCAATGGGCATTCTTTCGCAAGATTCTTCTTCCGGCATTTAGGACAAAATATGGCCAATGCCCTATTTTCCTCCTTCATTTTCTTAGCCTGCAAAGCATCAAGTTGTGAACTTAACGAACTGAGGATGTATGTCTTAAAATTTTCAAATAAGTTACCTATTTCAGTCCTTGTAATGCCCATGCTTGCAACAGATTTTATAAACCTGGAAGGAGTATCTCGGGGACCTTTCCCTGATTTGGACCGTCCTCTCGAATAATGCCTGCACAACTCACATATTTCATCAAAATTAAGCTTAGATATATCTCCTGCTCCCATTAGATTCAAAACCTCTAAATATTTATCCCTAATTCCTCTTATCAAGAGAGTTCTCAAGGCTTCCTTTCCTAGGTTGTTCTGCTTAGACCTTTGCAAATTATATTGGAACCTTTCTAGGTAGTATTCAAAACTCTCATCTTCTTTTTGCGTCATCCCAAATATTTCTTCTCTGATGTCCTTAGCTTTGTAGTAATCTTGATACTTATTTAGAAAAATCTCCTTCATTTCATTCCATGTTGCTATAGAATTTTCCCCCAAGCCCGTGAACTAGCGAAGGGCTGCACCCTCCAGTGTGGCAAGAAATAGTTTCAGCTTATGGGCATTAGAATAATAGTCGTATTTTCTACAAAGCACATCGAACTCAAATAGAAAAGCATTGGGGTCTTCATTTGTCAAACCATGATTGTTTGGAAGGGCAGAGGGAGGAATGTTTTTCATTGATGTGGTCCTAGTAGGATCTCTAGTAGGAAATGCAAAGGTAATAGTTTCCTCCTCCTCATTGGATCCTACAATCTCACAGTCTGTCATATTGCACTAGGGGATAAAAGGTGGTTCTTGTGCTATGGACGCTTCAGATGTCACCGAATGGTATTTTGGTTCTCGTACACAATTGACCTAAAATTTTGACTCAAGTTGTCCATTAAGTAGTGATTATGTTCCTTCAGAGAAAGTAGATTCGTCAGCAAAAGCTACAAAGGATTGTCTAGAAGATTCTCCAGCTGTAGGACCCCCTTGTTGTGTAGGATCAAATGTGGACCCCTGCTCAGATATTTGATTCTCCACTTTTGGTGCCTCTCCTTTTCTAGAATTTCCTTGCAGGTTAGGATTACGACTAGTGCTTAAAACACTAGTGGGTGTGAGATCTATTTTCCTTCTATGATACCTACCTATGTAATCATTATTCCTATGCATATAGCCTAATCATTATGCAAATCAAATCAAAACAATATCTGCTTACCAAAACATAAATAAAATCTACTTACCATCCAGCATGACCAAGGCTCGGGAGAACCTGAATACAGCAGATGCACAGGTTCTTACCTCTTGTCTTATCACTCTCCCTCCTCCAAGTCTAAAATGATGGAAAAACACACACTTCTTAGTACAATTTCTTTAGTGCCTCCTTGGAAACAGTGCCAAACTGTAGAGAAAACTATATAACATAACTTTTTGCATTTATTCTATCAATCCGAGCTAGTAAGTTGATGAGACACTATGCACAATTTATTTACCTTCAAGTGCTTCTAAAAGTATCAAACCTCATTCAAACTCTAACTCATATCCTAACAATATAAAAACAGTCCAAAAAGTAAAATAAATCCTACTAAATCCTTCTTCAATTCAACCAAAGTTAGTATGTTCCAGCATGGCCACATAAATGAAGTGCAGGACTTCCTGTGTACCTTTGATTACTGATACCAACACTTAAGAAGAACAGTCAAAAATCAATATTCTCAAACAATTACAAACTAGGGCCCTTCTAAACTATATAAAGCTGCTAATCAAACAAGAATCCCATAATCAAATTGACGAGGCTTCATTCAGAATTAGCACTTTCCAACATAGTATAATCAGTAAGATACAGGAACCTCTTATAGCTTCGGATTGTTGATACTATTCTGAGAAACACAGAGATAGGAAATCTAACTATAAATTTAGTAAATTATACACTATGTGACTCAATCAATAAATTGCATAATCAAATAATCTACAGGGAGTACTCCATAATCAATCCACACAAACCCATAAATGAATAGCTACAGGAAATTGCAACCCATTTAAATGTTAATTTAGAATTTCAACCACACCAATCAATAAAACTAGTATGCAAATCTTATAATTAAAATCATGGAAGCTATAGATCTATCTTAATAATCAAATCGATAAACATAAAAACACACACAGGGTGTCTGCGAGTGAAGGGGGACCTCCTCCACATAAAATTCAGAAGATAAAATGATCAGCACATAAAAAGATTTATATTATAGCATTATTAAGAGCCTGAGTACAAAGTCTAATACACAGAAGCGTAATTACTCAACAGCCAACCCCCAAATCATATGTCATCCATGTTCTTATAATGCTCTGTACATACAGAGTTCACTACTAAACCCACGCTATCAGATCGCAAGCCATCTAATTGATTTCCTATCATTAGTGTTGACAGTTCATAATAATTAAATATTGGGAAGATCCCATGCTGAGAGGCATGGGATCACCCTTTATAAAGATACTTCTGAATTAATGGAGGGAAATCTAAAAATAGCTAATGGTTCAACAATCTTCAGATACCCCAACCGGTTGGTCTGATATGAGCGATCTGGAAACCACATGATGGTTGTGATCCACAAGACGAGGAAAATATGTTAATTCAGTCATGGTCAAACAAAGATAGACGTTGCAAGATTAGCGACGTTGCTGCAAGATGAAATCGCGTTGCTACAAGATAGAATCACGATGTTGCAAGACTGGATCACGTTGGTGCAAGGTTGACTATGTGGTTGCAGGATTGAATGATGCATCTGCAAAAATAATTATAACACTTCCAACCATATCATTTCATTATTTTTCATAAATCATAACATTCCAATTCATTTAAGAAGAAATAAAATGATCAAATATAAGCATTTGAGATACATGGAGTATGTAGGACTTCATTGTGACATAATGGATAATAGATGAGCAGGAATGCTAAGAGTAAGGATAATAATCGCTCATTAGGCTATGGGATATGGTCGTTCAGTATGACAAAAAGGGTTAAAACCGAGACCCTACAGTATCTATTGACCAACAAGTAGATTGTTGGATCAAGGATGGCCAAGCTTTATTGTAAGAATGACAATGCTCTTGAGAGCATAAAGAGTTACCAGCATGCAATCATAATCATGAATAGATTTAAAAAAAAACATTGAAAATGAGATTACCATCCATGAATAATTGAATCCCTTATATTAATATACCAATGAATCAGGGAAATTACAATAGGAACACCTAAGAGTGACTTGTTGGAGTGAAAGTGGAATCTGAAATCGCTTGATCAAAAGAGTTATTTTCTTCCTTGGACAGTCTCTGGCTCATTTCCTTGGTTAATGAGAATGAATGAGGGATACAAAAAGAAATGGTCTTCAAGCCTCTTCAGAAAAGAATAGAATAACCTTGCTATGAATGATTTGATTAATGGTGTGACCCTAAGTGGTTTCTTTATAGTTTTTTATGAGAAACCTGAAAAAATCCTCTCTTGACTTAAATTCAATTTGAACAAAAGTCTAACTCCATGCATACTAATAGTAATATGAGTTAAGAGGCAGTTTCATATACCGTAATTGTTTCTTGTGGACTTGCAAAAGCATCAATTAGGTGGGCACATGCCTTGATTCCCGAAGAAATACCGGAAATTGCAAATTTTGGTCTTTTGAGGACTAACATAGTAATTTGGGGTTTTTCTACACTAGAAGTGTAGATTCTAGGGCTATTTCTATCTTGTTTCTATCGTGTTCCAATGCATAAAACTACCCAATACCTATGTCCGCCATTTTTGGAGGGTTAAATTTGTCTAAGAGTCACATGATGGGATGAAGGTACCAATGGTGTTGGTTATGTGTATGGTGATGATGTATTAGGGTAAAAAGAGTCTTGATGGTACAAGGGAGCAAGATTAGGCTAATAACATAAGCTAACATTTATGCTTGGTAATGAGATGGCTAATGTTATGAATAATCTTAATTAAAGTACCTATAGATTTGATTTTGGAGTCAAGCAAGGAGAGAGAAGTTGGATCAAAGAGAAAAAAAGGGAGCAAGGGAAGGGTGGTTTAGGTCTTCTCACTATGACTATCGGTGAGTAGAGAGAGAGAGAGAGGCGTGCTCTTGAGTGCATGAATTTTAGTGAGTCACGAGAGAGAGAGAGAGAGAGAGAGAGAGAGAGAGGCATGATCTTAAATGCATGGCTATCTGTGAGTAGAGAGAGAGAGAGAGAGAGAGAGAGAGAGATTCATGCTCATGAGTGCAGGAGTATATTGTTCTTAACTCTTAAGATAGAAGGGAGTAGAAAGAGGTAGAAATAATCATAAGGAAGGATTGCACATCCTATATAATGAAACCTTCATAAAGAAGGCAACTCATTTAATAAGCAATGATACTCTATTGAGAGTATTATAGAAATGCTTCATCAATAAGAAAACTAGTTGTAAACATTGAAAAGGATGACCTATAAATGTAGCTAATCATCCTGGAAATGGTTATCAGTGTCCGAAATTACCATCTTTTAGTTGCTCTGCTCTCTCTATTATTGCTTTTCTCTTGTCATTGTGCTCTTGCTAGCCTTCTTTATCTTCTTGTTGTGATTATGAAAAACCATCTAAGTATCTCATTATATGCATATGCAATCATGCCTTTATGATGCTTTATTACTATGCCAATTTAATTCCCATTGCTATGAAGAACATGTTTAATTACCATTAGCATAGTGCATACATGTGCCAAGTATAGAAGGAGCATTGTGAATGCTCTTCATATTTAGAATAACACCATCAAAGGAAGGTTATAGTAAGAATGCAAGGATTTCATTGATTATATCCAGTGAATGAAAATTAAGTTGAAAATAAGATCTATATTGCTTTTAGGTACTACAATAGTTGTATTCAATACTACAAGAAAATAGCCAGTAGAGGTGTGGAAAATACCATATTTTTATCGGTGTTGGTGGTATCCATGCCAATGTAAAGGGGTAATATCCTTGTGCATGAGGGAAGGATGTGAGTCCTAAATACCTTGAAATAAGGATAGGAAACTAAGTAATAAAGGTTGCATAAAAGGGTGGGCATCATAATTACCTATGAAGGAATCACTTGGATCTCTAATATGGTAGTGGAAATCTACAAAGGAAAAGGAAAGCATGCACTTCATGCATGTGATGGGTGTGCCGTCTTATTGGATTGGATATGTATGCTTAAAAGAGTTGCAAGATATGAACCAACAACTTATATATAAAAGATATGAAGGGATAATGAACCACAATTTTCCTAAAATGTGGAAGTGTTTTCAATAGCATGTGTTGTAGATTTTATGGGAAACAAGAAAACATGAAAAGTTGGTCTTGCCATAAATGCAATTATGATAGGAAGGAAAGGCCAAGTTTATCTTGGTAGGAACTGCGCAAGGAAAATAGAGCAAAAATACTTAAAAATGGGTAGAGTGTTGACGTATCGAAAGATAGTGAAATAAGTTGTGATAGGAATGAATGATGATCATGACCACTGAGGCGGATATAATATAATGATGATGATATGTGTGTGTGTGTGTCATTGGAATGTGCATGCACAAGTGAACATATTGAGGATAATATGTGGTAGAGAGTGGGAATATATGATGTTGCATGTTGGCTAAACATTATATGTTTCTATGTATGTTATGAAAGTGGCATGATGACTACTTATGGTAGTTGTTGGTTTTATAAGCAAATGAGAAATAATGAGGTAGGAAGATGATTGTCAAGAACCAATGAAGGGATGCGGTGACATCTCATGAGACACCCATGACACAAGTAACATTAGAGATGTTAATGGAAACCATGCATGGATGAAATTGGTCATGTCGGTATAACATGTGTGTCAAAATGAAATCGAGTAAGTATTCCTTTGGTTGTGCTTGAATTTATATCCTGATATATTTATGACCTATGAACACATGAGTGATGAACAATATTGCATTGCAGTTAAAATTTTGACAGCTGAAATGATTGAATTATGGTGGTAATATAATTATGAGATCATTTCATGCATTGTTGTGAATGTTGCAATGAAAGTAATGTTTGCATGAATACTTGTGTTTTTTTTTTAATGGAAGATATGTCAAGAAGGGGAGGTTGCAGGTAGAATTGTCTTCAATATTGCTATGAAAGTAAGTCCACAACGAACATTGGTGTTTATCTCATGCAAGGGATAAGTTTTGACAAGATTCTCATCACTTTCGAATCTCATTCTTGTGATGAACAGATTCAAAATCCCATTTAAGTTGTGATGATAACATCTCATAGTAATAGTATTCTAGGATATAAGGGAGATGATGGATCAGTCTAAGGCTAGTAAATCTAGATGAAGGTTACTATCAGTGGAAAGGAATGGGTAGAATGCTCTTTTGATGACATTGAAGCCTTATTATGTGCCTTAATTTCCTTGAGCAAGTGATTATTAGAGGTTTCTAACGGGATGCCTTGTCAGTAAGACTCTACATTCTATTTCACTACACAAAATATATGTTAAGGACATTGAAGTAGAATTGCCTTGAATATTGCTATAAAAGTAAGTCCATAATGAACAATGGTGGCTATCTCATGCAAGGGATAAGCGTTATGAGAAGATTCTCATCTCTTTTGAATCTAATTTAATGAACATATTCAAAATCCTATTGAAACCCAAATGGTAACATCTCATAGTAATGGTATGTTTATGATATTAGGGAGATAATGGATTTGTCTAGTAAATATAGATGAAGGTTGTTATATGTTGGAAAGTGTGGAGAGGATGCTATTGTGATGAAACTGAAACCTTGTGATGTGCCTTGATCACCTTGATCTAGTGATTATTAGAGTTTTCCAGTGGGATGCTCTAGCAGTGAGACTCCATAAGTTTACAATCTTCTTGCCTGTAAAAGCCTTGGTAAGTGATGGATTGCTAATGCACTCTTTACTTAATGAATCGAATGCATGTGCCTAGAAGGGTGAGTGGCTACAAAGAAAGGGCAACTTAGATGAATTCATTGTAAGAGATTCAAAGTATATATTCATCGGGATCAAGAAGACAATGTATTTAGGTGTCAAATAAGATAATGAGCTTAACCTCACCCATAGAAGCTGTAATGAACAAATATATAAGTAAACATTAATAAATATTAATAATAATATAATAATAAAATAACATTACATTGATTATAATTAATTAAGGGACACATCTCTTTGGTGAATAGTAAACATGTGAACCTATTTATACGGGCTAAAATATATAAAAGATGATGTTTACAATTTAGCCCGTATAAATAGGCTCACATGTTGACTATTCACCAAAGGGATGTGTCCCTTAATTAATTATAATCAATGTAATGTTATTTTATTATGTTATGTTATTTTATTATTATATTATTATTAATATTTATTAATTTTTACTTATATATTTGTTCATTACAAAAGCCATGTGAAGTAGAGATATATTCATATATGTAAATATTGCATTGATTTTCCTACTCTATTTTGTGTCATGAATATATAAGCTTCAGTGATGTAATCAAAAATCTCTGAGAATAGGACAATTGTTGCAAATAATGGTTATAATATGAATGTCCTTTAATGAATGTCAATAGGCACCAATTGGAATGCTAAGGCCTCAAAAGCATGTAAATAAATGGTGGAACATTGATGTCTAAGAGAGTCCACAAATGTGAGATTGCAGAGAAGAAGATAGTGTTGTCATTGTAACTAAATGGCAAACGATGGACACTAAGTCTCATTGCAAAAGAGAGAGAGCATCAAGGATAGTGTTACTCCTTTGAGGAGGGGATTGAAGTATCCCAAGCTTTGACTCCTAGATTGTATAGAACCGAACTGTGGCCTTAACAGACAACATCGTTGCAATGAAAATGCCAAAATCGACCCCCAAATCGAAAAAAGGTGCTACTGGAGATGGTGAACTATGCCTAAGCACGACGAAGTCAGAGGAAACTCTGGTGGAGGCCCGCATATTAACGTAAACATGTAGGAGAGTCCCAACTATGAATGGGTAGGAGAGGATCATGTAAATGTTCTCAGATGGACCATATGGTATGTTTGTCATGCTAGATGCAAGTTTTATAAATATTATGTTTAAAATATAGTTATAATGATTCGAGCTTATTGATAAGATCATATGAACAAGAGGAGATTCCACCATAGAAGAAGATGAAACGGGGCATAAGGGTAAATGAATTCTATGTTTCCAAGCATCTACCTTGAATTTCACCCATGTGCCTTATGTAAACCGAACTAACTTGCTAATTCATTAAACCAATAATTTAATGCATAGATGAGATTGGTGAGGAAAGTCTCATCATATAACTACAAAAGTGTGGGCTAACAATGAATGCAATATACCTTATTTTTCTTGGTCAAGAGAAATGTCATCCTCAATGTCCTTGACTCTCTCATTCTTGTCAAGGGGTGTGGATTCACACAAGAGAAGGAAATCATTCATCATTCAAATGGGAGTAGAAAAACTATATATATATATGGAACATGAACCCTAGTGATAATTCGGCTCCATAAATACCTAAAAAGATTTGAGAACCAAGAACGACATTGAAATTAAACCTAAAAAGTAACATTGTAAAAGGAATGAATATGTGAGAAAATAAGCATTGTTAAGAGAAAGTGTCGATACCCTGAATGGGTAAATATGGTTATAAGAGAGCATAAAGATTGGGTGACTTAGGAACCCTGGAATCTTGCATAGTTCTAGTTCGTGGATGTTGAGAAGCCAAGTAACACCCTTATAAGAAAGACAATTAATGGCTTATTTGTGCACACCCTAAGAGCACTAACATAGGGAAAGACTCCTAAGGGACTAGTTAGTGGAGAAAGGAAGGGGTAGTTTTCCCTATTGTTGTGTGGTGTAAAGATAGAGAGTTGCATCGTTGATCTAAGAGCTAGAATAGATATCAGGAGTATAATATTAAGAGTGGCTTGGGTTGAGAGTGAGTTTAAAGGGTTGAGTTAGGGAAAGAGAGTCCCAAATACCAATTCCTTTGCCCTGGTGACCTTGTAGCCCAACACGAGGATGATATTCACAACGAATGCTGAGGTTGGGTGGAACATTACTTGTACACGACGAGTTTCATGGACAATATTCTTTGAAAGGTAAGTATATCTTATGTTGTTTATGAATAAGAAAATGAATGAAATTGTCCTTGTGTTTATTAATGAATTTTCATGTAAATGCATGATTGCATGTGAATAAGTAACTTTGCACATGTGCACTTTGCACCATGGAATGTTATTCCAAACATGCATCTATATGGTAACCCATTATTCATAGTTTCTATGTACTTCTACAAGCACAGAGTAATGTTAGAGACTTAAGGGTCGATGTCATGAGCACCAACCATGGCTAAGTGTAACATGGTCCAAAGGTGCCACAAAGTATGATGCTCAGAGATATTTGTTACAAGGCTAGGTCGAAATGGAAATCATCAAAAATGTTGGTCACAAAGTAACCATGGCGAGATTATTATATTTTAATTGTTACTCACTCTTCATCCTTGGGACACATGACAATGCCTTGTTGGTGAAGATCATAGTGGACCCCACTAAGGGAGGGCCTTATCAATCCACAAGGCTCTAGATCAATAATTAGAGTTTAACTCATTTTGGAGTAGCAAGTAGTTTAACACAACAAACAAACATGACATAGAGATCCCTAGTGAGCGTGAGCCATAACCTTTTGGGGCACATTGAATCTACAATGAACTCATCAAGTAGATGTTGCTTAAGTGACACCTCCACTGTTGCTTAGAGATTGACACAACACAAACACCGACGACACCAACAAGATGTTGCTTAAGAGACGTCACTTCAACATCACTTGGACTTTGCATAAAGAATAAGTTTAATTTTTTTGTTATAAAGATGTGTGTGATGGCCAACATGGGTTGTTCATATGGTAAAATCAATGATAGAGAATAGAACCCACAGTCGTTGACTTGGCCCTTATAGGGGTGTGGAAGGGATACATGTGGCTCCTTCCCATTGATGAAAGTTGATCATTGACCATATTTTAAATTAATAGCGAGGAAGGATTCCTTGGGATGGATGCATGCAACTTAGTAGAGGGGCCCATGAGACTAGGGATTAATGTGGACCATTGATATGACATAAAAGTTACTCTTTGGTGCACTAATAAAGGGACATGTGGCATGCCCAGTGCAGGTTTATAAGTCTCACACCAAAACATCGAGGGTCTTGCAACCCACAAAGCTTTCAATTGTTAATTTGTTTCAAGATCAACAGTCGAGGTTTAACCTATCGTGGAAGAGAATGGAAGTTAGCATCTTTGGTGCTTATTGGTGCAAACCATCAAGTAGCATGCCTAAGGGAATAGGGCCTTCAAACCTGAGTTGATCAAAGTTAATGGATGATTTTGTTATCAACCACTAGTGTTTAACTCATCACATTATAGTTCAAGATTTAGCACCTTGGAAACCAATGAGTATGTGAGACACATAGCACGATGCGAGTCGTAGAGTTATGCTTGCAAGGTAGTGTGTCTTTTAGACCGGCACAGATCTCCACTTTCATTGATTTTGAGATTGACAAGAAGGACAACGCCCATAGTAAAGGAGCACAAGGTTTAGCATAAATGAGGCCAACCCTCCTATCCAATTAGATGATGCCACACGATAGGTCCCGCAAGGCCAATAGGCCTAAAGGTAGAGAAAAGAACAAGAAGAAAGGAAAATAGAAAGGAAAGGAAAAAGAAACATACACAAAATCTTATAAAGAAGCTTAACGAGTGTGCTCAACATCAATACTATACGATCTGGGTATTATTTAACAATAATGTGTTTGCTTAATGAGATTCTAATTTTGCATTCTATACATGTGAGTGCCCAAGGCTCAAGTGAGTTACAACTAAACCAACACTAGAACTACTAGATTAACCTATTAAATCATCAACCCAAATACTAGATTAACCTATTAAATCATCAACCCAATATCATGTTAGACACAATGCTCACTGAGAGGGGGGGGTGAATCAGTGAGCCTATACTTTATTCAATTTCAAATTCAATTACCAATTCTTATATCAGCATATCATATTCATCAATAAACTAACTATAAATACATATGTCATTAATCAAATAAAACACATCATCATCAACACATTTCACAAGAGAGACACAATATAATTGTAATGTTTTTGTATGAGTCAATGGCTACAACCATGAGGCAATTCAGCACCAACTGATACAATGAGCACCAACTCATCATCTAGGACCCAGCCTAGGTTTTCTTAGTTCCTACTAAGAAAGAGATACAAGACCCTGCTTGTATTCAAGTACAATTCATAACAAGACCCTGCTTGTACTACATGTACCTATACATTACATCCCATCAATTTCACACTCCCATCAGCATACACTCATCTACATTACATTTCATCAATCACACATCATTATTGTCAGCATCATTGTCACTTAATATCTCTATCTAAATCATCATTCTGCTTATACATCAACATCACCAGCATACTGTCTCACCATATCTTCATAATTCTGCTCATGCCTAATTCTATGCTCATAGATAACAAGTTATTATAATCATACATCATGGTTGTTCTTGTCATAACAGGTACATTCTCCACATCAAGCTGCCTCTATTGTTTTCCCAATACTATTGTCATCATCATTAAAATTATGTCCACATTTTGTCCCCAATATGTCCTCATCAAACTGTCCAGCATCAAATCTGTCCATCATCAATAGATCCTCATTTTGTTCACATCATACTGTCCAGCATCATCAAATTCTGTCTATCATAATTGTGCACATCTTCAGCATTGTGTAGCCCCAGTCAAACCAAAAATTAACTTCATCATGTCTTCATCACACATGTTGCTTCCCAGAAACAAACCCAGATGTAAAGGATAAACATAAAATTTATTGCTGCTACTGTTGTTGCTCCTGCTGACTGTGTTGTAGCAGACACAGTCACTGTAGTGCAGATCCAAAATTTCCAGAGTGTTGCACTACTGCTGCTCCTGCTACTGCCCACGAACTGTCCATTGTTCAACCCGAAAACAAAGCTCTGTCCAATGCCCACGAATTTCTTCACAGCTCCACAAAAATCTCCCAATAAAAAAGAAGTTTTTAAAGTATATTTATATAGGTCTTGTATTTTTTTATTTACTGAGCCGACATTGCAAAAGTTAATTTAAATTATTTTTATTTCTTTTTGGGTTTCTTTGAGGAGCCGACTTGTCATCATTTTTATCTTTTCATTATTTTATTTATTTATTTTTATTTACTGTATTGACCAGCAGAAGTCTTATTTTTACAGGGTTGACTTTTTGTTCTAGTTTGACCAGCGTTTTCACTTTTTGACGTTGGTTGCCATCCATAAATGTTGTTTGACCATCTTTGAATTTTTATGGGCATCATTAATGCTACGTCTGACCAGATTTGGTACTGATGACCAGTGTTGACTTTTTATGCAGAAAATTGTAGGTTTGACCATAACTGTTGTGTTGACTTTTTCTAAGCTAAAAATGCATCTTTGACCTTCGTTGACCTCTTTTATGCTGCTCTTGACTTTCAGATCTGCTTCATTGACCAAAATGCTGAAATTTTGCATAAGTTGACTTTTCTGAACTAGGGCATCAGCGAAATTTGGGTTTGTTGAGTCAAAATCAGAAATTAGGTCCTTTTCAGAATTAGGGCATCAGCAAAATAGGGCACCACCAAATTCAGGCATCTTCAACAGCATGCCATCATGTAATCCTTCAAGTGATGGGGTACAAGGTCATCATAACTATGGCAAGAGGGGTTCTTCACCAAGGTCATCGCCATCTCAATCCTTGTCATGCAAAAGAGTCATTATGACATATTCAAGGGCTTCATGGCCTTTGCTTTTCATGTCATGTTTCATGCCATCCAATGTTGTGTCACCATCTTTGTCTTGCTTTCTCTTTGTCATGTCCTTCATCATCTTATCCTTAAGCTTGCCAAGTCATCAATGCTATCCATGCTTGTCAATGTCATCTTCCTTGCTCGTCTTCATGCTTTTCTTAGTCACCTTTGCCATTCCTCATGTCAACATGCCATGTGTGTTCTTCTTGTCATCATTGCTTGCCTAGTCATGTCTTCTCCAAGTCCTCATCCACCTTGTCCTTTGTCCATCACCTTAACCTTTGTCATTAATGTTGTCATCAATGACAATCATATTCATCAATCTCCCCCTTTGTCATTGATGGTAACCAACCAGCTTTTTCTTCTCCCCCTTTGACATTAATGACAAAGGGCTAATGAGCCATTAATGGCTTCACAATGCCCAAAAAAATTGTATCTTGAATGCTTTCATAACATCATTCTCTGAGTTTGATCTTCCATGGATTGTCTGCTCCCCCTAACCAACTGAGCTTATGCTGATCAAAAAATTTCAATAAATTCATAAAAGGTAAGCATGTATTAGTTCTTTAATACATCATCATACTCCAAACCTTTTACTTATCCACTGACTTGTTATCTTATTGTTCATGTAAGTCTGCTCCTCTTTAAGTTTTTCATAAACATACTCCACCCAAAAAAAAAATTCTATGTCAATTTCATCATTGCTCCCCCTAACTGTTATGCTGATTCAAATTGACATTCTTCTTCTTTGGATCATCTTCAATTCTAGCTGGTCTCATCAATTAAAATTTTACTGCTGGTTTGGATGCTCTAAAAGAGTTCATACTTAGTATTTTCTACTCATCAGCTCCTCAACACTTCATTACACATCTTTATTTTAGGATTTGATCATATTAGAATAGAAAGGATAACTCCTATTTGGATGCCTTCAAATCTTCAATTAAAGATCAAATCACTTGACAATTTGAAGAAGCAGTCCATTGAAACTTTGACTTCTTATTGAGCTGGTTTCTCCACTTATTATGCATCTTCTTCTTTAGTTGCTCATTCATCATTATGTCAATAATCAATACTGCTTCATTTCAACTCTGTGTAATTTATGCACTAGTGGTCTTTTACATTCAATCTTAAACTATCCTTAAGCAATCTACAGATGCTTAACTCAACTCACCAACTGATTTCACTGTTCTTATCAGATATTAAGCTATCTCATAGACAGACTTAAGATGTGGCCCAAAACCTTATCCAAATACTTCAATACTTCCAAGACTTCCAACATGGAGTACTCTCAGAATTAACACTTACATATTTAAGTTGTTAACATTTGCAGATCCAAACAAATATCAGTCATATACTGATCAACATACCTTGGATGCATTTTCTTTATCATTCCAAACTCCGTCACTTATTAGGGCAGAATCCTATCAGACTTGACTTCAGATTATCAACCACATTTAGTCCTTAAACTTGACCTCATTAGATGCTTCTGTTCTGCGTATTGGAATAGTGATAACAAACCCAGCAATTATCGTTTTTCCTTGAATCAACGAGTAGTTGATCACATGGCTGCTATTCATTATCCCTGCTCCTTCCCTGTTCCAGTGATCTACAATCCTTCACCCTCGAAATGTTTCCATTGCAGAACCCTCAGTCACCTTTTCTTTCTGTTTGATCTTTGAGTAATTCATCATATTTGCTCATCATTGCCATCTTCAAGTTTCACATAAGTGCTCCCCCTATCAACATGCCAACTTCATTACTTAATAAACTTTGTCAGTTTTTCAGCTTCAACCATGATCCTTGGACCTGTTTCTTCGCTTGGATAATCATTTTGATTTCACATCAACTCAATCTAATCATCCCAAAATGATGTCACAACTATGGAGAGTGCCCAAGCTTTACTTGCATATCAAATGGCCATTGTATGTCTATTGCAAGGAAGATTCCAATGTTGTTTTGTTGTGCATGCTTATGCTTGTAGCATGATCCAAACTTAGCCTTTAATTATGTCAAACAAACCAATCTGGATGACTTTGGAAGTCTTCACAAAATGTATATCGAGATCAGAAGTTCAGATGCCAAACTGATTAGGATGGAAGAGATCGGACTTCGGTTGTCTTTTGCTTAAGATTCAGACCCTTCAACAGACCTTAAAACAGTCCTGAGAGCTTCCCTTTTTGAACTTCATCCTTGCCTTGCAATTTGAACAACTTCAGGACATTTTTCCAAAACTTGACTACCTTTTAAGCCCTATGTGTGCTGCGGCTATCTTCTACTTTTCGAAATTCAGAATTTAACAAAAATTTTACTTACATCTGACTATATGCTGCTATGCCTCGTTTCATCATCCTTTGCATTACTGTAAACTTGAAAAGAAATCACTTAAAAACATGTTGTCACTCTCCTTTGTCAACTTCTTTCAACTTAGTCAAATCTTTACTTGATCTCTGAGCTGAGATCAGTGCTTATAAGGAAGTCTTCAGGAGTTTTGTTACTGAGATTTCAGTCAACTGTCAATTACTGTAACAACTTATTAGTTTATTTACATTACTTGGATGCCTTCAACCATTGTTACAGTCTTTGGATGGCTTGAACATGGTGGATTGTGCAAACTTAGTTGTCTTCAAACAACCTCTGAGTGCCCCTTTGTTACTACTGCAAATTGATGGTAGTGTAACCTTATGCTATGACTTGACTTCTTCCAAACATATCACCTTTATTTTCTTGCCTTTGAGTCCATTCTCCTATCTCAATGAACTCAGCGTGCTCCAAGGTCTTCAAGGGACCTCAAACTTGGCTTGCCATATGGTAGCCACATAATCTCCTTTTGTGCATTGATCCTCAAGCTCATTTAGATCCAATAAAATATTTTTCTTCACCCATACCTTAGAGCTTCCTTGGCTGAGATTGTTTATCTTATGTTCTTCAATTCTGTTGGTGTCATTCTTCTTCCAAGTTTCATTGGATCTTCTTGCTGATGTGTATGAGAAGCTCCTCATATACTGTCTTCTTGGGCTTGCACACACATTGGCTTTATGGCCAACAACTCCACAAGTGTAACATCTCATGGTATGACAGTTGGCAACTATATGTCATCTTTAATTGCATGTCCAACATCTTATTTTGTCATGTGGATTTCTAGCAGTTCTTCTACAATTTTCATCCTTATGACCAAAATTAGAACAAGCAAAACAATAACCCATTAAATTTATTTTCATACCTGGGACTTTGGTTCCATTTTGGTGTTGTTTCTTCTTTGATTTTGTTTTGAGGTGGAGAACTAACTTCTTGATGCACACTTGAGCTTCCAAGATTTTTGTTATTATGTGCAGGTGTATGGAGAGCAACTTGATTTTCAATTTTGCAGGAGGATGAGCTTGCTTCTAATTTCTTGGAAATCTCAATGATGTCTTCATGATTCTCTGCTTCCTTGTTGAAGCCCAACCCAGTCTTGTACCCTAAGCCCGATTTGGCAAATGGGGATCTTTGGCAATCTAAAATTTCATCTAGGATAGCTAAGCTGTGTTGGAACTTGCCATATGCATCAAGCTTTTTATTTTTTCTTCTCAATTCAACTACCTCCATTTCAAGCTTCTGAATTTCTTTCTCCTTTTCATCCAAGTGATTTTTCAATACTTCTTCTATCTTCTTGGCTTCTTCTAGTTGAGTCTTCAATCCAATATTATTTCTTCTTGTCTCTTCAAGTTCATTAGGATCTTCACAAATCTCCTTAATATTTTGATCATTTGGCTCACCTTGTAAGCTTATCTTGAGTAGGTCCATGGTCTTCTCTTTTTCTTCTAGCTGGATCTTCATAGTTTCAGCCGAGTCTTGAAGTCTTATCATCTTATCCATGAGCTTACAGGACAACTCCATTGACTTCTCATGATACTCTTCAATGAGCTTTTGTATCTTCTTTTTAAGCATTCGATCATGCTTGATATCTTGCATCTTAAAAAGGTTTGCTAGAAGATTCTTCTTAGCGTCTTCAAGAGCATCTTCAAAGTTATCATAACCAAGATTACTGAGATCAATAACATTCTTACCATCATTAACATCTGAACACCTTTCTTCCATTGTGTCTTCTGATTTCCTTCAAGCTTGTTAGGCTTCTACAGAAGACCTGCTATGATACCAATTGTTAGACAGAGTGCTCACTGAGAGGGGGGGGTGAATCAGTGAGCCTATACTTTATTCAATTTCAACTTCAATTACCAATTCTTATATCAGCATATCATATTCATCAATAAACTAACTATAAATCCATATGTCATTAATCAAATAAAACACATCGTCATCAACACATTTCACAAGAGAGACACAATATAATTGTAATGTTTTTGTATGGGTCAACGGCTACAACCGTGAGGCAATTCAGCACCAATTGATATAATGAGCACCAACTCATCATCTAGGACCCACCCTAGGTTTTCTTAGATCCTACTAAGAAAGAGATACAAGACCCTGCTTGTATTCAAGTACAATTCATAACAAGACCCTGCTTGTACTGCATGTACCTATACATTACATCCCATCAATTTCACACTCCCATCATCATACACTCATCTACATTACATTTCATCAATCACACATCATTATTGTCAGCATCATTATCACTTAATATCTTTGTCTAAATCATCATTCTGATTATACATCAACATCACCAGCATACTGTCTCACCATATCTTCATAATTATGTTCATGCCTAATTCTATGCTCATAGATAACAAGTTATTCTAATCATACATCATGGTTGTTCTTGTCATAACAGGTACATTCTCCACATCAAGCTGCCTCTATTGTTTTCCCAATACTATTGTCATCGTCATTAAAATTATGTCCACATTTTGTCCCCAATATTTCCTCATCAAACTGTCCAGCATCAAATCTGCCCATCATCAACAAATCCTCATTTTGTTCACATCATACTGTCCAGCATCATCAAATTTTGTCTATCATAATTGTGCACATCTTCAGCATTGTGTAGCCCCATTCAAACCAAAAATTAATTTCATTATGTCTTCATCACACATGTTGCTTCCCAGAAACAAACCCAGATGTAAAGGATAAACATAAAATTTATTGTTGCTACTGTTGCTGCTCCTGCTGACTGTGTTGTAGCAGACACTGTCACTGTACTGCAGATCCGAAATTTCCAGAGTGTTGCACTACTGCTGCTCCTGCTACTGCCCACGAACTGTCCACACTATCGATTGTTCAACCCGAAAACAGAGCTCTGTCCAATGCCCACGAATTTCTTCACAGCTCCACAAAAATCTCCCAATAAAAAAGAAGTTTTTAAAGTGTATTTATATAGGTCTTGTATTTTTTTTATTTACTGAGCCGACATTGCAAAAGTTAATTTAAATTATTTTTATTTCTTTTTGGATTTCTTTGAGGCGCCGACTTGTCATCATTTTTATCTTTTCATTATTTTATTTATTTATTTTTGTTTACTGTATTAACCAGCAAAAGTCTTATTTTTATAGGGTTGACTTTTTGTTCTAGTTTGACCAGTGTTTTCACTTTTTGACGTTGGTTGGCATCCATAAATGTTGTTTGACCATCTTTGATTTTTTATGGGCATCACTAATGCTGTGTCTAACCAGATTTGGTACTACTGACCAACGTTGACTTTTTCTGCAGAAAATTGCAGGTTTGACCATAACTGCTGCGTTGACTTTTTCTGAGCTGAAAATGCATCTTTGACCTTCGTTGACCTCTTTTCTGCTGCTCTTGACTTTCAGATCTGCTTCATTGACCAAAATGCTGAAATTTTGCATAAGTTGACTTTTCTGAACTAGGGCATCAACGAAATTTGGGTTTGCAAAGTCAAAATCAAAAATTAGGTCCTTTTTCAGAATTAGGGCATCAGCAAACTAGGGCACCACCAAATTCAGGCATCTTCAACAACATGCCATCATGTAATCCTTCAAGTGATGGGGTACAAGGTCATCATAACTATGGCAAGAGGGGTTCTTCACCAAGGTCATCACCATCTCAATCCTTGTCATGCAAAAGAGTCATTATGACATATTCAAGAGCTTCGTGGCCTTTGCTTTTCATGTCATGTTTCATGCCATCCAATGCCATGTCACCATCTTTGTCTTGCTTTCTCTTTGTCATGTCCTTCATCATCTTGTCCTTAAGCTTGCCAAGTCATCAATGCTATCCATGCTTGTCAATGTCATCTTCCTTGCTCATCTTCATGCTTTTCCTAGTCACCTTTGCCATTCCTCATGTCAACATGCCATGTGTGTTCTTCTTGTCATCATTGCTTGCCTAGTCATGTCTTCTCCAAGTCCTCATCCACCTTGTCCTTTGTCCATCACCTTAACCTTTGTCATTAATGTTGTCATCAATGACAATCATATTCATCATATAAGCATTCCATCCATGATATATCATAATATGTTATTTAACAAACCACACATTGCGCCACCATAGAACACAATGTTTAAGAGGAGAAACTAAGTACCAAGAAGAAACACACTAAAATATAAGTACTTACCTCAAAATAGCAAATAGTACAATATCCACCGAAGAACAACGATTAATTGTTGTTGTAGTGTTTCATAGATCATAGCGACATATGTTAAATGAAAGAGTAACCTAACCTCCTATTGGCAACCTCCACTTATACCTAATGGGTCACTTGTCCTACTCAACTCTAATCGCTAGGTCAAGCGCACTTTTTAGTCAATGTAGCTTTCATCAAAATTGGTACAATGCCTTATAATATTGGATATTAATTATAAAAGAGGTGTTCACACTCAACAAAGGTCAATACATTTTTTCATTTCAAAGAAAAACGCCATAGAATTCCCCCCACCTTCTTTACTAAATTATTCAAATGGATGGTCTATCATCTATCAACAACAATAATAGCTAGCAACCAAGAGGCACTTTATTGGATTTGAACATGTGCCTTATGCCTCCACAACAACATGCCTTCAACAAACAAATAAACCAATTAAAATTAACCTCAAAGCTTTAAACTTGAAGGTTGTAGAAATGAATTTTTTATGTGCTAAGATCGTTTAATATAATCTTTGGGTGCAACCATGCATTTGATCACTTCAAAAATGGCACATATATACAAAAATACCTTCAAAAGAGTAACCTTACATGCACCAACTCCTCACTAATGAATCCCACTTATGATCAATATACTCAATTTATTCAAAACTTTATTAAAATATTACACTAATCAATCCAACTTCTTTGGACAATCAATATACTCAATTTATTCAAAACTTTACTTCTTTGCACAATCAATATACTCAATATATTCAAAACTTTATTAAAATATTACACTAGTCAATCCAACTTCTTTGGATAATCAATATATTCAATTTATTCAAAACTTTACTTCTTTGGACAATCAATATACTCAATTTATTCAAAACTTTACTTCTTTGAACAATCAATATACTCAATTTAATCAAAACTTTCTTAAAACATTACTTGTGAAAAGCTCAACTCCTCACTCATGAATCCAACTTCCTTGGACAATCAATATACTCCATTTATGAAAAACTTTATTAAAATATAGCTTTAAAAAATATTATAAAACCAAAAGCATTCCCTTATAAACTTTCTTATTACTAACAACTTATGCTAAACATTTAAAAATAAAAATAAATAAATAATTGTAACTTACTTTCAATTCCATCATTTTCCACATGGAAGAGTGACGTATTTAAACTTCCAATCCATGCACAATACAAAGTGTACCTCTAAAAAAAATTATTATAAAACCAAAATCATTCCCTTATAAACTTTCTTATCACTAACAACTTATGCACAATACAAAGTGTACCTCTAAAAAAATGTTATAAAACCAAAAGCATTCTCTTATAAACTTTCTTATTACTAATAACTTATGCGAATCACTTAAAAATTAAAAAATAAAAATAAATAAATAAATAATTGTAACTTACTTTCAATTTCATCATTTTCCACATGGAAGAGTGACAACTTGTTGTTATGCGAATCAATTAAAAAATTAAAAAAATAATAATAATTATAACTACTTTCAATTTCATCATTTTCCACTTGGAAGAGTGACAACTTATGCGAATCATTTAAAAATTAAAAATTAAAAATAAATAAATAATTATAACTTTCTTTCAATTTCATCATTTTCCACATAGAAGAGTGACGTATTTAAACTTCCATGCACAATACAAAGTGTACTTCTAATCCATGCACAGTAAAAAGTGCACCCTCTAATGCATGCACAATCCAAAGTGTACCTCTAATCCATGCACAGTACAAAGTGCACCCTCTAATGCATGCACAATACAAAGGGTAGATAGACAATCTTCAAAAGGATATTTCAGTCACATTCCAAAATATTTTGAATTTATTAATTTATAGAAATATCAAATCATTTTTTAATTCATCATTGGTGCACCCTCATCCATCTTGGGTTTTCCTGTTATAATGAATTGCGGAGGTTCGATTTTATGATGTACGCAAAAAAAACATGAGGTTCGATTTTATGATGTACGCAAAAAAAACATGAGGAAAAAACATGGGTATAAATTAACAAGTTCCGGTTCCCACTTGTTAATAATGGCCAAATTCAAAGTCATTAAAAGGCTCTTTGTATTTTGTGCTACTCCTTTGCTTATAAAATGAGCGAGCATGAGATCTCTTCCAGATTTGGTGATGCCAAAGTTTGGGCCCTTCGTATCATGGTACGAAATTTGCTCCATATCATATGTGAAGGTGCAAATCATAACGAGTTTAAATTTTCATGCATCTTATTTGGTGGCCTCCACAAGGTTTCTTGTGCATTCATCTCATTGAAATCTAACATTAAAAGTTAGTTCAGATAAAAATTCGAGGTCCTTCATCTACAACGAATACGTCCTTCGTTCACTGGTCTAAAGCCCAAAATAAAATTAAAAAATACTTGGAACCAAGATTCGGAAAAATATTTATATATGATGGATAACCAGAGCCAACAACCACTGCACCTACCCTACATGGCCACCGATATTACAGAAATATTCTCGATTCTACACAGATACGACAGACTATGATAAATCGATTCTCCGGTAATAAAGGACAAGCAACAATGCTCGCTAGTGTCTCTCATCACATTTAATTACAGATGATGCATACTCCCTTGTGCATGCCCAATGAAATACTCCGCTGCATACATACTTTTCAGTATTAATCCAAGTCCTCGTTTGACTTCTGCCAATATACTTTTCAGTATTAATCCAAGTCCTCGTTTAACTTCTGCCAACAAATCAACCCAATTTTTGCCAATATTTGTGAATAAAGTCATCTTCAATGTATTATTAAAAATTTTAAAATGTTCTGAACCAAAAGAACAATATATGATTCACTGTTTGGATGAACCAATACGACCATCTACTTCTTTAATTCCAGTTGTAAATTACATTTAGTTCATACGTGCCTAAAGGCTGATCATTGTCATCCACAAGCCAAAGACACTCAAAGTCTCATTGTCATTGAAGTAATATAACAGCATTATATCATGTAAAGCACAACTGTTTCTACATCTGACCCATTCAACATGACTTCATATTAAAATCTATTTTGATTTCTGGAGGAATTTCATGGTATGAAGGACATTTATCCGCCTCTTAAACACTGTAAAGATCCAAAAGCAAAGAATTTTATTTTCATACTCTTACAAAGGCTTCGGCCCGTTATGCTTGGACGTCTTTGATTATTGCTGGCATTTTCTGCTCCCCCGCTGCTACACTATATATGCGTGTAGCTTTCAGTCATTTGTCTTTTCTATCATTCCTCTTAGGTGTAATTTTAGCAGGAATTTCCAGTGAGACTTCAAGTCTCTGTAAAGTCCTTTCTAGTAGTCTATAATTATATGGCAATGTAAGGTCCTTTCTAGTAGTCTATATGGCAAAGCGTGTTGTGTTCTTTCTTTTTAATGAAAATGTTTCCTGTTGCATGGGCTAAGCAGTTATGCTATGAGAAGCATTTCTACCTTTGTCAAAATCACCCAAGACTTAGACCTGGCCTCACCCACACCCACTCAGGGCTAGACACCACACCAGTGGGCGCTCAACTTGCTTTTTTTATTTTGACATGAAGGTTATACTCTTGGTTTCGCACTTCTATGAAATTATCATGGAACTTTCATATGATTTTTTGTCCCTTGCCTACAAGGATAAGAATGAGATGTCAAGATCTCATATTGAATATGCAGTCATTACTTCATCTCTACGAAAGCATGCAAACTACCAGGAAATTGCTCCCATCTACAAGGTCTGCAAAAATATGCTTTATTTTAAATGAAGTTCAGATCAAACCAGGTTTTCATCGAGTACAATTGACCTGCTTAAGTATTTTGCAGTTATTAGTTCCAGCATATTATGCCATAGTCAAAGTCATCAATACATGCAGACTGATTCATGATATAAATTTATTTCCAAATGTGAATATATGACTCAGCGGTGCTACCACACCTTGAGATTGAAAAATAAATGCATATTTACTCATTATGAAGCATATGTTGATATATTTCAGAATCAAATACATATTGAATCAATGGAACATGAGTGATTCCCAGATATAAACAAAAGAAATCTAAAGCTCAGCTTGGTCACAGTCGGAAAGTTTATGCATCCAATGAGACTTGATGACCATGCCTGAATCGAAAAATAGAATGAGAAAAGCGTCATTGGGTGCCAAGTGCTAACTAAATGTGTTTGCCACTGCAGCATTATAAATAGAGCTATCTACAATCCAAAACAGTATTTGGTGATGGATTCCATAGTGCTTGCCTCTGCCGCTAATGAAATCCGCATGCTTAGGACATTGAGCGAATCTTATAAAACAAGTAATATAGTAAATTGGGAAAATGCATTTTTCCGTCTAACCTGCTTTCCTGAAAATAGTTGTGAACCAAGAAAATCAAAAACTCACTATTTCAATGGCTCAAAGAACCTTGGTAAATGCCGGAGATGAACTTAATTTCAGATATTTTTGCACAACTTTTATAGCGTGCACTCTTCGAATATAAAACCTTGGAGAAGTCTGCATAGCAGTTCTACATGGTCATTCTTAATTCACACCATGCAGTTAGTCATCCCTTCAGTTGCGAGAACTTTTATAACTATTCCGGTTCACCAATGCAGTTGTTGTGTGTCAATGTTTCCCGTTGTATGATCTTGTGAAAATAAAGAAAGGTTACCTGTTTGCATAGTAACTCCATACTCTGCAACCTCCAAAATATTTGGACAGTGAACCACTAGCACATTCTAATCATGTTTTTTCACTTTGGTGTTTAAGAGATATGCTTAGTTTTACAAATTTTTAAATTCCTCCCTAGCCGTAATGGTCATGCACCATCAGGTTGGTCTCTTTTATGGCAACAAATGCATTGTCTACAACTAGAAAACAGCAATATTGACAGTTATGCTGCTTCTTTCACCCCTTTGGTTCATCTATACAGCTAAATAATCTAATGCACCAACTCATGCCTGACTCATACTGGCCCATCACTCCAATTGTCCATCTCTTCGCTGTCCTGCTTGTGCAGCAGATTCTGATGCTGCTTCACTGGATTCCCCAATTTCATGTTTGCAAAGAGGACAAGATGCATTTATTTTCAACCACTTATCAACGCATTCTACATGAAAGCAATGGGTGCACTGTAACTCCCTTAGCTCGTCATTGTCCTGGTATTTGCCCAAGCAAATGGAACAAATCTGCATTGGAAATAATACCAATATGGATATCATTACTTGGTTGACTATTTTTCACCAGCAATAATTAGAGTCTATTTAGATTTTATACAGAACAAGAAACAGCACATACCGCATCTTCGCCTGAAATAAATCTTTCTTTATCAGTCCCAGCTGATATAAAGCCACCGTCACCTGAGCTTTCTGAGTCAACTTCACTCTTGTCTTTACTTCCATTACTTTCAGTAGCTCTTTTTGCCTTGAACTTGTAAGTTGGCAAAGAATTAAGCACTTCGGCTGAAGCTCCTCTCGTCTGACTCTGGTCCTCTCGAAATCCAAGAATATGTATAATACAAGGTAGGCAGCAACATACTGTCGCACACAAAATGAATGGCATGGCATAACCTATACAGCTAAATGTGAGAAACACAATACATAACCTGCAAACAAAGCAAAGAACTAATCTGTAAGAATATTGCAAGCAGCTTCAATAGCTTTTGGATATAGTATATACTAACCAAAACATAGTAAGGAAGAAACAAATGCAAGTAGCATGCTGAACAAACACAAAGACCCAAGAGGAAATCTATACTAACCTGTAAAGATTTGGGGCCTCGCTTGAAGATGAGTGACCACCAAATATCCACACATTCCCAACGACAAACCAAACAGCAAAGAAGCAGTCCAAAGCCAATTTGAACCGTTCTACATATACATTAAGCCTGCAAAGTGATGCTGGAATATCAGAGAAATATTATCTGATTATACCTGACAATACTGAAAAACACTTTTAGATTTTCATTTTTCAGATACATCTGCACCCAGCAAAACACAAGGTCCTCCAAAGAGGGCAACAGACTAATGGTAAAATTAGTACGTCATGTCTTTGCAAAATGGTCCATAATCCTCATGCCTATTTTGTTGATAAAATTTCAAAATTCTATCATTTTATAGACGAGTATTTCAAAGACAGTGATCTATCCATAAACTAAATAGCAACAAGAGTTAAGAAGCAACCAGCAACGACATATGGCTTAATAAATGCCTGTTTTGTCTACTGCAAAATGATGAACTTTCCTTGGCGATTCCAACAAACAAACAAAGCCAGTCTAAAGATGAACAGTTTATGGCTCCAACAAGAATTATACATAATAAAAATTAAAATTTGTACAAAGCAAATATGTAACGGAAACATAAACTGTGATAAGCACCCAAAAAGTGATAGGCACCCAGATCGTCAATTGCCAGGTGTCTGTTTAGATGTGAGGCCTGTGCTGCAAGGAATTTAAAATACGGTGCCACGTCTTTCATTCTCTCCATTTAAAAGAAAGAAGCATACCAATCACCAAAATAGAGCTACAAGACTAGTGCCTAAAAACAATTTAAAACTTAAAGTGGATAACAATTACTGTTCAAAAATAAACATGCAGAAACAGCAAAATTTAAATTGACCAAGAAGGCATCTCTACCAAAAGAAAGATGAAACTCTACACAGTAAGCTAGGGAATAAATAAATTATAAAATGAACGAAAATGTTATAAAACTAAGACTATAAATGTACAATACATTATAAATTTATAAGGTAGAGCTGGGAGGGAACAACTATCCCATGTAGCATCTACAATTATGATTTTTTCCAAGCCTAGAAAATCATAGGCCTCCAACATACTAACATCAATGGTGCTTCTAACAGCATTGTCTCACTGTGCAATATAAGCAAGATGCCTATCACTACCTTTGGTACCAATTCTCCTACCATCCCAGGTCAAGCATTCACAGTAACTCTGAAGAATGCTGTCATAAAACCATGGGAGTTCCATGCTCTAGCACAAACTATAATATGCAGTACTTTACTAGGGCAGTTCCTAGCAGACTACATATTTATTTGCTTCTAATAAAGCTAAGGAATGCCTGATATTTTTTCTGAAAGCTGGATGCCATTACAAGGAGCTTTTGTGGCATTGCTGATTCAAGCTTACAAGGCTGGCATATACTAGAAGCCTTTTTTTTGCTCTTTAGATTCACCTTTGATAGGCTTGATCAAGGATTTCAGGAGAGGAGGCGATTCTTACAAACAACACTGAAGCACTTGCGATTTGACAATGAGACACATGAAACTCAGTGAAGCAAAAGCTAAAAATCAATAGAAGTAGACTGAAAGACAGTGACAAAGATATTGAAGGAAAGATTGCTTAATTCATCGAACTTAGTACCGAATTTATAAAAAACATGAGATTTGCTCCATAGGAGCAAGTGCTATCCCCCCTGCCACTCTATCTTTCACATAAGCTTGCATTAAGTGTATTAGAAAAGATTTATTTGCATGTTTAATGACATAGAATCCAAAATGTCACCTCACATTAGGCAGACACGGGAATTTATCCTTTACAATTAATCCTTAAATTGCACTACGGGTCAGACTTCCCCTCCTCTATGGGAATGATGATCCTCATGATCCATCATCATATATCACTCACTTTCCTTATCCTCCACTACACTTCTTCGCCTCTTTGAAGTTATCTGTCATTATCCATTGCTAATTGCATCTCTAAGCCATTCTTATTGAAAATATTTGATTCAGATGGGCTTATTATTAGATCTTAATCTCCAGATCACGAGTCAAACTATGCCCACTTACCATATTGCCTCTTCTTAGGTCTTATAGCATGATAAAATGTATTCTATGTCCAATATTTTTCTGGATAGAACATCTTGGTCCATCTACAGGACTAAATCATCTACCTGTTCTACAGGTTGGCAGACTAGATATTTAAATCAACAGTAAAGCGCTCTTTACGAGCATGCATGCTATAATGTCTTAAAGCTGTTTGCCATAAAATAAATTTACATCTTTTGCAACAATAAAAGATTCACGTTACAACCATGGTACTACAAGTGCATGCATATCAAACCTTCCTTCCCACGGGAATCAACTCTCTTGGCTTATGCTAAATTGATAGAATCTATTAAACTTCTATTCTTCTGTCAGTTTACAGAGAATCTCCTTCCATCCTTGACGAAGTTGTATTAATTAAGTCTACAACAGAACTCAATATTTCAGCCCCGCAACATACAACTCCACAGAATTCGAACGAAATCACAGCCACTCTATCTCAGATTCTCATCCACATAAGAAGGTTAAAACTAGAATTTAAATTGCCTAGAGATGATCAATTGTGTCTTCGTGAAGCCATCCAAGAGTGTACAAAGGCCAACTTACTTGACCCATGTTTCTGTGATCAATAAAGCTAGCTATTGTAATCAGCTGTCTTTGATAGTCGATACTGTAGACTTCTTTACCTGTAATGGCATTTTGACCAAATGTTTCCACTCCCTGGATTCCAGTTACTCGTTCTTTTTTGCAAGGGCCAAACCTATCATCAAAATCAGCTTAGATCTTTACCAATTCTTTGACAAACTGTACATGCAACAACTTTGCCAGTCACTTCAGGTGCAGAAATCAGCCATCATTCTAGCTGTGCCCAAAGTTCTTGCAATGCTTGCACTTTGGCCTCCTTTACTTCAACTTGTTAGTCCAGCTTATTGGTCACCCTGTCAGTACTTATTACCTAATTGATGTCAGGGGACACGGTCATTGATTTGTTCATCTATCTGTTGGTCAGTGGCACTTCAGTGGTGCCAATAACGTTTGTCTTCTTTTAAAATTGTACTTAGCTTTGATGGCAATTACCTTCAATAGGCGTTTTCCAGTGTTGATACTCAAAAAATTAACTTCTTTTTAATTGGAATATCAACATTACCAATGAATTCGATAATACAATATCCTAATCTATCGGATCCTTCAACTTTATAATAAACTGCTGGACTCATCTATGTACTCTCACAATCTTTGTCCAACTTCCTTCCTTGAGAACTACTTCATTTTCAAGTTCCTCTTGTAACCAACAGGGTAGAATTTTTTCCTCGTGACTTGATAGAATTCCTTCCAGCTAAGTCACCAAGTTCATGCTCATGTTCGAATTTGATGACAATGAAATTCAGAAAGAAAAAAAAAACGCAGTACAAAAGATTATGATAAAAGTTGTAATTAAGTTCCCCTTGATTGAATCCTACAAAATGTCCGCTTATCATCTGTGCAGGAGATTGCATGAATTTTATGAGATATTTTGTGGCCAAATTTTGCATATAAGAAGATTCAGACTAAATTCCTGAGATCCGGCCGGGGCAAAATGAGGTCCAGCCCTGAAATGTCAAGTACACAATTAAATTCACCAAAAAATTAGCGAATTTAATCACTACACTTAGAATTCAACAAAATACAAAATTCTTCAATAAACATCAGTGAACCCAGTAACTATGCCTACCAGCTTGTAAATGGCCAATCAACTTTGCTCTTGTTGTCTTCAGTAAATTGCCCCATTACAGGAGTGCAAGCAATATTATAATCAACTTTTCAGAGAGAATTTTATGCGCATCAATGTATCCCTGTTTCTGAAAATACATATCTAATGCATCCACTGTAGTGACATTAATTATGTTGCTTTATTTGATGGCAAAAATATTCCCAGAACTATTAAGCAGATTATTACATTCACCAGCCAGCATCAGTTGGATTAGCAAGTTGAACTTCAGCACAAATGCCTGCATATTCACATAATTATACTGTTTGGTAGGTGTGACCTCACTTCTTCCTAGAGTTTCCTCATTGTGTTCAACTATTATTTATGGCACTAAATATACCCCCTGCTCTCCCACAATTTGGCAATCCAGGTTTGACACATTCACTTAGACTTACAAATGTAGACTTCCCTAGCCATGGAAAGAACATGTATATGTAACAAGATGTGGATTTAGATCTGAACCCCAAGTCTCACCAGCTCAAAATCAAAAAGATATAAACCTTTCAGATCGCAAATCAACCTTGTGCTCTAGAATATCAATAATAATTTTGAACACAAAGAAAAATCACTTCCTTACTCCAATAGACTTTGTGTTTGCCTAAACTTGCTAATCATCATACCATATGGGGTTCCACTCACCTCAAGTATTTACAAAAGTGAATGCAAGAAAAGACTGGCACTAAAAACCATATCACATGAAAGTTCCATTTATCTCAATGATTAAACTATTGGAGAATGCCACAAGAAAAAAATCATAATTCAATGTGACTCTAATAGGGGTGGAAGCAATGAAAAAGGAGTGCAAATATAACTATGCAAGGCAACATGGGATTGTTTTATTATTAAACAAACAATTAAGAGGTGTTGGAAAATACTACACCCCAAATAATATTAGGCAAAGTGTTTAAGGCTGAAGATAAAGGAACCCTTAAATAAGTTCCAAGATAAGCTATACCCCATGAACTTTCTTTGAGTCCATCAAGCAGGGATGCCCTTTTAACTCCCAATCTCGGTGTACTAGCCACTGGTGCTTTGATTACCTTCTTGATGCAGCCAGATTACAGCAGACGAAGAGAGGACTTTCCATTCCGGGGGGGAAGAGTTAAGGAACCACTTCGTTGATGATTCACTCTTGAGTCGACTCCCAACTCTATTGAAACTTCTTTTGACATGTTTAGATACCATTTGTGCTGCAGCAGGTGCCCTTTTTAGTGACTGAAACTCCGATTTCTGTTTCACTGGGATGTATATTGTTACTTTTTGGTTGAATCATCCATGGAGTCATGTTAATGACAAAAGATTGTCAGGTATCTAGCATTTCCCTTTGGTGTTAATGCTTCCCTTTTCAATATGTAGGACTGTTAGTCTCTAAACTTCAACATAAGCTTCAAAGATGGTTTTCTCCGGATCTCTCATTAGCCAGTAAGCTAACTGTGGTTAGCAAAATTCTTTAAGCTAGTCATGTGTATTATGTTTCTTGTTGGTTCCCTTCCAACACCCAATTTGGCAAGCTAGCGAAGTGGCTGTAAGTTATCTCTGGTCCAAGTTTGCTGGTGAAAAAGGTTTTCCATTAATTTCTTGGCGGGTCTGCACAATGTACAAACAGGATGGGGCTTTGGATTTGATTGGCATTTGTCCTCAGGGTGCTATTTTGTCTGCCAAATGGGTTGTCCGCAGCATTTTTGACATTAAAAGCAGCTTCACAGGTACATAATTTTCAATTATTCATGGTAAGCATATTGCTCAGTTGAATTTTCAATTATTCATGGTAAGAATTTGCTCAGTTGAGGGGCCCTTTTCACATTTATGATATGATAAGTACTCCGGCAGATTTTAAGATTTCAGACTCCCCTATTCTTAAGAATTTGGGAAGCATGGAAATAGGTAGCACCATGCCTCTCATGGTAGGCTTTGGGCTGCAGGAGGGGCGATGATGTTGCTAGCCAAACCATTTGGTCGTGGAAGATCATGGAAGATCCAGAGAAATCCCCTCTCATATAGAGATGCTCCTACCTAGAGGTTTGGTGAAGGGACATTTTGAGTAGGATGACCTTTGGGATGACGGTACAAGAGATTGGAAGTCTTGGTCCTTGCTTTGACATGAAAAGGGCCCTTATCAGATCAGATCAGATCAGGCTACAGTTTTAAAGTTACAAAGCCTCATCCTGCAGAAGATGCATATAAATTGAATAACAACACACCTCGACCTGACTGGTTACTGGTAGAATGGTTTTGGGGTTATAAAAAGCCAAATTGGATTTACAAAACTTGTCAGTTGCATGAGATGCTTCATGTGAGAAGGTGTTTTAAGGAAATCCTCAACAGAAGATCAGGTACTGAGGATGAGGAAAAGAAGTGGATTGTTTGCTTAAACTCACCTTCGGATCACAGGGTCTCTTATTGGTTGAGGTTATTTGCTTGGTTGGTGGTCTATCAGGGACTTCTTTGAAGGCAAGACTTGCTAACTCTTCTTTCACATATGCAGCACTCTGTGCACATTGTGGGTTCACTGAGACAGTCTAGCGCATCTTTTAGAACTGCATGTGTGCTATACCCTGTCAGGATCTCGTCTGGACATCCTGGAATCATATCCTATTCTGGTATCTTTTTTGGAGAGATGCTCGATTAAGGGATTTTGATGTTGTTACCCCAACCTCACTTCCAAGGTCTTTGGCATTACACCAGAATTGTGTTTCTTTTCCATATGAAGGATGAGATGTAATGCAATTTTCAACAATTTACAACTTTCTTTGGAGTCTTTCCATGGGTAGTTGCATGCTGAACTTAAGGAAGGCAATCTCATTAAAATAGAGGATAAGATTTGTGACCCTTGGGCTCAATCCCTTTTAAGGAACTGCTTATTGTCCTTTAGATGGTTCTGAACTAGATTGTACTTTGTATTGTTGTTATTAATATAAGAAGCATTATTTCAAAAAAAACTAGCTATAAGTGTTACCGCTCAAAATAGCACCCACAATACAGTGCAATGTGTGGCAAGCATAGGAGAAGCTAGAGCCCACTGTTACCACAGCCTAGCTTCTTGAACACTTTAGATCTAACTCCTAAAACAATGGGGGAGTCCTTAGAACTTGGTGAAAGATAATTGCGATTCCCTAGACAATACACGAACACGTTTCCCAATAAATCTCTCGGCAATGATCAGTGCTTTATGGAGTCAAAACAATGAATCATAAATATCACGGAAAGAGAGGGAAGAGTTAAAGAGCCTGATCACAGATCCCAAAAAATATAACATCAAATTGCTACTGCTGGTATAGGATTGCGGCAGTGAATGTAACTCAGAAAACTTGATAAAAATCAGTCATAATAATGCCATCCTTACCATATGAAGTGTACCTTGTATAGTAGGGTAGGGGGGATGAGCAATAGGGTAGAGAAGAGGTTTCAAATCAGTTCTGAAAAGATGCTCGATTAAAGGATTTCGATGTTGTTACCTAACCTCACTTCCAAGGTCTTTGGCATTGCATTAGAATTGTGTGTTTGTTTTCCATATGAAAACGATGAGATGTAATGCAATTTTCAACAATTCACAACTTTCCTTAGAGTCTTTCCATGGGTCGTTGTATGCTGAACTTAAGGTCCAATTTCCAACTAAGGGCAATCTCATTAAAACAGATGCTAAGAATTGTAACCCTTGGTCTCAATCTTTTTTAAGGAATTGTTTACTGTCCTTTAGATGGATCTGAACAAGATTGTACTTTGTATTTTTTTTGCTAATATAAGAAGCATTATTTCAAAAAACCTAGCTATAAGCATATAACTCCACTATTAAGAATCTCTATACAAAAAGCTTTCGAATTAATTTGGAAAGAAACTATATGAATCAAAACAATATCATAAAACAATAGAAACCATCAAAGTATTGACATATATCCACCAAAGAACAGAAAATTTCATATTGATTCATCACCTGTGGTTGTTATCTCGAAGGTGACAGCATATAGCTAGTTGAAGATCCTTGCAACACTCTTTTAAAAAAAAACTTAGCAAGGAGATTATTTATTTTAATTTAGTGATAATACTTTAACCAATAGGCAACTCTATTTGGTCAACTAACAATGAGGGCCAGGAATCGAGCAGGCCAAGCAAATGGAGGAATAGAAGCTTGCATTTAAGTTTAGGGTTGTTGAGAGGGTGGGGATAGAGGTTGACCAGGGAGACTACACTTCAGATCTTGTGGAACGGCAGACTATCTTTGTGAAGGATGGATGGTTGGAAGATAGGGTGGCTAGGTGAACTCCAGTAGGTTCCATAAGGAAACACAAAGGAACTTTTGGAGGGGAGGATGCGACCATAATCACACCTTTACCCAAACATTTGGTTATCTTTGAGCAGACTATCGATCTGATTGACGGATCTGACCTAGCATTTAGCCCACCCCTTACATGACTGTATGCATAAGCTTGATAGGTCAGAAGTGCTTGATGGACCCAACCCTGTCCAACGTGGTAGAATCAATGCCATGTATTGTGCTTAGTTTTAAAAATCAGTAAAATCGGTTTCCGAATCGGCCGATTCACCAAGTTGATAGAAAACCGATCCGAAACGGGCTGGAAATCGGTTTGGTACCGAACCGATCAGATCAGCCGATCTATTTAAAAAATCGGCCGATTTTTATCTCTCCAGCATGTGGGGTCCACGGACTTGAAAACACTCAGACCTGCCCTAAGATGGACTGCCATGCCATTCAACCTTCCAAAAGACCTTCTTCTTTGTTGTGGGAACCTGTTATATGCCCAGAATACGACCAAACCTCAACAAACTTTCCATACAGCTGTTATGAGAGCATAAGCAGGTCTGTTCTGACCCCCCTAGGGTGCTCAGAATGGCCTCTCAGAGGCTGTAGCATGGCCCAGAATGCTTCATGTTGAATATTTATTGCCCAAAACTGCTGAGTTCTTTCCTTCTTGACCGCTGCTCATCATCATGACAAGGATACCCCCTTACCATCCACATGCACGGGACACCCATGCAAACATGGGGGTAACACTCCCTAAACAATGATTTTTGACAATAAATAAAACGACAACTTAAGAAACTATGCCATATCATTGCTCCTAAACCATTACACCCTCAACAATTAAAACATAAAAGTAAACATGGATTAGAATCTTGAAAATATTGTTTTTCTTTAAAATTTAAATATTTTATGTATTTTTGAGTAAACTGAGTCATTAAATTCAAATAGGCCGAGTCATGAACGATTCATCACCGATTCCGAATTTGAGTCCAAGTTGACCCTCGACCGATTCCAAGTGTGATTCTTAAAACTATGGTATTGCGGAAGGTTGTTGGAGTGCAGTGCTCTTGGACAAGTCAATCTTGGTGGGTAATGAAGTTCTCAAGATTCAAGGAGGTAGTGAAGTCAAAGTGGAAAGTAGCTTACAGCTAGACCCAGGTAGAAAAGGAAATAAGTGTGTGAAGCTGGCAAAGGGGAGAACCGGGTTGGTTTTGGGTGAGGATGTTACATGCTGCAGGCTTAGTATTAAAAATCAGTAAAATCGGTTTCAGAATCGGCCAATTGACCGAGTTGATAACAAACCAATCCCAATCGGCCTGGAGACCGGTTCGGTACAGAGCCAGTCAAATCGATCAATCCATGTAAAAAATCAACCGATTTTTTACTCTCCAACATGTGGGGTCCACGGACTTGAAAACACTCAGACCTGACCTCAGATGGACTGTCATGCCATTCAACCATCCAAAATACTTTCTTCTTAGCTGTGAGAAACTGTTATATGCCCAGAATACAACCAGACCTCAACAAACTGTCCCTACAGATTTTATGAGAGCATAACCAGGTTTCTGACCCCCTAGGGTGCTCAAAATGGCCTCTCGGAGGCTGTAGAATGCCCAGAATGCTTCAAGCTGAAGATTTATTGCCCAAGACTGCTGAGTTTATTCCTTCTCAACTGCTGCTCATCATCATGACAAGGATATGCCCTTACCATCCACATGCACGGGACACCCATGCAAATATGGGGGTAACACTCCTTAAACAATGATTTTTGACAATAAATAAAACGACAACTTGAGAAACTATGCCATATCATTGCTCCTAAACCATTACACCCTCTCAACATTAAAACATAAAAGTAAACATGGATCAAAATCTTGAAAATATTGGTCTTCTTTAGAATTTAAATATTTTATGTAATTTTGAGTAAACAGAGTCATTAAACTCAAATCGACAGAGTCATGACCGATTCATTACCGATTCCGAGTCTGAGTATGAGTTGACCCTCAACCGATTTCTAGTTTGATTCTGATTTTAAAACTATGGCCGCAGGTAAGACTGGTTCATTGTTGTGTGTAAGACTGCATTGAAGAATTATACATGAGGTGTTGGATATTCTCCTCATTTCTCCTAAAATAGTGGATACCAAAATCGCAAGCTAAGACCTTCCTCCATTGTTGCAGGCGAGAGACTGTAGCGAGTGGAGTATTGAACCTACGCATGGAGTATTGAAAACGAATACCTGTCATGGAGTTGTGCTGGTGATACTGCGGTGATTCCAGTTCTGCCCGGAGCATAGTGACCAAACTCCGAAGAATTATCCCACGCCCGACCTACTCTCCTCGCTTTCAATGTAAGGATGTATTGTATCAAAAGTATGGGTACTTCAAATTTAAAGTATTTTGAAGAGCAATACTGCATACAATTATTATATTGTGAAATTCAACTGGTTATTGTGGTGATTACATCAGATAGGTGAATTCCAATTAAATTATACATCTATTCAAAACCCTCGACGACTTGATCATATAGATTTAATTCAACGGCATAGCTTTATTTCCAAGTTTTCGCTTTGTAATCGCACTACCTTTCGACAACTAACACTATTGGATTTGTTGCAATTGAAAATTTTGCTTCTGAGGACCCTTTGAAGCTTGGAGAAGCTAGATTTTGAATTTATCAAGTAGCTATTTTTCACAACAGGTGCCAAAAATATTATTTTTGACAGTATTAGGGTTTGATCTCGACAACTCGCCATAGGTATTGGGACCAAATCCAAATCGCATGCAGCAAGCTTGGCAAATGTTCAACTGGAGTTTCCACTAAAGTTGGTGTCAACCCACTTGTATTCTATATCTCTTGTATGCATTTTTTCTTGGGGTGCCTAGCCAACCGTTCATCCATGTGATAGAGAAATTGAAGTTGTGCATTTTAGAGCCGTTGGCATTAGTTTCCTTTGTGAATTGTCTCTAATATAGAGCTTGAAATAGCATTATGTATCAAGTTGAACCATAGAGAAAGAAGCTTTCATCGAACGCACCCAAATAGAGTCCACATGCTTACACCTCACAAAGCATACTCTAGCCTTGGCAGCATAGTAGAGTAACACTAAAAAAACCGGAGGGGGGTAGGGTTGCTCACTGGCCCGTTGTGACAAGGCTTGAAGGGTAGGCTACCCCTGGGATAGAGGCTCTCCTTTGGGATAAAGGGTCTCGGGACGTCTCGGCCCCTGCTGAGTCACAAGTTTCTGGTATATCTGGCTTGCGGACTGTTGGATATACCCTTGGGAGGTTGCTGTTCCCATGGTTAAAAAAAAAAAACACTAATAAAAACAAAGCATTCAAATTGAGAAGCATATTTGTGTTTAAAGAGCATGAATGCACAGGCAACATGTTCAGTGACAGAAGACGAAGGATACCTTGTTAACTGCAAATAGTAGTGATCGTTTATGAGGATAATGTGGAAATCAATCCCATAGACTGTTGAGGCAACATCACGAGAAGAGCCATTGTGGCACTCGGCTTCTTCCCCTCGAGGTTCTTACTCTATTGCGCTAAGGGTGCCTAGAGCTATGTGGTTCTTTGCGTTGACAACTGCCTATAAATATCTGTGTTTATATTATTCCCTTACCATTTCATGGTTGATGCAAGTTGTAAACTTTTACGTCGTTTATGCCGAGAATGTGGAAATCAATCCCATAGATTGTTGAGGCAACATCACAGGAAGAGCCATTGTGGCACTCGGCTTCTTCCCCTCTGTTAAGATTTAATATGCTAAGACAGAAAATAGCAACATTGCATTCCATTTCACAATAATAGCATATACAGGATCACTGAAGAAACAACAAGCACAGCATAAACACAAGAGACACAAATTTATCCTGGGAAACCCTCATGGGGTAGAAAACCCAGTAAAGCTTCCTCAATATAGATGACTAGCAATATACAAAGATGTAACCCTGAGCATAAGCTCCTCCTTCTCCATAGCAGACCTCTCCTCCACAAGTGCGCCACTCTCAAGTGAGTGAGTGTATGTAAAATGAGGAATACACCTCCTCTATTTATACACTATTCCAAATTGTCTTTTACACAAATCATGTAGGCTCGTATTTAACCATTGGGTTAAATACCCCACTACAAGTGACTGGGTTGACCCCTCTAGGGTGGTCTAATAACCCTTTGACCCACATAACACATACAGGGCCGACCCCCACTAGGGAAGTCTGATAACCCAAGTTACCACATTCCGACGGAGGAATAAACATCTACGGATATACAATAAGATCTTCAAGGAGGAATGAAACATCTCCAGAATAATAAAGTACAAATATAATATTCTTTGAAGTTACAATATCTCAACACTCCCCCTTAACGAGAAGGATATTATAACAGCATCTGCACGAGCAAAGAGTCATCAACATCATACATGATACATCTATAAATCATTGGAAGCTTTCTCAACATCATCAGTAACTCAAGCAGTTACTGGAACATCTTCAATACTGGAACATCAACATCTTCAGTACTGAGTCTTTATCTTCTGCAGCACTCGAACAGCTATAACAACATCAACATCTGGATCCTCACGATCATCAGCATCGTCATCATACGATCATCAGCATCGGGATCATCTCGAAACATCTACGGATATACAGGGCCGACCCCCACTAGGGAAGTCTGATAACCCAAGTTACCACATTCCGACGGAGGAATAAACATCTACGGATATACAATAAGATCTTCAAGGAGGAATGAAACATCTCCAGAATAATAAAGTACAAATATAATATTCTTTGAAGTTACAATATCTCAACACTCCCCCTTAACGAGAAGGATATTATAACAGCATCTGCACGAGCAAAGAGTCATCAACATCATACATGATACATCTATAAATCATTGGAAGCTTTCTCAACATCATCAGTAACTCAAGCAGTTACTGGAACATCTTCAATACTGGAACATCAACATCTTCAGTACTGAGTCTTTATCTTCTGCAGCACTCGAACAGCTATAACAACATCAACATCTGGATCCTCACGATCATCAGCATCGTCATCATACGATCATCAGCATCGGGATCATCTCGATCTACAGCATCTGGATCATCTCGATCTACAGCATTTGGATCATCACGATCTACAGCATCTGGAGCATCTCGATCTACAACATCTGGATCATCTCGATCTACAGTATCTGGATCATCTATATTAGTATCCACACCAATACAACTATCATCAAAACATGTATTCTCACTAATACATCTATCATCAAAAGCATGTATTCTCACTAATACATCTATCATCAATACATAGCAGCATACCCTGCAACACACATGATCCAATTACGGGATGGTCAATCCCTCTCTCTTTAGGACATAGGTCCAAGGATGATACAATCCTGATCCACTTACGGGATGATCAATCCCTCTCAATTTAAGACATCTCTCATGTCTATGGACGATGCAATCCAGATCAACTTACAGGATGATCAATCCTTATCCTTTTAAGACACCTCACCATGTCTAGGGATGATGCAATCCCGAATCAACTTACAGGATGATTAGTCCTTATCACTTTAAGACTCCTCACCATGTCTAGGGACGATGCAATCCCAATCTACTTATAGGATGATTAGTCCTTATCACTTTAAGACACCTCACCATGTCTAGGGACGATGCAATCCCAATCTACTTACAGGATGATTAGTCCTTATCACTTTAAAACAAGTCTCATGTCTAGGGACGATGCAATCCCATCACGTACATTTTGAACCCAGTTCATGGACAATGCAGTCCTCACACGTACCTTTAAGACAAGTCTCATGTCTAGGGATGACGCAATCCCATCACGTACATTTTGAACCCAGTTCATGGACGATGCAGTCCTCACACGTACCTTTAAGACAAGTCTCATGTCTAGGGATGATGCAATCCCATCACGTACATTTTGAACCCAATTCATGGACGATGCAGTCCTCACACGTACCTTTAAGACAAGTCTCATGTTTAGGGATGATGCAATCCCATCACGTACATTTTGAACCGAGGTCCAGGGACGATGCAATCCTATCTTCAATTCTCGGAGACATCAGTCTACTGATCAATTATGGGACCAAAGTCCGGGGAAAATACAATCCCCTACCTGTTCATTCAGGACTACATTCTCGGAGACCCAGTCTACGGCTCACTTTAGGACTGAAAGCCAAGGATGATTCAATCCTCACATGTCCACCAAGGACTTCATTCTCGAAGACATACGTCTACGGCTCTCTTTAGGACTGAAGTCCAGGGATGATCCAATCCCCTCATGTCCACCAAGGACTTCATTCTCGAAGACATACGTCTACGGCTCTCTTTGGGACTGAAGTCCAGGGATGATCCAATCCCTTCATGTCCACCAAGGACTTCATTCTCGAAGACATACGTCTACGGCTCTCTTTAGGACTGAAGTCCAGGGATGATCCAATCCCCTCATGTCCACCAAGGACTTCATTCTCGAAGACATACGTCTACGGCTCTCTTTAGGACTGAAGTCCAGGGATGATCCAATCCCCTCATGTCCACCAAGGACTTCATTCTCGAAGACATACGTCTACGGCTCTCTTTAGGACTGAAGTCCAGGGATGATCCAATCCCCTCATGTCCACCAAGGACTTCATTCTCGAAGACATCTGTCTACGGATCAATTATAGAACATGTGTTCAAGGATGATGCAATCCCCTCATCAACTTAGACCCTGTCTAAGGACCATCCACCAACCTCTCTGTCGACATCACCAATATAGGTATCCACATCATCGACCTCACTGTCGATGCAGGCAATCTCGTCATAAGTGACCACATCACTCCCCCTCTCGAGGAGGGTCCTACCAAGCTTGTTTCGGAAAATACTCAAACTTTTCTTGAGGTAGAGGTTTGGTTAGTACATCGGTAACTTGTTCACTTGAGGTAGAGGTTTGGTTAGTATATCGGCAACTTGTTACAAATTCAAACTTTATAGTTCCTTTCTGCGCCATATCATGGAACACTGAATTCTCTGCCATCTTCATACAACTCTGTTTGTCACATAGGATAACAGTTGGGTCTATCTCTAAGTCAAACAATCCAGAAGCCATACTACTTCACAACTAGTAGAGCAACCAACCATATATTCCGCTTGTGCTGAGAGCCACACTAGACTGCTTCTAGCTAAACCACGAGATCATGGCTGATCCCAGACAATAACATCCTCTCGATGTGTTCTTCCTGTCTGATACACTTTCTGCCCAATCAACATCTGTGTAGCCATCTGAAGTCATGATCTCCAAGATAGCATAGATCAAAGTCTATCGTATAGATACCTCATCACATGCTTTGCAACTATCAGGTGAACACATCTAGTTTCCACTAGATACTGACTCAAGGTGTTCACAGCAAAGCATATATCTGACCTAGTATTTGTTAGATACATCAATGACCCAATAATTTGTCTGTACAGAGTTATATACACTAACTGTGATGAGTCATTCACTAACAGCTTCAAGTTGGAATCCATGCGAGTGGTCATTCCAACATATCAAGTCCTTTCAATATTTCTCGGCATACTTTCCCTGGTTGAGAAAGATTCCTTCTGAGCCTTTCCATACTTCCACACCTAGGAAGTAATGCATCAATCTGAGATCTTTCATTTTCATTTCTGCAGCCATCTATCTGTGCCATCTCTTGTCAGATGGGTCTACTGATATGAGCCTCAATATCATTCGAACTCTGTGGTGAGTTCCTTATTGCATCCAGTTCATATGTGTATAGAAACCATATTCAACCTTGTAGCAAAGGTTGTGATCCACATCACCCATTATGCTCATCAATTGACTATCGATCTTGGGTACCCATACAGAACCTGATTCACACTTCTTCTTTAATTACACCATTAAGATAATGGTCTTATCTAGTCACTTGGAGCAAATATCTCGTCATGATTCTCTTCCTCTTTCTAAGAGAATCTTCTAGCCACGAGCCTTCTATATTTTGTTTGATTTGTAAATCTTCTTGTTGAACATCCATCATTTGTTCGGTGTTCATCATTCTTCATGATCTTTCCTACAAATCAAAATTAAGTACATGATTAGTAATACTTCATAATCATGAAATCATGTTGACATGATAACCTATTATACATACAGATATCATTTACATAGTTATGCAACTATCTTGACCAATACTTTGGCACAACACTTTTCCATATTTTGTATGCATACAGTGGCTATCTAGATGCCTTCCATCTCTACCAGAACATACTATCGAGAGTGTGCACAGCTCTCAGCATGTCAGCAAAGAGGTTTCATTCTAGATAAGCTACAATGGAATGTTTTGTCCAACTTACCAATCATATGCATATTAATAGTATACTGTTCAATGCTCTATGAATGTTTACACTCAGCATGAATACAAATATGCATACAATCTATTTACTATTTCAAATAACAACTCAAATACTTATCTTTTATGTTTGTGTGGTTGCCTCCCGCTTGATCTTCTAAATGTCTTTTGAACTTCTATTCATTCTGTACCACTGTGCAAGCTCAAGTGTGCACTAGTGTTATCCTCATGATCTCATACACAAACATACATTCATTAGTATATTATCAATATTATCAAAACATTCTAATTCTAAATAATCTTGAATATATATAGTCATGATCATTAGTATTCAGGGTTTCAAGGAAGTCTTCTTTTACTCATGCATATTCTTGTTTGATCATAGTACTCTTCTGGTTAATTAAATCATCAAGATAAGAGACATAATATCCATAAACCCTTGATTACTAACTTTATGAATAAGCATAACCAATCATACCAAGTATACTTATATAAGGGATCCTAACACAAGGTAAGATTCTAGCTTGACATAGGAAAACATACCTGGATTAGTATACCTGCTTAGTTATGTACAACATACCTAAACAATCTCTTCAATGATTTAGAGATCCTGAGCTAGAACCTGCATGTCTCATAGGTTAAGCATAATATAACAAAGTCATACATAACTCGTAAGTAGAACAAAGATTATGGATGAGTCTTTGTCTTCATGTTGTCATGGTCATGGAACTTGATTTGTCTTTTGTGATGTACCTGTATCTTGTTAGCAGACAACATCAACCTCACACAACACCATAATGCATTAGTACAATCATATAGCCCTAATCAATGAATGTCTTCGATCATTCACATGCATTCATACTGTTACTAGGGTGATAAGACAATTCTAACATTAATCAAGATTGTACTAATAAATAATATGAAGACAAACACATTATGAACTTAATCAAGAATCAGATTTCAAGACATACCTGAACCTCCTTAAGTCATACCTGTCGAGACTTCTTGTAGTCTTCTTATGTAAGGCCTTAGCCTCAACTCCCCCTGAAACTTGATCTGGAGCTTGATTAGGGTTTGCTAGAGAAACCCTAAAAATTCAATCTTGACTTTCACACTTCTGAATGGATGGAAGGATGTATCTTGCTAGCATACTTCAATTTTTGAAATCTCCAAAATTTAACCCCTCAAAATTGCCTTCGAAACTTCTGGATCTTCTGGACAGGAACCTGAACTAGGGTTTGATGAAGCCCACCCTTCTGTCCAATCAAAAGGTTCGATCCAAGGCTCTAAACTCTTATTTTTCTGAGGAGCTTCCAGTCGTGGTTACAAACTTCAAAAATTACAACTTTTGCTGAAGCCCTAATTTTCCATCTTTCCGATCAAAATCCCGAACTGGAGTTTGATTAAGCCTGGTCTTCTACCCAACCAAAAAATTCGATCTTGGTCTCTAAATTTCGATTTTTCTGAGTAGCATTCAGCCGTGGATTCCGATTCCAAAAATTCTAACTTTCTCTGAAACCCTAAATTCTGGAAGCCATGAATAAAGGTGCTCCAAAAATAATTCTGTTTTGACAGAAATATGTACCTGATTGTTTCTGCTGTAATCCCAACTTTTCGCTCCACAGGGTCTGAACAATTTTTCTGTGGTAGCCTGACCTGTCATCTTTCCATCCCGACAGGTCTGACCTCAATTGGATTTTCTGAGAGAGAGTTATGCCAAGTGTCGCAACGTGACCTGTTTATGGGATAAAACAGGAGAGAGAACTTGTATGGCGTGCCACGTGTCACTGGTTCAACTTCGGCCTCTGAAAACATTTCCTGAGATAGTACAGTCTGTGTACTACCTGTCACTTTTTACGAAATTTCATTTGGAGCTTCCTAGCCCAAGTTATGCCAAGTGTCGCAACGTGACCTGTTTATGGGATAAAATAGGAGAGCAAACTTGTACGGCATGCCACGTGTCACTGGTTCAACTTAGGCCTATGAAAACGTTTCCTGAGATAGTACAGTCTGTGTACTACCTGTCACTTTTTACCAAATTTCATTTGGAGCTTCCTAGCCCAAGTTATGACCTTTTTTCCTAGGTCACCTGATTTTGACTGAGATCTGGAAGAGGCAGAAATCCTAACTTGTACTGATCATAACTTACAAAGTACAACGAATCTGGGGGTGCCCTTTGGACACAAGATACCTGGAGCTGTTATATACGACCTGTAAAGGTTTCAGATCCTGAACCTTCGCCAAAATGGAGTTATGGCGAAAGTTCCACGATGACTGGTTTTTGCTATATAAAACCCTAACCTTCAAATTGTCGTAAGTAAAGCAAGTGTCGTAAGTGCCATACATTGCCTTCCTTCAGGTTAGCTCTGATACCATGTTAAGATTTAATATGCTAAGACAGAAAATAGCAGCATTGCATTCCATTTCACAATAATAGCATATACAGGATCACTGAAGAAACAACAAGCACAGCATAAACACAAGAGACACAAATTTATCCTGGGAAACCCTCATGGGGTAGAAAACCCAGTAAAGCTTCCTCAATATAGATGACCAGCAATATACAAAGATGTAACCCTGAGCATAAGCTCCTCCTTCTCCATAGCAGACCTCTCCTCCACAAGTGCGCCACTCTCAAGTGTGTGAGTGTATGTAAAATGAGGAATACACCTCCTCTATTTATACACTATTCCGAATTGTCTTTTACACAAATCATGTAGGCTCGTATTTAACCATTGGGTTAAATACCCCACTACAACTGACTGGGCCAACCCCTCTAGGGTGGTCTAATAACCCTTTGACCCACATAACACATACAGGGTCGACCCCCACTAGGGAAGTCTAATAACCCAAGTTACCACATTCCGACGGAGGAATAAACATCTACGGATATACAATAAGATCTTCAAGGAGGAATGAAACATCTCCAGAATAATAAAGTACAAATATAATATTCTTTGAAGTTACAATATCTCAACACCCTCAAGGTTTTTACTCTATTGCGCTGAGGGTGCCTAGAGTTGTGTGGTTCTCTGCGTTGACAACTGCCTATAAATCTCTGCGTTTATATTATTCCTATAAATCCTTGCGTTGCAAACTTTTATATTTATATTCATTTATATTAAGTAGGCTATGGGAGGATTTGCCACTAGTTACCTGAGGTTTGATAATTGTGTGAAGCTTAAATATTATTGTTGTGAAGACTATTGCAGAGATTGTCTTAATGTAGCTGGTTATTGCATTGCAAAGATTGGTGAAGAGCTTGTTGTATTATAAGCTTGTTGTGTATTCCAGAGCTGCTTGTATTGCATTGTTTTTGTCAGGGCTTCACGAAACTGTATCGCAATGGAGCTTGCTGGGACCATTACAAACTGTTGCAGAAAATTTTATTGCAAAGATCAAGAGAAAATAAATCGTATTGTTGGTTGACAGTGTTAGACATTGGTGACATTGGCACATAGCAAAGGTACATTATCGAACCAAGAAATTTTTTTAGAAAAGGAGGTTGGCAATTGCGTCTTAGTACAATCAAATCCAGAGGCCTATTTTTACAAAGGGAAAGCATTCTTTTTTAAAATCAATTCAGTTTCAGATTCTACAACTTGCACACAGTGATTTTTGCAAGTTTTCATGTTTTCTGCAAGTGTCAAAACAAAATCAACTAGAATTGTAATCGGGTGCATTCTCGATTGTAGCCAACACCCTTTCATCTTATGAGTCGAGTACTTAAATTGTTGAATCTTGTTTGTAAAAGGGTGGAGTTACAAGAATCTCTTCTTTATTTGAGTGAGTCTTCAATCACAATTTATCAATGGCTCGAATCAATGGCTTACTAGAATTACTAAACACTCTACTTCTCTCTTTTGTCGACAACACTGTCATGGTCGACAAGACCACTCTCACTCATATTCAAAATTGTGTACAAGATTCACAAGACACACTTGAGTTTCTGCAGCTTGAGTCCAGCTCCAACAACAAGAAATACATTATGAACTTGTTTCTATTCAGAATGATCTTCTTTATGATTCCTTTCAGCAGCCTGCACATCATGATGCCACCTTAGAAGCACATAATCAAATCAGTGGCTCGACTTCGGAAGCAAGAAAAAGAAGATAATGTTTTCCATACACATGTTCATCTTGTTATTTCCAAATCCATCATCAAACCTTGGGAAGAAATTGTACACAACAAGCACAAAACCAGTCTTGGATACGACAAGGAAGTAACATTTCACATTCCTGAGTACTCCAAGCCAATACAGTTTCAAAGTGTTGGGTTCTTGAAAGAGGGTTCATCTTCTTCTACTCCAATTCAGAGTTTGAAATGCCAACATTGTGATCGAGTTAGCCATTGAAAGATCAGTGTTTTGATCTTCAGCCTTGTAAGAACTGTGGAAAGCATACCCACTCTTTAGATAGATGCTTCATTTTGAAGAAAACTACAAGAGAGAATATTCACAATGGGTGGATCGATTCTTGGCAATGGTCGTCAACAGTCAAGAAAATTCATAAGTCATACCGAAGATTTCGATCTTGAATAATGACACATCTTGCAGTTGAGAAATTTTCTTCTCCTCACCTTGTTCCTGACAGAGGGGAATGATGGACGGTCAGAAACAAGCGAGCCTGAACCAGAGCCATTGCCATAGCCATAGCCGAAACATTGTGTCAATTGCCAGAGCCTCAAGCCAGATCCACCTAGCCAGATTCAAAGCTGTAGCCAGAGCCAGAGTCAAAGCTATGTTCCACTGAGCAGGATTTGGTTTGTGGTTTTCCTAAAAGCACCATTTAGTAGAAGACATCAGCCTCTTGTTGCTACTGCCAGACATCAATTTGTAGTGGTCCTTAAACTACCATTTTCCAAAGGGAACCACTGAGCATTTGCACCAAGTTCCAGAAGGAACCGTTGATCAAAAACCTGAGTTAGAGCCAAGTTCCTGAACCACTGAGCCAGTATCAGAGTGAACACCAAGTTCCAAAGTTTGGGGTCATCCAAAACCACCCATTTAGTAGAAGACATCAGCTTCTGCTAAACATTTGGTCTGTGGTCATCCCAAAACCACTTGTTTTAAAGAGCACCTTATTTTCACCACTTGAAGATTCCGGCTTCTGCTAGCTTACTTGGAAAATTTGGATTGTCAAGTTGGAGATGTTCAACCTTTGGTAGCTGTCCACTTCCAATTTTTTCAACTCTCTTTTGTTGGACCCATATACACCCCTCTGGATTAACAAGGGGAATGTTGGAAACATTAATCCATATGGGTTAATAATTATTGTATTTTGGTATTATTGTGCACATTCACGCCAAGAGTCACATGTGTACGTGAACAGTCATTAGGAGTCCAAGAGAAGCCTTGGGAATATGAACCCAAGAGTCATTTCATTGCATTTATATGTACAATTAATGAAAAATATGCATTCACACTTATCCATTTTCTGCTTTTTGTTTTCTATTTGTTGCCCATTGTTCCTGGGCACTCCAACATAAACAAGAGCATGGACTAGTAAAGGTGTCCCAAAGATTATTGTATCCTTTGAATATCGAAGGTTTAGGTAAGTCCTCAAAGAAATTTGACCTGAAAAGACTTGTCGATCTCCATAAGCCTGATATGATCATGATTCAAGAAACAATAGCTGAATTTTCAAAGTCATGGAAGGAGTAGGAGTTCTTAGGCTTAGATGTGGCTAGTCACTGGGTGGAGAATCAAATCACTCAGATTGACACACTCTGTTGTGTTGAGATCAGGGAGAGAAGCAATTCTTTACTCACTGGATCTTGAGAAAGCCTTTAATATCGTCAATGTATATGGTCCATACAGGGAGAAAATCCCCTACAAGGATGAGCTGTTGGAACAACTCATAAAACTGAGAGGCTGATTATATGTGGAGATTTATATCTTACAAATAAAAGCGATGAAGATTGAGGGATCTCAATGTGAGAGGATCCCCTGGCAGATATTTTCCTCCAAAAGTTCAAAGATGTTGGGTTGGTGAATGTGGAGCCTTTAAAGCTCTCATCAACTGGGATGGAGAAAATAACAAAAAGGCCGAATAGATTTTTGGTGTCTGAATCTGTCATGAATGATCTAGAAAGAATTTGGACTTGGGTAGAAGTTGGAGGTGATTCTGAAGACCTTCAATTTCCTCGTCAGATAGAGAAGGAAGTGTAAATTTCCTTAAAATCCACTCCAGGGGTAGAGTATGTTGGATTAATTACTTAAACCCAAATTGTTACTGTTAACCACACATGGATTTCTTCACTATGCAGAGGAAAATTAATACTGAAAGAAATACCAATTAATCACACCAATAGAGACAACACAATCTTTTTGGGTATAAACCCCCAGACAAAACCCAAGATGGGAAAACCAGTGCAGCAGTATGAGAAGATATTTTATTAAGAAAATATGGAACAATACAATCCAGAAAATCGATTTTCCCAACCTGGAAAAATCAACCTCTGCAAATCACTGAGTAACCTCACCAAACCTGTACGGCTGAGCTGCAATGTTGTACGGCTTGCCTACGTCAGCAATACGGATTCGTACGGTTGTTGCATCAGCTGTAGGGACTGTTACGTACGGCTTACGTCACCCTGTACGACCGCCTCCTCTGCTTCTGCTATATGGCTGAATTGTTGTTCGGTTTCTTTGTTGGTGTACGACCTCCTCTCTTATCCATACAGTCTCTCTCTTCTGGATGATTCTCCTCCATCTTCTTCTCTGTAAAACTCCTCTGCAAACTTGCTCTCTCTCTCTCACTCTCCAGCTGTCAGCTATGAGCAAGAATCTCTCTATCGAAATGTGTGTCCTCTCCACCAATTGATCCTCCTTTTAACTCATTGGCTAAGCGAAAAACCTAATCTCACTATGGATCAATGGATGAGATCCTCCGGTGAGATCAATGGCCAAGATTAGATTAGCCATCACTTAAATATTTTTCACTTTTACTTTATAAAAAAGTGTTCCATTAAGTCAATTAATAATTAGATCACTTTAATATATTTTCCAAAGTAAAACTTAGGAAAAATACATTAAATACAATTGGCTTCTTTATTTAAGTCTTATGCATGCAAGGACGCATGCAATGCAAGAAGACCTTCCTTGTTGTCACTTTCTAACACTCCCTCTCAACGAGGAAGGGATTCGGTAACAACGCTAGCTTGTCTCTGAACTTTACAAACTTCAGTTTGCAAAGTGACTTGGTGAATATGTCTGCCACCTGCTCATCTGTCCGAATGTACTCCAATCGAATGGTTCCTCTCTGAAGTTTCCTCTTCCCTCTAGTGGAATCATAGCCCCTTTGGTGCTCTTTACACAACCAGTCTTGAACCATTTTATTATTTATGCACATAATATTTACATAATATTCTAAATCAACATAAAAGCCAACCAAACAGTCCAAATAAAATATAAACATCATACATGCCTGGAATTCACACTAGCATATTTACATCATTTACATAAGTTTGGATAAATACATTCCAAGTCAAAACTAGGGGTATTACAGGATCTTCCAAGCCTTCTATTTTGGGGATGTTGTTACATTGGTGAGCAAAAGCCCTTGTCTAAACTAGGTTGTGAATTAGACTACAGATGATGGTTAGTAGTGAGGCTAGCACAAGAATATTCTAACAGAACATAAGCAAATAGGAAGCGTGCAAACAATCATTCTACAAAATTAATTACAAGGATGCCATTCAATCACAAAAGAGTGACGGGAAACAACAACACGCATATATTAATCATGGGAAAGCATAAAATATGTGATATCACTTGCTAAGAGTGATAGAAAGCAAGTGGCATTCAAACACTCGCCTTGGGCTAGGTATTTTTCCTTCTTAAAACCCCTCTCTAACGATGGTGAATGAAGAACACTTGTCTCCTTAAAGGAGGAGCTCAAGAAAACATGAGCAATGAATGGTAGAGATGAGACTGAGACTTATGATCTTCGAGCTCATTCTTCCAACATAACCTTGCAATTCTTCTCTTCTTCAAATGCTACGACATGGTTTTCATTTATGGCAAATTCTAAGCTCCAACGAAGAACCGGTTCACATGTGAATGCTCTTCATTTGAAATGAGATCCCTATGCTTGAGGAAAACACTTGGGAAGCCAAAGTACTCCACATTTACAAGTTAGGGGCTCAAAAACACCTTGCAATTCCTCATAGAGTTGTCTAAACCAGGCCTATGAGCCTTCAATGCACCCAAAAATACAAATTTCAAATGCTTGCAAGAATTGCACGAGTATCAAACGAAATCCCACACAAGTTTCGTGAGTGATACATAGTGACAACCGCACAATTGAATGAAAATGTGCTCATTTCTAAGGTTTTGTTTGCTTAATTTAGGTGATTTAGTAACCTTGAGGTAGTGTTATTATGTTGCTCTTTGCCAACTGGTTGTCAGAGTTATAGATCTAGCTAAACTAGCTTACCTATCTAAGCAACCAATAACATAAATAAGAACAGAAAGAGAAAAAGGAAAAGAATACACAAGATATACGTGGTTCGCCCAATTGGGCTACGTCCACGGGAGGTTGTTTTATATTATCTCCATAAATCTCCTTCAATCTTACAAAGAGAGCAACTCTAATAACCCCAATACAATATAGCAGAGAGCTTGTGAGCACAATAAAATGTGTTGTGATAATATGATGGATGATGTGATGTGACTCCCTTGACCCTATTATATACCAAGAGATGTGGAAGAATTACTCTCACATATTGCATGTGGGATAATATAATTCTCCATAATAACACCTCTTTATATAACAATGGATATCAAGAGTATATTTTACCATAATGAATATGGGATATAATGTATTACTCTTTTACATAAGATTGTGGATAACTTCCAACATAATACAAAGACATTATTACATTCCAAGGAAAATAATATATTCCAACACTCCCCCTTAATAATGGTTGGGAGAAAAGCCCACACTAACAGTAAGGAAGGAAGGAGTCATTACTACCCCCCCTTAATGACGACTTCCCTCATCCCAAGCACGGAACGAAGATGCACATACTCCGTCGTTGTTAAGGATTTGGTAAAGATATCGGTTGCCTGCTGCTCGGTAGGACCACTGTTGCATGTATCGGCGATATATCGGAAATATCGCCAATATTTTCCACCATCCGATATATCGAATTGAAAATATCGCGATATTTCTGATATTTTCAATATATCGCGATACTTTCAATATAATATATTGCGATATATTCCCTATTTATCGCGCGTCAATGGAATATATCAGGCTGCTGGCAAAAAAATTAAAATTTCCCGGAGGGGATACAACCTTGAAATGTCACTGATACGTATCAGATTGGTACGGATACGTTCATCCTAGAGGTGATACGTTTTAGAGAAATGGTAACATTAAATTCTTAAAGTAAAAGGATAGAAAGTGAAATATAAGGAGAATGTCACTTTGAAAATGAAATATAAGGAGAATGTCACTTTTACTTAAATTTTTAACATTACCATTAATTGTTTCAGGATGTTTGAGAGTGGTTCCAACCTCATCGGACTTCATATGCAAAAAGTAGAATTTTTAATCCCATTCAGAATTCAACATACTTAATAGTTTTCAGGATTTCAGGATTGCAACATTGCCACTGGATTCTATCATATATGAAGGTATGGGATTGGCATTCAATTAAGCACATCAACCCCTTTATGTACCTTGATGTTGGTGGCGTTGATTGTTGAACTCCTCTGTCTTGGATGGACTTGGACCCACTTCCATAGCCAGAGGATGTGAACATTGGGGATGGGTAGGTGCCTTCAATCCCAAGGGAATCAAGCCAGGCTTGGGATCCCTATTTTCAATCTACTTTTATTGAGGACATAAAGTACCACCACCACCACACAGACCTGTAGTTGGAGTTGGGGTTGGGAGGAGACAACCCACTTTCTCTTCTACCTCAGCTGGAGTAGTTGGAGGCTCTGGATCTTCCACTCCAACCTCATTCATCCAGAGTACCTCCACGATTACCTACTACTTCCAGAGGAAGAGTGGTGCCCTTTACTCGTAAAAGGGGTAGAGGGAATCGATGATTGGGATTCCTATGATCTATCATTTTGATTTTATTATGTACTATTTAGTATCTAGATGCCTCATGATGATTCATCTCATGAGATACATTTATTTTGAGCTTTTTGATGTGATTTTGCATCATCCTATTAGGAACATGTTTCAGAATTTTCAGTTTAGTGAAAATATGTGACCACTTGACATCTTCTGCATCTTATTTATTACTTATATCATCTTATTTATGTAACAATGTGTCTATTTGATGTTGTTGTTGCTTTATATGTTTTAAAAATTGAAAAAAAATGAATATTTTTGTATTTTTTGTGGCCTTCCGACATTTTCCGATATTTTCCACCGATACCACCGAGAAGTTATATTCCAGACCCTCGCCGATACTTTTCCCGAGACAATATATGCAACATTGGGTAGGACAATACTCAAGAGAAAGAATACCATGTGCGACAAGACCTCGAATGTAATGAGCATCAAGGTCGAGATGCTTTGTCTTGGAGTATACCGGATTATAAGCAAGCTGAATTGCACCCTAATTGTCACATTTCAACATAGTGGACGATTTCGGAACCAAAGCAAGCTTAGTGAGAACATGCCGTGACCAAACTGCTTCTTTAGTTGCTTCTTTGGCTGCTCTATACTCTGCTTCACACAAAGATAAAGAAAGAGTCTTCCCCTTCTTGTTGGACCAAGAAATCGGACCTGAACCAAGTTGAAATATATAACCAGCAGTTGACCGTCGATCAAAACTGCCACCTTCCCAATCAGAATCTGTATAACCAGAAAGTGAAATTGTAGCACTGCTCAAATAAAAGACACCATAATACAATGTCCCCTGTAAATATCTCAGAATTCTCTTGGCTGCCTGCCAATGACTTCCATGAGGTTGCTGCATGAATCGAGAAACCATATTGGCGGCAAAAGAGAGATTTGGTATGCTGTGAGTTAAATATATCAAACTGCCTACGAGCTGACGATAAAGAGTAAGCATCAACAAGAGGAGTGGTACACTCAATAGTTAACTTTACACCGGACTGAAATGGCGTAGGAGTAGGTTTACAATCACTCATATGGAAACGAGTCAATAAGTCTGTAGCATATTTCAACTAAGAGAGAAAAATACCATCTACCATATGTCAGATCTAAAGACCCAAGAAATAGTGCAATATACCGAGATCAATCATTTCAAACTGCTTTTGAAGATCACTTTTCATACTTTGAACTAATACAAGTTGGTTGCCAGTGATGATAAGATCATCCACATATAACACAATAATGAGGATATTAGCACCAAAGTTCTTAACATACAGAATTGGATCAGATATACAACACTTAAAACCATTGTTCAAGAAATATGCATCAATTTTATCATAACAAGCCCTAGGTGCTTGTTTGAGACCATATAAAGACTTGCGTAACTTGTATACTAAACTTGATGATTCAGCATTAATAAAACCAGTAGGTTGTTGCATATAAATGTCTTTATTAAGATCACCATTTAAAACAGCACTTTTAACATCCATTTGGTGTATTTCTCATTTCTAAGATGCAACAAGAGATAAGATGGTTCTTATTGTATTCATTTTAGCAACAGGAGCAAAAGTTTCATTATAATCAATACCTTCAAGTTGATTAAAACCTTTGGCAACTAATCTAGCTTTATATTTTTCAATCTGCCCGTCTGCAGTGAACTTAGTTTTATAAACCCATTTGCAACCAACTAAATTATTTCCTAAAGGAAGAGGAACAAGAGACCAAGTCTTGTTCTTCATAACAAATTCATACTCAGCAGACAGCTTGTTCCCAATCAGGTTTACCCTTAGCTTGAGCATAAGAAGTAGGATCGTAAAACTTTGGTCATAAGAGCAAAGTTAGATCTAGTTCTACGAGTATCGACTGGATTACCAATCTTACTACCTGCAGATTCAAGAGTTTTCCGGGGCCAAATAGGAAGGTTAGAAAGAACAGAAGTCACTTCAGGAGCTTCGAGACATTCAGGTGGACCACTTGAAGAAGAGGGTGAACTAAGATCAACAACAAGCACAGATCTAGAAGAAGGAGTAACAGATATAGGAGTAACAGGAGACAATGGAATATTCAAGGTAACATGAGGTTCTGCAGACTCAGGTGGTGGAGGGACTTCAGTAAATTGAACATCTCTTCTGATTATGACACTCTAATTAGATGAATCAAATAACATGTAAGCCTTGGAATCCTCAGCATAACCAATGAATATACACTTGTGAGACTTGGGTTCTAACTTTTTCCATTTGTCATCAGGAATATGAGCCCAACATTCACAACCAAACACCTTAAAGTTACTAATATATGGTTTTCAACCATTCCATTTTTCCTCAGGGGTAACATGCTTAATAGTTTTTGTAGTAACTCGATTTAGAATAAAATTAGCACAATTGATGGCTTCAGCCCAAAATTTCTTATGTGATCCTTTAGAATAAAGCATACATCTAGCCATTTCAACTAAAGTTATGTTTTTCCTTTCAGCAACAGCATTTTGTTGAGGTGTGTAAGGAACAATCTTTTGATGTTGAATTCCATGTTTAGATAAGAAAAAGCTTCAAATTCTTTCTTAACAAATTTACCAGAATCTCAAAGTCTTAATCCTTTTACCAAAATCATTCTCAACCAAGGATTTAAATGCTTGAAACTTAGGAAATGTGTCGTTTTTATTTTTCAAAAAATAAACCCATGATTTTCTACTAAAGTCATCAATAAAAGTAAGAAAATAGACTACATGAGATATAGAGGGAAATTCAAGAGGACCACAAATGTCACTATGAATTATTTGCAAAGGTTCTTTAGCACGCCAAGCTTTACCCTTATCAAACATTTCTCTATGATGTTTACCAAGTACACAACCTTCACAAACACCTTTAATAAACGAAATATTAGGGAAGCCATGTACCATTTTAGTTAACATTTGCATTTTACCATAATTCAAATGACCCAATCTTTCATGCCATAATTTACTTAGTTCATCAACATGAACAACATCGGAATAAAAAGGTTGTCTCTGAGTTGAATTAAAACCAGCAAATTTATATAAACCAACATTATGATCAACAAGATCAAAAGAAACTACTTTAAAATTATGGTTGATATCTTTAAGAACATATTTATCAGGCCAAGCTTCAAATTTATATCCTTTTTGACATGCATGATAAATAGAAAGCAAGTTGATGGGCATGTGTTCAACATGAAAAACATCTTCCAATTGACCATTAGCAACATTAACATTACCAGAACTAATTACGGAAAGTTGTTTACCATCACCTATAGATACTCTCTGAGATGTGTACTTATTATTGTCATAAGATGTAAATAAAGAAGCATTACCAATCATATGTTTAGAAACACCAAAATCCATTATCCATTCAGCATTAGAAGAAGAACTATTAGACGAAACAACATATGCACATAAAGCTACTTGTGATTCATCGGAACCTTTCTTTTTAGCCTTAGACATTAAACGTTTCACTTTTTAGCAATTATTTTCAGGATGGTCAGTTTTACCACAATGCTTAGAAGGATCATACACTTTCTTCTTCTTACTAGTTTCTTTATGTGCATTAGAAGCATGACCAAAAGTGTGTGAACAAGAACCTTTAACATTAATAAAACTTTTCTTAGGATTCGTATTATGTGCCATAAGAGCTTTATTAAGTGAGACTTGTCCTGAAACAATCAACCTTTCTTGCTCACTTATCAACCCTTTACAAAAATCATCAAAAGTAGATTTCATGGTACTTTGAGACAATTCAAGAGCTCTATTCTTAGTTTGGATGAACATGTCAAAACAAGATGGCAATTTTTGTTCTACAAGAATTATAAGAGCGGTGTCTGTCTTCTTGTAATCTTTACCACAATTATTTAATTTTTCATTTAAAGTTTTCACTTCAGCAAGATATAATTCTACTCTTTCAAAGTTAGTAGGATCTAGCTCAAAAATCTTCTTTTCAAGGTAATAAGCAGAAACATCATCAAATTTATCAAATAAAGAAGCAAGAATTTTCCATACCTCAACCGAGTTGTTTTCTACCTCAATACTTACCTAAAGACTATCTGAAACTGTTTGACCAATGAGCCCTCTAACTTGATCACATTTATCTTCCCATATAGCCACATCTTTAGCATCAGCAGGTTTCTTGTGTTCACCATTAACAATCCTCCTGATAACATCCATTTTTCTTTTCCATGCAAGATAGTTAGGACCAACAAGTTCAGGAACAGAAGCTACTTCTGAAGTCATAATGATAGAAATCTTGACAAGAAAATTAAACCCAAATGCTAGAGATGACAAGAGAAAAAAAATGAATAACAGAAAACTAATAAACTTTACCGATCTGAAGAAACGTAGTAAAAACAGAAACTTTACTTACAACCCTTAAAAAAAAGCTAAATAAAGTCACTCGCGGGTTCTGTCATAGGAAACACGCGAGTACATCCGATACTTGCGAGTTTTGCACAGTGAAGTCACGGTTAAATCTGATAAACGCAGAATCTGCACAATGAAGTCGCGTGTATGTCGAAGCACACGTGGGTTCTGCACAAGAGGGTTGCATGTATACTGAAGTACGCGCAGGTTTACAGTAGATCAAGCGTGGGTATGTCGTATCACACGTGGATATTTACACTGAAAGCCGCAGGTCTGCAGTTTACACGCAGGTTCGCAGTAGGCAAGTCGCAGTTACACGCGCTTACACACGTTGTCTACGAAGAAAAGTCGCGGGTGTCCTGTTTTAGGCCAAAAATAGTGCCGATTAATTCGCTGACGAAAACCTGCACAAAGTCTACCAAACTTAGACAAAAAAGACAGATCTGACAACCGGAAGAGAGATCTCCTTGAGGAGAATCCAAAAAAATATAGATCTAAAGAAAAAACATCAAGAGACCCTTGAAAAATTCCTACAAAAATCTACACAACAAAGTTAGGGTTATATAAAAAAAACTTTAAATATGCAAAATCATGCCCAGATCTGAAGAGAAGCCTAACGGCTACCAAATAGAAAGCAAATCTACAAAAAAAGAAAGAGTGCCCAAATGAAGATAAAAGTTATTAGTTGAAAGCTAGAGAAGGTGCTAGATCATAGCAACCAACTCTGATACCATGTCAAAGTTATAGATCTAGCCAAACTAGCTTACCTATCTAAGCAACCAATAACATATCAACATAAATAAGAATAGAAAGAGAAAAAGGAAAAGAATACACCAAATATACGTGGTTCACCCAATTGGGCTACGTCCACGGGAAGGTTGTCTTCTATTATCTCCGGAAATCTCCTTCAATCTTACAAAGAGAGCAACTCCAAACAACCCCAATACAATATAGCAAATAGCTTGTGAGCACAATAGAATGTGTTGTGATAGTATGATGGATGATGTGATGTGACTCCCTTGACCAAGGTTACTTGGGAGCGGGAGCGAGAGTGAGAAGCGGGAGCAGGAGCAAGAAGCGAAATTTTCAAAAGCTTTCGGTTAGGAAGCGTTCCGGAAGAGTTTTTTATATAATATATATTTTGATGCATATATGTCAACAAATGCACGTAGAATGTTGAATTAGTTATGGAAAGGATAAAAACATGAAATAAACAATAATACCATATAACATCATTCATCAATCATCAATCATCAATCATCAATCATCAATCATTAATCATTTACTAGTGAATTCATCAACCATAGGTCCAGTATCCATGATTCCATAAATTATAACATCAAGATTCAACCTTAAAGCTTCAAATTTTCAATATATAAACATTTTGTCATCACTAGTACTTGTAAGTTGTAACCAAAGTTACCAAACTATAGTGACATAGTCTATAACAGAGAACATCAACCATAAAATGAAAGTCGAAACTCGAAACAATTCACGAAGTATCATATTCATTACCAAAGAGTTATAATATGCTTTTATGCAGCCAATGACTCAATCATGTAAAGTTGCAAAAAGTGAACTTCAAAGGTCGGTTCAAGTTTCAACTTCAAACTTCAAACTTGAAATGCCATGTAATGTATACAAAATACCATAATAAATATAAAAGAGTCAATAGTGCAGAAACTTGAAAGTACTGTAAACAAGAAAAGACAAGAAAAGTAGATTTTATGGATGTTTCCTATTGCCACGAGAAATTTTCATTTTCTTTACTCGTGCTCTATGAACAATGGGAGTGGGATTATCATCCCTAGTAGCCACCAATGTTAAGCCACGTCCAAGACTCGATCCTACACGACCCCCCCTCACAAATGCAGATGGAGGTCGTGAAGTTGAACCTCTAGGCAAAGATGGTGCATCTGGAAACAAGGAGAAGATGGCGGTGGCATTGTTGCTGCATGGTCATCCTCATCGCCCAAAAGCTCTTCCACCAAGTGCTCTAAAGCTAAGGCTCCATCCTCCAAGTTATGCTCCTCCGGATTGTTGTCCCAAGTGACATGCTCTATCAGTTTTGGCACGCTCACAATAATGAGTCAACAACCTCAAGTTGTAATGTACATAAACCAAGCTTTCTGCTCGATTTTCATTTAATCGGTTTCTTTTCACCGAGTGGATGAAGCTATAGGTGCCCCAACACCTTTCTGCAGAGGAATTGTTAACCACCTGTGAAAGCACTCTGACAGCCAATTTATTCAAGCATGGGCATGTTGAGCCATACATGTTCCACCATTCGATAGGAGGCGCCCTATCTCAATCTCTAATTGCATGCAAAGTACCAAATGGACCAACTTCATTGAGGTATTTGCTTAATTCACTACGCATGATCCGCATCAAAGTTGGCAAGTCTTTATGTCGATACAACTTCGACAAGTTTCAACTCGACATGACTTCGACAACTCCGACAAGTCTTGACTTCAACATACTACGACACATTCTGCACCTTCGACATGTTCAACAACCTCACAGTTCGCGACATCGACAAGCAGCGTCGACATGCAACCAACGACTTTCAACGGACTGTCTCTCTATCTTCCAATCGACTGTAACGGTTGAACTGTTGAAACCGTTCTAACTTCTTCTTTGTAACTGAACGTAACGGGCAAGCACCCAAGCGTCTCAAAATTCTATATAAGCATGTATAATATTGTAACATACATCAATCAAGAGATCAATCTATTTGTTTACATCTAATAAAAGAACAATTCGCATTCCTACATATCGCCTGTGTTTATTTATGTTTATCTGTGTAGTGTAATCCTACTTTGCTCATTATGTTTATTAAGCTTCTGCCATAACAGAGCCAACTCATTCAGTCGAACTATTGTCCCCATCGTGCTTCCTGGCCACGACACGGATCATTGGTATCAGAGCACTCAATTTTGTCCGTGCTTAAGTTCTGTGTATACACTTCTCTCGAAGTTACCTGACTTATGCCGATTCAAACTCGCTCGCAATCTCAGCAATCCAAGCAGACGCTACATCCAAAAATGACAGAAGAAACAGACGATAGACATGCAGCCGACGAGACAACACAGCTTATCGAGCAAGCTCTGGCTCGACAACGAACCGAAATGTTCGCCCAGTTCAACGAGATTCTCATGTGATTCGCTTCGACATCCGGAGGATCATCGACGAGAATTCACTCCGATAAAATCAGCCCCTTCAAAGTACAAATGAATTTGGACATACCAAAATCTTGAAGCTAAGATTGACGCAGAATCCGTCGACAGGGTGCAACAATTGGAATCCTATTACGCTGTAAATCAACTCTCTTAAGCTGAAAAAGTCACCATTGCATCCTTAAAGATGTCAACCTCCGTGCACTGCTAGTGGGAGAACCTCTCGACAAAGATGGAGAAAAGCGGAGACCCCATCGACACATGGGATAAATTCGTCGAACACATCCAAAAGGAATTTTACCCGCCCAAATACCTCGAGCAGCAGTATAAGAAGTGGCAGCAGCTAAGGCAATGGAAAGACCAATCAGTACAGAGTTACACCAACGAGTTCTACCGACTCATGGCTAGACTTGGCGTCCAAGACGAAGAGAAATTGCTTGTTTTGAAGTATATCAGCGGATTGTCCCAGTACATCCAGCAAGAGATGGAATTTATGACTGTCAATACGCTTGCGGATGCATTCCACTACGCTATCAAACTAGAAATCAAGCAAAAAGGGAAAGCACGTTTTGCGACAAAGCCGACATCAGGACGACCACCCGACAAGAAGGCACCAGTCGACTTCGACAAGTTGAAATCTTCTCAGCCGACCCCGCCAAAGCCAGATCACAACAAGAAGCTTTTTCACAAGAGGAAACGTAGCAAACAACCGCCGACCAGAAAATGGTGCGATTACCACCACTCATCTTTGGCATGATACGTCTGAATGCAAAGCTTGGAAGACATTTTTGACAAAAGTGTCGACCTCCGACGCGTTCAACAAGACGGTGGAAGAATCTAATCCAGACGCAACGACCCTTTTGACATCGACAACTCCAGCAGCCTCGACTATCGTCGACGAGGAGGAACGAGAACGCCTGTTCCATACATGGATATGGGTCCAGAGCAACCCATTACATCTGATTGTGGACAACAGTAGCCAGAAGAACTTTGTTTCTGAAGATCTCGTAAAGAAACTAGGTCTTGTTACTACTCCACATCCTCAGCCTTACAACATTGATTGGATGAAGGATGGACAAGAACTACGAATCACTCGACAATGCAAGCTCGCCTACTTCATAAAACCTTTTGAAGATGAAGTACTCTGCGACGTGGCACCACTCTTCGTAGCCAACGCGCTGTTTGGGAAACCTTACCTCTGGGATAGACATGGAAGTTATCAATTACGGCGTCAGAAGGTGATTGTCAGAATCTGAAATCGATTGTTCAGCATACCAGAGCATCAACCCACACCAACGGTTGCACTGATATCTGCCAAACAGACAAAGAAGCTCATCAATCATGCTCAAAAGTTCACATTAATCATGATCAAGCCGCAACATTCTAAGAAGACTGCAGCAACAAGTCGAGTCACCGACTAATGCAGCTCCCGACAGAAGCAGCAAGTCGATCATATTCTCGATGAGTACCAAAACCTCTTTCAAGCTCCCGACGGAGTACCTCAACATTGTCAGGTAAAACACTCCATTGAACTTGTTCCTGGTTCTTCTTTGCCTAACGCATCTGTTTATAGAAGATCCATTCTCGAAAATGAAGAGATTCACAAACAAATCCAAGAATTAATCAACAAAGGACATATCCGCCCCAGTTCCTCTCCTTATGGAAGTCCAGTTGTCCTAGTTCCGAAGAAAGACGGGACTTTGCGCATGTGCATCGACTACAGAGCTCTCAACAAAATTTCGGTAAAGAATCGCTACCCTCTGCCGCAAATAGACGAGCTCATCGACTATCTGAAAGGTGCTAAATTCTTTACTAAGCTCGACCTCAAGTCAGGATACCATCAGATTCCAATCGAGCCCTTAGATGTGTGGAAAACTGCTTTCAAGACCAACGAAGAATTGTTCGAATGGTTAGTCATGCCTTTCGGCTTAACCAACGCACCTGCGACCTTCATGCGACATATGGATAACCTTCTTCGACCTTTCATCGACAAATGGGACATTGTCTATCTCGACGACATATTGATTTTTAGTCGATCATGGGAAGAACATGTCGGACATCTTCGACAAGTCCTCAACACTCTCCAACAACATCGACTTTATCTGAACATGGACAAGTGCTCTTTTGCGATGACCAACATCAAATATTTGGGGTACGTAATTGACTCTACAGGCATTCACATCGATCCAAACAAAGTGCAGATCCTCAAAGATTGGCCCATTCCTAGAAGCATTCAAGAACTAAGAAGTTTTCTTGGTTTGGCGAATTTCTATCGACGGTTCATACTCGGCTTCAGTCACATAGCCTGGCCCTTGAATCAGTTGACGAAAGGAGATGGGAAAACTGTCTTCCAATGGACAGCAACACAAGCAGCAGCTTTTGAACAGCTCAAACACAGGCTCTGCACTGCACCAGTACTTGTGTTACCTGATTTGCATCAGCCCTTTGAGATTGAGACGAACACATCGGACTATGCCTTGGGTGCAGTGATCACTCAATCTGATCACCCAGTCGCTTTTCATTCTGAGACTTTTAACGACACAGTTATAAGATACTCGACGTACGAAAAAGAACTGTATGCCATTGTGCAAGCTCTCAAGCAATGGAGGCATTACATCCTTGGCAAGGATACGATCATTCTCACTGATCACAAGCCTCTACAGTTCGCTCCGACACAATCAAAGTTGCAGACAAACCGACAACTCAAGTGGATTAATTACCTACAACAATTTCAGTTGGTGATTAAGTATCGGAAGGGTAAAGCTAACGCTGTCGCCGATTGCCTCAGTCGACAACCCATTACTCTCCTTTTGACAGTGATGAGTATGCAGGGATATGACACTACCACTTGGCCACAGTTGTATGAGGACGACAGCGACTTCTCAGCAGTCTACCAACAGTTACATCCTAACAAGTCGTCGACCCGAGACTCCAACTATTTCCTGAAAGACACCTTGCTATACAAGCTTGGACAGCTTTGTGTATCGACCGGTGAGCACTGACAGCAGCACTACAGCAAGACTGCAGGACACTTTGGAGTAGCAAAAACACTTGTTATTCTGCAAAAGTATTTCTTTTGGCCTACACTTCAATCCGACGTCAACAAGTACATTCGAGCATGCGTGGTTTGTGCCATTGCTAAACCGCCTAATCGACGACAGGGATTGTACACACCTCTGTCAGTTCCTAGTCGACCATGGGAATCTATTTATATGGACTACTTGACGGGTTATCCTACTACCAGACATCAGCATGACGCGATATTAGTAATAGTCGACCGATTTTCCAAGATGGCCATTCTCATACCATGTAAGAAGACCACAACAGTGCAGCAGACCACTCAGTTCTTCTTTACACATGTTTGGAAACACTATGGTTTACCCACAACCATTATTTCCGACCGAGATGCCAAATTCGTCAGCATCTTTTGGAAGACCCTCTGGCAACAGCTGGACACACGACTCTCATTGTCGATAGCTTTCCATCCTCAGACCGACGGACAAACAAAAGTTGTAAATCGCCTTGTAGTACAACTGCTTCGCATGTACAACCACAAGCAACGACGCACATGGGATGATAGTCTTCCATACATACAACACAACTACAATCGTGCTCAGCACAGCTCTACAAGCAAGAGTCCATTTGAGATTTGTTACGGATTTCAACCCTCGACACCTATCGACTTGATCAGCTCCTTGACACAGCCGAACTCCGACATCGGCTACAGCCAGCGAGAATTTGACAAAGCAGTCAAGTTTCGAGAACAGATTTGCGACATCCAGTGACAAGCACAGGATATGTTGCATTCAGCAAACGAGAAAGCTAAGGGCCAACACAACATACATCGTATCCCTCATTCATTCCAAATTGGGGATAAGGTCTGGCTACATCTTAAGAAGGAGCGCTTCACTAGTCCTTTCAAGAAGTTAAAACCTTTGCGATATGGTCCGTATAGTATTCTTCGACAGATTGGCGAAAACGCTTTCCAGCTCGACATTCCTGCATACTTGGGTCTACATCCAGTCTTTAATGTGGATCTACTTCGACAATACCATGCAACTATGTTGGAACAAAACGACTTATCAACAACAGAACCCGAAGACATCCATCCAGATGTTCAGGAGCCTCTTCTCTGCGACACTATTGTGGGACGACGAGTACGCCTTACAAGGACGAACACAATTCCCTTGTTTCAGGTTGCCCAAGCTAGCCAGCTCCCATCTCAAGGAAAGTGGTACTTTGTTACTGAAATAACTGACAAGTTTCCTCACCTTCACGAGCAAACAATGGGGACCATTGTTTCTTAAGGTAGGAGGTCTGATCCGCATCGCAGTTGGCAAGTCATCGATGTTGATACAACTTCGACAAGTTTCGACTCAAAAACTCCGACAAGTCTCAACTTCGACATATTGCGACACATTCCGCACCTTCGACATGTTCAGCAACCTCACAGTTCGCGACATCGACAAGCATCGTCGACACGCGACCGTCGAACTTCGACAGACTGTCTCTCTGTCTTCCAGTCGACTGTAACGGTTGAACTGTTGAAACCGTTCTAACTTCTTCTTTGTAACTGAACATAACAGGCAGGCACCCAAGCGTCTCAGAATTCTATATAAGCATGTATAATATTGTAACATACATCAATCAAGAGATCAATCTATTTGCTTACATCTAATAGAAGAACAGTTCGCATTCCTACATATCGCCTGTGTTTATTTATGTTTATCTATGTAGTGTAATCTTGCTTTGCTCATTCTGTTTATTAAGCTTCCGCCATAAGAGAGCCGACTCATTCAGTCAAACTGTTGTCCCCCTTGTGCTTCCTGGACACGACACAGATCAACACAATAAGTCACATTCCTCTACATCAGGGACGAACTTGTCTATAGCAGACATGTACCCAACCTGTACCTCTAGATCTGTGTGGGGCTTTTCTCCTAACCCCACACCCATGTGCTGGTTTGGCCAACCAAGATGGAAAATAATATTTTGGTAACACACTAAGGCATGCAATGGAACGTTGAGATGGTCATACAAGATGGGATCTTTCTGTTCAACAATATATTTAATCTGGCCTAGCATGCTATCCATATGTTCATACACCTCCCCAATCATCGGCTTATCTGTATCTGCAAACCGAATCATGTAATAAATGGGCTTTGTGAACTGCAAAACATACTTGACACTTGCCCAAAATTGACCATCAAGAACTGTGTCCTCCACCTCCTGAAAATCAATCCTGTTAGATGTGGAAGTAGCCCTATCTGTCAAGACCTGCCATGATTCACTTGATACCATGCTAGCCAATGCCTCTCTTACCTTCAAAAGGCACCTAAAAGTGAGGTAGTAGCTAGCAAATCTAGTCTTTGCTATCTTCAATAGCTCCAACTTTGAGTGACTGTGGAAAATGCCATGGGCATTGCTATGGTTGGTTATAAATCTTCTAATGTACTTGCCCTTTTTGTACAATTCACCAATCCATTTGTAATCATTTTCCTTCAACTTAATGATGTTGTGCATCAAAAGGTTCAGTGTGTGAACCAAACACCCGGACCAAAATATGTTGGGGGGTATTTATCTTCAACAATTGCTCCTGTTGCCTTACAATTAACAGCATTATCGATTATGACTTGGATGACATTGTATGGACCAATAACTTCAATGGTTTTGACTCTTTGAGTAGGAGTTCTGCAATGTTCATGCTGGTCTTGAATTTATCTGAGTAGTCATGGGCTGAAAGGAAGACTGCACCAGTAGAAAACACACCAAGAACATTTATCAATGGCTTGCCTTTTACATTTGTCCAACTATCTGATACAATTGATACCCCATAATCATTCCAAGCATTTGTGAATTGCCCCAAATCATTTTCGATCTTGGCTCTTTCCTTGCCAAGCGCCACAGTTCTAGCTTTGTCATACCACGGGCTCTTGTATCCTGCTGGAGTAGTGTGAATGGCCTCTACCTGTGTTGTTGGGAGCGGGGAGCGGGAGCGAAAAGCAAAATTTTCAAAAGCTTCCGTTTCGAGAGCGTTTTTTATATAATATATATTTTAATGTATTTTGATGCATATAAATTAAAAAAAACATGTATTATGCCAAATTAGCTATAGAAAACATCAAAACATAGAATCTAGATATTCATATAACCATTTAGTACACATTGATATAACATTAATGATTAATCATCTCGTCTTCTAGATTCTAGGAGCTACAACTTATAACATTTTCATTAAATGAGCATCATCAAATCATCAATCATCAATCATCAATCATCAACAACATCAACCTTCAAATTTCAACATATAATATTTGCCATCAAACTAGGCCATAATGTTTACAAAATAGGCCAACCGCCAAAATAAACATGAAAATGAAATACAAACTACAAACTACAAACTACAAACTACTATGAATCTACTAAGCTTTTCGCTTGCCACGAGTAAGTTCCAATTTCTTTTCTCGTGTTCTAGGTGGAATAGGTACTGGTGGAAGTGATCGTGGAACATGAGTAGAAGATGAATGGCCCCCGCGGGCTGAAATTGGACGTTGTGAAGCTAAAGGCAAAACTCCTGCATCCGGAAAGCTGCTTCTACTTGGGGGTGGCATCTCTGTATGGGTAGTCTGAATTGGATCATCATGATCACCCAATAGTTCAGCCTCCAAGCGCTCTAATGCTATGGCTCCATCCTCCACATTAGCCTCCTCTGGATTGTTGTCCCAAGTCAAAAATGTTCTATCATTCTTGGCCGCCTCACAATAATGGGACAACAACCTCAAGTTGTAGTGCACATAAACCAAGCTTTCTACGCGATCTACATTCAGACTGTTTCTCTTTACACTGTGGATGAAGTTGTAGGTGCTCCAACACCTCTCTGCAGAAGAGGAGCTATTAACAACCTGTGATAGCACCCTCAGCGCCAATTTATGCAAATATGTGGCTCCAGAGCCATGCATGTTCCACCAATGGATAGGATCCAATCTGTCTCGATCTTTGGTTGCAAACAGCAAACCAAAGCGTCCATGCTCACTTATGTATATGCTCAATTCACTCCGTACTTGAGCACACTCTTCCTCATCAGGGACCAACTTTTCTAATGCAAGCATATACCCAACAACAACCTCTGGATCTGTGTGGGGTTTTTTCCTGACTCCACCCCCAGGTACAGGTTGGGCCAACCAAATTGGAGAATAGTATTTTGGGGTGAGGACATATGCAAGGGCATGGAGTGGAACATTTAGATTATCCCACCTTTTGACCATAAGTTTATGAATATGGTCATACAAGACTGCATCTCTTTGCTCAACAATGTCTTTGATTTGACCAAGCATGGTATCCATCTGCTCATATACCTCCCCAATCACAAGTTGATCTGTATCTGCAAAACGAATCATGTTATAAACTGGCTTGGTGAACTGCAGAACATACCTAACCTGTGACCAAAAATGACCTTCAAGAACAGTGTCCTCCACCTCCTGAAAGTCACTTCTATCTGATGCACTTGCAACTTTGTCTTTCAATTCCTGCCATGGATCACTTGATACCATACTAGCCAATGCCTCTCTTACCTTCAAAAGCCTCCTGAAGGTGAGGTAGTAGCTAGCAAATCTAGTCTTTGCAATCTTCAATAGCTCCAACTTAGAGTGATTGCGAAAAATGTGGTGGGCCATGCTATGATTGGTAATAAATTTGATCATTTTCTTACCTCTCTTGTACAAGGCACCAATCCATCGGTAATTATTGTCCTTCATCTTAACAATATCACGCATCAAAAGGTTCAATGTGTGAACCAAACACCCTGACCAAAATATGTTGGGATACTTATCCATAATGATTGCTCCTGCTGCCTTACAATTAGCAGCATTATTAGTGATGACTTGAATGACATTGTATGGCCCAATCTCCTGAATGGTTTTAAGTAAAGGTTGTGCAATATTAATAGCGGTCTTGTAGCGATCTGAGTAGTCATGGGCTGAAAGGAAGACCACGCTAGCAGAAACGCCAAGAATATTTATCAAAGGCTTGCCTTTAACATTTGTCCACCCATCAGATACAATGGATACCCCATAGTTGGACCAATCATTTGTGAACTTTCCAAGAGCACTATTGATTTTGGCTCTTTCCTTGTCAAGTCCCACGGTTCTAGCTTTGTCATACCCAGGGCTTCTGTATCCTTGAGGGCCACCATTGATGGCTTGTACCATTTCATGCCAATAGGGTGAGCGAAGAACATTGAATGGCACACCACATGCATAGAGAAACCTATAAACTTTTGAATCCACATCATCTCTACAACCTTGGTCAAGGAAATCGGATAATGTTCTTCGTATAGGCGAGACTCCATGGGGAGATGAGGCTCCCGATCGAGCTGATGATGATCCAGCAGCAGCTCCACTACCAAACATTCTCTGTGGGGATTCAAAATCAACCCTCGATCTCTTGGACTTGTTTTGAGCGGCCTCTTCTTCCATCTTGTATTTGCTTCTCTCTTTAGCTCCCCACTTTGTCACAAGTTTTGACTCCATGAGACTTACCTACATCGCATGGCATAACCCCACACAAATGCTTTCTCACCCGGGTATATGAACCTGTGTATGTTTTCCCACAATGGGGGCATCCAAACTTTGTGGTTCCACCCCCTCTCCCTCCCCCTTGCCTTGTCACATACTTCCACAAAGGTGTTGTGTCTTTTTGTTTTTGCCCCACATCACCCTCACCCTCATCCTCATCATCATCACCCTCTTCCCCTTCCTCCTCTTCTCCTTGGTATGCATCACTCTCTACCTCTTCCCCCTCATCACTACCACCACCACATCTACTTCCCAACACCATCATAATGAGAAGAAGTGGAATGAAAAACCAAAACCACATACCCATCATGTTTCTTGATTCAAGATGAGAGTCACTTGTTCCCTGCAATAGAATGATGGAGAAGAAGATATTGGAAAGAGTAGGAGAAGAGAACATTGCAAGTTTTCCATTTTTTAACATAGTGAAAAAAAAATTGCAAAAACAAACAAAGAAGAATTTATAGAGCCTACCTTTTAGCTCTTCAATGGTGGTTGAATGTCTCTATGAAAGCTTCAATCTCCCTTGCAAGCTCTCTCCCCTTCAATCTCCCCTTCAATCTCCCACTCAATGCTCAAAGCTCTCAAACTCTTCCCAATCAAACAAATGAGTAATGGAATGAGTCCAAATGGACTCATTCACCTTTTAATGGCCCAAAGTGACCTATCCCAACAAAAAAAAATCCAAAAATCAAAAAGAAATTTCAAAAATCCGCCCGTCCGCGGAATCGCTCCGGAATCGATTTAGGAATCGATTTTTTTGGTCGGGTTCTATTGGGAATCGATTCGGGATCGACCTGGGAGCAACGATTCCCCAACGAATTACAGGATGGCAGGGAGCGTTTTTTTTCCCCTTCAATTCGCGAATTGAAAAATCGATTCCTGACGGAATCGATCCCGAATCGCGCTTCCAAAATCGATCCCGAATCGATTCCGTCCGGAGCACGATTCAGGATCAATTCGAGGGGGGGGGGGTTCGATTCCCAGCTGCTTTGGCCTCTACCATTTCATGCCAATAGGGTGAGCAAAGGACATTGAATGGTATGCTACATGCATAGAGAAACCGAAACACTTTTGCATCCATGTCATCCTTACAACTTGGTCAAGGAAATCCGATATTGTCTTGCGTGACCCCATGGGTGAGAATCCACTACCTTGGGTGGATGTGCCTCCAGTTCTCGGTGAGTTTGAGGGGTCCTGGTCAACCCTTGATGCTTTTGATTTGTTTTGTGCTTCAAATTCTTCCTTCTAATACATGGCTCTTTGTGTTGATGGCACATTTGGGCAAACACAAACTCCTATAGTTTTGTTTTTATCACATGGTATGTGCCCACATAGATGTCTTCTCAGACGGGTATATGAACCCATGCAAGTCCTTTTACAATGGGGGCAACCAAATTTGGCGGTTCCACCCCCTTTGCTTCCTCCCTGCTTGGTGACATATTTCCACAAGGGTGTTTAGTCCTCCTTGGTTTTCATTCGTTTCCTTCCTCCTCCTCCTCCTCTTCCCCTCCCTCCTCTCCACGGTATGTGCCACTACCCACTTCTTCATCCTCTCCCTCTCCCTCATTCCTCCTCTGGTTTCCAATCACCATCATCAAAATAACAAATGGAACCAACAAAACAAATCATAAACCCATCATCATGTTTGTTGGAAGTTGGGAGTGGAACTAGAGATTTAACCTGTTGCCCTGCAATAGAATGAGGGAGAAAGGATGGGAAAGTGTAGGAGAGGAACATTTACATTCTAAAATCTAGATTCCAAGCATTCAAATTTCAACATATAGATCAAAGTTCAAAGTTCAAACACAAAGCAAATCAACAAGAAAGGGTTTAGGGCCTACCTCTTTGGCTCTCCAATGGTAGTGACTAGTGGGTGTGACAACCTTCTCCTCTTCTCCTCTCTTCTCCTCTCCTCTCTTCTCTTCTCTTTCAAAGCAAAGTGAGAATGAGAGTGGAGAAGAGGGCTTTATCCCCGAAAGCCCTTTTCCTTCCCTCCAATCTAAGTTGCACTGAAGTGGATACAGAAACGAATACGGATACGGGGGGAGAAACGGATACGACAAATTTTCAAAAAAGCCAGATATGATACAGCAGGGAAACGGCATATATATATATACTAAGTCACAGGGTTCGCCGAACCTAATCTTTGAGGTTCGAGGTTCGGGCAAACCTCAAAAAAAAAATTGAAATTCATTCAGGTTCGTCGAACCTGAAAACAAACCTAAACGCGAACTTGAAAACGAACCTATTCACAAACCCGAACCTGAACGAACCTGAACCTGAAGGCGAATTTGTTGATTGGGGTTAGATTTTTTTGTTAGGGTTCGTTTTTTTTATGAGGTTCGGGTTTTTTCCTAGGGCAAAACCACCCAAAAACATCCATTCCGCCCGCCGCTTTTCTGCACCCTCGCGACCTCCCTTCGGCTACATTCAGTTGTGCGACTGCAAGTTTGCAACCCCGAGCTCCAAGCCTCCATTCAACCCGAGTCCCGACTGCAACCCCGAGCCATTCCTCCGAACAGACGACTGGCCATGGACCACGGGCCATGGTTCATCCCGACGCGGCGACGATGACCTCAGTCCGGCTCCACCTCCATCTGGATGCAACCTGCTAGCATCCCGACTCCACGGGCCACGATTCCACTGCAAGTCTACAACCCCGAGTCACTAAGTGCCGACTGCAGACGCAGTGTGTGAGTGCGGCTCCACCACCCCCGACTACAACCACGACTGCGTGACGCGTCTGCACAGTGCACAGTCACTGGACTCCATCACCCGACTGCATTCCATCACCCGACTGCCAGGCGGCCACTGCACTCCACTCCATCATCCGTGTGTTTAAATTTTTAAAAAGCATTGATGATTGGAATTTGTCATTGTTAAACATATATGAATTATTTATTGATCATGATTCATACTTATTCTTGGTTATTGATCATGTATATTGATACTGATTTTTTTGTTAGTTATGTTATTTATGTTGTATATTTAAATTTTGGCTCATGTATTTATGTCATAAATATTTATTGATCATGTTTCTGCATTATTTGTTTTTGCTCTCTCTCTCTCTCTCTCTCTCTCTCTCTCTCTCTATATATATATATATATATATATATATATATATATATTCTTTGTTTTTGCTATAGTCGAACCAATTGACGAACCTCATCGGAAAATTCAAACTCGAACTGAACCTAATCCTTGCCGAACCCAAACCCGAACCCGAACCGTGTGACTTAGTATATATATAAATCATCATCATCATATATATTATCATTGTCATCATAATCATCATAATATTATCATTGTACATCATCATCATCACTTGACACTACTATCGAATATCATTAATCATACATGTAACATAATACTATGAAAACTTTTAACTAATATCATCTGAATCCTCATGCTCATAGTTAGAGTCATCGTCTGTCCTCAACAAAATTAGATCGAAAATAGGAATCCCGAGTCTGGCTTGATTCCCTTGGGCTTGAAGGCACCTACCCAGCACCAATGTTCACATCCTCTGGCTATGGAAGTGGGTCCAAGTCCATCCAAGACAGAGGATTTAAACAATCAGCATCACCAACATCAAGGTACATAGAGGGGTTGATGTGCTTGATTGAATGGTAATCCCATACCCTTATATATGATAGAATCCAGTGGCAACGTTGCAATCCTGAAATCTTGAAAACTGTTAAGTCTGTTGAATTTTGAATGGGATTAAAAATTCTACTTTTTGCATATGAAGTCCGATGAGGTTGGAACCACTCTCAAACATCCTGAAACAATTAATTGTAATGTTAAAAATTTAAGTACAAGGATAGAAAATGAAATACAAGGAGAATGTCACTTTTACTTTAAGAATTTAATATTACCATTTCCCTGAAACGTATCACCTCTAGGCTGAAACATATCCAAAACCCTTGAAACGTATCCGTACCAATCTGATACGTATCGGTGACATTTCAAGGTTGTATCCCCTCCGTTTCAGGATCCAAAACGGGGAACGACGTTTCACCAAGTCTGCTTGGGTGTTTCCAGTAACTTAGCCTCCAATACTCAAATCGTAGACCCCACCCCCTTTCTCCTTGCCTTTTACGCGGGTTGACGTGAAGCTATTGAGAGAAGCAAAGGGAAGCATTTTTGGAAGCTACGGGAAGCATTTTTTAAATCCCATGAAGCATACTGAAGCGAAGTTCGAAGCGTACGGAAGCGTTGAGGAAGCTATCAAGAAGCTAACACTCCCGATAACTTCCTCAACGCTTCCGTATAGAGGCAGGGAACGTAAATTTTTGCACCGAAGCGCGCTTCCGAAAAACACTCTCATCCGGAAGCGAAATGGAAGCGCGATTTGACTTACTTCAGCCCAAAGCTAGGTTTTGGAGCAGGGGCGAAGGGGGGGGCGCTTCCCCACAAGCTAGCCCTTGACCCTATTATATACCAAGAGATGTGGAGGAATTACTCTCACATATTGCATGTGGGATAATATAATTCTTCATAATAACACCTCTTTATATAACAATGGATATCAAATTCAAGAGTATACTTTACCATAATGAATATGGGATATAATGTATTACTCTTTTACATAAGATTGTGGATAACTTCCGACATAATACAAAGACATTATTACCTTCCAAGGAATATAATATATTCCAACACTGGTGATCTTTTAGCCTATTTTTTGCCAAAATGTCGTTTCTGAGTGAAATTAAGGTGATAACACCTTCGTCAAGATAGTGTGAGTCAAGTAGGGTAAAGTAGGGTATCAGGTGAAATCAAACAAGACTCTAGTTTATCTTCCTTATATTCATCGATGGGGAGAAAGTCATATAGGTTTATAGCCCAAGAAAAAGCCGAAAAAGAAATTGTCACAAAAGACGATAGATGGGGCCCTTAAAGCAAGGGCAGCCCCTTCAAAAGTTAAAGCATGATTGTGCCATTCTATAACATAAGGGAGTTGGAGGTTCCCCACAAAAAATTGCCCTAGAGGACCTGATAAAACCCAAAAACTAGATGTTCTATTGACTCAAAAGACTATGAGTTAAAGGTAGAAAGTTATAAACATTTTATCCGTTGTCCTAGAAGGTTGGCCTACCAATGATGTTTTAGACAAGTCTAGAGGCCAAGTGGTTGCTTAGTATCGAGCTTTTTCTTTACAAAACTTTGAGCACTCTCCCTCTAGAATCTAGACTGAGATGGTGACAAAGGAGTTAGGAAAGATCTTCTCTTCTCAATGTGTAACATTTACGGCGCTTGCTCTAAGAGATAACAGTTCTAGAAAGAATTTCTTTGGCCATCAAAATCTAAGGATAAGGGAAGGAAATTTAAACTTAATGGCACGTTAAGGAGAAACTTGACGTGATACCTCACAAATGGTTTTGTTCACAAAATTCCTACTTGACAAATAGAAGCAACCAAACTATGTGATTTAGATCCTATTGATATGACTCGACATAGACAAATTTTCGTTTTGGCATGGAGAGGGTTTCAAATAAATATTCCAAATTTTGGTGTTCGGGACCTCATTGGAAAGAACAAATTGGCTTATTAGATCATGGTTCAATTAAGGGAGTCCTTTAGACCATGTCCCAATTTTTTGTTAACTTGAAAAAGAATACCAAACACCCCATGTCCATTCAAATTCAACCTTTATTGACTACAAGATGAAGAATTCATCTCATTAGATAATTATGAGTGGAAGAAATTTCATTCAGAGGAAGAAGGATGGGCAATGTTCCCAAATGAATTCTAATCTTCAAAGGTTTGATAGAAAAGGCCACAAAGGAGTGGGCCAAGTCAAAATATAATAACTCTCAGAGAGACATCTCTGAGATCGATTTATTTGCTAAAAGTACTACCACAATGAAAAAAAAGGTCTAAAAACATTGGAAGATAGAGAATGAAATTTATTATAATGGAAGGAGGACAAATGGAGATTGAAGAGTGGGGTCATATGGTTGGCACAAGGAGAAGAAAATACAAACTTTTTTCAAAATTTTGCAAAAGGGAGGAAGCACAAAAATACAATTTGGGAAATGCCTAAGCCTAACAGCAGCAAAGCTACTTCAACTTTTAAATAAGTTGTAGTGTTTGAAGTAACCCATTTCTCATAGTTATTCTCAAGCTCCAAACAAGGCAAATATAGCAGAAATTATTCGTATTGTTGAGTTCTTTTGAAGAATGGTAGATCAAGAGACAAATGATGTATTGAATTTAAAAGCATCAAAGGCAAATTAAAAGCAACAATCTTTTCTTTTCAAAAAGATAAAAGTCCAAGGCCAAATGATTGGTCGATAAACATTTTTCAAGGGCTATATGAGTAGTTGGAGGAGGAGGCACTAGCAACTGTAGAGAAATCAAGAGAATCAAGTAGTATATTAGGATCCTTAAATGCAAAATTTATATCTCTTATTCCTAAGAAGGTGAATCTTGGGTCCTTCAATGACTTCCACCCCATTTCTCTTTGTAATTCAAGATACAAGATAATCACAAAATAATAACTAGAAGACTCTAGAGTCGAGTCAATCCTCTCAAGATGCAACTTCTATGGAATAACTTGGGTTTCTACATAACAGGGAAATTCATGATGCGATGGGAGTAGCCTAAGAAGAGTTACATTCAATCAAAACAAAAATGATCCCTTCAATGGTTATAAATCTCAATCTATCTGTTATGTGGTACCAGTACCAATGTACCTTCAGATGTTTGCCCAAGGAGGAGTCGTATTTTTTTCAAGGCCATGATGGGGTGCTATCAGTACTTTCTGAGACAGTGGTTATGGTCGGACCCTTTGGTCCTTCCTTTAGGAGTGTTATGGCTTAGTGGCATTGTTGACTACCTCATTCTAGGGCTTGTAGCCCTCAAGTTGGTCTCTGAGGCTCCTAGGGGTGGGTCACTGGGTCACATGATCCCCTGCTTATTTTCTACACCGATGACTGTATTCCAACTCTGAGGCTCTTGCCTCTCCTTCAGGTCAACTTTATGCACCCATCCTGGTCACTTTCCAGCAAAGCACCCTCTCTCTTTGGTGCAGTTTCCTTGATGACGTCATCCTTGGTCACCAGAACCACAAGCTCACAAAGGAGGGACGTTGAGGGATTTTTAGCATTATTGGGGTTAGATGAGGCATGACGATCCCCCCTACTCACTCCACTTTTCGGAGTGGAGCTTTTTGCTCAGTTTCAGTCATTTTTAACAGTTTTTAGGCACCTAGGGAAAAATACCCCAGGTAGCCTACTTTAAACCTACTTTAGGCCATCTTTAGATTATTTTATATTATTTCATATTATATTTTTACATTGACATTTATTTGGCCTGTCGGCCTAGTTATTTTGTAAAGGTGAGTTGAGAATCATATAAATACAACTCCTCACCTCATTTGTAAATCATAACTCATGGAACAAAATTCATAATGTTTCTCTTTTACCCTAGATAGCTCTCATGGAAGTGATGCGCCCCTCTTGAAGTAGGCTCTTCTTGCTCTTGTGGATGAAATTGGATGCTTATCTTTGGTCTTGCTCATGCTTGGTGAATGCTAGAATTTTTGGAAGAACACAAGCTCAAGTAAGTCTAGCTTTTAGCCTTGCTTGATGAAAGGTAGGTGAATTCTTGCTTCTTGAATGATTGAATGGTGGCCTTAGGGCTGCATTTTTTCTGAATAGGGTCTTTTTGTCTGCCTTTTATCCTCTTTGCATGGTGGAAAACACTCCCTAGAGTAGATTTTCCCAAGTTTAGCCTTGGATCTCCAATTTTGCCCTAGATTAGGCTCTTATAACGAACCCTGGAGGTTGTTATAGGAAGCCATAATTTAGCAGACAAGGAGAATTTACTCCAAGAGGAAGGCTGCTCACCTTCTTCAAGGGTCTCATCCATAAAAACCCTAAGTTTTCACTCTTTTACTTAATTACACTTGCATGTATATGTGTAAATATTAGATTTCATGATAAATTAGATCATTTAGTTAGGTTTGCATTTTTACTATTTAGATTAGGTCCGTTTATGTTTATTATTACAATAAAAATCTAAAAAACTAAAAACAGTACTAAAAAACCCTAAATCCTAGCAGCCCTAGCTGCTAGTACCTCCTCCTAACCCTCACGACCTCCCTCCTTTCTCTTCCTCTTACCCTCGGCCTCTTTTCTTTTGAGCTCAGCCTCCCTTCTCTCATCCCCTCACACCCTTGCCCTCTCCATTGTTGAGCTCAGCCTCCCTCTCCTTGCCACCTTACACCCTCGGCCTCATCCTATCAGACCTCAGGTCTGTCCTTACAACCTCGACCTCCTTACTTCAGACCTCGACCTGTCCCATAGACCCTCGCCCTCCTTTCCCTAGGCCTCTCCTCATCCTCGGCCACTCCCTTAGGGTCTCGGCCTTCCATTTGGAAGCCATTGTAAGGCTGTCACAGCCCTCTTGCTGCTCTTTAAAACCCTGCTTTAGGTCTGCAATTTACTGCAGACTGTCACACATTTTTGCAGCCCTTAACACCTGCCACAAGTAGAATCAGAGGTTAGTCAAAGGTTGGTTTTAATTACTGTTTAATGAGAGGTAGTATTAAGGCCTAAAGTTTCAGGTTAAGTGCTTATACTAATGACTGATCTTAGTACTATTTACATGCCATAAATGACACATATCATACTTCACTGATTGATCCATACACTGGAAGTTAAAATTTAAAATTGAAGTTGATTGGCATACATTGAATATGATTAATTACTGTTTGAATGCATCAATTGCTTGATAATTACTATACCCTTTGCTGCTATACATCACTATCATAAATAGATTTTTTTTGCTGTAGATTGTGATTTTAACCTGTGGTTGCTATTGTAATTACAACACTCATATGTTGTCTTCTTGTTAATGGTGAATGATCGCTTAAATAGTTAAATCATATTGGAATGTCTTCTACTGGAAAATCACTGCTATAAAGACTGTCATTATTATCTTTCATGACATTATTACAACTGTATATGCATCTTGTTGTTCATTGAATGACTGATTAATGTTGAATAGACTATGCTTTGATATACTTGTTCACATTTATGAGCATAATAGTATGTCTTCTTCATTCTCAAGTTCATTTGTTTAAGGCACTGGTCACTAATATCATTGCATCGAGGATATAGTATTTTTGTCCGAGTGTCTTGTAGAGTATCTAAAGGGCTCTCCCCTTGGAGGTTACAACACTCCTAAGAAGTTGGAGGTGTGGCTGAGGTGACAGTGATCACACTCTCCTTACATTTGTCTATCAAACACTAGCCCTGCTAGTTTGTCCGGTAACACTATCAAAGGCATTTGATAGAGTTAGTTGACTTTTCCTTGGATTAACTTTAATACGTACTGGTTTTGGCCTCCTTTTTATCAATTGAATAGAAGGATGTTTGAGCTCCTCCTCTTTTGTTGATCTAGTGAATGGGTCTACTTCACAATCTTTCAAATCCTACAAAGGTCTCAGACAAGGGTGTCCACTTCCCCCTTGTTGTTTCTGTAGGTAGCCAAAGAACTAAATAAAATAATTGAAGCCTTCAAGAAAAATGGGAAATTCGAAGGAGTTAAATTGAATAGAAATCTTTCTCTTTCTCATCTATTGTTTGAAGATGATGTTCTACTATTTGGTGTTGGTTCAATTCAGGAGGCACGATATATCAAAGAAGCCATTTCTTTGTGTTCTCGAACCATAGGTATGCAAGTAAAAATGTAAAAATCATAAATTTCTTTTGATGGATTGAATGATAGACAAAAAAGCATAGTGATCAACCTCTACCTTTTCAAGTATTAGATTTTAGCTAAGGGATCAGACATTTGGGCTTCACTCTAAAAGCCAATGGATATGGCTCACGGGACTAGACCTAGCTATACGGAAAAACTGAGAGAAGAGTCTCTGGATGGTGTTCATGCTAGTGATCCAAGCTAGGGGGAGTGTCAATTAACTCTCATAAAATCAATATTGGAGACTACCCCTGTATATTGGCACTCCTAAGCCACAGGGTTTGCTGAATTTGACCTTGAGGTTCGAAATTGGAAGAATTTAAAAGGAAAAAAAATTGTTCAAGTTCGGCAACCTACAAAGCCAAACTTGCCTAATCAAATCCAAACCTCATAAGCAAATTAAATGGCAAATTTTAATAGGATTCAACTAAGGGTTAGCTTTTAAGTTTTGGGTTTTTTAAATAATTTGTAAATTTAAAAAAATACACCTAAAACCTAACCCTACCTACCTTGCGTGACCATTTTTCACAAATCCCGATTATGTTTTTCAAGCCGACCATCCCGTCGCCCAACTATCTACTGGATCTTCAACTCATGTTCAGATCTGTTGAGTAAACTCTCCAAAAGTTTACTCCACTTCACTGTTAGATTGGAGTCCTCACTCGTGAACAAGGGGCACAAGCCGTCAACCAATTTCTAGAGTCTGGACAAGCCGCTGACCAAATTCTAGACAGACTGCCACAGCCCATTTCCAACATTCATTAAGCAATTAGGGCAAAGACTTGGGCAAGTATAACTGAGAGTCATGACCTGTCTAAGTGGACTGTGGGCAGTGGCGCCAATATAACCTCCAGATTCCAAGCTCAGTGCTCCACCATCCATGTACACTAGGGCCTAAGCTACCAAATGGTTCTCTTACATCCTCCAGAGTCCAAGCTGAGCACTCCACCATCCACGTACCCCAGGGCCCAAGCTACCAAATGGTTCTCTTACCTCAGTGCTGTGGCTGTAACTGTAGTCTAAGTGCGTGCAGTGTTTCTGTTCAGTGTTAACAGGCTGAGTTAACACTCTGAAGTTGAACTTGTAAAGTGTAAACTTCAAAGTCTATCAGCCCAGTGGCAGGTACTGTAGAGTGGCAGAGTCTGGACATCAGATCATCAGCCAACTTTGTGCTTGGTGCCCACGGCTTCATTAGTTGGCCAAGGAGCATCATTTTTTCTGGACAACCTGTAGGCTGTACTTCAGCCTTCAAACTCATTAGTAACTTGTGAGTTTAAGGTTAAACCAGCATAATGGAGTGTTGGTTGTTTTCAGAAATTTTCTGTTCATTTTTTGTAACAGATTTTGTAGTTTCATAGTTTATTTAATATGTGTAGGCTGCAGCCGTAGCCTCTGGACTAGTATGCAGACTGTTCCAATTTTGAATCATAATAGGCAACAAACTAATCTTACAAAATGACATACATATTCTAAAACATGATTTACAAAAACAAAAAATGCAGAAACTTTTGCTATGGCACCTCCAAAATCAACAACATCAGAAGGATGGAAATATGCTGAGAAAATTGATAGACCTAGGAAGCATCTAAAATGCAAATTATGTGACAATGAACTTGTTGGGACTTTGAAAATAGTGAAGGACTACCTACTTTGTATTAGTAATGGTAAAAGAGGTGGCATTGTTGGCTCCCTGCGGTGAATAGTTTTAAAAATCGGTCAACTCGGACTCGGCCGAGTTGACCCTCCACCGAGCTGACCCGGCCTTCAAACCAGATCGGGTGACCGGTTTGGTACCAAACCGGCCGAGTTGGTGTCCGACTCGGCTGGTTCGGTACCAAACCAGTCAACTCAGCCGAGTTCCAACTTGAATCAGCCGAGTTGTCTAGAAATTTGTTTTGCTTTGTTTAGGTACTCAGTAGGATTTGGCAGTACTAAATGGTAATGTTAAAAAAAAAGTAAAAGTGGTATTCTCCTTATCTTTCATTTTCTATCCTTTTACTTAAATTTTTAACATTACCATTAATTGTTTCAGAATGTTTGAGAGTGGTTCCAACCTCATCGGACTTCATATGCAAAAAGTAGAATTTTAGATCCCATTCAGAATTCACCAGACTTAACAGTTTTGAGGATTTCAGGATTGCAAAGTTTCCACCAAATTCTATTATGTATGAGGATATGGGATTGGCATTTAATCAAGCACATCAACCCCTCTATATACCTTGATGTTGGTGGTGTTGATTGTTGAACTCCTCTATCATGACCTTAATAAAAAATGTACTCTTCACTCCAGCAAAATCACTTAATAAGTTTGGGAATCTTTTTATACCTTATTTTAACGATTGGATTAGGAAGTTTCATCAAAACTGTAGCATGTGGAGTCATTGACTAATGTTCTTGGAGGATCAACAATGATATATATCCCCATTTCCAAAATTCTGGGCGTCTTGTTTCAAACGCTTCCCCATTTCAGAAACTTGTCCTTGTTTCCCCGTTTCGTGCAACTTAGAATCTAACCCTAAAGCTATAAGATGAACCCTAACCTCGTGCTTCTAGTCATTCATCTACTTCTACTACTACTGCAATTGTAGATGACCTTGAGGAGTTAGAGCTTGAGCCAGATGATGATACTATTTCCTATGCCATTGCTAGTCCTGATTTTAGTTCTACTTCTAGTTCTAGCAGTGGTGATGAGTTTGATGATTGATCATGTTGATCAATGACATGTATGATGTAGTGGTATCATAGTATGTTGTTTTTTGGACTCTGTAGGTCATTTAGGCCTCATTGATTATGTATTTTGTTCCAGAATCCATATTGATTCCACAGTACACTTCGCGAAATTTTGATATATTCACCCTTATATGGTATATACATGAGCAGACTTTGGATATTTTGTCTTTAATGCTTTGAAATCATGGATTATAATCTTCAAAATATTGTTTTTCTTTAAAATCTAAATATTTTGTGTTTTTGAGTAAACCGAGTCATTAAATTCAAATCAGCCGAGTCATCGCCGATTCATTACCGATTCCAAGTACGAGTCCAAGTTGACCCTTGACCGATTCCGAGTCCGAGTCCGAGTTTTAAAACATTGCTGCAGTGTGTAGATTTTTCTGCACTAAATTGTCTGCTGGTTTGTGTTAACAATTTGTGGTTTTCACCTACAGCCGGTTGTGCATAGGCTGTAGGTTACTTATGAAATTATTCTGTAACAGTCAAACACTCAAAATAATGCTACTAACAGGCTGAAAACACATTCCAAACATTCACACATGAAAAGTAGACTCAAAGATTTTTGGCCAAATCAAGCCCTGGAAAAACCCCCACGGGGAAAACCAGTTGAGAGAGAGAGATGATTATTATTTCTTCAGCAATAAATATGGTACAACAACACAGTGAAAATTTAACTTATCTTCACCATTAGATGCACCCACAGACAGCCTCGATTTCTGTGCACACAAGCTGCCTCGAAATCTGTGTAGCTTCTGTCTTGGTTACTGTGCAAATCTGAACCTCGATTTCTGTGATGTACTCTTCTCGATTTCTGTGCAAACACACCCTCGAAATTCGTGCTGTACTATTTCCAGAATTTAATGCAAGTATTACCTCAAAATTTGTGCAGGGAGAAGGACGCAGTACGGACTGTACGGACTGTCTTTTCTGCACCTGTTCTTCTCTGGAAAACCATGCTGTACTAACCTTAATTTCTGAACCCTCCTTTCTCGAAAACTATGCCTGGAATGATGCCTCGAAAACAGTGAAGACAGTCTCGAAATATGTGCCCAGGAAGCTCCTCGAACTGTGTGCAGAAATGAATGCTGTACGGTTTTACAGTCTGGGAATCTGTGCTGGTAATAACTCTCTTTGCAATGAAATCTGAGCCAATATTTAATGCTGAACTCGTGCTTGGAAACTCGTGCCTGGAAACTTGTGCCAATGGAGATGGCAGTCTCGATGTGCGTGCTGGTGCCCTAGCAGCTCTCTCTCGACCTCTCTCTCTTTCATTCACAAGTGAAGTGTGAAAAAAATGAGCCTCCCTCATGCTTTTTACTAACCCTAAGTGGTTATCAAATCCAACGGTGGAAATAGAATCAATCCAATGGCTAGGATAAGATGAGAGTAAAATATCACATTATTTAATTCACTTAAATAATGTTTACTCACCCACTTTAACTTTAGCAAAAAGTGACTTTCAAAATATAAAGTCTCATTAAATGTGTTTTTAATGTGAGGGTCACTTTTCCCCCCTCTTAGTGACTTTGGCTAAAAATCACTAGGGGAACACATCCCTAGGTACAAAACTAACACAGTGTCTACAGAGCTCATGAAGATACTTGAAAAGAATTATGACAGAATAAAAAAGGTAAGGCAATGAAAGAAAACAAAAAAATGGTGCATTGCAACAGAGATTGCAACGACTTACAGCCCCTTTCCCTCATTTTCTTCAAGCATGTCTGGCACTGAAAGTTCAAGTCAGCCAACAAAATCAAGTGGGGCAGTGACATTAAACTCTCTTTGGAAGCCCATACAGAAGCAAAAAGTTGATAACGTTGTGGCTAACATGTTTTTTGAATCTACTATGAATCCCTTACTTTATCCATGCATGTAAGAAGATTGCAGACTTTGGAAAAGAACATGTACCTCCCAGTTCCTAGACACTAAGGACCACTCTTCTCAAGAGGCAAAAGAAAGGGTGACAAGTAGATTGGGTAAGATCAAAGAGTCTTGGAAACAAACAGGGTGCACAATTTTATCAAATGGTTGGTCTTATATGTGTTATAGGCCGCTAATTAATGTGTTGGTTTATTGCCCTGGAGGGATATTGTTTTTTAAGATAGTTGATGCCGCAGAGCACAAAAAGACTTCTCAATAGTTTTTCAGGGATTTAGAGAAATCCATCCTCGAAGTTGGAGAAGAAAATGTGGTAAAAGCAGTAACTGATAGTGCCTCAAATCTTGTGGATGAGTCTGAAGCGAGAATTCAATTCTTCCCAATTTCATGAAGATAACAGCCCTCGAAATCAACGGTCTATTTGTTCTTTGGCTTTAACTCTTACAAAGTTTCTGTTTCAAATCAGATTAGATAGCAGCGGTTTCAATTTTGAGATATCCTTAACGCCTTTCCAAGATTGATATTTTGAAAAAATGCTGTCAGGGATTATGCCATAATATGTTTCCTTATGTATGAACAATATCAGAGATAAGTTGGATCTTAAAAGACAGACTACAAGGACTGGTGCCAGTAGTTCTGATCTACTTTTTTATTTTCTAGTGCTTATGCACATATAGAATGTGACTTTGTTTTCACCTTGATAATATGAAGTTACGAATTCTTCTTTTGGTGAAAATAGAAAAGATAAAAACATAAGTGCTTCTTAATGCATACAAAACAAAAGGGAAACATCCAAAAAAGCATACAACACAATATAGAAATTAGCTACTACCCAATCATGTAATCTCCAACCCTATATATTCAACAGGCCTATCCATTCCGATGCCATTTGGTAATGTTTGGACAGCAATAAAGATTTTAACATACATTAGACATCACAAATTATATTATCCTCTGTCAGTGATAGTTTGCTGTGCCGGTGAAAGTGAGACACTGCTATTGCTGCCCCCACCAGGGTTCCCCGTTCCAGTGTCACCAATGACACATTCCTATTCCTGCTCGTGTGTGTATGTGCCAGTGCTTGCAAAACGCAGATAGGGCCATGTGCAAGTCCTCGGAGACTTTGGCAGAATATATATCCCCCAGTTGTGGCCTCTTGGGCAAAGAGATGCCAGTGAAAGCGAGACACTGCTATTGTTGCCTCCACCAGGGTTCCATTGTTGCCAATGACCCATTCCTACTTCTGCTCGTGTGTGCTTGCAAAACGCAGATAGGGCCATGTGCAAATCCTGGGAGACTTTGGCAGAATATATATCCCCCAGTTGCAGCCTCTTAAGCGAAGAGATGCTCCACAGAATGTAGGATTTATCTCGTGATACTTCTCACATTCAATATTTGTCAATGCCTTTTGGTCAACAAAAGCATTTTGATCAAAATAATTATATGATCATCTTATATGGGTTCACAGATATCAACGTGACTAATTTTTAATAGACCAACCAAACCACAAATATCTATAACTTTGTGCTTTGTAACATGTCAACAATTTAACAAAAAACATATGATTAGACATATTCATTGCACAAATGATATTTTTAGGGCTTAACATTAATTTAGTCACAGAATAATCCAAGATGGCAAATTTTAGCTAAAAACCAGGAGTTTCAACCTAATGTTCAAAATGGTGTGGCCCAAGTAGTAGAATTACCTTCCACAAAATTCTACTTGAAGGGAACAATACTTTTGAAATGTTTTATTACCTGGGATTTCTTCCTGCCATACGCTGACGCCTCCTTGAAGCCTGAGATGTCCTCGAAGCCTGAGATGTACTTTGGTCTCCCTCCTCTTGTGAATCTTGAGGAACTGATATTGCATTGTAGGAGGTAGTTTGAGGGGGAGGGGGACTAGAATGGGAAGCAATGGATGAAGATTGAGGATCCTGTTCTGGCACATGGATGTAACGGTGTGTATATCGCCAATACAGAAGAGGAAGTGTGGCAAGACACCCTGTAGCATAACCCACAACCCAAACAGATAATGGAGCCTGTGGCTTCTCATTTCTTGAGAGTGATAAAACTATAATGGAAGCTACTATCTGACTAACTGTTATGGTAAGTTCAATTGATATCCAAAGTCCTGAATTCAATGGGCTTGCTCGTTGCTGGCGGCCATAGTTCCGTAAGTCAGCAGGTCTAGAAAAGGAGGTGCTTCTCAATGACGAAGATGAAGTAGACGGTCGAACTGTTGCTTGTCTGCTTGTCGATGATGACCCCTCCTGTGCATCCACGGCAGTTGCCACGTCACCTTGAGGAGTCACTGAAACCGGGGAGCTACCTGAACCTACATCTACAACAACATGATCTTGATCTGATAAACTTGACATATGTTCCATGAGTAAAGGACGCCTGTCACTATATCTTTCAGAACCCAAGTCTGTGGAACCAGCAGCCATGGAAGTTATCCAATACCTTTAAAGACATCCAGAAGCCAGGAAAAGCGGGTGTGGTTCCGCTTCTCAAAGCTTCTATGTTTTGCTACAAGTATTTTCAAATGTGTTGGCTTCTGAGCATGCATTAAATTTTATTTCATGGGACAGCAGCGTCCAAGACTTGATAAAATCGATAAAATGTATTGCCTGAAGGTAGTCTACCAGAAAAATATGTATTCCACAACCAGTACAGACCTCAGATTCAATCTTTCTGATGCATTCTTAGATATCAGCTTTCCCTGTCGCTGAGCTTTCACGAATGATACAATGCTCTAAATTAATCAAATAACAAGTCCAACGGCTTGTAGGCCCTAATCCATGTTGACAGTTTGACAGAGTAAACAATCATCGTCTAATTTAGAATTTCTGTGCATCAAAATTGTTGCTTGCTTTGCAGAGAGCCAGACTCTTACCAACAGGTAGCTGGTGTCCAAATTTCAAATGCTTACTTCAAAGAAACCATCCGCAACAAATTCAATTACTCTCTTGTCGTCGCAAGCACTTCCACTAGACCGAGGCAACAAAATTAGTGAAAAGTTAGCTTTCCTCTGCAGGAAAAATTTCTAACGGATTCCTCAACAGGGTACCTTCATGAAAATAACCAGCATAGACCTTCTAGGAGGCCTTTCGGCACCAAATTACAGCATCACCTCGCATTCATCTGGCGTAAATTTCAACGATACAAGTCAAACCCTCTTATCAGCAAGCCGTTACTGATTTTCCATCATATCCAAATGATAAAGATTCTCATGCAACCCCAATTTTTAAAAACCTGTAATTTGGACTTACTCAGCAGAAAATAGCTGTTAAGTCGCCGGTTTTAACCGTGCAAAAGACAAAGCAGTGAAGATACGACCGAAATCAACGTGCAGACCGCAAAAAAACTGAGAATACCAGATCACGGGGCAATTAAACTGCAAATTTCATTCCTATTGTAGTTCTGAAATGACGATAGCTAAAAATTTACCAATTTTCCGGCGTCAACTCTGAAGTTTCAAAAGTATTCTCGTCCGAGAATAATTCTGAAAAAAGATTAATTATTCCTTTAATTCTGAAAGCATAGAGCTCAAAATCCAGAGGTATTCGCCGCACATCACCCCTAAATACAGAATAACACAGCACAAAAAAGCTATCGCGTGCTGAAAAACATTCTTGGATCCTTAAAAAGCAAAACGACGTAATGTTCGCCAATTTTTTACCATAAAACCCGTCAAATGCACTGATTTCAAACGCGGAAAAGTGGATAAAAAATGCTCAAAATCCACCAGTTCTCGCCGTTTATGGAAGCAACCGTAACGAATCCTAATCTGCTTCTCCACTCCGAACAAATAACAATTCAAATTTCATTGACCTAAATTTTACATACCTCTGGAATTCACAATCTCGGGACTCTCCGAGCAAAAGATAGCTCAATATCCGATACTTTTCACCGCTAAAAAGGCTGGGAAAGTTCCGGCATACCTTATTATTGAGGAATTGAATGTAATTTCACGTATCCGGCATCCTATTGAAGGCGGTCTCAAGCAATAATTTCCAGGGTTTCAATCGTCCCACGACAGCCACTTCCGCTTCGCATTTTTGCCGTTCAACGGACGCGCAGGGTTGAGATGGACAGAGAAAACAAACATTGAATCCACCCAAAATAATAAAAAATCAAAGACAACTAGTAAACCTGGCTAAACAGTCCGAATTTTTTTTAACTGACAGCTGTCAGTGATAACAACAGCCCCCTCGCCGACATTTAAGTCTGATCTTGCCCGTTAATTTGGGGTTTGATTATAAGTATTTTACATGCTAGGCTACATGGTCAATGGTTTTTTAATTCGGTGTGAAATGGGGATATGATGTAGATATTAACGATGTATTAAAATCAAGTATAAATATAAATATTAAAGTAGTTTTAATGAGGTAGAGAATTAGTTATTTGGTTGTAATTTGGGTGGTTGGGAAGATAAGAATGATTGCGCTGAGAGGCATTGTATAGTTCAGTATGAGGGAGATCTTGTAACGTGTGTCCATGTAAGGTCCACACGAGTATGAGAGAGATCAGTTTTGTGTTACCGCCCACAACTAGAACCAGCCTAGATCCAAATCCTAGGCTCTATCATGCACCGAGAGGGATCAAATCTCCCAAGGTACAAACGATAGAGCCTAGGATTTGGATCTAGGCTGGTTATTATCCTCCTCATTCCATGTTCAATTCTCATAAGTGACATGATGCTCTTGTTGGGTCCCAATTGTATGAGTTTTTTAGTTTTAAACTAATTTCATTTAAAGAGATTAGAATTGGAATATGAAATTGTTGCTTTTATTATTATTTTTAATATCATTTTTTTTTAAACAATTTCATTTAAAGAGATTAAAATTGGAAGTTGAAATTGTCCTTTTATTATTATTATTATTTTTAATATAAAATGGATTTAATAATTAAATTTGAAGAGTTGGCCTTAATTCTAATTTGAAATGTTTATATTTAATTCTCTACATATAAGGGTTAAATATTATTGAGTAGAGGTTAAATATTTTTATGGTTTTTATAAAGGTTTTAGTTATGAATAGAGTTAAATATTATTGAATAGAGGTGAAATATTTTTTTTTTTTTTTTTTAATTGGTTATTATCGAATATGTTTTATGTGTTGTGATTATTTTAATATGAGATTGTTGTTTTTATTTTTTATTTTTTTTAAATATAAAATGGGTTTAGTAATTAAATTTGAAGAGTTGGTTTTAATTTCAATTTGAAAGATTTATATTTAATTCTTTAAAGATGAAGAGTTATATAAATAATTGTATTTTTATTAATAAATGTGAATTAAGTAAATTTTTTATGAAAAAAAATTATTGTACTTCAAAATCTTAACATTAATTCTCTTTTTTGTCCTTCAAAATCTTAACATCAATTCTCTTTTTTAGGTTTCTTATTGAATTAGTCTTAAACTTGTAATTCTAACAATAAAACTTTGTAATTTATAAATTTTGAGATGTATAAAATGATATTATAATTTAATAATTATAATTTATAATTTTAACAATTTGTAAAAAATCATGTGATTATAAAGTCAAAATTAAAAAGAAAAAATACTTTAAAGTACTCCTCAAAACTAGTTAGAAGATACCAAGATATGGATCCATGTATTTAACCAACATAGGGGAATTTAATAATTCTAGGCTTTTAAATTCCCCCCCATAGGCATATTACGAATTCATAATCAATAAAATGCATGTGCAGATGCATAAATGGAAAACACAGCAAAAATAAATTATATCCACACACATAGAGCATGCATACACAAACATATTTATCACATGCATAAATTAAAATCATTCAACATTCAAATACAAGAAAATACTTATCTTTAACAAATAGGATCCAAGCAACTAATTGTGTATAAGCAATTTTCCCCCTAGTCGTACGCACTCTATCCAACATATACTCTTTTTGGTAAGAGGCCACCCCCAAGCTGGGCTATGAGCCCACCGGGGCGAAGGAAACACCTTCAAGCTTCTCTCTCTCAGCACACAACCCATTGTACTCTCAATGCTTAGTCAAATGTTCATTGAAAGCTCTACAGGAATCTCACTCAGCCATGGCACTCCTTCCAACTACCCAACACAACATAAGGAAGGCATTTCCCTTCACTAATTCACAGTTCCCTCAAGAAATCCAACCCTTACAGTGTTTACCAGTGAGTGCAGTAAGAGTCCAATTAGTGTATGTTGTTGCAGAACCTCATGTAGTATCAATTCATGGCTTCTCAAGCATGTAGTAGTAGCAAAATTCAATGGATAAAGGTTCCTAGCTCGCCCAACCTTTATGCTTCGTCTCTTTTTTCCCTCAAATATGCAATTCTCCTTCCAAATTCAAATTTATGGGTATTACACAGTCTAGTGATGGTAATGGCAATCAATGGCGAGAGGAATAACTCTACATAGTGTACATCTGCATAAATAATAGAAAATGAGTGGTTGACTCGAAGGATAAGAAGGGATGGTGACAATACAACTAATGTAACTTCTTATCATAAAAGAAAGGACCCTTACAACTATCATAGAATTATATTCATCCCATGCTTCCATAACTACATGAGAGGACTTTCCCACCAACCTCCCACATGCATTCAATGATTGGGTTTAATAGTCAAAATGAAATAATTGGCTCATTTAAGGCACAAGGCAACAATTGGATGAGTTATAAGGTTGACACTTGGTGATACAGGATTTAATCTCCCATATGCCCCCTTTCATCTTCCCCTTTAGTGGTATCATAGCCCCTCTAGTGCTCTTTACATAGCCTTCTTTAACCATTTTATTATTTTCCCAACATAATATTTACATTATACCTTCCTAGCCATTCATTAGTCAGGCCTTGGCCTTGAGCTATGCATTAGGAATCCATACTAGCATAATTGCTTCGTTTACATAATTTTGATTTAATACATTTCAAGTTAAATTGGGGGTATTACAGAGAAGTGGCCCAACAACTTGCATACATATCCAATATGACTTGTTAAGATGAGTCTGAGATGTGAACGAAATCACATGAGCTCACACTCAAGTAATTGGAACAATGTTGAAAGTATCCCTTCACTTGCTTAATTATGAACAGAGCTTGGAATATATCTTCTCGGGATTTTTACTCTGGACTAAATGGAATGAGTATAATCACTGAATATTCAAAGAGCAATAAGGAGAACTTGGTCTACTATGGAAAACCATCGAGAAAAATATACAAGAACCGGTAGCAGCCACAAGAAACCAAAGTAGTTAAACGATGAAACTTGCAAAATATAATCATTAAATGAAAGCATCCAGTGCATGAGGAAAGGCACCCAAAATTACCTGAGCAACCGTCTAGCACAAGAAGCATTAGCAAAAAAAAATTATTGGAGGAAATAACGGGGAGGTTGAGATTTAAATAGACGTTGTTGGCTCATGAGTCGAGGGCATGGGAATTGACCAAATTAATGCACAGAGTTCATAGGGCTTGAACAGTAATTAACAAATCTTGACTGCAAATACAAGACTACAATCTAATCAACAAAGTCTTGACAAGTTGGCAATGGCACATGTGGTTGTTTGTACACTGTAGTTGTAGTAATAAAAATATGACATATTTTATATAAGATATTGTGATCAAAGTATATTGTATAAATGCACTAATGAATAAAGGATTGAACAAGATCAAAGTTTTAAGGGATTTGCAATGCTAAGGAAAAACTCTGTTTAGACTTAGTACCATATTCGAAACACATAAAAGCATATGAAAATTTTCCACCTATTTTTTTAAAGAACAATTACAATAAAAGTAGCATGGACATTAATATTAAAAAAAAAAGGAATTCCAACTAAACAGAGACACACGTAGCAAGGACAATCTATTTGCATTAATCATATGAATTTTTACAATGTTAATTTCATATGAAGTTGAATGTTGTATTTATTGTATCTCTACGAATTGAGCTAATTGTAAGACATGTCCACATATTTAGTTTTCACTTGTGAGGACATCCACAAATTTAGTTTTTTAATTGATTTCACAAGTAGTTATGAAAAAACACTACATAAATCGTCTTATACTGTTCATTAATATGTATTTTGTCAAATTTGTGATTCGGTAATATAGCATTTTTCACACCAAATTAACTTGCTTCATATAATGCCATTATAGAAAATAGTTGCCTCTCATAAATATATAATACATTCAATTTTTTGTTATTTATTATATGGTGCATGCAATGAGAAGTTTCATGAAATTGAACCATGAAGAAATTGCATAACTTAACTTGATTTGACTCACATGTGGACAAATAGAATGTGGTTTCAGTTATTAATACAACATGTTTTGTTAAAAAACAACGATAAATTTTGCTAGAAATGTTGACCATTCTTATTAAATTTCGCTAAGAAGTTTGTTGTATAGAAGTACAAGTCGTAATTTTTCTTTTGAAAGTCCCAGAGCAACCAAATATTTTAAAAAACATCAAATATACCAAAACTTAAATTCTTCACAAACCAAATTCCCACACCAGTTAAATTTTCAAAACCACTCTCAAATTTGTTACTAAAGACAATTTAATAACATGGAATAAACTGTTCAAATTGTAGAAATAGATTCCTTAATGTATATCCAAAGAATGGATAATTTCTCAACGAATGTATGCAACAATTATTTTAAAAATTACCCTTCTTTTAAAAGATTTAAATTTACTCTTCTCTTCTTAGTTAGCAGGGTCAAATTAACACTTCAAATTTTATTTGATGGACTTTTTTACTTAACATTTATGGGATAGGTCAAAACCCGTTGGAAGGGCTAGGACAGGTTCAAATTTGATCATTGAATTCTCCATTGCATTTAGATTATGTAATGTTAAATATCCTATCTACAATTCCATCAAATCCAAAATTATTCTTCTTAGATTTTAGGCCAAAAATGTGGGTTTCCCTTCCCATGTTTTGAGCAATGGGAAATAGGTCAATTTGTAGCACATTCAGACTATGGCTAATTTAATTTTTATGTTTGTTGATTTGTTTTGTAAACTTCTATTATCACATGCCTACCACCTTGTACATGATTTATGTGGAAAAATGAGCCATGTACAAGATGTAATTGATCTTGTACAACTCTTGGGTTATGCACATGTAAGAAGAAGAGCCTCTTCATATCCCACATTATCATGAGGTCATATAGCTTGAACCCTTGTGTTGTGCACATGGAGTTTGAATAAGACCCAAACACTTACATATATTTGTGCATTTTTTTCTAATTTCTATTAAGAATGAATTCAAAATTTAAGTGAAGAATTGACAATTTATCCATTTTTTTTTATGTACTTTCTATCTTTTTGTTTGAAAACCTTGAGCAGGCTATGGTTGCACCATGGTTTGTTAGGAAGTCTTCACCATGGTGCTCTAATGCACTCAAAATGTGCTTCTTGATAACATGTATCCATGCTATCTACTCATTATTTTTGTCACTGTGTCTATTGTATGTAGAGCATAATTATCTATTTCACATCATTGGTATGTCCTACAATGTCATCCAACATGAATTACATGTTTAATGATCATTATCATTTTCACATTGATTACTATTATAGTCAAGTCAATATATTAAAGGTAATGTTGTTAATACTTTCACGAGTATTCATTTGTTTTTTGTTGTTGGAAACTAAGTATAAAATTCTAGATAATTGGTTGGAATGCAAGTTCTTACCATTATAGTCAAGTCAATATATTAAAGGTAATGTTGTTAATGCTTTCACCAGTATTCATTTGTTTTTTGTTGTTGGAAACTAATTATAAAATTATAGATAATCGGTTGGAATGCAAGTTCTTTTTGTTGTATAAACATCAACAAATGGACTTGTGATTATTATTTATATGGCAAGGAAAGTTATTGTTAAATGCAATATGAACTTGTGTGATTTTTATCATTTTTATTATTTAGTTTCCTTAATGTGTATCAAAGCTTTCACAAGCATCACAAATCACATGGGGCAATGTGGAATTTCATTGTATGATGCACATAATTTTAACCTACCAATAGAGCACCAATATATGCCTAAAAACACAAATCCATATGTTGCTAGTATAAAAAGTGCATGGCTTAAGGATACTTCCAATGATATTTTCATCACCTTTGTTATATGATGTATTATTAGTCCCCTTTTATTATTTAGCCTCTTGCTATGTATCAAAGCTTTTAAAGCATCACAAATCACATGGGACAATGTAGAAATACAGGGGGGATCAATTTCTTAATTGTAGATTCCAGAGGACAATGTAGATTCCTTAATTGTAGAAATAGATTCCTTAATTTTAACCTATTAATAGAGCACCAATATATGCCTAAAAACACAAATCCATATGTTGTTAGTATACAAATCGCATGACTTAAGGTTGTTTTCAATGATTTTTATCATCACTCTTGTTATATGATGTATCATTAGTCCCCTTTTATTATTTAGCCTTCTTGCCATGCGAAGCTTTCACAAGCATCACAAATCACACAGGCCGATGTAGAATTTTTCATTTTATGATGCACATAATTTTAACCTACCAATAAAGCACCAATATATGCCTCAAAACACAAATCCATGTTGCTAGTATAAAAACCACATGGCTTAAGGATACTGTCAATGATATTTATCATTGTCTTTGTTATATGATGTATTATTTGTCCCCTTCTATTATTTAGCCTTATTGTTATGTATCAAAGCTTTCAAAAGCATCACAAATCACATGGGGTGATGTAGAATTTTATTGTATGATGTACATAATTTAACCTACCAATAGAGCACCAAAATATGCCTCAAAACACAAATCCATATGTTGCTAGTATAAAAATCACATGGCTTAAGGATGCTTTCAATGATATTTATCATCATCCTTGTTATATGATGTATTATTAGTCCCTTTTTATCATCTAACCTTCTTACTATGTATTAAAGCTTTCAAAATCATCACAAATCACATGGACCGATGTAGAATTTTTCATTATATAATAGACATAATTTTAATCTACCAATAGAGTACCAATATATGTCTCAAAACATAAATCCATATGTTGTTAGTATGCAAATCACATAGCTTAAGGATGCTAGGATGCTTTTAATAATATTTACCATCACCCTTGTTGTATGTTGTTAGTATACAAGTCATGATACTTATGCCCACTCTTGTTATATAATTTATTATTAGGCCATTTTTTGCTCTATATCATTCAAGTTAATGGTGTTAATATGGAATAAAACACAATCTCATAAGCTAATGGATTTCCTTCTCCACAAAGTAATGATTTATTTAAGCCTATGGATTTCCTTCTCCACAACGTAATGATTCATATATGATAGAGAATATATAACTTCATAAAATGAACATGAAAAGGCTTCCCTACAAAAATTTAACGCATTGAATCATATGCTTTCGATCACTATCGATGAAGTAAAGAGAAAGCATAACCCATATAATTCTTTAAATAGTTTATGATTTTATGTTAGGTAAACCTAAAGAGTAAATACATTTTTATAATTTGGTTTTAAAATAGTATAAATTGGATTGAGAACGAAATGAAAGAACTTGTACTATTGCAAAAGTAATATAAATACAGCACTAAAAGTAAAGTTTAGAAGTGAAAACTGAGTTCTTTTGATAAATCAAGTTGTAAAATACATGGTATATAAAGAGCAATCAAAACTAATTAGAATAATGGTAACTTATTCAGGAGAAGATGTATGATGGCTATGCTCACTCCCAAAAAGTTCACAACAAAGAGTTAGAAACTACATTTTATAATAATGCCAAACAAACCTAAGAAGCAAAACCTTAAAATGTGTGAATCCTAACTTTAACATGATTAGTGTTGAATATAAATGTTGAGTTGGATGAATATGAGTTGTCTTAGAGAAAGGGGAGCCTGGTTGAGCCTTGGGACCTCTAATTTAGGTCTTCTTTACCTTGTTCAAAAGAACATTAATAATATAAGTCAACTTCTTCGGATTTAGTGCACAATGCTCCCAAAAACACATGGTAAAACTCCCAAAAAAATGCATTAAGAAAAAATGACTAAAACTATTAATATCAAGATTTTTTTTATATGACCTTGAATAACCCGCGTAACATTAAATAATTGTTTTCGCTTTATGTTATCCCTAATTACTGAAATTAGTGAAATGAGACGAGGTAATACTTAAAAGACGTCCTTCATAGAAACAAAGGTTATTTAAAATCTTACCATGGTCTTGTCTTTGTAACAATTTAGACAAAAAAATGTTATGTTTTAACCAATAAAATTATTAACGTGTTTTCTTAAAAAAGTAAATCTACTTTTTAAATTGTTTTTTATTAGGTGAAGTACATTTATAAGATTTTTTTTCTTGAAGTATGACTTATAATTGCTTTTGCTTGCTCAAAAGCGTGTCTTTCTTGAATGTCAGGAAACATGGCAACAACCCAAGACCTAGAGGCATTTGCCACGTGTGAAACTCAACCCCCTTATGGATCACTAATGGGTTATTACAAGTGGTGAGGTTTTGTCTCTATATATTGATGTAGTAGCACATTGGGGCCTTGAGATAACATCAATAAAAACTAGACTAGTAACCCTAAGTACCAAAACATTTTTCCTTCTTTGAAAATAAAAGATTTTGTTACGGTTATAGTTGTGTTTGTCAAATAAAAAAGAAAATTGTACTCCTTCCACATTGCATTTGTTTTTCCCCAAAACTTCTGGCATGAACCTCTTTTGTTGAAAACACAACAAATGCTCACATAAAGACATGAAATGTTCATGTCATCATCATGGTAGAATAAATGAACATCAACACACAAACACATGACTTGCTTGTTGAGAATTATTGAGTAACTATGCATGTATAACTTGGGATCCTCCCCTTGCACCGTCGCAAGGTTGACTTCCTGTTGTTCGCTGTTGGACTTTTCTTTTTTCTTTTTTCTTCATTTCATTGATAGTGCAAAAATTAGAATCAAGATGCCAAAAGCCTTGCGAATTTTTATTTATATCTAGAGATGTGTAGTGTGTAGTTGCAAACAAACATTTGAATGATGATGTTGTAGGAATTTATTATAATAACACCACGATTTGGTATTGAGTCACCATCAGGGTTTGTATTGAGTGAGATTTGATCCCATAACCAAGGTGTAATAAAACAAAGCACCAGGAAACCCATAACGCTATATTTGATACTAAAGCTTTTACTTCATGTGCAAATGATTAAGTTGTGTGCACACACATACTTGTATTACAGATTGTCATTACATTCACATGGATGATTTGTTTCAAACTATTACATGTATACCAGTGTCTATGAATTACACCTAACCACACCATACAAGAAAGGATGGAAGTTACAGTGAGGAGTTTTGTGAAGAAAGGTTTTTTTTTTCCACCAACACATCATCCCATCTTTTGAGTGGAGGGTACATGTGAAATATTGTCATGTTTATGAAGGGAAAATTAGGGAAAGGAAGTTGTTGAGTTATTTGTGGTAAAGATAAAATTGTTAGTTACAATGTGTAACAAAATAAGGAAATAATAGGGGAGGCAGGTGCAAGGGGAATCAATCTTGATCTCGACGGAAATACAGTATTAAAAAGCAACCAACGGTCACTCAGAATGACATGCTCTCTACCTAGAACTTGATCATATGGTGTCTCTTGGGATTCAAAAAGTTATCATTCTGGTAGATTCCCTTTTAATCATATCCCAAGTTTGAAAACAAGTGGATCTAGAGGACACGATGCCCGAGAGACTGTGTAAGCATATAATGGATCCTCTCCAACATATCCTGGAATTTAACTTAATGCACATACGACGAGATAACAACAAAAAGGCTAACACACTAGAAAATTCAGCCTTGTCGTTGGCAAAAGGGAAGTTAGTGCAAAATGGGGGCCAACAAACATCGTGTTGGCTCCCCTAAGAATTAAGTTAGCTATTAAGTCCAACGGATTAGCAGAACAACTGTCAAGTGCAATCAATGAAACCCACTAACATAAATGGTTGCCATCGTTGGTTCATGCTCAAAGGAAAGGTCATAACGTATCACATGCCTTCACACATGGGAGACCTTGCTAAAAGCTTCACCACGAGTCATGAATGACAGAGAGAAGGTAATATGTCGCTTCTCCTTCTTTTCACCGATGCATTTGGGACAAAGGCCTGCAAATGTATAGTGCTTGAATTTGGGAAATCCATAGAGGGGAATAGCACGGTAATGGCCACCTTGATGCCAACATTAGATGTTGCTTTCTCCTGCTCTTGGGGAGAGCTTCTTTCCATCCAAACCATTGAGATATCACTGGAAATTCATGGGGTTGCATTGTGAGTTTGCATTTGGTTGGGCATAGGGGATATCTTAGTTGTTGTTGTCAAGTTGCAAGGAATTGAACAACAATTGGGAAGACCTGTTTTATCTCATAGTATGAAGGAGGAAGAAATGGAAGCCAAGATTGTTGAGTTAATTGTTGGCATAAGAGATGTAAGGGCTGATATAAGGGAGATAAAAAGCAATTTATCATGGATGAACTCATAGTTGGTTTCCGTTCTAAATGTTGTTAGACAAATTACCTCACACACTTCAAGATTGGATACTCGCATGATGGAAGTTGAAGAGAATAACTGGGTTTATGTACACTGGGTAGAAACAATGATTGACACTCTGGATCGACATTAGGAGTTGTTAGCAACAAACCACTCCAGGATTACTCATAATGAATGAAGCAGATGCATTGAGGATGACTCTGTTCTGCAACCCCCTCACACCATTGTGGACATTGATAGCTCCATAGGATAGTCAAGAAACAATGTTGTTTGATAGGTTCTGAATAGTGGCTTTAACAATGGCTAATACTAGTTAGATATGAAGTGTTTTTTTTGTATTTTTTTTAGGCCAATATATCAAAGTTTATAGCAGTTTCGCAGATATTAGTATCCACTTAGAAGAAACAAGTTTTTTGATAATTGTAACAGAGCAAAATAATGCTAAAGACCATGTGCTGTTATTTTTTGAAATTCAGTCTTTTATCAATGCAAGCTTATCTGTTTTCAATAAAAAAACAAAATAATGAAATAAATAATATGTTTGTATTTAAATTATATAAGTGTTTGCATTTATTAAGTATCGATTTAAACATTTTAAAATCATGTGATCATATTCAATTTTATATAACTCAAGAGTTACACAAATATAAACATGTAAAAAATGTTGGAAGTATTTATATTTACACAATTTTTATATCATTTTTTTCAAACAGAAAAAAACAATGCTTTTGTTATTCATTAGAATAAAAAAATACATATCACAACACTGAACTATCTGAACCAAGACAAATGCAACCTAAAGTAACTTCATGTCAACCTACAAAATGGATTTTTCCATTAAACTATACATCATAACCAGGATCAACAAGAGAGTCTCTTCGTAACATAAAACATAAACAAGTAAACCCAACCTCAAATGCTAACAAAAAGACAAGTAGATGGAAAACAATCAATCAATAGGCTACCAATAGCCACCATCAACATCGAGTTAGATAGAAAACATAGTCTTTTAGGTCTAGAGAGCCTTCCACATATTCCTCCCAATGGAGGAGACCTTCAACCTTTTCAACAGCCTCCTTTGAAAGAGAATCAACTACAAAATTTTGCTCCCAGGAAATGTGATAAATATTTAGATCATAAAAAAATGCTAAAAATACCTTAATCCTCAAATTGAAAAAGAGAGATAATTTGCAGAGAGCATAATTTTTTAACCGAGTTCACAATTACCATTGAGTCCATTTTTATATCATTTTATTATTATTATTATATATAATGTTTTTATATTAAATAATAATAAAAAATCATATAATTTTTATTTTATTTTGGATGATATATTTATCGTACTAGATGGAAATGTATCTCATTATTCTTATTAGAAATATAGAAATTAACTCTTCTTAAAAGTTACAAGTAACGAATTTAAGAAAATACAATGCATGTAACGAATATTGACTTTAAAATTAAAAAAATATGTTAAGATTATTTAATTAAAACATAACCTTAATAACCAATTAAGTTGTAAAATGATTGAGATTTATATGAACAAGTTTTGTATGGCTTCGTTCCTTTCTTTGGAATATTTGTGTTTTTAACGATCCATGAGTTTTTTCTATAGCAATATGCTTTGATTAATTAAGTGTAAAGTGTTTTGATTAATTAAGTGTAAAGTGTTCAATTACTTATGGCTATGAAGAAAACCGTTACCCTACATCCATTATGTGCATCAATATATTTGTATTTAAATTTATATAATATAATAAAAATATGGAAATTAACTTCTTTCAACATTGTTGGGAGTATATTCTTCTTAGTATAAGAATATTGAGTATATTCTTCTTAGCATAAGAATATTATAGTGGATGTAATTAAAGTTGACTTAAAGTTTAAATAAAATATCTTAAAAATAACCAATATAGATCCACCTTAAACTGTATTTATCAAGCACCAAGAGGGATCCAATTTCTTGAGGTGTATTTCTTTTTTTAAATTTAAACTCAAGAAATTTGATCTCTCTTGATTATAGATCCGGGTTTAAGTTTTAAGTTTTTATTTTTTTTCAAAGAAAAAAAACTACTATTGATATTCATGACTGAATCAAATAGTACAATGAGAGTTCCTGATTCAACTAGCTGAATCCTTTGAAATAGACCGAAGAAAATAATAAACTGAAGCATCATGAAGTGTCTGAAACCCCTACAGGTAACATTAAAACATCATCAAAGATCTATCAGTGCATATAGCACAGTATATCCAAAAATATGCCCAAAAAAGATATACAGGAATCACAAAATGTAGAAAAAAGTCCAACACCAGATCAGTCATAAAAGTATAAGGAACCACTATCCAAGATGCTGCTATCACACCATTCCACCCAGATCAAATGTCCCTCAATGCCATCTAGAGCATGCTTGGAGAGCTTGTCCGCCAGCGAATTATGTTCACGATAAATATGCTCAAATTGGATATTCTGCTGCTTTGTGATTTCAAAAAGAGTTCTAATGGCCCAATGCCTCAGATTCATAACGTTGAGCTTAAATTCACCCTCCGCCCATTTGATGGTGACCCGAGAATCACCATAGACCTTTATATTAGTCAACCCGAAGATATTAGCAACCTTTAATACACACCATAGCGCCATTAATTCAGCCTTCATATTTGATCATTTACCACAATTGAGCTTGACAGTAAAATAATGAGTTTCATTCAGATAAATAACTCCTCCGACAGCACATATACCTGCTTGTGATGCACCATCAAAGAAAAGGACAGGCCGATCCACTTTGAGATTAAATAAACTAACTCTGTCAGTCTTTAACTTTGAATTGTCCACCTTACAAGTGTTGAACATTTTAAGAGCAATCAAGCTACATTGAATTTTGACTTCTTTTAAACTCACTACCCATGGAAAAAAATTGATATTTTGGAGTTACTTTGTCAACCTTCAAGTTAGGTTTAGGTAAAAGAATAAAGAACTACACATAGATTAATGTCTTATTAAATTTGAAGGATGTTTTAGACAATAGCATATATTGGTTACATGTGTTTGTGGACTCCAAACTAGTGATCGAATGGACTAGAGGAGCCTTTAGAATGCAAAACATTTCTCATAAGTTCTTATTGGGTTAGATACAATTAGTTGCAACTCAGGTTGAGGATACCTTTTTCTCTCATGTCAAAAGATATTTTAACAAAATTGTTGATGAACTCTCTAAACCAACTATGTTGGGGCAACAAGGTGCGCTTGAGGTTTAAGAATATAGGGAGGAGGAGGATCCTCCTCTTATTCTTTAACTTAGCGTCTCTTTGCTTTCTCTACTTTAGTAGTTATTATACTATGTAAATATCACTTGCTATTTACACTTGCTATTGTAGTCATAGGTGTTGATGCTTTGGGTCATTTGTTCTTGGAATAATATGTTTTCTCTTATGTTGGAAGTTAGTTTAAGGTAATAGCCCTTTATTGATATATCTAACTTAAGCACCATTGAATATAAGGTTATAACCGACAACTAAGCATATTTCAACTTGGGCCTCGTTCGAATAATTAAAAAAGAAAAAAGAAATACCCATAAGCATGTCTCTATTTAGAGATTAATATTTATCTATGTTTGCAAGATTATTTAAAACTAATATAAATTGTTCGAAATTTTCTTTGTTAGGTATTGGTCACCTTAAAAATATAATTTTTCTATTTTATTTTGAACATTTTTTCCGAAAAAAAATGTTCATTTAAAAAAATAGTAATTATATTCATTTAAAAACATGATTATTCACATGCTTTTATAGCATGTCCAAATATATCCATATATTTTTGAAAAGGTTGCACAAAAACATCATTATATATTATCCAGCTTTGATTACCAATAGAGTTCTATTCATTGCTTCCAAAAATCTCATATATTATCCAACTTTGATTACCCCTGGCAGACTGTTCATTGCTCAAAACTTCCCAGAAAGATCTCTATGCCTAGTCTCCTTGCCTCATATATCAGAAAGCCTGTTAGTCAAAAACTGTTGTGCTTTATTGTACTGCTTATTAGCCTTTATGGAATAACCATGTCATGAAACGGTGGATGATAGTACTCCAAGGTTATCCCTACCACTTCCTTCATGATATGCCATCTCCCATACTGCATATGCACCCCTTCCTTTGATAATTCACTTGCTTCAACATTCCTTTCTCTGTAGACATATTTAAATGTGTCCATCTCCAGGTGTGATTTTAAATTTTTTGTCTCCTCCAGAAGTTGAGCTAGTAATATGTTTTGACACACTCGATCTTGCCTAATCCATTTAATGATAAGTACCGCATCTCCAATTACCTGTATGAGTTTGATATTTTTCCCACTAATAGAATCAATAGTAACCTAGGAGCACTCAGCTTGAAAAAATTATTTGTGCCTGAGCCCAATCCTCCTCTGAACTTGATCCTTTGATCCTTGGACAAATGTAGAATGCCTCCAGCTCCGCTTAGACAAGGATCTCTCTTCGCAACCCTATAAAAAAATCCCATGGTTAATTTCGATTTATCTCCTCTTCCTTGATCTTTTAATTAGCTTGTTTCAGATTGTCCTTAGGAAAACTGTGAAGTATTGCATTGCTAATTGTCTTACACATTGAAATGGAGGAATGTCTTTTTCCTCGAAGAGGCTAGAATTCCTTGCTAGCCAAATTTGCCTAGCAATGATAAGAGGTAGTACCTTGAAATCATTTAGCAAGGGATTTGCACACCATAACCTTAAACAATCTTGCACAAATGTTCCAGGCCAACAACATCTTACCCGAATTAGAACTTATATTTCCTTCCAAACTTGTTGCACATAACAACATTCCACTATTAAGTGAAGGTTTGTCTCCTCTTTGCACTTGCACAAGTAACTTCTTCTTGGACCCATTCTATTCCTCCTTTGGAAAACATATCATTTCGGAGTTTTTTTTTTTTAACAAGAACGGTTGAGAGTCATTTATATTAGAAAAAAGAAGATTACAGAGCTTGGAAAGAGGGACTGCTCTCTGACAGAGCTATTGTTTGTACCAACATGCTTCTCTTTTACAAAAATGAAATTGTTTATGAAGAGTCCTATTCTATGGAGACTATAACTCCTTACATATTGCCCTAATAGAAATATTTCAAAGAAAAACATACTGAAAATTCATACAAGAGTCTGTTACCTGCGTATTTGAGGCAAAAATTAAAATCTGGAGTAGTTTATGCCCTATAGGCTATGCTGTAAACAAAAAGAGTCATTCCCATTAATTGTAGAGAGTGGGCAGAGTATGTAAAAAACCAGGGTCCTGAGAGGTCTTCATCGACGTCCATGATGTTGAGCAGGTGGTCCAGGAACGCTTTCGGTCGAGTGTTCATGCTGCTTGTCGAAGTTCGATTCTGCACTGTCCTGCATGGCTAGGACGCAGCGACTAACCTCATCTCAAAGCTTATCAATTTTCCTTTCCACATCAATGATATTCCTGTTGTTGTCATCACTTTTGGAATCAATGTTCGAAATGCTGAGCACTATGTAATCCAAAGTTTCAGAGATGGTGCCAATTCTTCCATTCATCAGGGTATTCCCATTTCTAACTTCTATGATAGTAATAGAGAGTAGAGTGTAAACCCTTCCCAGAGCTTGCTTCAGCTCTGCATTCTCGCCCCTAATGCGTTGGAGTTGCTCCTCAATGTTTGCCATCCCGAGATTGTCTTCAACAACGACGAGGTTGAGGGTGTGGGTCAAAAGAGCTTTCCTTGAGAAGTCCATGGATAAAGGGCTAAGCTTCTATAAGGTGGAGGGAGACGAGAGCGAAGAAGGCAGAGAGGTATGGCAGAGCAGGAAATGAGAAGGGAGATGCCCGGATTCAGTAGTAGCACCCACGAAGGATGCTAAGTTAAACGCAGAGGGAGAGTCTCCCATTACACAGGAAGCCCAAAACCAGAGAAGGGAGAACCAGACAGAGGTCGATAGAATGCTGTGAGAATAGCCTGAACAATACGAGGGACATAGGGATAAGTAAAGCGTGCCAACCCAGGGAGGACATGACGTATTCCGATGTGCCATTAATTCGTAATCAGTGCGGTTGAAAGGTGGCTAGAGTGAGGCGCCTCGTGAAGGGTGGGAATTAATGCCTAGGTTGTAGGGATAGGGAGTGCGGATCATGTAGTAAAGGTGGTGGATTATGGGAATTAAAGAGGAGCTTAGGAAATCCAACATTTTTCCATAACTTTGTCATTAAGGGCAATAAAACCATAGTCAATGAGAACCCCTTTGTTAGCCATGGAATCAACTGCCTGATTGTTTGCTCGGAGGATGTGGAAGGGCTTGATGGCGGTAAATTCAGAGAGAAGATTTTTGAATATGTGATGATGCTTAGAGTTTGGTTGGTTGTAACTCAGGGTTAGCTTCCTGGCCTCCCTGATTATAAGGAGGGAATCGCCGAAAATTACTAGTTCCTTCAGTCCTAGGCTGGCAGCTAATTCTAGTCCTTTGAGCAAAGCTAGCCACTCCGCACTATTGTTTGTGGCTTTCCCAAGCCCCCATGCAAACTCTACCTGTCTATTTCCACCATGGTAAAAAATGACCCCTCCCGCACCTGCCAAACCGGTCGGAAATTTATTGCACAAAAAGAAGCACATTAAATTTTTTCTTTTTGGTGGGCAATGAAACTTCCATACTGCCCGCCACCACCAAACAAATTCTACCTCATGATCAGGCAAGAGCAGAGTGCCATGGCCCACTTTTGTACTATAAGTGCCATGTGGATCACATAACTAGACTAAGGGGTCTTTACCTTTCTTAATATGAACATGATATATTTTTAATCGATCAGTAAATGTTTCCCACCGAATACTTTCTTCACCCCTGAATCCTAGGCAGTCGGCTTCCAACCATCTCTGGCCCATTAATGAAGAGGCCTCTTGGTCAACAATATGATTGAGTGTAAACCTTCGTTTGAGTATAAGATGGTTAACCATATGGCTTGGGAGGATGTGAAGAGAATCACTCTGTATCCATGGATCTTCTTCCACTCGAATGCTTTGCCTGTCTCCCACTTTTCAACCAAGTCCTATGCCAATCAGGTCAAAAGAAAGTAAAGCAAATTTCTATATTACATACATGTTATGAGAAGAATTTTGTGGCTTTCATTTCCATTCAAGAATAATTGTCGGAGTTATATATTTATGGTACATTGCATCATTCCATAGCTCGTTGCCTTTAATCAGTCTCCAGACAGTCTTTGTTGCCAATGCCCTTGAAAATGCATGAATTTTTTTAACACCCCGGTCTCCTTGACATTTTGGAACTGCTAATCATTGCCACCTTATCCGTGCCATCCTCTTATGTTCCAATTTTCTGGTAAAAAAAATGATATGTTGATTTCCTTATTTTATCCAATATTACTTTTGGGATCTAAGATAATGTCATGCAAAACACTAGACACTACAAGGAAAATGCACTGTAGCGGAGGTTATAGCAGATGTTTTTAATGTTACAAGATAGGCAAAAATTGTCAAAAAAACCTCTGCTACGACCTCCACCAATGGTAGCGGATGTTTTTACGAAGGTTATAATGGATACATTTTATAACTAAAAAATACTTGGCGGCCAGAGGTTTTAACAGATGTTAGTTTATCAATGTGCACAACTGAATTTACGCACAACGATGCGTTTCTTACTATGACGCACCAGTGTTGTATGATTACAAAAGATGCACCGGTGCACTCAACCAGAACAAGCACCAGAAAGAATCAAATTCTAGTGCCGCACCAGTGCTTGCGTATAACATATACGCACCGGTGCTCTGTACAACATAAACGCACCGATGCAGTATTTTACATCATACACACTATACCATTTTTCATTATTTTTAAATTTAATGGTGCTGTACATTTATTATGTCGTACCGATGCATTTCATACACGAATGCACCAATGCATTTAATAATAGAATGCATCGGTGCTTACAAACTATCAACATGACCTGGTGCAGTTTAACACATCAAACACACTGTTAGGCTTAAAAACTAAAAATCAGTGGGCATAAGCTTTGATCGTTCTCAGTGCGCATAAGCAATCTACATGCATCGATGCGATTCATAAAATAAAATGCACTGGTGCTCAATATTATACATGCACCAGTGCGTAATTTTTGTTTATACGCACCGTTGCAGAATGTTAGAATAAGAGCCCCAATGCAACATATATTAGTAAACGCACCAAATATGATTCTTTGAAGAATGGCTACTGATATTTCATTCAAATATATATATTATATTTTTTATTTTTTTAATTCCATTATTCATTTGAAATTGAAATATTGGTTTATAGTAAACTTCATTTCAATTTTAATTATTGAAATTGTTTGTTTGGATTAATTTCTTATATCATAGATGCAAGAATCTATTGTAATATTTAATCATCCATACATTTAATTACCAATGTACCATTTACAACTGTTGTATGGCACTGAAAAATTTATTTATGCTCCATATTGAATGAAAATACACATTTTTTTCTTATAATTTTTTTTACCAATGTAACATTTGACAATAATATTGAAGAATGCAATAGAATAAAAAAGCTTATTTTATTATATATCAATATGAGCGCCTTTGTCATGCAAAATACAACAACAAAGAGAACAATAATCAAAATGTCAACATGTATATAATGACTGTTACACTTATTGGTAACTCATCTCTGAATTCAGACACTATGTCCAGTACATTATTATACAAAATGCTTGATTTTCACAGACAATTATTTCAAAATATACAACAAGTTGGAGTAGCTTGCATTGACATCAAAATTAAATACAGAGTATCATTCTTCGTTGGAACTGTTATCGGTGCTCGAGCCACTTGCATCAATTGGGTTATTTGGCCGAAAGTTTTGTTGATTATCTCAATTGTTTTCCTCTTCTTCAACTTCCATTTGTAAACATAAAAATAAAGTGTACTGAGTGTATCTACATTACCAGCGGGAATAATGAAAAATAAATAGATAGTATACATGAATGTAAATTGAAAAATAACATACCATAGAAATAATCGACTCATGAATGATACACATTCTCTCAAAACCAAATCTAATGCCTTCTATCAACAAGTCTTATGTTGGCTCCACTCCATACTTTGTTTCTGCAAGTGTTATGCCCTGTCACAAATCATAGATTTAATATAAATGATTTTTGCTGTTTTATTAATTATAAAATGAGAGACGTAAAACAACATAGAGACTTACAAAATCCACAATTAATTTTTGATATGCCAACATGTATTCACAACCCTTGCTTAACCCAATGCCAATCAATTATTTTGATGGCTCCTCTTTGTATGTTAACACTCGTTTGAATACGTGCAAGGATTTCGAGTGAAAACAAATTAAAAAAATTTAAATATACCAATCACAACCACTACGAAATCTTTATTTCTTACAAATAAATCACAAATACTCACAAACTTTGCTATCAACCCCTTTTTTCCTTGTCGTCCTGTCTTATGTGCTGGCTGGGTTCCATTTTCTTTTTTCTTTTTTGCAACAAAACAATTGAAAATTAATATTTAATGTTGAATTAATGAATTAAATGTATAACATAACCTAAAAGCCAATGATTTCATAATTTGAATCACGTTGTCGTTGAGATGGCTCCTCATGCGATGCAATTATGTCCATTTCCTTGACCATCTCCTTGTACACTTTCTTGGAAATCCCTACTGGCACATTTCGCATATCACCTCGTTCATCCTTTGGGATTATGATAATCTTCTTGAAAATTTAAAATGACATTAAACTATTTTTCTGTTGATATGAAAAATAAATATGACAGAATTATAATTATTGAATGAATGACGCTTTGTAATAGTTATAGATACATATTCTACATAAGCATGTTTAGGAATATTTCCTTTTGAATGATTTTTTTTTTGTTGTTGTATGTTTTTGATATTGCAAACCTAACAGGTCTCATTGACCATTGCTCTGGGAACACCTCTTGTAGTTTAGATATGACCCGATTCTTCAAATCATTTAATTGGTTTTTGTATTGTAAGTGAAAAGTACGTATGTACATTTTTCTACTAAATTCCTCATAGTATTATAAAATTCTTTGCCCCTTCTATTAACTTCCAACACCACTCCATATGAGCTAAGGACCAATTGATCATCATTTGCATCTTCCATATATTTTTTTTCTTATGATGACATTGACTTATGTTGTTTTCGTCCTTGCATAACATTCATCATATGTGAATTACGCTATTTGAAACATATTAGTGAATATTCTTAAGTAGATTATTACTCAAATTTCAATAAATAATTCATATTGACTTATTTTTCATTCACCTGATTCATCCCTCTGCAACTTTTCCATCAACGTTTTACGCTCTTCTGGGCTTAGTTTGGTAAGAATCTTATCGAGCTTCCTCATTTTTTGGCTCTGCAAGTCACACATTAACCAATACATATTAGTTAACTTTACAAATAATTCAAACAAATTAATTTAAATACAAAAAACAATTAAAAGCACTTGCCTTCTTCGTAATTCTCGATGTGCACCCATCATGTTGATTAAAGTTGTTGTTCATTGAACTCATACCATGCGTTTTCTATCAATAAACAACATGCACCATTAAGTACAAAAGCTATCAATATATTATACAAACAAATTACAAGTTCCTTCAAAATATGACAAAAAAATATTAAAAAAGAATAGATCTGATATCGGTGCGCTTGAATACATGAAACGCCTCGGTGCGTGGGTAACAAAACCGCATAGGTGCGTTAAATTAAATAGGATGCACCGGGAATAGAGAATCAAGATACAAAAATCGAATTTTGCGTTTTTTGTAAAATAATAAAAAACGACGCGACGCAGGTCATATCCGACGCGTTATAGTAAATGCGACGCACTGGGAACAGAGAACCGAGACACAAAAATGACTTTTGTGTTTTTATAAAATAATAAAAGATGATGCGACACGGGTCATATCCTGTGTGTTATGTTGATGGACGCACCGGTGCGTTCATGTAATACAAACGCACTGATTTTGACGCATACCCTTTTTAATAAAAAAATAGAAAAAAAACTTAATAAGGCCGACATGGTTACGGATTCGACCAAGAAAGTGGCCCCATATCACCCTACGATTTCTATATATAATCACAAGCTCAGTAAATCCAAAATCCGTAAAAGGTGAAATCGTAATTTTGTACAACAATAGAGATATTTAAACCCTAATGTAAAATTTTGCAGCCACATAAAACGAAAAGAAGTAACGAGAAAATAAGGGTTGCAACATTGAAGGTAAGTATGAAGTTTTTTTCTTCTAAATCTAGTTAAACTCTAAAGAATGTAATAAGATCTATAGTAATATTTACATGCTTGAAATTTTTATTATTCAGGGTTTTGTTTGATTCACCATACTTAACAAATTTTGATCCTCAAAACTCCTTCCAATTGCTCCAAACTCCTTCCACGTAAGTCTCTCTTCCAAAACTCTCCCTTGAAAATCGGCAAAACAGTGAGTTAATGTTTAGGTTTTTGGCTTTTAAACACTATTTAGATTTACTTTTTGAACTTAAAATTGCCGTCTTTTTTTTTAATTTAGGGCAAAAAGGGTTTGTGCGATTTTTAAAAATTTTAATTTTTGGCATTTTTCGGTGTGCATGTTGTCAAGTCGCACTGGTGCGTACATAAGTAAAACACACTGTCTTAAAAACAATTTAAAACCCCGTGCGGCTGTGCATGTAAGGTTTGGACGTACCGGTGCGTTTATGTGTAGGAAACACATCGTAATGAATTACTTTGTAAAAATGCATGTAGAAATATCCGCTACCAAATGTAGCGGATATTTTCCACCGAGGGGGATTTTGCATATGTTCTTTAAGGATGTGTTTGGAGTCGTTACACACCGGTGTGTTTTGTTTATGTTAGCACACCGGTGCGTTTATATATGAATAAACACACCTGTTTAATTTGTAAATTCTTTGTTTTTATGTGTCCACTTAAAATTATATATTCATACAAAATGTACTTTTAGTATTTAACCACACCAGTTACAATATTTCATAGTATATATATGTTGTTTAAACTCATGTTATTCTTACAAAATGGTTTCCAAACTATATTGGAAGTTAGATTGTGATATAGTTCTTGAAAATATCTTAGGACTGTAGAGACGTATATAGATTGTTGATTTGGCTCAAATACAGGAAGACAAGTTTGTAGTATCAAATGGGCAATTCTTTAGATTCCGGCTCATACCATCTTGTGTCGAAGTTCTCCCTTTCCATCGTCGGTAAGTTCCGGTTTTATTTATATTTTGACTACTTAATTGAATTTATGTTACTTATCCATGTGAATCTGAATATCGATTTATTCTATATTGTAGGATCACGATTCGGGTTCGAGTTTGAATCCACAAGAAATTCCACCAGTTTCAAAACATCGGAAGGTCTTATCAGGAGAAAGATACCACAAGCAGTTCGTGGATGAAAATGGGCAGTCGCTTTACCCCGCCAATTGTAACATGCCATCTTCAAGTTGCCATCCTAGTTCATCGATGGTAATTCGTCGTGAGTTGGAACTCTTTTATGACACCCTAGTAGTTTGTGGTTGTTCAAAATGTCAAGGGTTGAAGGAGAACCCTCGGCATGTCACACTCACCCATTACACCAATGATAGATTACCCAATGTCGATGGTCTAATACCCCCTATTGCAGTAAAAAATCCAACAGGCGATATAGAAAAGACACGCAAGAACACTTCCCTATGCTCATTTTTGAAAAAGTTGGAAGCCAAAACAACTATGTCTCATCCTAAATTGACGAACCCCCTTGCTTATGTTCAGTCATTTAAAAGTTCTAGTGATCCAAAGCATGATATGAATGCCACCTAATGTCACCTACCCAAATTTTGAGGATATTTATTTTAAATTTTGCAAAATACTTTATGTTAAATAATAATTGCAGAGTTTTGTAATTATGATCAAATCTGGTCAAAGGTGACTGTAATGACTCATTATTATTTTTTAATAAATTAAAATAGGAGACAAACACTCAAGAAAACTATTACAAGAATGTTCACTGACCCACTAGGAGGAATGGAAGCTGCTAGAAGGCATGGGACAGATGGAAGCATTTGCACTCTACCACTAGCTGTTGGTTATGGGACAAATACCCCTAAATTTGTGGCATTCCCCCTCCAGGTGGAGGGAGGTGAGCAGGTAGCTCACTAATGACCAGTTAACTACTAAAAAGGCCTAGGCAGCCTATATAAGGCAATTCGAATTGAGTAGGTAGCTCTTACAATATTTTTTCTGCAGAAAATATTTCCTCATGTACATCAGGTGATGACTGAGAGATTCGAATAGGGAGGATGTGGAGAGTGCAATTGTAAGTCTGCAAATTATTTTTTCTGAGATGGACAACCAGAGGTGCTGGTGCAGGTCTCTTTGACTACTAAGTCTTTAAGACTAAACAAACTATTGCTGCTGCAAGTGGATGACCTAAGCTTCTAAAAGTTTCTTCCTCCTGGTGGTTCAATGAACAGGCTCGGGGGTCCTAAGGCAGACATCTAGGTTGTCTTCAGGAGCAGGTTGGGAGGAACAGGATTCTTGTGTGTTTGTCCACTTATCTACTGGTTCAGGTTTTACTTGTTCTTCTGTTAATTCTTGTTTTACTTTCTGAAAGGGAGTATGTTTCTTTTTTCTAAAGATTGAATGATTGAATAAAATGATAGAATGAAATCCTTCTCTATATTTTTCCCCATGCTGTTATTTGCATCATACTCCAGTATAAAGAAGTAAATTAAGGTAGATGAATAGATAGGCTGAATGCCAGATTGAATGAACTGAAGAATGCTATGTTATTCTTTTAATTCTGCTGTTTCATTTCTAAGAAAAGATGCAAGAAGATAAAGATACAGTATTTTGTAACAGATGTATATCGTTCATTTAATTCTTATCAATAGAAGAAAACATACTCTATTTCGTTACAGATCTATAGTTTTCCATTTCGATTCCATCCATTTCAGATAGTAACAAAATGTATTGCCATAGTATTGATTCTATGCTTTCGAGTATTTATGTTACAGGAGAATATAGCAGCTGCAATTATTATTTCCATGCACAGAATTATTATAAGTGAATATGTATTATTTCTTCACTAACTATTACATTGGATTTCATCATTAGAATGCAATTACCTTCACAGTGTCATCAAGAAACCCTTTTATCACAAACCCTAGAATCTAAACGTTCTTTTAGTACACAGTTCATAACACTTCATAAAAACATTCATGGCAACAATAGACATTTATTGCTGAACTTACAGTAGCTTGATATCTAAACCCTAGACAACATTTCAACTATCTTTTATTCATGTAAAAAAAAAAACTACCAGTGAGATATTATTTATCTTTTAGCCGAAAGCACGATTTCGTATCAATGTCTAATTTCAGCTCACAACCCTAGCATTGAAACTTACATAGCTTCGAAACATTCACACACATGAGTTAAGGCCTATTTTTTTCGTGGTTCAAATTTCTCTACTTAAGTAAGGTTGCCAGGAAAAACTCCAGGTAGGGTTTCATTTCTTTAAACAAGATAGAACCGGGAGGCATTAACCATTTCTAAGGACAGATAGCCAAACCAAATTTCATTTCATCACAAATCCAAAACTTTTGTTATCTAAAAACTGTATTTTTAAACAAGCTTTCTTTCTTCAAAGGAGCCTCTGACTTACAAAAAAATGTACACCCTCGGTTCACAGTCCATATTTCAAAACTTTATTTTAAACTTAATCAGAGTTTACATTCGGACGGTTCACGATTCCAAAAACTACACAGGGTTTATCCCTTAAACAAAATAACAGTGCAAAATACATGTTCGAAGCTCATCTCAATCGATGTAGCAAGACATCACAGGGCCGAAGAACATCATGAAACCGAGAGTGTATCTCCTATTTTCTATCTTGACCAAAATCAACAGTAAAACTAAAACTCAGCTATTACTCCGAACCAGGTTGAAATTCCAACTATCGTCACACCTTATTCACCAGCTAAACCGTGCCAGAGGCACCTACGAGGTTTCAAGAAGCACCGAGGCTTACCCGGAAGCAGTTGCAACACTTCCATTTCAAATTCTCAGCATAGAAACCTTTCAACGATATGGGTACCTGCCATATTACAAATTCGAAGGATTATAAGTATGCTGTCGCAATTATGAAGAGAGTTTACAGTATTGCAATGAGTATCAATTTACTTACCCTTTAGAACGAAGTTTTTGAGCTTGGAAGCTTCACTCCAAGCTAGGACGACAAAGCCAGAAGTCGGTTGCAGCATTCATACATGCAGAGACTCAGAAGTCGATACCATCCTTGGAAAAATTGAAAGCCAATGCAAACCACTCTCAACAGTTGACAGAAGAAACACACTTTTTATAACTGTATCGTGGCTCTATGGCACGAAGCCTAAGCCTGTAACTCTTAAAATTTTTATGCAGGTCTCGGGTTCAAGACCGAGGAGGAGTCCTCCTCCCAGAAAATCAAACACTCCTACATTACAGCAACTTCGGTCGGCTCCACTACCTTACTACTGAGCGTAATAATAGAAACAAGAAAACCATCTTCCATCACATTACCAACGCAGTTTAGGGTTTTGACCACAGCCTTAGATCATAGGGAGATCAACGGTGGATCAACTACCAGTAGGGCACGTTGATATTTGAACCTGCAGTACAATCAATACCACTTAATAGTTGCATCTACCAACTTCCAGGTAAGTGGACCGAGAAGCTTGTGCATGGCACAGCTCAGTCTTTTGGCGCTCTTTACAAACCCCAAGCACGAGAAGACCCTACACCGTGGCATCCACTTCACCCCTCTAGTGGATCAAAATTATTAAAAAGCCTGTCAACGCCAGATTTGAAATCATGTCAAGTACCGAGTCTTTATAACTTGTCATCATTAGCATAGTTATTGCATTAGATCCTTGTGTGCAATTGTCATATGTTTTAAAAGGTTTGTATAGTTCGAAGGTTTGTATAGGTATTGTGATAATGCTATTATCACACATTTCTTTGATTAGCATGAATGCATGGTCAATACCAAATGTTCACATCGCATGTTTGTTTTGTATAGTTTCATAGGGTAATAGATATATATTATGTATAATTGTTACGTTGTGATAAGTCAACAAATAAAATAAGGCTAGGGTATAGTTAATACAAACTACAACGCTAAGAGCATAGCATAAGAACTATATACACTCTATATTCCTTATGTTAAGTCTTGTCATATGATTAAAAGATAATTGTAGACTTAGGATAGGCTATAGATTTTGTTGTTGCAATATTACAATAGTAGATTTCCTTCTAAATAATATAAACTCTATTATTTTCCAAGATTTCAAATAGAATTACCAATGGACATTCGATCATTACATTGATACAGAAATAGATATTTTAGCTAACTTCTCAAATTAAACAGTAAATAGCATTATAACAAGCAAACTGACGATGTGTTGAAGAGTTTGTATTCCAGCACGTAAACTTGAATCGGAAATCAAACATCCATACCTCTCGTAACTTGTTCTCGCATGGTAGCACTTAGTTTTTGTTCATTTTATATTGGCGATGAATTGAAAAACTCATGTACTCGTAACTCTTGGTTGTGGTAGAATTTCTTACCTGCGTTCTGCACATAGAACCAGATTTCAAATGCCTTAGCTAATCGTAGCTAAGTAAACCTCAGGGTACCTCGTAGCACCCTTTCATCACCATCAAAGCAACTGTTAGAACCTAGTCAATAAAATTCTATCGCATAATATCAAGAGTCATTGCTACACAAATAAAAACAATGTCGTAAGCATCTCAACAGGAGTAAGACGTATCGCAGTCAATACTTTTGTCTTTAGTTAAGAGTCTCAATAATTAATTGTTTCTGCATTAATGACTTCGTTACTTAATGTTGTCTGTATAGGCACTTATTATTTCCGCATTTACAATTATTTATATTTAATGTTGATTTAAAATTTTTAAATTTTTATGAATTATCGGGATGTTACACCCAATCCATATCTACTAGAATATCCAAAACATTGCATGAGTTGAGAGCAAAACTATCCAAGTACACATCGAGGTCCGTCCAATTGTTGAAGGGTAGCGAGGATTTCTCCTTTCCTGTGAATTTGCAAAGTAAATATCAAACTTCTTACAACCGCGCTTTATATGGTGCTTGGTAGTCTTCTATACCTGTGCCTGATGTTGGAGCCGAATTCTCCTTTTGTGGTAATTGTTTTATGATTACCAAGTCTAATATAGATGCTGCAAATCTTGGTTTGTTTATCCTTTCAGATGTACTCGTTCCTCCCAAACAGTCAGTAGCACTTATGCCATTTTGTGGTGCTATCTATTGTCAATTTGATTACTTGAATATTGTTAAATACAATCACAACATTTCCATGTATAGTATTTGCATGAATGGTTATGTTTCTAGAAACTTTAACATGAAAAACCTATTGTATATAGATGGTCGTCCACGCACTCGTGGGAACATTGCAGGGTTCATAAATAGTTATAGGTGCTCTTTATTTTTTCCAAATTGTTCATTTAAGGAACACTTCAATGACCAGGAGTTCTTTATGAAAAGGAAAGCATCCATATTTGTTGTTGTACATGCAATACATAATTTGTCTCTTGGTGACGAGTTGTTCATAAACTACATGTAACAAATAAAATATTAAAATAATATGAATAATATATATAATAATATAAATAACAAAATAAAACATAATGTTAATTATATTTAACTAAGAGTCATAACCTTTGGTGAGTAGTCACCATATAAGCCCTATATATGCGGCTACATCCTCGTTGTAAATCATTATTATTTATCTTATGAATTATATATTCGATTATTTGACCATTTATGGATCATTTGTATTATTTACATTGGTTATTTGTATAAGAAACTATTTTATCGTTTCATTTGGTATCAGAGCTGCATTGTTGATCTGGGCTTATAACCACCATTTTTGGGTTTCCCTAAAATCTAGGACCTTGTCCAAAAATTAGGCCCTTGGCTCAAAGAAGTAAAAAAAAGAAAAAAAGAAAAAGAGAAAAAGACAAAGAGAAAAAGACAAAAGTAAAAGAAAAGAAAAAGAAGAAAAGAAGAAAAGTAAAAACAAAGAAGTAAAAGAAGTAAAAAGAAAAGAGAATATAGAAAGAAAAAGAAAATAAAAAACAAAGAAGTAAAAAGAAAATAAAATATAGAAACCACACGTGGTTTCTTAAAAATAGTACATGGTTTATTTTCCAACCATATTGGAAGCATTTGTGAAAATAATATATTTGAAATCTATAAGTGCATAAGAAGTCTTAAGGATTGTGAAAGCTAATAATAAAGTTAGAACATAAATTCTAGAAGTGCATAAGAAATCTTAAGGCTACCAAGAAGCAAGCGAGAATTGAACTTGGGTGGGGAAGGTAACAATCATTCCTATCAACCACCCAACCCACGCCATTTTTATTATCCTTCCACTCCAAAAACAATTATTATAATTATTAAATTTTAATAATAGTAATAATATATTGTGGGGAAAAATTAATTATTGAATAGTAAAGTATATTATACACATATAAAGATGTCGTTGGATAAGATGCATAATAAAATAGAATCTTGTGACAAAAAACAATAAAGATTCCCTAAGACCTACTCAAAAATTGTCAATGACCTACTAAAACTTGAGGGGACTATTCAAGGAAAACGTATTAGCATTGTTATTTGTCCAACCATCAAGGAAAATCACATTAGCAACAACTTGGCAAATCAATTATTAGTCCCAGAATCAAGTGATAGAAAAGAGAGATACTTATGGTGAGAAGCAATATGAAATTACAGAGTTACAACTAACAATTGATGAGTATAAGTTCACATCCCAATTCAATGTTACGACTATATATCTAAATGAAGTCGAGATCATTTTGGGTTCACCCTGGATGGAAACATTAGGGGTAGTCATCTTAAATATGAAGAAAAAGTTTTTAACGTTCTCGTATAAGAAGAAGAAATTCACACTGCAGGATGTTACATTGAAGTCAAAATCATGAGTTGTGTCATATGAAGACTTCAAAGAGATATCGAAGGTGATCTCATAAGAAGATCAAGAATCAAGATAGAAGATGCAGAAAGAATTTGACAAAGTCGTCATGGACAAAGAAGAATAGATCTCCTGTCTAAGAGATCATAATGAGAAACTACTTCTTCAAATCAAGAAGGCGAAGGATAAATCACAATACAATCAAAAGCTATAAGAGGAGAATCAAAATCTTCAGAAGAAACTAGTAGAAAATATCGAAGAGAATGGTCGCCTTAGGATGCATAAACAAGATCTAATGGATCATATTCAGAAGCTTAAAGATGTTGAGAAATCGCAAGAAGAAATGATGAGGAATCTTAAAAATGATAAAGATTTGTTGGAAAACAAGTTGGATCAAATTCATAAGAGGACATCCAAGCCTTCGAACTCAAAAATCCAAATTGAAGAAAAAGAAGTAAATACAAATCCAGTCATCATCACGGTTCAAAAAGAAGCCAATCTAGTAAAAAAACAAACAATAAGAACTCCTTATCGACACCCAAATTATAAAAGTCATTTTGACCAACGACAGGGTCAAAATGAACACAAACAAAAGAGTTATGATTTCATAAAAGAAAGAACACAAGATCAACAAACTAAGCGAAAAATGAGAAGTTCCATCCAACAAAACGATCAACAAACAACTCCAATGAAGATAGATCTCGGATGGGCAACTTCACAAACTATGCGACATTTTTTCTTGGGAATTCGTAACGCGTATCGTCTCATTTCGTCAAGAGTCGCAGTTACTAACACAAACAAAAATGACAGATGACATTACAAGCAAACAAATCAGACATAAGCCTTGTCTTCAATAAGCTTTGAGGACAAAGCTCCCCTTAAGGGGAAGGAAATGTAACAAATAAACTATTAAAATAATATGAATAATATATATAATAATATAAATAATAAAATAAAACATAATGTTAATTATATTTAACTAAGAGACATAACCTTTGGTGAGTAGTCACCATATAAGCCCTATATATGCGGCTACATCCTCGTTGTAAATCATTATTATTTATCTTATCAATTATATATTCGATTATTTGACCATTTATGGATCCTTTGTATTATTTACATTGGTTATTTGTATAAGAAACGATTTTATCGTTTCACCACAACTTTTGTAGACCACCAACCACTCGTCAGATATGCCTTGCATTGGGATTACCTTTAGACGTTCCATTGGGGCGTAAGACAAAAAAACATTGATTAATTGTATTTGTTAATTTTCAATGGATTCATATTAATGTATTGCTAAGTTTGAAATTATGTTTTATAAATTGTTAATTTAATTTATAAATTCAATTTGAAAATGTGTTTTAAATTTTCATATTTAATGTGGAATTGATGTTAATTTATCGCTCAATCTGAACGTTTGCTTTATAAATTGTTTGCAGCTTAATGGAAGTGATTCTCGTGCTTCTTTAATAATTATTTTTTATAATTCTAGACCAAACCAATTGCATTTTGCTTACTAACATCATTGATGTAATGTTAATATTTTTGAAATCAGGTTTCTGATGATGAGTGACCTGCCTACCATCTTCTGTTGCACCTCAATATAATGTCAAATCGAGAGAAGGCTAAAAAAAGAGCGCAACTTGGAGAGGAAGCATACCAAGCATGGTTGAACCAACCACTTATTCAATTTCCACTACATCCATCCTCACCAATCAGGAATGCCTATAGTAATAGTGGTTCTTCACATGTTGGAAATGGAAGCAATGAAGTAGAGGTTGGTATGGACGAGTTATTACAACAAAGGAGTGCCATGGATGCAATGTTGATCCATACATTCTAGGACAATGAGCTAGGGGATGACGCTCATATTACTGAAGCCTTCTTTGAAAGCCTTAAATCAGCTTTCACCATACCTCTATTTGGATCTGGTCGATCAAAGTCTACACAGTTGGGGACAACAATGTTACTATACAACTTGAAATCAAAGTATGGCATGTCAGACGCATGTTTCTCAGCAATGTTGAGGTAACTAACTATCAACTACATTATATTTTGAGGAATCTTTTGACACAATCATCATTGAAAATGGTCGATTTTATGAACATTAAATGACATTGTACATTTGCATTTCCCACTAACTGTAGGTTATTCAAACATAAGGTACTTCCGAATGATAATGTCTTGCTCGGCAGTTGCGCAGAGGAAAAACAAATGTTGAAAATGTTGGGTGTAGATTACATATCTTATCATGCATGCCCCAATGATTGTATTCTATATAGAAGCGGATATGCAGATAAAGAGATAAATCCAAAATGTGGGCATGGCAGATACAAAGAATCAAATAACAAGGCTAAAACACATGGTCCTCGTCATAAGATATTGAGGCACATGCCTATAATCCCAAGGATTCAAAGGATCTTTTGTTGCAAAGAATTAACTATGCTGCAGAGATGGCATGCATCAAACCGAAGCGAGGAAGGATTTATGTGAATCCCAACAGATTCAATAGCCATGAAACATATAGAGGATACATGGCCCGATAAATTCAAGGATGAATTACGTAGCCTCCGATTGAGAATATCCATTGATGGCGTCAACCCATATTCCCAACCAAACAACATCTATAATGTTTGTCCTGTAGTAGTGATCAATAACATTATCCCCCCATCATTTTTCGTGAAGAAAGAACATCTTATGTTGGCTCTTATAGTCCCTGGTAAAAGACAAGTGAAGAATATGGATGTTTACCTACAACCATTAATCGATGAATTCAATTAATTATGAGAAGGGATACGGGTATATGATGTGCCGACACCCATCCCATCACATAGGAGTTTTACATTGTGTGGCATATGTGCGTACACCACACATGATTATCCTAGGTTAGGAGTTTGCTCAGGTAAATATGTTGTTTTATTTGTTTATATATATATTTTTTAACAAAACATATATTTTTTATTTGAGAAATCGCGGCTGGTCTAACGCCTAATCAACCCATATTACAAGAACCAAAAGAACATAAATCACAGGTGCCCTCAATCCTACTTATACAATACACAAGGTGTTGCCTTCTTACGGGATGGGAGACCATTGTGGGGCTTCCTCATTCTTAATCAAATCTGCAGGGGATAAAAGACAGCCCACATTAGCCCTAATAGCAGCTTCCTTATTTAGACTCCGAAGAATGTGGAAGGAGGTAGAATTGAACTTTTGCAGCAGAATCCGGACCCTTTGCAAGGTCTTGTTTAGCACCGCATTATTGAAATGATCATCTGTGTTTAAGAGCTTTATTAGGATTTTTGAGTCTCCAAAAATTTGGATATCTTGATCTTCGTTCCCATGAGCTATCTGACAAGCTTTGAGCAGTCCTAATAATTTTGCCTAATTATTTGTACTCTGTCCTAAAACCCAGCTGAAGTTGCCCTTAAAATGACTGTCAGGGGCATAGAATACCCCTCAGGCTCTTGCTATCCCTGGGTTACCTTTAGCTGCTCCATCAAAAAAAATTGTGACTTTACCCTGATTCTTCCACCACTGATGAAATTCAGATTCATTGTACCTAAGCCACCACTTAGGGTTGCTGATTGGTCGAGCTGAAATCTTATTTCTAATACGCAGAATTGGTTCAACAATCCGGCTATTCTCTGCAGGAAGCAATAAGTTATCTTGTTTAAAGGGACGGTTTTCTATCGTTTCCAAAAGTAGCGCTTTAGCTTTAGCAGCCACTACTGAGGGGGTGCACAAAAAGTTTTGAAAGATGCCCTCATTCCTGGCTAACCACACTTCCCAGCATAGATATTTTGGAAATGCATGCCAGATTTTGGACCATAATGATTTACTCTTAATCGCCAGAGGATAACGGTCTGTCCAGGTGGAAAATAAGAAGATGATATTGCATTGGGAAGGAATTTGGACGTTGAGACCTAACAAAGCCTGCTGCCACACCTCCTGCGTGAATGGACAATCAATGAACAAATGATCTATTGTTTCCAGATCCGATTGATAGAGGGGGCATCTGTGTGGCCCGATTATTCCCCGTTTTGCTAAGTTCTCACCAGTCAAGAGACGTCTGTGCATGAGGACCCAACATAAAAAGTTAATTTTAGGGATGGCGAATGACTCCCAAACCTGCTTCCACAAAACATTAGGCTGAGTCTGAGGTTGCTTCGACTGAAGTGCCGTGAATCCCTGAGCTGAGGTGTATTTTCCGGTCAATCCCCAGCCCCATTTATCCCTCAATCGAGTATGGACCGGTGCTAGACCAACAAGAGAAGCGAGCAGAGTGTTCAACTTAGATTGCAACCTATCAAGCGGCCTGGGTATATTCCATTCATGCCAATTTCCATCCTGGTCCCAATTAGAGATATCAACAAGTTTAGTAATACCACGCTGAGTGAGCCAACTGCGCAATTCGTGGATTTCATCATTGTACTTGAGAGATTGGCGACCCATTATTTTGTCTTCCCATAACAAAATCTGTCTCCCATTGCCAGATATACGATAGAGATGAATTTTGAAAAATTCCCAACCTCGGCTACACTGTTTCCACAGAGTGGTGCCTTTGTTGGCAATTCCATCATCCATACTGGTCATTGAAACACAATTCAGATATTTTTTAATTAAAACTTGGCTAACAGGATGACTAGGATTGGAGAAGATCTTCCACAACATCTTGCCTCCGAGAGCCAAATTTGCTAGCCCAGGGTCTCTGACCTGCAGACCTCCTTCAGAAACTGGTTTTTTCACGATGTCCCAACTCACCAAGTGAAATTTTTTCTGGTTCCCATTACCTCCTTGCCACAGGAAGGTTCGAACAAGCTTTGATACCTACTCAGTAATCATCTTAGGAGCCAATAGAAATGATGCATGATAGATAGGCAGAGAGGAAATAACTGATTTGATAAGAGTTAATTTTCCAGCAGTGGTGAGCCACTGTCCACCCCAAGCAACCATTTTAGTTTTGATTTTACTTATGACCTCGAGCCAATGAGTGGCCTTAGTAATGCCCAGGGTTAAAGGTAGGCCAAGATACTTAAAAGTTTCCCATACTGCAAAGCCGGTATAGCCTAAGAAGTGGGCAATACACTGAATGGTAGATTGGTTTGCATTCCAGCCATACACAACACATTTTCTCTTATTGGCAAGAGCTCCATAGACGATGCAGAAACTTTGAATAACTTCATTGAAAACCCTTGCAATTTTAATAGAGGCACCCCCCAGAAGGAGAGAATCATTTGCGAATAAGGCATGGTTAATGGGTTCAAGATCTTTCATCACTCGAATGCCAGGAGCTGTTCCCGCAACCTTCTCTGCAGTCAACTTTCGGCTAAGAGAGTCTACCATCAAAATATATAAGAATGGGGACAGGGGGAAACCCTGCCTTATACCCTGATTACCTTGAAAGTAATTAGCTGGCCTACCATTCACTAAAGGAGAAATCCAAGGCCTACCTATACAAGCTTTGATCAGCCTTACAAATTCAATGCTAAAGCCAAAAGATATAAGAACTTGAAACAAAAAGGACTGTCTTACCCGATCGAAGGCATTAGCCATATCAAGCTTTATAATCATTCCTTGATCATTGTGTTGATGACTAGAATGGATGGTTTCCTAAACAAGAGTCACGTTATCCATGATATGCCTTCCTTTCACAAACCCACCTTGACTAGAAGTGATGAGTTTACCCAGCAAAGGCATGATTCTATTAGACATGAGCTTGGCCAGAATTTTATAAGACGCATTGCACAGTGAGATAGGCCTACACCTGTCAAAGGTCCCAGGGTTTGATTCCTTGGGAATTAAAGCCAGGAATGTAGAATTAATGCTGCCTCCGAACTTGGCTTTTTGGAGAAAACCCCTGATCATACGAACTAAATCCACCTTAATTATGTCCCAACAAATTCTGTAAAAGTGTATGGAAAAGCCATCAGGCCTGAGGCTTTTTCTGGCTCCATTGCCAAAATTACATTGCTAATATCAGTTTCAGTGAAGGGCTTCAACAGACTTACATTATCATTCTCCCCTACCAATCTCGGGATGTGGGTGAGAAATTCAGAAAGTTCCTCCTCAGTGTCCATTCCTTCTTCCGTAAAGAGCCCCTGGAAATGGGATGTCGTAGCCTCTTTCAAGTGAGCAATATCTTTATGGACAGTCCCATCAGAAGTTGTGATTTCATCCAAGTGATTATGAAAGAGGCGAGCTTTAAATTGCTTATGAAAGAAAGGGGTATTTTTGTGTCCTGATTTCAGCCAGAGACTTCGTGATTTAAGCCTCCAGTGCTCTTCCTTGTGCCTGTATGATCGAAAAGTAATGAGATGGGCAGCTTGTTCCTTCTGAAGTTCAGAGTGAGTGATATAATCAGATTCCATTTCTAATTGCAAGTCAATTAGCTGGTTGGTAGATTGCTTTCTATAGCTTGTGGGTGAGGTAGTGGGATTTTTTATCCAAGTTTTCAAAGCCACCTTAGTAGCCTTAACTTTCTGCTCCCAAGCATAGCTGGGCGACCCATTGACAGGAGTGCTCCAGTCATTGATAAATGTATCCTCAAATCCTTCTCTCTGAGCCCAGAGAGGATTAAACCGGAAGGGGATGGGCCCCAATCTTTCTACTTCCTCAAACTGTAGTAAAATAGGCTTATGGTCTGATGTCAACTTTTGCAAGATTTTTGTGGAGATGATTTTATTTTCTAGCAGAAAGGAGCTCTGAATTAAAAATCTGTCCAGTCGGGTAGAAATATGATACTCCCCAACGCGATTATTGGTCTAGGTATATAACCATTTTTTTGGTTTGAAATCAATTAAATCCCACTGTTGAATAAGATCTTCGACAAAGGGAAGGAACTGATCTCTGCTGGTGATTCCACCACGCTTCTCCTTTGGTTCAAACACTAAATTGAAATCGCCAACAAGAATTATGTTCTTAGGAGAACATGACTCTAGAAAGACTGATAGAGTTTTCCAACACTCTCTCTTTTCAGCATAATGGACAGGGACATATATATTGAAAAGAGCGAAGGTCATCTTATTTACATAGTGCCTAAGTTCGGTATAAATCCAATGCTGAGTCTCATAGGAACTTTCGAGATGAAAATTATCATCCTCCCATAGAGTAGCAAGACCTCCGGAAGAGCCCCTAGCACTTACTGCCCTCCCGACATTTTTTTTCCAATTCAGTTTACTGAGCAGGAGGAGGGCTTCCCCTTCAATTTTAGTCTCTTGGAGAATGAGAATCTCAGGAAACTCAGATTTCACAAGGTTTTTAACAATTTCAGCTTTTAAGGGGTTCCCCAATCCTCTACAATTCCAAGAGACTAAAAGCATTATTGTTGGCTGGGAAGGGGGCAGCTCCTCCCTTGGGAGATCTGTTTCTGGTGTTTCTGTCGATGGACATCTCGATCGTTGGCTGACTACCTTTCATTTTTTGCCTTTCCGCTTCTTCTGCCCTTGTCTCCCGATGGGATTTCTTCCCAACTCTTTTCGATGGTCTCAAAGGTCTCATCTTCCGAAGAATCTAAAATCTCCGGAGACTTCTTTCTTGTCATTTCAGCATAAGAGAGAGGGCTCGTAGCTCCTATAGGGGATCCATCATGTAGAGGGGTAGTTTCTTCCAATATTTTGTCTTCAACCATTGAATTGGGCTGTTGTTCATCCTCTTCGACAGTTGATGCTAAAGGATCCTCTGGAATTATGAGATTTTCAAAAGGATTATTAGATGTCTCCATCCTTGGTGGTCCTGAGCTCCCTTCACCTTGTAGCTGAATAGAGGATGGGGATTCATTCCCCATAGGATTTACTTTGCCTTTTGGTCTGATAGCTTGTTTTACTGCAATTGGTTTTTGAGCTGGGATCCATTGATTTCCCTTAGCATTCTTGACCTTCTCCTCTCCCTTTTTTTTGTAGTGCCTGGAAAAATGCCCGTACCCATGGCAGTATTGACATTTAAATGGAAGCTACTCGTAGTCTAACTCTTGTATGTAAGACCAATCCGCCACCGTGAGTTTTATTGCTTCAGGTAGCCCTACCTCCAAATCCACCTCCACACAAATTCTGGCGCAGGTATATTGGGCCTTCCTCTCTACTCGATCAATGTATTTCCCGAGTTTATTTCCTATGGCTTCCAATGATTTGAGGTTCCAGCAATGCAGAGGTAGGTGAGGCAAGCAGACCCAGACTAGGATAGCCGATGGCACGTCTTGCGTCAGATTAAAGTCCGGTGTCCATTTATTCAAATATAACCCCTGAGGGCCCATAAAATAAGGTCCATTTCTAAATATTAGGTTCATGTCCTCTACATTTTCAAATACAAAAACAAAGAATCCCTTACCCACTAAATGACTGCTGATGCCCTCTTGGACCAATGAACGCCAGTTTCGTTGCACCCAATTATCAACTGCTTTAGGCGAAGGCCAAAGACCGGTGAACTACCCTATGAGCCCTCTTTCTGCTAGCTTCAACGCTGATCTGCATGGGTCTTCAGACGATAGGTCAACTGTGGGGATGCTGGCCATGCGTTTTACAAATTTCTGTTGTTGCTCACTCGGAGGGCGTTTCCCACATGCAGCCACCAGTTTCTTGAATGCAGCAATCTCAGGCAGGGGAGGGAAGGTCTCGGGGCCCCCTCCAGTGGCCATTGCAATTTGGTTCAGCACGGTTCCACTACTCTATACACAGCACGGGGTTTGAATATCGACAAAGGGTTTTAGCAAGTCTTCTTGGAGCGATTCTCATGGGGTTTCTTGGAGCTCGATAGGAACGGTCAAGTTTCAAATGTTATTTGTTTTTATATTCAAAGCAATAACTTTTTTACATATTTAATTCGGTGTGACTGTCTTCATCTTCAACACTAACATGCTCTCTTTACTGTAACATCGCAAGTCTTGTAACAAAAGGTTATTATGGATGTAAATGTTGTGGACCTTCTATGAAGGCTAGGTGGTCCAAATACCTACGAAATTCAGTGTACAACTTCTCTAGGGTATTCCTCCCATAAAACCACTCTTATAGAAGATTAAAATATGCTTTCAATGGTAAACAAGAGAGAACCCAAAGGCCTAAAATAATGACACCGCCTGACTAGATTAGGGCATACGACAGAGAGACGGAGAAGGAATACATAGAGATGTTCGATTCAAATGTGAAACCTGTGATCGATGATCCTAATTTCTTCGACACCTATGTTGAGAAAATGCCCATAGGGATGAAAAGGAAATCGATATTTATGAGCTCCCATATTGGGAGCATCTTAATATTTCCCACTTACTAGATCCCATGCATATATTTAAAAATGTTTCATGTTCTTTGTGGCATCACATATCATCCAAAAAAAGTGTCATGATGAAAGTAAGGAAAGACCTTATTTCTTCAAATACTAAAAAGAAGCATTGGCCAAGACAAGAAAATAGAGGAAAGGCTGGCCCCTCTTTTTCATTTAAAAAAGGCAATGTCCCATGGATTTAGAAGAAATATGATCTTAATTTGGAAAAAGAAGTTATATTGGGTGTGAAGGAACCTTGTTTTTATGGGTCTACTCTACGACGTTGCTTCAGTACGCCAGACGAAAAGTTGTTGGGTTTGAAATCACATGACCATCTCAACCTTCTAAGGGTGCGTATAATGGCAAATTTTTTTTATTACTATTTATTTATATATTTTTCCACAAAAGTTAAGATGCAATTAACTTTTTGTGTTTACTTTGTAGTGTCATTATTCATTGTTAGTGCGTGGGTGTGTGAACCATGACTTTCTCAATGACTTGTGGCATGCCATATCTAGACTATCTACATTTGTACGGTTGATCACATCAAAGGATATTTACATCGTTAGCATTCCACGGTGGCGTGAAGAGATAGCTGAGATTGTTTGTATGTTTGAGAAGGAACTACAGTCGATTTTCATGGACTTGCAGGTTCATCTTCTGATTCACCTAGTCGATGAGGTTGAATTAGTTGGGGTGGTCTCCTATCGATGGATGTTCTTCTTAGAGAGGTTCAAGAAAAAAGTTAAGGGATTTGTTCGACAAAGGGCGAAACCCGAGGGGCCTATGGCAGAGGGGTACATAGTATATGATTCATTCTATTATGCAAGTGAGTACATCAATAAAATCGACAACACACTTGGCACAATGATTTTGGATGATGAACGTGATGAGGACAAAAGGGAAGGGGAGGTACTGGAAATGAATGGAAAAAGGCGCATGTTAAAGAGTAAGTCACTCATCTTTCTATCTTCAATTTTCCACATAGTAACTATGCAAAACAAACTTCAAAATCTATATTTGATCCCATACGTACTGAGTGTGGTTTTGTTTCCATGAATACAACATCAAATCCAGAAATTGATGCAATCAATAAATTAATTCTTTACAACGCAGAGGCAACACAGTTGTGGGTCGCTTTGTATGAAGAGAAGAGGAGGAAATGGGACATTGACATAAAATAATTCAGGAAGTTGCACGGTATAAGCATGCCTTTTCTAGATCATTTAAAAGAAAATATGCTAATGAGCTGTCCCAACAATCGGGTTTCATACTAAGTCAGAGAGAAATATGGTGCATCGTCATTACCCTCCTGAAGAGGAGGATGCTTCTCTGAAAAAGGATGGTCTAGGATGAATGACTCATATATCTATTTGAGACATATGTGTTCCCCCTACCGCATTCCTAAGTTATAACACTACAATATAAAGTAGTCATAATTAAGTCTCTTGTATTCACTTATATCAACATATAAATACTGATCATATCTTTTGTTACAACTTAGAAACCAAGAATCAATGGTATTAAAACAAGCTGCTATTCATTACTATATTATGCATACCCCTTATTGGTGTACTTTATTACAGATACTGTGTCATGTTATGATCTCTGGATAGGTATTCCCCCGTCCGCTCGCTGTAAAACCACACACATATAAAAGTGTTTTCAACCTCCTCTCCCACATAAGAGCTTTCTCTGCCACCGCACATTGAAGCTATCTCTTAACCGGGCAACTTCCGGTAAAGTCCCACAATTCTTCTGTATTAAGGGGCCCAGGCAATAAATGGTAAAGCGAAACTTCTTCGGTTGGTCATCTGTGAATGTAGCTCAAAAATACCCAGAAAAAAATTATTACCATTCGTTGGAATGTACTTGATGGATCGACCCTACTAGGTGTAAGTCTATGCATTCACTTTTGTTCTGTTCCCCGGGAATAAATGGAAAAGATAAACCTTAAGAACAAGGTCAGGCTAGTCACTTAACGTACCTTTATTATATGAGATTATGCAATTACTTTTTTTGTGCTTGGGCGACCAGTCGTATTATATTTATAAGCCTACACTATTCTATGTTGGGCACTTGAACTTAGATTACATTTTTATTGTCTCATATTGTGTAGTACCTTATTTTGTGTATAGTTCACTTGAAACTCATATCACATAACACATAACACATTTCATTTCGTCGTTTCATTACATTAGAGTTTCGCCTATATTCATATCTTTTATTGTGCATCTATGTGCTTATGCTTAACAACATATATTGGAAATTAATAAAGATAATAAGCTCACCAAAAATAAAAGTTATATAAGCGACAAGTTTGGTTTTCCCCTCTTGCATTTCATTTTGTTCATATTGTTCCCAACGACTTAATAGTGATTGTTTGTCATGTCATGATTTCCTTTTACACTTTGCCTACTTAATTGTCATCATTTTCCGGCATAGTTAGCTTGCATCTATAATCACACATTTCAATTTTTGGCACATTTCCCTTTTCCACAGCAATCTCTATACCCCTGTGATGGTAAATGGTAGTTAAGGGTTCCGGTCCAAGAGGTCTTAATAAAGGGGTTCCCTGATTGCGATGGGTGGAAATTTTCTCTTAAATGACGCTCGCTCCCGGTTAGTTAATGGGTTCAAAGTAAGCAACTGGATCAATTACTGGTTCAAGGCCAATGAAGTCAATTGGCACATTATTAACTGGGTTTGGATCCACGGCTGGGGGCTATGCGCCTAAGGATTATGTCTCTGCACCTAGCTTTGCTTCTATTGAAGAAACCTTTACCTTTGTTGTTAATGCTTCAACTAGGGTGCTCGATCTGCTATTTGGGCAAATGGAACTGCAACTTTATCTTGAAGCGATGGATATTATACTTATTTAACTTGGGAAACTAACTTATCCTACTGCTCCTGGATCTCGATCTCGAACCGCTGTGAGGTCCACTCGGTCTCCAACTAGATTATTTTCTATTGGATCTCCAACTCAATCTGCGTTTTATCTCTTTTAAAAAATATCCCAATAAATAGTCCCTATGGTCCCAAGGGTCCTACCCACACCTACTGTACTGATGTGTGTTGTCATCTGACTGAATACATGATTCTGGTGTCTTCCATCTACACTCCTTTTGTTCCGCTAGCTATGGAAATGCGGAGCTGGGGTCAGAGAACCTAGGATGCCTAAAGCGCAGTAGAAGCACGAAGAAGCCTGTAGCGAACCGAACGGAGCAACCAACTTTGGAACATAACACTACTAAAATTATTAGTGCTCTGCCTTTTACTCTACTTGTGATACCTAAGCCTTTTCCCTCTTTTATCCTACGTATTCTTTCGGCACCTCATTATTGAATCCAGCTGCTATGTAGAGATGTTATGCGACACGTTTTTGTAGGTAGGTGGGATGGATTATCGACCTTTTTGTAGCCCACTTCGGATCGTTTCGATCTAGATAGATCAGTAGTTAGGATTGCCTGAGTGAGCTACCATGAGTGGTTAGGTGCGCCATTAGCGATGATTAGGTGCGTGGAACGGGTGATTGCTGTGTATCTTGGGGGATTGGGACAGACAGGTGGATGGCGGGTCCGAGCCGGATTTTTACCTATAGAATGTGCAGCGAGATGGGTTTACTTTTTGATTTACAATACTACCTTTTTATGCCCAGTCCACCACTCACAAAGTATAAGTTTATTATAATCCACAGCTCTCGAAAATAGGGGTCTGGGGGCTACGCCAATAGGTTGTAACTCTAATACTTAGTTTATGTTAGGGAATCCTTTTTTATTAGTACAGCAAAATAAAGGCACTGGGCTTGATTCCACTTTGGTATTATTCATACATAGAGTTTCCTTGCAGTTTTGTCGTTCGCTATCCAAATCGATCTCTGGGATCAATCCTCAACTACTAATGTGGGTGCAAAGGTGTTATTTTATATGTACGGATTCTGTTATATGTATGGATTGTGAACACAATTTCATGTGCCAAATAAACGAGATGTCCGACTTTAATCGTTTCTATAACACCTCTTTTGCCTCCCTATGAATCAATAAAAAGAAACTTACGTGAATCACTATCTACTGATGTTTTCCCTGTTGCCGATTCCGGGTCAACTTAAACCTATTATCCATATAGAGTTTAGGGTACGGCTCTATCTCCTTTCAAAGTATCATGGAGTCTGTGCTGCGCTATATGCCCCAGCCTCTCCTCCGAAGGGGGAAGTAAGTAGTTCACGTTATAGGAGAAGCAGCTCCAATTGCAGATCCTTAGCACCGTTAGCATATAAACCAGCAACGGGTAAGACAACAGTGGCAGAGAAAGTAGTAGTTAGGGTCGACGATAGGAAACCATCTGGCTAAAATAAAGGTATAAAGGGGGATAGGCAGGTCTTGTGGATCTGTGGATTCATAAAAATAATATTAGCTACAGTAGCAAAGAAAGATACGGAGGCAACATAAGAGACCAAGGTGGAAATAGCGTCATTTACATAAGTCTATAGTAGGTGCGCTATATAATATGGGAGGTGGAACACCATATATATCGACTATTGATGGCCAGGATCAAGTACATAACTTAACCATTCCACCACAAAGTTTGCTTTTGGTTCAGAGTGATCAATATGTGGAATCGGAACAAATTATTGCCAAAGTTCGTGCTAGAACATCTTCCTTCAAGGAAAAAGTTCGCAAAAATATATATTCTGACCTAGAAGGAGAAATGCACTGGAGTACCAATGTGTGTCATGCACCTGAATATGTACACGGTAATGTTCATCCTATACTCAGGACGGGTTATCTATGGAGATTATTGGGAGGTATATACGGATCCAGTGTAGTACCCTTTCCATTTCATAAGCATCAGGATCAAGTAGATGTTCAACCTTTTGTTGCCAAACATCAATCACTTTCTAATTCTTACATGGATCAAGTGGAACATAGATCAGGTTATTCAAACTGCTATGGGAAGGAAGAACAAATCTTCAGTTATTCAGAAATTGATCGGACCATATCCAACGAGCATCGAGACTCTATTTATGTCACCTTTTCCCCCAGGAATTACAATATTAAGGGGAAAAAACAAATGAATCATACTGGACCAAGCTCTACTTCCCTTCTGTTTACCTAAGAATCATACCAATAAAGGAGATTTATTGTTATAGATGTATTGCTAACTCCCGCAATAGTTTTTAACTACTTATTGACTTAATTAAATGGCTTTCCTTAAAGAAAGAGCCCTCTAAGAAACACCTCACCTTAATAGCAGGAAAGTTACTATGGGCATAGCCGTTCAATCAATGGTGACTTTTAGTAAATGGGCAGAGCCGTGAATCTAGAGGTCATAAGAGCCAGGGAATAAATGGTTTAGTGAATGCATGGTCCTCTAAGAGCGTATGAATTAATAGAAAGGGTATCGTTATAGGAATCCTACTAATAGGTGGTCCATAAATCTTAGGGACAGAGTCGCTCAACCAAAGGGAGAGGCCTCCTTTCCATAACAAGTTAATGGGTCTGGTGTGGGATCTAATAAGGAATATATTCAGGACCTTATAAAACTGCAGTCTGAACACAATTTACTTTAAAGACTTGAAATGGCCTCTATTCTCAGTATATTCTAAAGGTTAAAGCTATAGAAAAGCCAGGTAACTCACTACCGCTCTCGAACTTAGGACCACCCCTAAATAAGTATTCACCGCAAGTATTAGTGGGAAAGGGTAATAAAGTGCGACAAATACAACAAAATAGCCCCTTCCAGATGGAAAATACACAGACTGTTACATTAGGGTTCCCGACTTCCATGGTCTAACGTGTACACCTTTATTTTAGAGCAAAATATCGTCCTCTTCCATTAGGGTGCCTAAATTACATGGTTTTACATGTTCACCTACCGGCATGGAGTTTAAGGGCTGGTAGAGAACGATCTGAGAGCAACTTCCGGAAATGGCATTGTGATTATATGTATTATCTGCCTGTAGAGTACTGTAGTATTCCACCAAATGCACTCGATCATAACAAGCTGTGGAGTGAAAGCAGGCAGTAGTGTGGTAGGGTCTCTGCGGACATCATATTAAGCTAAGCGCACACTATAAACATATATATTTTATCGTCTTTGGGGGTGAATCCACTTCTTCATGGCGATATAATAATATGACTCCTGGCAATAAATAAGAGGGTTATGCACCCAACTAGCTATGTTGTAAAGCTAATATTTGAAATGGCTTTCTTTATTTATACCACCCTATTATTTGCTGGGGAACACCTATCCATCCAATAAATTTCAAATTGTTGCTTGTCTCAGCATAGAGAAGTGTTGTTTTTGGTACACCTCGCATTGAAGATTAATCTATATCTATATCTATATATTCAGATTTCTTGTGCTTTCTTTAAAGATGGATTTTATAGATAAGAAAAGAAAGAACTTGAAGGATAATGTAATTAATTGATCCTTGTTAATCCTGGCTATTTCCACTTTCTGCTACCAAATGGGTACTTAGTGAGGAATGCCATATGGGTAATATGATCCGATTTATTCCCATTACCGCCACTCACCATATGGGTATAGTCGATATATATGGTGTTCCAGCATGGATATATCCGAAAAAGAGATAGAATTACTAGTTCAGTTTCTAATGACAGGAAGAAACATTTCTCAATATGGATTGAATTTTACTTACAGTTAGAATTTCAAGAAGGAACCGGGTTCTCTAATCACTGGACAACCGGGAATTATTTACTTACAATATGTGGCCTACACTTATAAAAAAGATCTAATGAATTACGAGTTTGATCAATTTTGTTTAATAGAAAGATCGGTATTCCTTGCTTTTTGTCAGAAGATTACCTCTTCACAAATATTTATTCAAACCAATCCCGCATTGAATATAACCCCTTTCTCACTCCACTCAGGATCATTACTTTCCAAAGGGATTTTACTGATAGCTCCTATAGAAATTGGTCAATCTTGTTTGGTCAAAAGTATAGCAACAGACTCTTATGTTCCTTTAATCAAAATATCTCTGGACAAGTTCTTGTATGGTCAATATTTAAATTACCCTGATACTCAAAGTATTGATCCTGATTTTGAGAATTTGGTGACAGAAAAAATGCAACAATTCCATCTTACCTTTGAATTGGCGAAAAGAATGTCTCCTTACATAATATGGATTCCAAACAATATAAGTAGGTGTTATCTTTTCTCATGGTGCCCCTACCCAATTAGATTCAATTTCGTCGGCATCTCATAGGAATATATTGAAATAGAATAAGCATCGGATCATATGCTTTTTCTATGGTGCTATGTATTAATAGGGGATCCTAGGGATGGCTAAGATGATCCTATACTTCATATTTTTGAGGGTAGGAGAAAAGATAGAACCTGATCATTTAATTGATTGGAAGTGAAATCAGAAACTCATGTCATTTACTTTTTTTGGTCCTTTGGTTAATCTGAACTCCCAATGAATAATCTCCAATCCAAGAATATTTTGGAAATTTGGGTAGAGGACTAAAGAATAGTTGATTGAGCCGTATGAGGTAGGAAACTCTCAAGTACAGTTCTGAGGGAAGAAAACTTTTCCAAGTGGACCTATCCCGACCAAGGAGAACATGCCATTCGACAGGGAGATCCAGAAACTGCGGAGGCTTGGTTCAATCAGGTTGCTGAGTATTGGGAACAAGCTACAGCACTTGCTCCAGGCAATTACATCGAAGCACAAAATTGGTTAAAGAGTACAGGATGCTTTGGAGAATGATAATTTCTATTATCGGGAAATCGTTTGAATTAATATTTGATTTTCTCGAAATAAATGGAATTATTCCAGAATATTCCCCAAAATTAGATTCAATTCCGTCGGCATCTCATAGGAATATATTGAAATAGAATAAGCATCGGATCATAGGCTTTTTATATGGTGCTCTTGATTAATAGGGGATCCCGGGGATGGCTAAGATGATCCTATACTTCATCTTTTTGAGGGTAGGAGAAAAGATAGAACCTGATCATTTAATTGATTGAAAGTGAAATCAGAAACTCATGTCATTTACTTTTTTTGGTCCTTTGGTTAATCTGAACCCCCAATGAATAATCTCCAATCCAAGAATATTTTGGAATATATTGGTGCATATAGAGTTGAGGTATCTACCTATAAAAGTATGGGGTATCAGGTGCAACAACTTAGTAATAAAATCTATATGTACATAATTTCTAACTTTACAATGCAACTTTGAATTATAAAATCTATGTTTAATATATTAATGGTTGGGTAATAGACATATGACATATCATTTGTTAATTTTTCTTACAGGTGCATTCATTCCCATCTATGTGGCCTTATGGACATCATTTTCACACCGAGGATGCTGATAATGGGTGTGTTACACAAGACTGTGGAGTGGAAGTCAAGTTCGACCAATCTAGTCGTGCTAGCCACCGAGATTGAAACTTGGTAGGAGGGATGTTGGGTTATGTCGAAAAGATACAAGAGATCATTCAAGTTGACTTCTCATATTTCCAATGTGTTATTTAGTGCAGGTGGTGGGACACATTCGATAGGAATAATGTAAAGGAAGATCTTGATAGTGGGTTGATATGTATCAACTCTAGAAAGATGTGGGATGAACATAAGGAGCCTTATGTTTTCCCAAAACACTACAACCAAGTGTTCATTCACTCGGATGTGTTGGATAGAGATTGGTGGTTCATATTAAGACATGACCCTAGATCTAAACATGTTTCTAAGAACAACAGTGTTGTCATGCCAATCGAGGAAGATAATGAGGGTGATGGCAACAAAGAATGATATGTACATGTTTTATTTCGTCATTTACAGATTGAGATATCATTTTTTTACTGTTATCTTTGATTGTCTAATTATATTGTTTATTTTACATTTTATGACGTGGAAATGGAAAGTTGATTACTTGATGCATTGTTTAAACAATTTTATTTGGTTAAGAACCAATTATCTGATGCGAAATATGTTTTATTTCTATGAAGTAATTTATGATTGTATAGAATTCATATGTCATTGTCCAAATTACTCATATTCTGTTTTCCGTATACATATATACACACCATGAAAAACAACTTACATGATTCAATTTTATTTTTGTGAACGTAAAGACTAACATATTTATTATTCCTGACTTGAAGGTGGTTTGAAATTTCTATATTGATATTTCAGTGCTTGTATTTTATGATGTTTTTGTTATAAATAATGTTAAGATTTATAATTGCATTAATTTATGACATGTCTGTTAAAGTGTAATGTTTTTATTATTATTATATGATTCGATTAAATTTAATTTTTGTTATAATGTAATGTTTTTCGATGTTTTTATTGTATTTATAATGTTAACTGCAACATAGAAAATGACACATTTGTAACCTTTATGGAGATTGAAAATTCAACAATTTTTTTAGTAGTGTTGAGCTCTAAAATGACTTAATTTATGACCTTGATAACTGTGAAATTTACAACAAAATTTAAGGTGCTCTCTTATTTCTCCATCAATATTTGAATGTTTGTATTTCATGGTGTTTTTGTTATAAATAATGCTAAGAATTATAATTGCATTAATTTATGACATTTCTGTTAGAATGTAATGATTTTTATTATATGATTCGGTTAAATTGAATTTTTGTTATAATGTAATGTTTTTTGATTTTTTGATTGTATTTATAATGTTAACTCCAACATAGAAAATGACACGTTTGCAATCTCGACGGAGAATGAAAATCCAACATTTTTATTACTAGTGTTGAGCTCTATAATGACTTAATTTATGGCCTTGATAACAATGAAATGCACAACAAACTTTAAGGTGCTCTCTGATTTCTCTATCAACATTTGAATGCTTGTATTTCATGATGTTTTTGTTATAAATAATGCTAAGAATTATAATTGCATTAATTTATGACATTTATGTTAGAATGTAATGATTTTTTATTATATGATTTGGTTAAATTGAATTTTTGTTATAATGTAAAGTTTTTCGATTTTTTGATTGTATTTATAATGTTAACTCCAACATGAAAAATGACACGTTAGCAACCTCGATGGAGAATGAAAATCCAACAATTTTTTTACTTGTGTTGAGCTATACAATGACTTAGTTTATGGCCTTGATAACAATGAAATGTACAACAAATTTTAAGGTGCTCTCTGATTTCTCCACCAATATTTGAATGCTTGTATTTCATGATTTTTTTGTTATAAATAATGTTAAGAATTATAATTGCATTAATTTATGACATTTCTGTTAGAATGTAATGTTTTTTTATTATATGATTCGATTAAACTGATTTTTTTTTATAATGTAATGTTTTTGGATTTTTTTATTGTATTTATAATGTTAACTCCAACATACAAATTGACACGTTTGTAACCTTGGTGGAGATTGTAAATTCAACACTTTTTTTACTAGTGTACTTGAGTTCTACAATGACTTAATTTATGGCCTTGATAACAATGAAATGTATAACAACAAAATTTAATGTGCTCTCTAATTTCTACATGATCAATATTTGAATGTTTGTATTTCATGATGTTTTTGTCATAAATAATGCTAAGCATTATAATTGCAAATGTTTTTTGAATGACAATAAGAGATAAAAAATGGCTTGAAGATCATCAAATCAACTTCATGATTAATAATAATAATTTATTTGGAAAATGCAAGTTGTGGCTTTACATTAGTTAAGAGAAAATGGTGTTCTTTTAATTAACTATTTGTTTTTTTTCCTATTAAAGATTTGATATTTGTCATTGTAAATTGAGTTATTGTCAACAAATTAAAAATATTGAATAATACATTCATAGGTCATATTCATGTTCATATAATTTAGAGTTTTGTTTTGTGATGTTCATAAACATGATACTATGACAAATTATACAACCAACATAAATCAGATAGCTAGTTGTCACAACTTCATCCATTATCAATATAAAATTCATAAGAATATTTAATTCAATGATATTTTTGATTCAATTATATTATGTAAACATAAACATATCATCATTAATATCATTCTCACCATCTAACAAACATAAAAATAAACACCATCATACCATCATTAACATAAAACTAATAAAAATAAGCATGAGCGTACCATCATAAACATTACATTACCACATATTCATCTAACATATACATCTTATAGATTTAAACATCATCTAACACACATATGATCTAGTAATAACATGTAACAAAACACATGTTCAAGTTTCTAACATAATGAACATCAACGAACCTGACATAACATACACAAGTACATTACCATCAACATATAAATAAACATCAACATCAACATCTGCAAAATGGAAAATGATATATATATATATATATATATATAGCATCAAAATGATGATAAATGTCAAATATACATGTCCAGTCCACCCCCGAAACCATATCATCATCACTATCTATCGACCCACCAAATGTATCGGCACCTCCATCGGTAGAGCTAGAGGCATGATCAATACCTCTGCTAGGAAATAAACTATCATGTAGATAAGTAGGAAATACATCTCTAGGAATCTGGATCATCCCACCCGATCTGAGCATCATATCCAAAGCTGAGGGGATTAGTGGATGAGGATCATGGGGAGCTGATGGATCAAAAGAGGCTGGTTAGTTGGATATGTATAACGGATCAGATGCTGGATCCATCGAAGGAGGGGGAGGTGGAGGATATGATGAAGGAGGTGATGGAGGTGAAGGACATGGTGGAGGACGATGTGGATTAAATGTCGAAGGTGGAGGAGTAGGAGGGATGCCAAGGAGGAGGTGCAGTGGATGTGGAGGCTGCCCCACCAGTTGAAGCAGTTGATGGAGAAGGAGGTGGACTAGGAGGCCGAGGATCTCCTCTCTCATTATACGATGAACTGTCATGAGGGATGGCATCTAAAAGAATGCAATCACCAATATTGTGCTGCATTAAGCTCCTCATATCAAGAGGAATCATCCTCCATAGCTCAAGGTACCGGTCTTGTGTCTTATTCTCCCTGATAGGAACATGCTGAACCCTTTGATCCGCTAATAATCTAGACAACCTATTTGCAATGTCATGTCGGAACCTATGCTCTGGCCTCCGTCGAAGGCCAAGTATGGCTAGCTGAGGCACCTATGACTGATCATGCATCTTTATGTCCTCATCCTCATCTCGCAGCGGAGGAGGCCGCACATCGCCATCAAATGTGCAAATATCTGTTAAATATATACTACACAATAATAATTATACAATTTCATTAAACATGAATTTAATATAACAATTTAAAACATTTCATTTGCATTAAGTATAAAGAGAATAAAATGAAAATATATTAAATTAAACATAACGCTGAATTTAACTCTATCATCAGGTGGCTTGTTCTGGGTGAATAAGATGTTGGTACACCCTCTCCAATCCAACCCTGCATGGATATGCAGCCATATCTAACCGAGTATGGTTCTCGCCGCCTAGCATGTCAAGCACATCTGTAGTAATCCTCGCAGGAAAGTATGGTTGCCCCCTCTTGGGAATCATCTTCCCTCACATGCGCATACGCACATCTATCATCAACCTAGGAGGGCGCTGATCAAAATATGGCCTAGCCATCGGAAATCTCTTGAAAAATAGAAAAAACAAATATGAACCGAAGGGGAAGTTCGCCCTCTCGCCAATAGACGCACGACATCGACTGAGAGCATAAAAAAATTGTCGTAAAAAAATAACAGACCACATAATGCATCTAAGTGCTTGCATTAAATAATCAACATAATATAATAAATGGAAGCTAGTGCGCTTCCCATCACTGGTGTAATACGCGATGGTCGTCATAAAAAAAGAGAGGCACCTCACATCCTCTCTAACAAAAGCAGCAATGGAAAGATGCCCACTGATGACCTACAACTAAGAAGGCTCGAGGATGTTTTGATCAACATATCTCTGAACATACACCAGATGAGTCGTTGCTACAGCTCCAACTGGAACCTCACAGAACCAAGGAAGGTCCTCACCTCTCCTAGAGAGCTCGATGATAAAGTATATGTCCTCCTCAGTGGGTTGGAACCACTCATCTGGAACAACTCAAAAGGACTGCCTATGATGATCCTAGCGTGAGATCAACTGGGTCAAGAACACACTATTCCACTTGAGTGATGTCACCTCCTCATAGAAATTGAGGAGGTCGACAACTCACAAGAGTGTTACACCAAAATCTCATCATCATGAGTCATGTGTCATATCTATGCCTTAATCCTTGAAGTTTCCTGGGCTAGAACATCAAAAGGAAGGTTGGTGTCCTTTCCCTTTACCTTTTGTAGTCACCCCGACGCACCCTGCCTTCATGCAAAGAGCGTAAAAATCAAGGTGACGCACTCTACACCTTAGCAGAGCGCGTTGCTAACGCAATGTGCCTTTGTATAGGGCATGGTGATTTACTTTTGATGCAGGTTTCCTTCATGCAAGGTGCGTCAGAGTTGGTTAAAGTGGATTTAAATTAAGCTTCTAGCGACTTCAAGAAGCTTGGTGATGTGGAGGCTTATCCCTATATGCTTGGATAGGTGGCTCTCGATCCCCTAACCTAGTGGGATTATCCCTTAGACCTCTCCCCTAAATCCTCAACCTATTCTATCCCTTTATCCCTATATATACAACCCCCCTTTCCATTATTAGGGGAGGAAGGATTATGCACCCATATGTTGGTGGAATTTGGTCAGACTATCTTCTTAATCCATAGGAGATTAGGAGGATTTAGATCTTTGAGGCAAGATCATCCAAGTTGGAGTCATAACGTCAAAGCATCGGTTGTAACTCTCTCTTCTTTGTATTTGTTGCAATTTACATTTAATATAAACATCTTTCCATAAACTTGTTATGTCTTGTAATGTTGTTTATGATTTGCTTCTTTGATTGCTTATCTAGTTAGATTCATAATCATATGCTTTCACATTGTTTGCTTATTTCCATTTGCTCTATCTTATTTTGCAACAGGAGATCGAGGGACTGAAAGTAGATCAAGTGAGGAGAAAGGAATTGTGATCATAAGGTAATTCGTTCCCTGAACCACCTTGCAATTTAATCTAACTAGGAAAGATCTTATATTGTGTACTCTTTTGTACTAGAATTAAACCATTTAAGCTAGAGAGATCCATTTTTGTCTACATTAATAGATTGTCTTCATACAGAAATGGCGACCATACTAGGGAGTTATAGATCATAGTTTCAATTTGTTTTCAATTCTTGATTTTTCTTGATTGAGCCTCAATTTTCTTTTCCTTTCATTGGATCTAACCATTAGTGAGTTTTTGGGTTATCCAAACTCTGCTTAGGATTATCATCAGACCTTTGACCTTTTTATTCTTGAAATATTTTTATTTTCTGTGACTTGGATCCCGCCTGACGCACCTGGTCCATTCATCCCTCGCGTCACTGTGTTTCTGACGCTCCTTGCTGGCTACCAAACTGCGTCGCTGATGCTTCCTGTCTGTTTGCAAACTGCGTCACTGACGTGACCTACCCATTTACAAAGTGCGTTGTTGGACCTTCCAATGCCCCAGTGCACACTTACAGGGTGTGTTGCCCCGTATTATTTGGCACTTGGTATAAAAAATTTCAAGTTGATTTTTGGTTTTATTTTTTGAGTTCTGTGTTTTGTTCCTTGTAGTAACAGAACCCCATAGGCACAACATAGTGTTATCCTCCACTTGATTGTGAAGTTTGAGTGTCAATTAGGGTCCTAGCTAGTTAAGCGAGTGATTCAATCGTTGTGGAAAATTTCAATCCCCCATCGATATACTCAGTCTTGTGACTCCCAATCGTTTCACTAGATCTGTTCGATTTGTTCAATCTGATTTCCGAGCCTTCTCATTTTTGTTATTGCGATTTTTTGCTTGGTTTTGAGTGTTATTGATATTTTGGGTGATCACACTTCTTTGGGAATTTCTCACTATTTAAAGTTTGCAGTAGTGTATTTTATCATTTTCTGAATATAGATATGGAAAGTGGCATCATTCTCGGATCTGTTGAGTGCATTTGAGTAGGAAATAAAAAAAAAAATCATTATCTTCATTTCAAGTTCCTTTCTTGAAAAAGTGTTGTAGAGATTTTTCATACTTTTGAATTTATCATTAAAAGATATTTGAAAAGTTTTAAAGCATCATTGTTATCTGGCATTTTCTTAGTTGTGAAAACTTGTTTATCATTTATTTGAAAATTTCAAGTGCATTAGAACTTTTACGAAGCATTTCCAAACATTGAAAGATTCTTGCATTTTTTAAAATTTTCTTCCACTTTTTGACCTTTATTTTGGAAAATTAAAGTTATTTGAATTCAAAAGAAATTCTCCTTTTCACTTTTTCGTAAATTCATTTAAATTTGAAAAGAGAAAAAGAAAAACATTTAAGATTTGGTGTGTGTTATTTTATTGTTTTTGTTGGCTTAGTGAAAATAGTGCTTCATTTGTCTTTTGGTTGATTTTGAATTATAGGGGTACTTGTTCATTTTTTTTTACTATCAGAAACAAAGAAAATTTCTCCTTACCTTAGATAGCTTTCATCAAAAGAAAAGAAAAGATTTGCATTTGCATGTAGCTTAGGTTTGCATTCTTTTGAATTCTTGTCTACACCTCATGCATTCACCTAACCGTAAAAGATAAAATTTACCGGTAGTGTTAGGTTAAAAATGTATAGAAATTTGTGTGTTAAGTTAGAGTCGTATTCCAGCATCTTTAAGTGTGGCAACTGTCATTTTTTGCCTGCACTGCATCCCGGGGGATTATAGTTCTTCCATGTACCAACCTGTATATCGAATGGCCTTTCACGTACCCTTGGGTATATAGAAAGGTACTTCACGTACTCGGTAGTATATCGAAAGGCTTTTGTCACACAGTTGTGCATTAGACAACACGACTACGGATTTGAGTTCCCACGTACCTTGTGTACATCAGGATACCCTTCTAGGATTCCTGTAACCATCTGAGTTAACTTATTGGCTGTCTTGGCGTGGAAATACACTGAGAACAACACTCAGGGAGCTACTACACACGTCCTTCAGGTAGTTGGGTTATACGGTCAGGGGTACGATCCTAATCCTCCCTGGTTAGTGCTATGAAAGATTGGGCTGAGTTTAAATGTTGGAACCTCTGGTATATCACAAGTTGCACCTCCCCGTGAGGTTCCAGACCATTGAATCCACACCTATCACATAAGTTTGCCTGCAGCTTTAGCTTGTGTAGATTTTGGATTGTATTTTTTCTTTTTGTATAGAAAACACTTAGGAGAAATTTTGGTTCAGTCATTCTGGCTAATCAACCTTTGAGAATATCCAGAAGGATCTTAAACTTGCTACCTGAATATCCCCGTGATCAGGAGGAGAACTTCGGAGCAAACATGGATCAACCTACTACGTTTATGTCACATGAGGAAGATACCTCTACCTTAGAGTCGGGAATGAACTATTCACCTCCCACAAATCCACCTATCTCTGATCCTATAGGACCTTTGATCGTGGAGAAACCTACTTCATATGACATGTTTTTCCATCATTCGATGGAAGGAAATCCTGGAGATACAGATTGGGTTTTCAGTCAACCTCAGGATGACCCTGTATCAACAGTATTTGATCCAACTGAATCTTTTTGGGACAACTCTTTAGGTCGACATGTTACTGATTTTGTGTCACTTCCAATGGAAGAAACTATACCTCGTAGATGGATTCCTAACGATGAGTTTCTTGCACTGCTCTATGAGCACATGAGCTGTTTGCAAACGGTTGGGGAACAACTTAGACGTCAAAGTCTCTCACGTAGAGCAAGTTCAAAAGTACCCACTTTTCGATATTCCCCTATACGTTCTTTGTCTTTTTCTTCACCATAAACATCCATACCCAACACAACCACTTATGAACTAGGTCAACCCTTGTTTCCTAGGAGTACACCTCAAAGTCAGGTGACCGGTTCTACACCTCCTTTGACCCCAACATTTGAAGGGAAACCTTCAACTTCTACTAACTATCTTACTGGGACATTACCTCCACCACCCCCACCTCAAAATTCGAGGGGAGGTTATAATCTACCTGTTAGTTTATAGTCCAGCGGAAGTAATCCCTTTGTTAGTAGTCAACCATTTGGTACGGGTCAACCTAGTATTAGTGGTCAACATTCAATTACTGGGCACACTCCAATAAGTGGGAAATTTTTGATTGGGGGGAAACCCTTAGCTAGCGAACCTGACCCGACTAGGGGACATATCCCAGTTAACGGAGATAATGTGAGTAGAGGATATACTTCACATTCGAACTATAGTATGGTTGGTAGTTCTCTTCCAACCACGGGACAACCTACGTGGACACATCACATGGGGGGACCATCTATTTGGTCCCAACCCCCATGGGGGCATATTTTTCCAGGAAATCATAATCCTAATGTCAGACAAAACTATCCAGGAAACCTTTTTCCTGGATTACCCTATCCCAGAAACCCAAAAACCCCACTGATGGGGGCACCATAATGTTCCAGGGACTAGACCTACGGTCAATGGACCACCCCCACCACCCCCACCACCTCCACCACCCTTCGGTTGACCACCACCGCCACCAACCCATTCTGTAGGAGGCAGACCCCCACATTCTAGAAGAGGACCACCCCATTCCGGAGGAGGAGGACCCCCACCATATGGTGGAGGACCACCCCATTCTGGAGGAGGAGGACCCCCACATTTTGGCGAAGGACCACCCCATTCTGGAGGAGGAGGACACCCACCTTTTGGCGGAGTACCACCCCATTCTGGAGGAGGAGGACCCCCACCTTTCGACGAAGGACAACCTCACCTTGGAGGAGGCTACCCCCCACCTTCCGGCGGAGGACCACCTTATTCTAGCGGAGGAGGACCCCCTTCAGGTCCACCTACCAACCCAGGTGGCCGACCCCCATATGGCTAATTTCCTACAGGAGAACCTTACGACCAATCGGTCCATGATCCTACTGGTACACATATGCCTTATTAGTACTACTAATATCCATATCCCAACCAACAATTACCATTTCTGGCTAGCCTCGATCTGCCAGACTTATCATAGTTCACTAACGATCCCATTTATCATGGCACAAATTGGCCAACTATTCCGGTGAAGTTACCATCTGATATACCGAAGTTTGACAACAAACCCGGTGATGACCCAAAAAACCATGTAATGAATTATCATTTGTGGTGTTCGTCCAACTCCTTAATGGACGATTCCATCCGTTTGAGGTTATTCCAGCCAACCCTTACTGGTACCACTGCAAAGTGGTACATTGAGTTACCACCACACTCCTTTCCCAATTTTCGATCATTGGCTATGTTATTTTTGACACATTTTCAATTACCAATCCGCTACAAAACCAGTACGGATCTTTTTACTTCTCTCCGTCAAACCACCGCCACTCACATTTCTGATCATATTCATGAATGGAGGAGGAGATGACGTCTGATTAAAGCTCCCATTCTAGACCAACTCCTTGCAGATTGGTTTACGAAGTCATTATTACCTATCATCGCCAAAGATGTAGCCATGGGTGGGGCCATCATAGAGGAACAAGCTATAGCGCATGTTCAGTATTTAGACCTTGTTTATGCTCAATATGACACTTTATACGATATCGTTCATGATGCACCTTGCCCTAACTACAACCAAACAAAACCACCCACGGGACCTCATGCCGATGGCATCATTGGTTCCCTTCACAACCAGCCTGCTACACAATCCGGTGGATCGCATAGCCATCATGGCTCGACTCTACCCTCATCACAGGCTGGGAACAACACCAACAGATCACCCAACCCTGTTGCCACCGAAGAAGTGAATTCAGTTCAATCTGCTTCACCTCAAAAATACGGTGGTAAAAAGAAGAACAAAGGTAAAAACAAAAAGTCTTCTAATCAGTAGGATCCCAAACAGAACAATCCCGATGAAACCAAACAAAAGCGAAAGGTTAAGTATCCTCGTTTATTGTGCGGTGATGACAACTTCACCAAAGAGTTCCCACATCGGGATGAAGTACAAAATTTCCTCAAGGGGAACCCCACACCCGCAATCCTAATCGATCCCTTCCCCACACAACACGAACAGATGATCGCATAACAAACATCTCCTTCTCAAGGATAAATGTCCTCTACCGCTCATGTTCTCATGATGCGGAGCGAAACAGTCAACTTGAATACTCAATCAGGTTCATATGACTCTCCTCCTCCGAAGGAATCTGATGGGGGAAATCTTGAAAAAACCCCCGCGTCTACATCTAACATTCCATCACCTCAAGGTCATCTCGTCATAGAGAAACCTTCACTGGATTCAGTCTTGCGTCCACCCAATAACACGATTAGAAAAGTCACTTTCAATCCAAATGCTTGGGCTGCTCAGAACTACAATATAGTGGAGGACTTAACGTAAGTCCCTTGTGCTATGTCGACGCTCAAAGTCTTAAAAAACTGTCCTATTCAGCGTAAGACCCTGTTATCCATGATTGGCACTGTAGACCCGGATTGCTCCAATAACATTATGTTCAAGTTAGAGTATTTCAAGCCGAGGCTTTCCCACCAAATTGCGTTCCAAATCGTTACTAACGTTGCTGGGAAAAGCATCCATCGTACTGTCCTAGATGAAGGAGCCTCCACCTTGGTTATGTCGTTATCTTATTGGAGAGCCATTGGATCTCCCAAGTTGAACCATTCCCCAACCACTTTGAAGGCCTTTGATGGATGTGGCTTTCAACCACATGGACTGTTACAGTCCTTGATCGTTGAGTTGGGAGGAAAGAGTGTTTCCATTAACATAGAAGTTGTTGCTGCCCCATTAGATTATAACTTACTACTTGGTCGAAACTGGTTCTATGCCATGACTGCGGTAGCATCCTCCGTCTTCCGCATAGTGAAATTTCCCCACCAAGGGAAGATTGTCACTATTGACCAACTAGACTTTTGTACACCTGATGCCACTACTCACCCTGTAGACAATGTCCCTCTTTTAGGACACTCGATGCAGATATATGAGAGTGTGGGGGTAGGAATCCTTAAGGATTCGTCCCTCATGGGAGTCTTTCCAACATTAGATCCCCCTATCCATGTTGCCACAGTGAACATGATTTCATCCTCGCATTACTCCAATGATCAATGGATTGCTCTCGATCCAGACCATATGGATACGATTGGAGATGTGATGCCTCTCAGCCCTGCAAAAGCTACATATGAGGCCATCCAATCAACACCTGATTTACCCGATGTCCACTCTGCGGTGGCATCCACTTCACATTCTCTGCCATTATAGCGGAGCTCATCCCAACCAGATCCTCTACTCCAGACTTTTCATTCTGATGAGTCCATCATGGAGATTATGAGTGCGGATGAACCCCCATGGGAAGACCTCCACCATAGATCGTCTTTCCTTCCTCCATTAGATTCAGTAGGGGAGCCTGGCTAATATCATGCCTACCATTGCGATCGACATCTCGGTGAAACCAGGAGTCGTGGAACACATCCACTTAGGCCAAACTTGTTCTTTGGAAGAAGTCACCACTTTTATGACCTTATTTAAACAGTTTCGTGATGTTTTTGCATGGAGCTACGAGGAAATGCCTGGGATTGATCCTACCATTGTTATGCATGAGATTCAAACATATCCCAATGCAAAACCTATCCGGAAAAAGTTACGCCCTGTGCAGCCTTGGAAAAATGCGGCCATAAAGGCAGAAATAGAAAAATCTCTTAAAGGTTGGGTTCATTTATCTCGTACCCTTAACAAATTGGGTCTCCAATGTCGTCCCCGTTACCAAAAAATAGGGCACCATTCGGGTATCTATCGATTACAACGATTTAAATAAGGCTTCTCCCAAGGACAACTACCCTACCCCATTTATTGACCAGATCATCGACAAATACGCCGAAAGTGTTATCTTCTCATTCATGGATGGATTTTTCAGCTACTATCAGATAGAGATCCACCCTGATGATCAACATAAGACGACTTTCATATGTCTGTGGGGTACTTTTGCATATCGCAAACTCCCTTTTGGCCTTAAAAATGCTGGTGCTACATTCCAACGGGCTATGTCGTATGCGTTCCACGACGTGAAGGACTTTGTGGAACCTTATTTAGACGATCTCCCTGCTCATTCGAATCATCGAGAGTTCCACATTGATCATCTAATGGCTGTATTCCTCAGATGTAGGCAGTATAATATCTGTCTCAACCCTCACAAGTGCACCTTTTGTGTTGAGTCCAGATGCTTATTAGGCTTCATAATTTCAAAAGACGAGATTCGTATTGATCCCATGAAGGTGGAATCCATTGTCGCTCTACCACCCCTAACAGATATACCGGAACTTCAATGTTTTTAGGGGAAGACAAAATATCTAAGGCGTTTCATGTGCAATTTCGCTAAAAAGACACAGGGATACATGCGGTTTCTTAAGAAGGATGTACCTTTAATTTGGGATGATTATGCTCAACAATCCTTCAACAACTTAAAACATGCTATCACCCATGCACCTGTGTTACAACCACCCAATTACACCAAGGATTACATCCTTTATCTTGCTGCTTCCACTACCACCATTGCTATGGTTTTGGTTCAGGAGGATAGTAACGCCCAGGAGCACGTGATTTACTACCTTAGTAAGGGTCTCATTGACTCTGAAACACGGTATTCACATGTCGAGAAGCTAGCTCTCGCAACAATCATTGCTGTCCAAAAGTTTTGCCATTACATCCTCCTCCGCACTACCACCAGCATTGTCGACTCTAACCCCATTTACCACATTCTCACACACCAGGTACTAGGGGGAAAATATTCACGCTGGATCGTGATTCTTTAGGAATTTGATCTCCAATTTGAGAAGGCTAAGTCTAAAAAGTCTTTGGTTTTCGCGGAGCTGATTTGTGATCTTCCCCATACTGATACGGAAACTGAGCCCATGGACTCTCTCCCAGATGAGTCCTTGTTTCTTATTAGTATTTTTGACCCATGATATGGAGATATCACATTGTATCTCTATACCCAACGGTTCAATCCTCAATTATCTCGTGACGAATGCCATCGTGTGCGTCACCATGCAAAGTATTACCTAATCACTGGTGACATGTTGTATCGTCATGATGTCGATTTGATTCTCCGATGTTGCCTAACTCATGAGGAGGCTGAACATGTATTGAATGGTTGTCACTCAGGGGCATGTGGCGGTCATCTTTCTAGGATGGCTACAACTCAGAAAATACTACGTGCTAGATACTATTGACCTTCCATCTTCAAGGATTGGATTGAAGCAGTCAAGAAGTGTCCTCCTTTCCAAAGTTTTCATAAAAAAAAGCGTTCTCATCCCACCCCACTTCATCCAGTTATCGCCATTGGTCCCTTTTCCAAGTGGGGAATTGACTTCATGCATTGTAATCCTACCTCGGTCGGGGGGCATGGTTATGTTATTGTCACAGTCGACTACTTTACCAAATGGGTCAAGGCTATGCCTACGTACAAAGAAGACGATGCAACTGTCGCACTTTTCATGTTTAACCACATTGTTGCGTGATTCAAAGTTCCCAAAGCCATCGTCACTAATAATGGATCCCAGTTCCAAAACAAGATGGTGGATGAATTAAGCGTAAGGATGGGTTTTCGACATGAGAACTCAAATCCTTAATACTCTCAATCGAATGGACAAGTAGAGTCCATAAATAAGGTCTTGAAAACCATGATTCAGCGGATGGTAGGGACACATAAATCCAACTGGAACACTATGCTTTTTTTAGCCCTATGGGTGTACAGGAATTTCGTCAAAACTGCCATTGGATTCACGCCTTTTCAATTGGTCTATGGACTAGAGGCAATACGACCGATGGAGTGCGAGATTTCATCATTGAAACTTGTTGTTGAAATCTTACCCAACACCACCGCCGAGGAAGAATGCTTTCTATACTGGAAAAACTCGACGAAACCCGCCGTGATGCTGCTCTGGCCAATGAAGCTCATAAGAAGCACATCAAGGCCCAGTATGACAAATCAGTCAAACCTCATATCTTGAATGAGGGAGATTTGGTCCTTACATATGACCAAAAGCATGAGAAACCGGGGGCAGGAAAACTTGAGTCCACGTGGCACAGTCCATATGTAGTTAAGCGCGTGTTGGAAAAAGGAGGATATGGAATTGAGGACTATGATGGAACATCTTTGGGGGATCCTCGCAACGGGCTCTACCTAAAGTGGTACCATGCCTAAGTATTTTATGCATTAGTACTATGTATATATTGTACATGATGTGTGTCTTGTGTGGTGTGACGCTTTACTTTGAGTGTTATAGGATCTTGTCTTTACGCTTATACCATGTTCTGCTTGGATGTGCATATGGCAAGGTGTTTTAGATTTGCAAATGGCACCATCCGGCATACCCGTAACCTCGCTTAGGCTTCATGGGTACTCTATTCTCCTACCGGAGAGCTCATTAGTTAAGGAGGAAGTTGTCTAGGATACACAACCAACAATGCCGCTGAGTATCATGCGGTGATTAGATTGTTGAACGATGCTCTTTCCATGGGTATGGAACACATTGTTGTCCACCTTGACTGACAATTAGTGTTCTCTCATCTCAATCGTGTCTACGCTATCCGCGACCCTATGCTACTCCATCTATTTCGACGAGTACGTCTCTTGGAAAGGTCCTTTGAGACCATTCAATACTTGCATATTCGTAGAGACATGAACATCGTTGCTGACTCCTTGGTCAATTTCATATTGGATTGGTACATTGCACATTCATAAACATTCTATCAAATAGATATGTAAAAAATAACATAACATGAAATTATCTATAGTGTAAGGTAAACATGCACAAGATCCCATAATCATCAATGAAACATAGTGTATAAAGCCGTGAATAGTGTTTTGTATATATATATATATATCATCATGTCGGTATAATACAAAAAATGTAGTAATGATACAAAAAGTATGAATCTCGTAGATTTCAGTACATATACATCATGTATGAGCTATCCCTGAGGATGCCCATGATAGTAGATAATCGTTCGGGCTACTCTATGGAACAACCGACCGAAGTGCCCAGAAACTCCAGTTGTACGACGCTGGTACCCACGAGGAAGATCATCAATGGATATGTATGGTATATCCACCATCAGTCTTTGGAGGTTCTCCTCCAGCTCATCTAACTCCTCCATTGCATCCCGATGTGCAGCCCCTATATATCGCACCGCTCCTCTCCTATCGATGGGAGAAGACCCTGCTGGTCGAGATGGAACAATATATGCATAAAAAACAAGTATGAAACATCAGTACTACTAAAAAACATAAAAAAAACTATAAAATACAAAAACACAAATAGAGTTTCGTTCTTACCCAGGTTCCCCCACTACTCACGCTCATGTAGGGCCAAGTCTGGGTCACCTCTAAATTCTGTACCCGCATAAGGATAGTCGTCGACCATGAGGAGTTGTCCGCGTAACCACCTAAAGAAGGTGGGAACGTAGCTAATGATGGGATCCCCGCCTCCATTGCGAGCCATAACCTCATACCACCTGACCATGTGAGGATCTCGCGGATCTAGATCCTCTATCTCCACCTATGGCCTCAGTAGTGGGACCCGTTCCAAGAAGAACAAGACCACGATCGATCCGTATTCGAATTGTTTTAGCTCACCCCGGTGGCACTTTGTGAGTTGTTCTCTGACATTGGTGAGGAGACCCTCACACAAGTTGAAGACTGTAGGTGCCATGCACTCAATGGTGTTGAGCATGTGGGCCTTGGTGGCTTGATGAGTATCCCTGCTCCTCGCCACCCTGTCAATAGTGAACATGATCGTCCGCAGTAGTCTGTCTCGTACGTTCTTGATGGGAATTTTCCTAGCAAGCATTTGGGTACCAGGTGTACACCACTGAGCAACCAAGCTCTCAGTAGACTGATCGTTGCCCCGTGGACCAGATAATGAAACTGGGGCTCCCCTCCTGGATAACCCCGTCAAAAAATACACATCCTCCACATCCAAAGTAAGGGTGTGGGCACCCACACGGAAGTGCTGCTGATATGGATCGCACAATCTGATCAAGGAATCCAGTAATTGTACTTGGGCCCTCATTCCATGTACATGAAAGAACTTTAACAAGCCACATTCCCGCAATGCATTCATTGAGTTTGGGTCATGAGTCGCTTGGGAATCTTCCATTTCGTGCTCTATCTCCTTCCATTGGACCAGGGTGTGAATCCAAACCTATCCAAATACCAATTAAACAAACATTAGTATCTTTCTCAACCATTGGCTTATCCCATTTTTTCCCTATTTTTTAGTTTTGCTTATGGGATTGCGCCGACGCACCCCGACTTTGTACACAGTGCACTGATGACAGGATTATACCATAGAGGAATTGTGTTAGAGATCCCTCGACGCACTTCCCGCAAGGGGAAAGCGTGTCGGACAGAACGCGCATAATCCCCTCATTTACAAGCCCCAAACCCTAAAAAATTACCATAAAAAAAATCAACTAGAAAGACGTTGGACAAAGTTTAGGCTTACCTATCGCTGGCGTGGCAAGAAACAGTGGACCGTGGCCTCCGCAACAGACGTTTGAAAATTGGCTCCAAATGGTGTGTTCACTCTTCCCAATTTGGTAAAAAACAATGGTAACTATTTTTTACTATTTGCCCTTTTTATAAAAGAAAATGGAATATTCTTATTTTAATATTTTCTTTTATGGGTCATTTTTACTATAGTTGGTAATATTTTAATGTTTAAACACCTCGTTTTGTCATTTTGACTTAGTTTTTGGAGTTTGCAGATGTAGTAAAGTAGTGTTCTAACTTTTTGGTGGTTATCGTGGTTATTTCAAGCTTGTTGTCAAGTGTGAAAGACTCTTTGAGCATTTTTTATGCCATTATCCTGCTCATGAAGATCAAACATTAATGGCATGGAGCTTACTTTTGTCATTTCTCGTGCTCTTAAAACAATGAGAATAAGTTACCGAGTTGTATTTTATCACTTTTTCGGGCTCGTAAAACTCCCGCAAAAAAGGAACCCCTTGGAGTTTCTCTTTAAGCTCTTTTTAGACTCCCTAAATATGAAAAGATCGCCAAGCGAACTTGATGCTTTCACGCTTGTAAAAGTATTTGAATGATCGTATTTCTGGTGATAGTTTACCCCTTTTTCGGACCAAGAGGTACTATTTATGAAAAAGGAGCACTTCAGTTAATCATGACTGGAAGAGTTCTTCTCATATAATTTTATCCTTTTTTCGAATGAGGAGACTAACTTTTACGAAAAAAACCCTTTAGAGACTTATTTAGTTCTTTTCAGACTCTCTAAACATGAAATGACGTCGAGTTTACCTTCTTTGGACTCGTTAAAATCTGACATTGAAGGGCCCGTTTTGGGACGAACCCCTCCTATCTCAAGTTTGTAAAAAATTTGGGATTGGACTCGTACTAAGGATGAGCTATACCGAGCATCTGTTACCCTTCTCAAGCTCGTTAAAAAACAAAAGAGGCACTCATCAATCATGATGGGGAAAATGAAAGAGTTTATGTTTCATAGTAATTATGGCAGTACTTAGTCACTCCTGAACATGACACTTGTTTGCATATGCATCTAGTTCTTGGGTAATCTGTTTGTCTTTGAGTCACATCAATTCCACGAGTCTTTCCACTCCTTTGAGTCATCCAAAGAATTATTCCACCATTAGTTTCATTAAGGGTTGGTGTTATTCTCGTCATGTCAATGCTGCCAAGTCATGCCATGCCCATGTTCAAGAGAGGTCTGTTCATTGATTCACTATCTGTAGTCATTCTACCTTCTATCATGTCGGTTTTCCCTGAGTCAGTTTCATACATCGTTCTACTGTCTGATTTACTTCGAAACATCTTTGATCATGTTTCGTGTCGATGATGGGGGATACATCATGCCCCTCCTTCGACGGATTCACCCTTGTCGACTTCAACACATCATCCAAGGATTGAATCTAGAAACCAATCAAGTACCTTGGACCCGCATGCCTTAATGACAGGTTACCTTGCTTTAACATGAGTTCACATCATTGGCTCTTGATTGAAAGATTCCATCAAGTGTTCGACCTTAGCTTATTGATTCACATTTGATGTTATGTACTATGATACATTGGGAATCAATGACTGCAATGGTGATTTCCCTCGCACTTGTTAACGGTATACATCAATGAACAATAATAAAGTGGTTTCTACCATGTTCGACTCCGAGACATTGTAATCACATGGTTAGATTCGTATCATTGTGGGTTCGGCTTGAAGACCCTGGGTTAAGTCATAAATCTCACCCAAGTTGCATTGGAGACTGTTTTGCGTCATATTACATGGATCCACTTTGTATTGGTCGTGGTTGCGTTATCATCTCATCATGGATCTACGATTGTGTCTAATAGCCATGATTGTGTTCAGTCGATATTGACTATCATGGATCTGCAATGTATTGGTCGACAACCATGTTATGAGTCATGTGAGATGTATATCTCAGAGTCAGTTGTACTGCAAGAGTCCATTCCAATCGATGATTCTTGCCTCATTCCTTGTAACATCCCTCCTTTTTGACCTAATAAATTTGTATAAATATAAATATTTATTGCAATCATTTCTGGTGAGGATCTCAAGGCCAAGGCCCCACCAGTAAACATTGTATGTTATGGTATTATTTCTTAAAGTTGTAGACCAAGGTCATTGAAAGTTGTGACGCAACTACGCGACGAGCATTTGAAATACACTAGGATAGATATAGGTCAACGATGACCTATGTCACCTTGATGCCCATAGGAAAGTGGGGTGAAGTGAAAACTAGCGACGATCACTCGGTAAAACACAAATGCTAAGAAAAAAACCCACTATCTAGTAAGTATCATGAACTAACTATTTTATCTTAAGATGGTACCAAGTAATCTTTTATTTGGTTAAGGTAGACGCGTCCAGGACGTATGCTTAGTAACCTTAAAAAGATAAAACATATGTATATATATATACATATATTTATTTGTGTATATATATATAAGTAAATTTCTTTTGTTAAATCATTTGTGTAAACTACTATTTATCATTAGATATACTAAGTGATAATTGTTATTGTTATTATAAGACACCTATACAATAACAAATATTATGGATATATCAATAGTAAGATCTATTTTGAAATGGGTTAAGATGGAATTAACCTTTGAACAATTAAAGCTTTTCCTTCTTAAAAGACTATATGATATAGTGACTTTATAAAGATTATTATTATAATTTATTATACAAGTTATAAGAGAATAGTTTATAGCTATAGAAAATACCAAGAAAATCATAAATGTGGATATAAGTGGACTATGTCTACACTAATAAGGCCATTGTTTATTAATTATATTATTATCTATATTTATGTATATAAATTAAAATGATTAGATAAATATTATATATATACACATTATTATATATACGTTATGATAAAACAAATTGAGTCTTGAATGAGTAATTAAGTTATCATTGTTTTAATTATTTAAACAATAATGTATATTATAAATATACAAAATTAATTGTGTAAAAGATTTAAATACATATAGTTAAAGTTGTTTTATACTTGATGATACTAGAGTTAAACATATACATATATTTGTCAAGGATCCACTTAAGTTTAACTACTTAAAGATTGAGTTTCGGGAAAATAAACAACCAATTTTTATGGCTTATTTAGCTATATATATATATAATAATGAACACCACTTCCTATTATTTCGATAAGTGAGGTAAAGCAACACTCCATCTAAAAGGGCATGGTTTTAGTAAAAGAGTTGTTGGGAAACGCAACAGCTTTAAGAAGTGACTGCGAGCTAAAAACGTGGTGGTTTAGATTCCGAAAGTTGTGGGATCGGCTGGAGCATGATGTTAATAAGGTTTTTGTGGGTGATGGTCTCTTTGGATGGAATTGAGCCACAAATTTAATCAAAACATAGAACTGACACGCCACTATGAATTGAGTGGAAGCGTGGATGATGAGGAGCATTTGGTTTTCCATTTGGCATTCCTGTACCTAACAAATTAGAAACCGATTTCCAGTGAAGGGGGATCTCTTGGAAGGAGGCGGGAGACCCAAGGTATCAGTGGAGGGGTATTTACAGAGAAGGGGAGCTCGAAAGAGCAACACACCATGTCGCAGCATTATTTTTTGTTATAAGCACAGTTGACAGCATTAGAAGATGGGGGTACGGGTAGGAGAGTGAGACAGAAGTACATCGAGCGGGGAAAGGTTCTTTTGGTGGGCGACTCCATTTGAGAGAAACCTGGTTTTTAGTGAGAGATATATGAAAGGAAGCTAGGGGAATGACGACTGGTAAAGCCGATTCCAGATAGGGAAGTCCTGTAACCTGCATTGAGGACAAGAAATACGATAGTAACTCGGAGAAGAGTCATGGCATCCAGATCCGTTGGATGGATCGGTTAAAATGGATTCGAGCTTTGCATAGAGAAGGGACCCTACAAATTTTTACATCGATAGTCTAACCCCGATGTTGGCGTTGCATCAACTTTGGTCATGGCGTGAATGCCTAGACCTCTACATGATAAAAGATATAGGTAATCCCTGCGACCAATAATATCTCTGCATGGACAAGTAAGGGATCTTTTGCATTGGGATTCAGTAATAGATTTGCTTTATAAATACGTTATATTGTTATACTTATGGTATTAAATGAATTGTTGTTTATCTAAATGCAACCTCTGCATGCGTTTGGACGAAACTCCGTTTCATGCAATAGATATATATTATAGTTCTGTTTAGTTGATGGAAATTGGCTGTGTGCGTCTGGAGTAAACGACTCAGTATACCTCTCTGTTTTGTGATGGAGTAGTTGTCTGCATTTTGAGCATCCGATCCCTTTGGTTCTCAGTTTTTATTTCCCTGCCTTTTTACATGACAGATTTCTATTTATTTCTAAATCTGAGTTAAAGGAAGGATATGAACAACGTTAAGAGCTAGCACCCTGGCAAGCGCTGAGATCAGCATGTTTCCCTTTGCGTTGTTCCTGTTGATTTTTTCCCGCCTCATGTTCACGTTAACATCTTACACCCGCATTAAGAATTTCGTAGAAAGTTATCATTCTGTGTATCTTGATCTATTTGTGTTTTCTTATACATCTGCATTCGAGAGTGACTCGGCTTCCAGTTTAGATTGTTGTATTGTATAGAATGATCGTCTACATCTTTAGTCTTTGTATGATTTAGTTATTTCACGTTCATTGGCGGTCCATCAGATGCATGCATAAAATATGAAGGATGGTCCTCAAAAGAGCCCAATCCTCTTGACCCAAACTGAGATTAGGATGACATAGTCTTACTAAACAAGTCCGGATTCCTTATATGATTCTTGTCTTCTAGGTTCGGTGACCTCCGTGATTTCACACACTTATTATATATATTTATATAATGGATGACCCTTGTAAATATAATAATTCACATTATGTTCCATGTATGGAATGTTTATATATGGATTTAGTTTTAATATATATGTAATAGTCAAAAGGAGAATGCTAACCATATTTTCTAAGTCATAGACATATTTTGATGTAATCTAGGTATGGGGAAAAAGAAATAGTCCTAATCCTTTTAAGCAAATTGAAAGAGTGGTTAAGGTAATTTTGGTTTTAGACCATGTATATATTGAAGAAAAATATTATTCCTTGTTTTTTTTATAGAGTTTAATAGTAACTTGTCGAAATGAAAATATAAGAATATGGCTCTAGTTCATGTAACTAAGGATACAAGAATTTATGATGAAACTAGACCTTACCTTTGGAAAGGACTCCAACATTCAAAATTTAGAGAACAATAGCCCTTGTCTCCAATACTAAATGATGAAAGGTGGGTTTTTATATTTTTGAATTGATTTATAACACAAATGGCTTGTAGTAAGGATAGTGATTGCTTGTAAAGATAGCTTTGATAAAGCTCCCTATGAGAGAAGCTAGGGAAAAAAAATAGGAAAGTGGATGGAAACAACCCAGTTGCTGGATGTAACCTTCTTCTTTTGAAATAATAATACAATACAACCTTTTGTGGACGTAGCCCAAGGAGTGGGTGAACCACGTTAAAAATGGCCTCTTCCTATGATATCATCTCATTGCGTATTCTCTTTATAATGTGTTTCAATATCATTCAGTTTAGTTGCTTTGAATATGTGTTACTTTCCTGATGGCTTGTTGTTTATATCTTGTGTAAATGTATAGTTGATGAAGATAGCTCCTTGTTATTTTATGTGATATCCTTGTAAATGCATCTATTGTTCAAGTATTCCAAGTTACCACTAAGGGGAAAACTTTACAAAGATATTCAAAGGCAAAAATAATGTCATTCATTTACAAAATAATATAAATTCAAGTTAGATAAGGTATTGGGCGCATACTTCTAGTGGAAGCATTTTACTATGTATGAAAAGTAAATAGAAGTAATTATTAACATTATGGACTAATGGACAGGTTAACTGAGGCCTTTGTATATATATTTTAGAAGGAACATGTATTTATGCTCAACATTTCTGACGGATAAATAATCAACATCATTTTTTAGTGTATCTGAGATTTATTGTTAATTCACATGATGAAAATTTTAAAAATTTACCAAAATTAATGATTTGGAAAAATGGGTTCGTGACATTCCTTTATATTGCAAAGCACTTCACCCGTTCTATTTTACCGAGTTCATGCTTTGGGGTGAATTTTGTTACACCAAAATCTCGTCATCATGAGTCATGTGTCATATCTCTGCCTTAATCCCTAAAGTTTCCCGAGCTAGCACATCAGAAGGAAGGTTGTTGTCCTTTCCCTTTACATTTTGTAGTCACCTTGACGCACCCTGCCTTCATGCAAGAAGCATCGAACTCAAGGTGACGCACTCTGCACCTTAGCAGAGCGCGTTGCTGACGCAGTGTGCCATTTTACAGGGCATGGTGATCTACTTATGACGCAGGTTGCCTTCATGCAAGGTGCATCGGAGTTGGTTAAAGTGGATAAAAGGAAGCTTCGAGCAACTTCTCGAAGCTTGGTTATGTGGAGGCTTATCCCTAGATGCTTGGATAGGTGGCTCTTGTTGGAATATTCTCACCATCATTTTTTTTATTTTGAATGCTTGCATGCAATTCTACATGCATCCAGTCATCTGCATGCAATTGCATGCATCCAGTCATCAGTATGGTAGTCTCCCAACACCTAGTCCTTATTTTGCAGCCCCCAGGAGCATGTTTTCTTCTCATTTTTATCCCTCCTAGCCACTGATGTGCCCTTGTTTTCATCACTAGAGAACATGTGCACCTTATTCCACCTATTTAGGAGTTAATTCGGTTAGTTAGTTGGTTAATGACTCAATTCCTTGATTCAGGGGATGATTGATCAGTTAACTGACTGAAGCACTTAGATAGGAATCTACTGAGACTAGTTGAGATCTACTGACTACTGAAAGCTGCTCATGCACCCACATTGGAGTCTCCTTCCCTACATTAGTGCCCATGCACTCAGTTAGACTCATTTGACTGACCAGTTGACTTTTATGACCACTGCCAATGGTTTGGATGATGTCTCCAATGCTATCCAAGCAACACATTGAGGATAATTCGAATGACCTTAGAGGCATTTGAATCTCCTTGATTGTATTCAGTTATTATTCATTTTACAGAGTGATAGCTTATAACTGATGTATGATACAACAGTTTCTCTCCATTTTCCGTGTAATGGGTGATTATTGATTCAACATTTCTTCTTTTTTCTTTCTGCACTACATGAGTAAATTCTATTGAGTTCCACTACTGTTGTGTGATCCTACTTCTGAAATATCACATGGTATCGGAGCTGACAACAGCTATTCGAATTGCAGTAGGAGCAGTTGCAACAGTTCCTTGAGTAGCTGTCTTTCATTGAGCACCAGAAGCCTCTGAGTTTCCACAACAAATCCTTGTGCTATTGCCTTGAATTCACTGGAGCAATCCAGTGAGGTCTAGCCAGGTGTGAAGGACATAGTCACATGTGCTCAGTGTCCTAAGGCAGTTTTCAATTCGAATTGCAACAGATCTTCTTTTCATAATTCTCATTTGTTTTGCAGGAATCTCCCTCTCTCAACTTCGAATTCTTCAGTACCATGGATCTCAAGTTGAATTCATTCAACTACTTTGAATGGAAGGAAACAATGGACATCTTCTTGAAGTCGTAGAGTCTTTCTAGAGCAGTGAATGGCTCTGCAGTTGATCCCACTGGTGCAGTAGAGAAATCCAAGTACTTAGACAAGCTTGATGAAGCAGTAGGACTGTTGCTACTTAGCATTTCTAAATATTTGCACTTTCATGTTATCGATTTGAAGACTCCAAAGGAGTTTTGGGACAAGATCAAATCCCTCCTTGGCCAGAAAGATTATTTGAAGGGGCATAAACTAGAAAATGAGCTTATCTCCTTGAGCCCAAGCAGATTCGAAACTATCACTAAGTTTCTCAACAAATTCAAGAACTTCTTTTCACAGTTGAAGAGGTATGGAATTGAGAAGGAAGAGAAACAATTGATCCTTTCCATCCTGTCGAAGCTAGGCCCTGATTATTCAGTGTTTGTTTCGACCTTCCAGTCAGCAAAGTTCTCCATTCCAAAATGGAAATTCCCTTCGCTTGAAGACTTCATCCAATCTCTAACTCTTGAGGAGGAGAATCTAGTACACATGGGAGTGATAAAATCCAATTTGGATTCAGCTCTTGCAGCCACTGAGTCAAGGAGAGCGAATGGAAAAGGAAAACAAAAAATTTATGATAGAAAGTCGAATGATACAAAGCAGAAGGATGCTCCCATACAATCAGATGGAGCCTCGAATCCTAATAAGGAAAAGCACACTCAAAAGGGCAAATCCAAGTGCACATACTATAATCGAGGATATCAGCTTGAGAGCTAATGTATGAAGAAGACCATAGATCTCATGGCTTCACTTCTTGAAAAAAATAATCTTCTAGTACCTGCATGTGCTAGAAAGAAAGAGATTGAACCATTTGGATCTGAGAACAAAGAGAGATGCCATGCCCCAATGGCAGGTGCATCAACTCAATCCTCCTTCATCATAGATTCTGGAGCATCAAGACACATGTCTTCCTCCAAGAATCTCTTCACTGGATTTAAAGTTACTGTTGGACCACCCATTATGTTGGGGAATGATTCTGAGGTCTCCTCTGAGGGGATTGGAAGAATCAAACTAGATCATGGATACTTCTCAGATGTACTCTATGTCCCCACTCTCACTGCTAATCTACTTTCACTATATGAGATGACCCATACTGGAGAGTCCAAGAGGGTGATCTTCTCTCCAAATGAGGTCGAAATCCAGGACATGGTATCAGGTTCTACCATTACAAAAGGAGTTGCTAATCATAAGTCGAAACTGTATGAGTTCTCCCACTTCTTACCTCTCTCAAAGCACTCCGCTCTTCACACTCATGCCAATGAAGAGAGTAGATTGTGGCATGAAAGATTTGGGCATCTTAACTATCAATACTTGCAAGAAATGCATACTAAAGAGATGGTTGAAGGGCTGCCCAAGATCAAGTTTGCCAAGGGCAACTATCATGGTTGTTTGATTGACAAGCATCCCGAAAAGAAATTTGAGAAGGGGAAGGCAAGGAGAGCCTCTCATCCTCTAGATCTAATTCATAGTGATGTTGCAGGGCCATTTCCAGATCTATCTTTGAACAAGGCAAGGTATATTATTAATTTTATTGATGATTATTCCAGATTTACCTGCAATATTTAATTAATGAAAACACACAAGATAACAGAAATAACAGAACTCAGAATCACTTTTATATTGATCGTAGGCCACTTCGAGGGGGCAACCTCCTTTGAGCAAGCTCAATACAAATAACTTCACGGTACCTTCATTGGTCTCAACACAAACTTATATACTAAGTCTAGGCTCCAATACCATGGGTCAATACCATGTGTCAATACAAACCATGGGCCAATACAAAATATGGATCAACAATTACTACTAGACGACTTACAAAGCATATGCGTCCAACAACAATAATACAAACTATGGATCAACAAATACTACGGGACGACTTACAAAGCATATGCGTCCAACAACAATATACTAACAAAGTAAATAGAAGGGTTGACATGGGTTCTTAACATCCCCTCTCCCTTAGAAAAAGCTTTGTCCTCAAAGCTTTAGATGTGGAAATTGATGCAGAATCTGAAGGAGTGGGTCCCATGTAGCATCCTCGGGTTGCATTCCGGGCCACTGACGCCTTGTGAGTTTCAGGGAGGGTTGCTTGGAAGGTTGTAGACGAAGAAGAACCATATCAGCTGCATGAAAAGTGTGCTCAGAACGGTGCTGATCGGCTTGTTGTTCGGTCGAATTCTTGCCATGTGAAGTTTGTCCTGCAGAATGAGAAGAATCCGATCATGGTTTCGAAGAACCGAGTCAATTGCCTGAACTGGGGAGCTGCTGAGGGTGTATGGAAGAAGAATTGGCGGTGCATGTCCATAGACTGCTTCATATGATGTCCTTTTAGATGTCGTATTGTACCACTGGAGTGCTTCTAGGAAATCCATAGAAATAGTTGTCCAAATCTGTGTAGGGATGGGAAAGGGTTTGAGCAGTCCCGAAAGGAGTGTCATTTCACACTTGTTGTCCTGGCAAGTATCACAGTCAGCCACCATCTGTTGAATTGTCATTTTCAGTCCCTGCCAAAAGAAGTTACATTGTTCCTGGTCATACATTTTGAGGAACCCAGAGTGCCCTGCTGATGAATAAGCATGGAGTGCATAGAAGAGATAGCCATGTTGAACAGATTGCAACCAATTTGGAACAAGCAGAGAAATAGATGGAAGAGAAACTGGGTCATCAAATGTGCGAGAAGGAGCAGCTGCCACCATATTGTCCTTATCCTTCTTATAAGTGAGCGCATAGGCATAACCCATGAGTTGGATAACCCATTTCAGGTGTGCTGGGGAGGAGACCCATTGTTCCAGGAAATTTTCCAGACTCTGGAGATCAGTCTTGATGTAGAAATAATTCCCTTATAGGTATGGTTGCCACTTTTGTACTGCATGCAAAATAGCCATCATTTCCTGCTGAGATGTAGATGCATCTAAATTCTTACCGGAAAGGTCTCTTGAATGCGACAAGCCCACTGGTTCAGCAAGGACACCTGCATATCTATAAAAGGAAGTAGGGGATACCGTTTATGGGTGCATCTGAATGGAATGGAGTTGAGCGATGACACCATGTGAATTCTTCTTAAGGATCTTTTCCAGGCGATGTGAACTGATGATGCGAAGAGACCCTTGTTGTAAGCCATTAAATTTGTGTTGTTTCCCATTGACTGAAAACTGCATCCAAAGTTCAGCAAAATACCATAAGATGGGGCCAAGTGTGCGTAACCATTGAACGCCCAAAACCACATCACATCCGCTTAAGGACAAGGCAAACATGTCATACCGTAGGTTATAATCTTCCAGAGAGATACGCACATTGTGACACTTTCCCTTGCAAGGTAAGGTGCCCCCATTAGCAACCATGACTTCGAAGTTGGAGCAAGGCTGGACAAAACAATCACCATGTTTGGCGATCCGAGGGTCAATGAAGTTATGAGTGCTACCAGAATCAATGAGTATTGTAAGAGGAACCTTCTTGAAGTAACCCCTGACCCGCATTGTTTGGGGGGTGGTGACGCCGGATAAAGCATGTAGAGATATCTCTGGGTGGTGTTCCTGAGATGGAAGGTCAATAGGCGGCTATTGAATGTTGACCTGATCATCCGGTGTATGTGGAGCCTCTTCACCAACTTTAGAGGCGGGAGGAGAATCCACATCCAAGAGATAGAGCTTTTGTTGAACACATCTATGTCTCCGAGTGAATTTTTCATCATAATTATAACAAAGCTTTTTTTCTTTGCATGCTTGCATCTCTCTTTCGGACAAATGCTTGATAGGAGTTGGTCGAGGAGCTGGAGGGATGGGAGGTTGTTGAGAACCCATATTTTCGAAGGGAACAAAAGTGGGTTTGGAGCGTTGTTGGGTGGAAATCTTGTCTTCTTCCAACTTAGCCAACCCCAGGGCTTCCATCATTGTGTTGGGACAGAAAATTTTGACCTCTGGGCGGATTTCATCCTTAAGACCACTGACAAAACAACTCATGTAGAAGTCATTAGACAATCCCTCTGTGTGGTTGGCTAGTTTCTCAAATTCTGTTTGATACTCTCTCATAGTTCCAATTTGACGAAGTTTAGTGAGTGCTCCGGTGAAGTCATCAAAAGCACTAGGACCAAATTGTTGCAAAAGGAGTTGGCAAAAATCTGTCCATTTTTGCTCGTCATGAGCCTTGATGTACCAACGATACCATTGAAGGGATTCCTATTCCAAATGAAAGGATGCACGTGGAACTTTTTGGACATCAAAAGTATCATGAAAACTGAAATATTGTTTTGCATGATAGATCCATCCAGTCGGATCAGTACCATTAAAGCGAGGAAATTCAAGCTTCGGACCACGGAAAGTGTTGGAAGAAGAGAACCCATTGGATGTAGAAGATTCTTGCTGTAAGTTATTGTTCATGGTTGTTTGCTGAAGAAGGAGGCTAAGAAATTTTTCATCCAGATCTTGGAGTTTGGTTTGGATGGCTGCAAGTGCTTCCTCCATGGTTGTTGCTCCTACGCGGGTGACAACCATAACCATGAGTTTTTTTGTTTTTGTTTTTTGGGAATGGATAGAAAAACAAAAACAAAAGCTTATTTAGTAAAGGGAAATTTGGATTTGGTAAAAACTAAGATGGGTAATTGGGGTTTGAATAGGTTTTGGACACTTTCTGATGGGCAAAGCAGCAAAAATGGGGATTTCAGAAGTGGGGTGAAAGAATGAGAAAATTTGTCAAAGAGGGACAAAGAAGCAGAAATAGGGAATGAACACGGTGGAAAAATTTGGAGGCAAGTGGGTGAAAATTAAAGAAGTTATGGCAAACCCTAAAAATAGACAAATGTGAGATTTCTGGCTTTGGGAAGTAGAATTTGGGATAGGGTCCTCAAGAATGAAATATGTAGAATGGGATTGCAGGGGTGTCTGGGAAGTTTCAAGAGAAACAGAGTTAAAACAAGGGAGATATGGCGAAAAAATGGTTTTGTTTTTTTTGTCAGGAATGGATTTGCAACGGCGCGGAAGGGATTGGAAACAGATAGATCTACAACGGCGCTGAAGGGAATGACAACAGATGGATTTGAAACGACGCCGAATGGATAAAAAATGGCTGGATATGAAATGAATTTCAGAATAGATCTGAAACGACTGGATTTGGAACGACTGTCAGAATGGATCTAAAACGGCTGGATCTGAAATGACTCGAAATGGATCTGAAACTTCTGGATCTGAAACGGCTCGGAATGGATCTGAAACGGCGTGGAATTGATCGGCAACAGTTCAGCTGAAAATAGATATGGACCCCAGGTATGTGCAGCTTCCTAACAGTTCAGGGGTTTCACTTGGCCACCAATGCTGTCTGACAGCTTGCGTATTGGGGCAGTACCCCTCACTCCACGGCTCAGGTAAAATTGATAACCACTTTGCCACAAACGACAGCTCTTGGTTTACCTCACGGGTGGGAACTAGTCAATCAGGTAGGGGTTGTTGCCCTTTTTGCTGGTAGGTCCTCCCAATGGGCCAGCTACTTTGGGGTTCTTATGGTACTCCTCACAATGAGTTTTAGGGCTTATGCCCAAGTACTTCCCACAGTTAAGCAGATAGGGATTATTCCTAGATCCTAACTTGCAATAGATGCAATTTTTTTTTTTTTGCAGAAATTCCACCCAACGAGCCCAAGAAAGTGCTCTGATACTAGATGTGAAGAACCTACAATATTTAATTAATGAAAACACACAAGATAGCAGAAATAACAGAACTCAGAATCACTTTTATATTGATCGCAGGCCACTTCGAGGGGGCAACCTCCTTTGAGCAAGCTCAATACAAATAACTTCACGGTACCTTCATTGGTCTCAACACAAACTTATATACTAAGTCTAGGATCCAATACCATGGGTCAATACCATGTGTCAATACAAACCATGGGCCAATACAAAATATGGATCAACAATTACTACGGGATGACTTATAAAGAATATGCGTCCAACAACAATAATACAAACTATGGATCAACAAATACTACGGGACGACTTACAAAGCATATGCGTCCAACAATAATATACTAACAAAGTAAATAGAAGGGTTGACATGGGTTCTTAACAGAATCTCTTTACTGGATTCAAAGCTACTGTTGGACCACCCATTATGTTGGGGAATGATTTCGAGGTCTCCTTTGAGGGGATTGGAAGAATCAAACTAGATCATGGATACTTCTCAGATGTACTCAATGTCCCCACTCTCACTGCTAATCTACTTTCAGTATATGAGATGACCCATACTGGAGAGTCCAAGAGGGTGATCTTCTCTCCAAATGAGGTCGAAATTCAGGACATGGTATTAGGTTCTACCATTGCAAAAGGAGTTGCTAATCATAAGTCGAAACTGTATGAGCTCTCCCACTTCTTACCTCTCTCAAAGCAATATACTCTTCACACTCATGCCAATGAAGAGAGTAGATTGTGGCATGAAATATTTGGGCATCTTAACTATCAATACTTGCAAGACATGCATACTAAAGAGATGGTTGAAGGGTTGCCCAAGATCAAGTTTTCCAAGGGCAACTATCATGGTTGTTTGATTGGCAAGCATCCTGAAAAGAAATTTGAGAAGGGGAAGGCAAGGAGAGCCTCTCATCCTCTAGATCTAATTCATAGTGATGCTGGAGGTCCATTTCCAGATCTATCTTTGAACAAGGCAAGGTATATTATTAATTTTATTGATGATTATTCCAGATTTACATGGGTATACTTCCTTAGAATAAAGTCAGAAGTATTTGGATTCTTTAAGTTTTTCAAGTCTTCTACAGAAAAGTTTCTAGATAGAAAGATCAAGGCCATTCGCACTGATAATGGAGGTGAGTACATCAAGGGTGACTTTTAAACCTTTTTTGTTGAAGAGGGCATTGAGATGCAACATATTGTTCCCTATACACCACAACAGAATGGTGTTGCTGAAAGGAAGAACAAAACATTGAAAGAAATGACCACCTGCATGATAAAGTCGAAAGGGTTGCACCCTAGTCTTTGGGCATAAGCCATTAACTGTGCCACCTAGCTTCAAAACAAATTTCCTCACAAAGGAGTCAAAGATATGACTCCTTTTGAAGCATGGATGGGATACAAACCTGATGTGTCTCATATTAGAGTGTTTGGATCCAGAGCATGGTCAAGGATTCCAGATGAGAAAAGGAGATCCCTAGATCCACAAAGCAAAGAGTGTATTATGGTGGGTTATGCATTGAATGCAAAGGCCTACAAGCTTCTTGATCCTTCTACTATGACCACATTCCTTGATAGGAGTGTACAGTTTGAGGGATGGCCTCTTCATGATGCTCATCCTGTTGAGCAAGAAAGCTTGCCTACAACACCTCCACTGCTTGATGAGCTCCAAGAGAGTGAATCTTCATCACATGACAGTTCAGATTCAGAGTATGACAGTGAAGATGATGAAGAGCGAATGATAGATCCAGATCCACAAGAACCTGAAGATCTAGCACCTATCAGTGAAGATGAGCGAATGGAATATCCAGATCCACAAGAACCTAAATATCTAGCACCTATCAGTGAAGACGAGCGAATGGAATATCCAGATCCACAAGAACCTGATGATCTTACACTTGATGATCCTCCTCTTCCTAGATGGGAAACCACTACACTTAGATCTTCTAGAGATCTTGTTGGAGATCCACTTGATCCAAGGAGGACCAGATCTGATTTTCAGAATGGAAGGTTTCATCATTCTCACATTACTGATCCATTTACTGTCGACAGATCCTTCTTCAATGGAGAAGTCCACTTACCATTTGGGGTGAGTGATGTACATGATTGATCATCCTATCACAGTCTATCTTGAGGGGAGGATTTCTTTCCACTGGGTTTTCCCTCTTTCCTCACTTTGTTTATTTAGATTGTTGTACGGGGTGACCTTTGGTCTTAGTTACTAGAGCCCTACCATTTCAGTTGTTCCTCATAGTATAGCTTGCAGGGGGTGTTGGAATATTCTCACCATCATTTTTGTATTTTGCATGCCTGCATGCATCCAGTCATCAGTATGGCAGTCTCCCAACACCTAGTCCTTATTTTGCAGCCCCCAGGAGCCTGTTTTCGCTCAGTTTTATCCCTCCTAGCCACTAATGCGCCCTTGTTTTCATCACCGGAGAACATGTGCGCCTTATTCCACCTATTTAGGAGTTACTTCAATTAGTTAGTTGGTTGATGACTCAGTTCCTTGATTCAGAGGATGATTGATCAGTTAACTGACTGAAGCACTTAGATACTCACCTACTGAGACTAGTTGATTTCTACTAACTACTGACAGCTCCTCATGCACCCACATTGGAGTCTCCTTCCCTACATCATTTCCCATGCACTCAGTTAGACTCAGTTGAATGACTAGTTGACTTTTAGACCATTGCCACTGGTTTGGATGATGTCTCCAATGCTATCCAAGCTACACATGAGGATAATTCGCATGGCCTTATAGGAATTCGAATCTCCTTGATTGTATTAAGTTATTATTCATTTTACAGAGTTTCAGCTTACAATTGATGTATGATACAACAATTTCTCTCCATTTTCTGTGTAATGAGTGATTATTGATTCAAAATTTCTTCTTTTTCTTTCTGCACTACATGAGTAAATTCTAGTGAGGTTTGCTACTGTTGAGTGATCCTACTTTTGAAATATCACAGCTCTCGATCCCCTAACCTAGTGGGATGATCCCTTAGACCTCTCCCCTAAATACTCAACCTATTCTATCCATTTAGCCCTATATATACAACCTCCCTCTCCATTATTAGGGGAGGAAGGATTATGCACCCATATGCTGGTGGAATTTGGTAAGGCTATCTTCTTCATCCATAGGAGATTAGGAGGCTTTGGATCTTTGAGGCAAGATCATCCAAGTTGGAGTCATAACCAAGGATAATTTTAAGGACCCATACTTATTTAAAAGTGTATAAATCTTGGCGAATCTTACCAATTCTTAAAATGTCAACTATAAAATATTTGGCGATATTGTTCTAAAATTATTTCAATTTATAAGGATTTTATATAGTTTATATAATAATTTGGCGAATTTTAGAGTGAAAAAAGTTTACCCCATCAAAATTGGGCGAAATGGGGCTTCAAAAAATGCAAATTGGTGAATATTTTTTGAAAAAAAAAACATGGAAAAATAGCCCATGGGCTAAATTTCGCCCCTAAAATTATCCTTGGTCATAACGTCAAAGCATTGGTTGTAACCCTCTTTTCTTTGTATTTGCTCCAATTTACATTCAATATAAAAATATTTCCATAAACTTGTTATGTCTTGTAAAGCTTTTTAAAGTTTTTTATGATTCGCTTCTTTGACTACTTATCTAGTTAGATTCATAATCATATGCTTTCAAGTTGTTTTCTTGTTTCCATTTGCTCTATCTTGTATTGCAGCAGGAGATCGAGGGACTGGAAGTAGATCAAACGAGGAGAAAGGAATTGCGATCATAAGGTAATTCGTTCCCTGAACCACCTTGCAATTTAATCTAACTAGGAAAGATCTTATATTGTGTACTCTTTTGTACTAGACTTAAACCATTTAAGCTAGAGAGATCCGTTTTTGTCTGCATTAACAGATTGTCTTCATACAAAGAGGTGTCTGGTATGAGGTGTAATGGTACAAGGGTATAAATCTCCCTCCCTCTCCCCGGCGTCCCACTCTCTGCGTAAGTTATACTTATCTACCTGTTACTTGCGCTGCTGCATAGCCTCGCGGCGATCATGTCTTGGTTTCACATATAATATAAATCAGTCTCATAAGCATACATATAAAAGAATTATGACAAGATTATATCTACTAAAATAAAATATTAATTTTTTTCCAAAAAAAAGAAAACGGTGCACCAAAAATATTATAAACGCACCGAGTGCGGTGCGCTAAAAAACGTCTACCGCACTGCTAGTAATATTTCAAGAAATTTAAATTTGAATTGGATGGTGCACTTAAATATTATTAGCGCATCGTGATCCAAACACACCGCCTTTAAAAAATAATTAATTTATTTGAAATCTATTCACGATGCACCTGTGACACATCAGCGCACCGTAAAATGGTGCTTTGACGTGACATAGGAGCACCATTAGTTGTGGGTTTATGGGTTTATAAAAAATGTCAACGGTGCACCTATGTCACATAATTGCACCAAAACCGGTGCGATGACGTGATATGAGCGCACTGTATAAATCATTATTAATTTTATTATATGAATACCGGTGCTTTTACCAAGGTTAAGGGCACCGGAAAGCCAGTGCTCGTTAATTTTCGGTAAGGATTTAAATCATTTTAAAAAGCAACGGTTTTTATGAATTTTTATTTTTATGAAAAAGTGAGGACGGTGCGCTTAATGCACTTCATTCATGGATGGATTTTTCGGCTACTATCAGATAGAGATCCACCCTAATGATCAACATAAGACGACTTTCATATGCCCGTGGGGTACTTTTGCATATCGCAAACTCCCTTTTGGCCTTAAAAATGCTGGTGCTACATTCCAACGGGCTATGTCGTATGCGTTCCACGACGTGAAGGACTTTGTGGAACCTTATTTAGACGATCTCCCTGCTCATTCGAATCATCGAGAGTTCCACATTGATCATCTAACGGATGTATTCCTTAGATGTAAGCAGTACAATATCTGCCTCAACCCTCACAAGTGCACCTTTTGTGTCGAGTCCAGATGCTTATTAGGCTTCATAATTTCGAAAGACGAGATTTGTATTGATCCCATGAAGGTGGAATCCATTGTCGCTCTACCACCCCTAACGGATATACCAGAACTTCAATGTTTGCAGGGGAAGACAAAATATCTAAGGCGTTTCATGTGCAATTTCGCTAAAAGGACACAGGGATACATGCGGTTTCTTAAGAAGGACGTACCTTTAATTTGGGATGATTATGCTCAACAATCCTTCAACAACCTAAAACATGCTATCACCCATGCACCTGTGTTACAACCACCCAATTACACCAAGGATTACATCCTTTATCTTCCTGCTTCCACTGCCACCATTGCTATGGTTTTGGTTTAGGAGGATAGTAACGCCCAGGAGCACGTGATTTACTACCTTAGTAAGGGTCTCATTGACTCTGAAACATGGTATTCACATGTCGAGAAGCTAGCTCTCGCAACAATCATTGCTGTCCAAAAGTTTTGCCATTACATCCTCCTCCGCACTACCACCATCATTGCCGACTCTAACCCCATTTACCACATTCTCACACACCAGGTACTAGGGGGCAAATATTCACACTGGATCATGATTCTTTAGGAATTTGATCTCCAATTTGGGAAGGCTAAGTCTAAAAAGTCTTTGGTTTCTGCGGAGTTGATTTGCGATCTTCCCCATACTGATACGGAAATTGAGCCCATGGACTCTCTCCCAGATGAGTCCTTGTTTCTTATTAGTACTTCTGACCCATGATATGGAGATATCACATTGTATCTCTAGACCCAACAGTTCAATCCTCAATTATCTCGTGACGAATGCCATCGTGTGCATCACCATGCAAAGTATTACCTAATCATTGGTGACACGTTGTATCGTCGTGATGTCGGTTTGATTCTCCGATGTTGCCTAACTCATGAGGAGGCTGAACACGTACTGAATGGTTGTCACTCAGGGGCATGTGGTGGTCATCTTTCTGGGATGGCTACAACTCAGAAAATACTACGTGCTAGATACTATTGACCTTCCATCTTCAAGGATTGGATTGAAGCAGTCAAGAAGTTTCCTCCTTGCCAAAGTTTTCATAAAAAAAGTGCTCTCATCCCACCCCACTTCATCCAGTTATCGCCATTGGTCCCTTTTCCAAGTGGGGAATTGACTTCATGCATTGTAATCCTACCTCGATCGGGGGGCATGGTTATGTTATTGTCACAGTCGACTACTTTACCAAATGGGTCGAGGCTATTCCTACGTACAAAGAAGACGATGCAACTGCCGCACTCTTCATGTTTAACCACATCGTTGCATGATTCAGAGTTCCCAAAGCCATCGTCACTAATCATGGATCCCATTTCCAGAACAAGATGGTGGATGAATTAAGCATAAGGATGGGTTTTCGACATGAGAACTCAAATCCTTAATTCTCTCAATCGAATGGACAAGTAGAGGCCATAAATAAGGTCTTGAAAACCATGATTCAGCGGATGGTAGGGACACATAAGTCCAACTGGAACACTATGCTTTTTTCAGCCTTATGGGTGTATAGGAATTTCGTCAAAACTGCCACTGGATTCATGCCTTTTCAATTGGTCTATGGACTAGAGGCAGTACGACCGATGGAGTGCGAGATTTCGTCATTGAAACTTGTTGTTGAACTCTTACCCAACACCACCGCCGAGGAAGAATGCTTTCTATACTTGGCAAAACTCGACGAAACCCGCCGTGATCCTGCTCTGGCCAATGAATATCATAAGAAGCACATCAAGGCCCAGTATGACAAATAAGTCAAACCTCGTATCTTGAATGAGGGAGATTTGGTCCTTACATATGACCAAAATCATGAGAAACCGGGGGCAGGAAAACTTGAGTCCACGTGGCACAATCCATATGTAGTTAAGCGTGTGTTGGAAAAAGGAGGATATGGAATTGAGGACTATGACAGAACATCTTTGGGGGATCCTCACAATGGGATCTACCTAAAGTGGTACTATGCCTAAGTCTTTTATGCATTAGTACTATGTATATATTGTACATGATGTGTGTCTTGTGTGGTGTGACGCTTTACTTTGAGTGTTATAGGATCTTGTCTTTACGCTTATACCATGTTCTGCTTGGATGTGCATATGGCAAGGTGTTTTAGATTTGCAGATGACGCCATCCGGCATACCCGTAACCTCTCTTAGGCCGCATGGGTACTCTATTCTCCTACCGGCGAGCTCATTAGTTTAGGAGGAAGTTGTCTAGGATACACAACCAATAATGCCGTTGAGTATCATGAGGTGATTGGATTGTTGAACGACGCTCTTTCCCTGGGTATGGAACACATTGTTGTCCACCTTGACTGACAATTAGTGTTCTCTCATCTCAATTGTGTCTACGCTATCCGCGACCCTATGCTACTCCGTCTATTTCGACGAGTACGTCTCTTGGAAAGGTCCTTTGAGTCCATTCAATACCTGCATATTCATAGAGACATGAACATCGTTGCTGACTCCTTGGCCAATTTCATATTGGATTGGTACATTGCACATTCATAAAAATTCTATCAAATAGATACATAAAAAATAACATAACATGTAAATTATCTAGAGTGTAAGGTAAACATTCACAAGATCCCATAATCATCAATGAAACATAGTGTATAAAGCTGTGAATAGTGTTTTGTATATATATATATATATATCATCATGTCAGTATAATACAAAAAATGTAGTACTGATACAAAAAGTCTGAATCTTGTAGATTTCAGTACATATACATCATGTATGAGCTATCCCTGAGGATGCCCATGATAGCAGATAATCACTCAGGCTACTCTACGGAACAACTGACCGAAGTGCCCAGAAACTCCAGTTGTACGACGCTGGTACCCACTAGGAAGATCATCAATGGATATGTTTGGTATATCCACCGTCAGTCTTTGGAGGTTCTCCTCCAACTCATCTAACTCCTCCATTGCATCCCGATGTGCAGCCCCTATATATCTCACTGCTCCTCTCCTATCGATGGGAGAAGACCTTGCTAGTCGAGATGGACCAATATATGCATAAAAAACAAGTATGAAACATCGAAACTACTAAAAAACATAAAAAAACTATAAAATACAAAAACACAAATAGATTTTCATTCTTACCCAGGTTCCCCCACTAATCACGCTCAGGTAGGGCCAAGTCTGGGTCACCTCTGAATTATGTACCCGCATAAGGATAGTCCTCGACCATGAGGAGTTGTCCGCGTAACCACCTAAAGAAGGTGGGAACGTAGCTAATGATGGGATCCCCGCCTCCATTGCGGGCCATAACCTCATACCACCTGACCATGTGAGGATCTCGCGGATCTAGATCCTCTATCTCCACCTATGGCCTCAGTAGTGGGACCCGTTCCAAGAAGAACAAGACCACGATTGACCTGTATTCGAACTGTTTTAGCTCACCCCGGTGGCACTTTTTGAGTTGTTCTCTGACATTGGTGAGGAGACCCTCACACAAGTTGAAGACTGTAGGTGCCATGCACTCAATGGTGTAGAGCATGTGGGCCTTGGTGGCTTAATGAGTAGCCTTGCTCCTCGCCACCCTCTCAATAGTGAACATGATCGTCCGCAGTAGTCTGTCTCGTACATTCTTGATGGGAATTCTCCTAGTAAGCATTTGGGTACCAGGTGTACACCACTGAGCAACCAAGCTCTCAGTAGACTGATCGCTGCCCGGTGGACCAGATAATGAAACTGGGGCTCCCCTCCTGGATAACCCTGTCAAAAAATATGCATCCTCCACATCCAAAGTAAGGGTGTGGGCACCCACATGGAAGTGTTGCTGATCTGGATCCCACAATCCGATCAAGGAATCCAATAATTGTACCTGGGCCCTCATTCCCTGTACATGAAAGAACTTTAACAAGCCACATTCCCGCAATGCATTCATTGAGTTTGGGTCATGATTTGCTTGGGAATATTCCATTTCGTGCTCTATCTCCTTCCATTGGACCAAGGTGTGAATCCAAACCTATCCAAATACCAATTAAACAAACATTAGTATCTTTCTCAACCATTGGCTTAGCCCATTTTTGCCCTATTTTTTAGTTTTGCTTATGGGATTGCGCCGACGCACCCTGAATTTGTACATAGTGCGCTGACGACGCGCTTCTACCATACAGGAATTGCGTTAGAGATCCCTCGACGCACTTCCCGCAAGGGGAAAGCGTGTTGGACAGAACGCGCATAATCCCCTCATTTACAAGCCCAAAACCCTAAAAAATTACCATAAAAAAATAATCCACTAGAAAGACGTTGGACAAAGTTTAGGCTTACCTATCGCTGGCGTGGCAAGAAACAGTGGACCGTGGCCTCCGCAACAGACGTTTGAAAATCGGCTCCAAATGGTGCGTTCACTCTTCCCAATTTGGTAAAAAACAATGGTAGCTATTTTTTACTATTTGCCCTTTTTATAAAAGAAAATGGAATATTCTTATTTTAATATTTTCTTTTATGGGTCATTTTTACTATAGTTGGTAATATTTTAATGTTTAAACACCTATTTTTGTCATTCTGACTTAGTTTTTGGAGTCTGCAGATGTAGTAAAGTAGTGTTCTAACTTTTCGGCGGTTATTGTGGTTATTTCAAGCTTATTGTCACGTGTGAAAGACTCTTTGAGCATTTTTTATGCCATTATCCCGCTCATGAAGATCAAACATTAATGGCATGGAGCTTACTTTTGTCCTTTCTCGTGCTCGTAAAATGATGAGAATAAGTTACCGAGTTGTATTTTATCACTTTTTCAGGCTCGTAAAACTCCCACAAAAAAGGAACCCCTTGGAGTTTCTCTTTAAGCTCTTTTTAGACTCCCTAAATATGAAAAGATCGCTAAGCGAACTTGATGCTTTCACGCTTGTAAAAGTATTTGAATGATCGTATTTCTGGTGATAGTTTACCCCCTTTTTCGGACCAAGAGGTACTATTTATGAAAAAGGAGCACTTCAGTTAATCATGACTGGAAGAGTTCTTCTCATATCAATTTATCCTTTTTTCGGATGAGGAGACTAAATTTTATGAAAAAAAACCTTTAGAGACTTCTTTAGTTCTTTACAGACTCTCTAAACATGAAATGACGTCGAGTTTACCTTCTTCGGACTCGTTAAAATCTGACATTGAAGGGCCCGTTTTGGGACGAACCCCTCCTATCTCAGGTTTGTAAAACATTTGGGATTGGACTCGTACGAAGGATGAGCTATATCGAGCATTTGTTACCCTCCTCAAGCTCGTTAAAAAACAAAAGAGGCACTCATCAATCACAATGGGGAAAATGAAAGAGTTTATGTTTCATAGTAATTATGGCAGTACTTAGTCACTCCTGAACACGACACTTGTTTGCATATGCATCTAGTTCTTGGGTAATCTGTTTGTCTTTGAGTCACATCAATTCCATGAGTCTTTCCACTCCTTTGAGTCATCCAAAGAATTATTCCGCCATTAGTTGCATTAAGGGTTGGTGTTATTCTCTTCATGTCAATGCTGCCAAGTCATGCCATGCCCATGTTCAAGAGAGGTCTGTTCATCGATTCACTATCTGTAGTCATTCTACCTTCTATCATGTCGGTTTTCCCTGAGTCAGTTTCATACATCGTTCTACTGTCTGATTTACTTTGAAACATCTTTGATCATGTTTCGTGTCGATGATGGGGGATACATCATGCCCCTCCTTCGACGGATTCACCCTTGTCGACTTCAACACATCATCCAAGGATTTAATCTAGAAACCAATCAAGTACCTTGGACCCGCATGCCTTAATGACAAGTTACCTTGCTTTAACATGAGTTCACATCATTGGCTCTTGATTGAAAGATTCCATCAAGTGTTCGACCTCAGCTTATTGATTCACATTTGATGTTATGTACTATGATACATTGGGAATCATTGACATCAATGGTGATCTCCCTCGCACTTGTTAACGGTATACATCAATGAGCAGTAATCAAGTGGTTTCTACTATGTTCGAATCCGAGACATTGTAATCACATGGTCAGATCCGTATCATTGTGGGTTCGGCTTGAAGACCCCGGGTTAAGTCATAAATCTCACCCAGGTTGCGTCGGAGACTGTTTTGCGTCATATTACATGGATCCACTTTGTATTGGTTGTGGTTGTGTTATCATCTTATCATGGATCTACGATTGTGTCTAGTAGCCATGATTGTGTTCAGCCGATATTGACTATCATGGATCTACAATGTATTGGTCGACAACCATGTAATGAGTCATTTGAGATGTATATCTCAGAGTTAGTTGTACTGCAGGAGTCCATTCCAATCGATGATTCTTGCCTCATTCCTTGTAACATCCCGCCTTTTTGACCTAATAAATTTGTATAAATATAAATATTTATTGCAATCATTTTTGGTGAGGATCTCAAGGCCAAGGCCCCACCAGTAAACATTGTATGTTATGGTATTATTTCTTAAAGTTGTAGACCAAGGTCATTGAAAGTTGTGACGCAACTACGCGACGAGCATTTGAAATACACTAGGATAGAGATAGGTCGACGATGACCTATGTCACCTTGGTGCCCATAGGAAAGTGGGGTGAAGTGAAAACTAGCGACGATCACTTGTTAAAACACAAATGCTAAGAAAAAAACCCACTATCTAGTAAGTATCATGAACTAACTATTTTATCTTAAGATGGGACCAAGTAATCTTTTATTTGGTTAAGGTAGACGCCTCCAGGACGTATGCTTAATAACCTTAAAAAGATAAAACATATGTATATATATACACATATATTTATTTGTATATATATATAAGTAAATTTCTTTTGTTAAATCATTTGTGTAAACTACTATTTATCATTAGATATACTAAGTGATAATTGTTATTCTTATTATAAAACACCTATACAATAACAAATATTATGGATATATCAATGGTAAGATCATTTTGAAATGAGTTAAGATGGAATTAACGTTTGAACAATTAAAGCTTTTCCTTCTTAAAAGACTATATGATATAGTGACTTTATAAAGATTATTATTATAATTTATTATACAAGTTATAAGAGAATAGTTTATAGGTATAAAAAATACCAAGAAAATCATAAATGTGGATATAAGTGGACTATGTCTACACTAATAAGGCCATTGTTTATTAATTAGATTATTATTTATATTTATGTATATAAATTATAAAATGATTAGATGAATATTATATATATACACATTATTATATATACGTTATGATAAAATAAATTGAGTCTTGAATGAGTAATTAAGTTATCATTGTTTTAATTATTTAAACAATAATGTATATCATAAATATACAAAATTAATTGTGTAAAAGATTTAAATACATATAATTAAAGTTGTTTTAAACTTGATGATACTAGAGTTAAACATATACATATATTTGTCAAGGATCCACTTAAGTTTAACTACTTAAAGATTGAGTTTCGGGAAAATAAACAACCAATTTTTATGGCTTATTTAGCTATATATATATATATAATAATGAACACCACTTCCTATTATTTCGATAAGTGAGGTAAAGCAGCACTCCATCTAAAATGGCATGTTTTTAGTAAAAGAGTTATTGGGAAACGCAACAGCTTTAAGAAGTGACTGCGAGCTAAAAACGTGGTGGTTTAGATTCCGAAAGTTGTGGGATCGGCTGGAGCATGATGTTAATAAGGTTTTCATGGGTGACGGTCTCTTTGGATGGAATCGAACCACAAATTTAATTAAAACATAGAACTGACACACCCCTATGAATTGAGTGGAAGCGTGGACGATGAGGAGCATTCGGTTTTCCATTTGGCATTCCTATACCTAACAAATTAGAAACCGATTTCCTGTGAAGGGGGATCTCTTGGAAGGAGGCGGGAGACCCAAGGTATCAGTGGAGGGTAATTTACAGAGAAGGGGAGCTCGAAAGAGCAACACACCATGTCGCAGCATTACTTTTTGTTATAAGCACAGTTGACAGCATTAGAAGATGGGGGTATGGGTAGGAGAGTGAGACAGAAGTACAGCGAGCGGGGAAAGGTTCTTTTGGTGGGCGACTCCATTTGAGAGGAACCTCGTTTTTAGTGAGAGATATATGAAAGGAAGCCAGGGGAACGATGACTGGTAAAGCCGATTCCAAATAGGGAAGTCCTGTAACCTGCATTAAGGACTGTATACCTGCATTGAGGACGAGAAATACGATAGTAACCCGGAGAAGAGTCATGGCGTCCAGATCCGTTGGATGGATCGGTTAAAATGGATTCGAGCTTTGCATACAGAAGGGAGCCTGCAAATTTTTACATCTATAGTCTAACCCCGATGTCGGCGTTGCATCAACTTTGGTCATGGCGTGAATGCCTAGACCTCTACGTGATAAAAGAGATAGGTAATCCCTGCGACCAATAGTATCTCTGCGTGGACAGGTAAGGGATCTTTTGCATTGGGATTCAATAATAGATTTGCTTTATAAATACGTTATATTGTTATACTTATGGTATTAAATGAATTGTTGTTTATCTAAATGCAACCTCTGCATGCGTTTGGACGAAACTCCGTTTCATGCAATAGATATATATTATAGCTCTGTTTAGTTGATGGAAATTGGCTGTGTGCGTCTGGAGTAAACGACTCAGTATACCTCTCTGTTTTGTGATGGAGTAGTTGTCTGCATTTTGAGCATCCGATCCCTTTGGTTCTCAGTTTTTATTTCCCTGCCTTTTTACATGACAGATTTCTATTTATTTCTAAATCTGAGTTAAAGGAAGGATATGAACAACGTTAAGAGCTAGCACCCTGGCAAGCGCTGAGATCAGCATGTTTCCCTTTGCGTTGTTCCTGTTGATTTTTTCCCGCCTCATGTTCACGTTAACATCTTACACCCGCATTAAGAATTTCGTAGAAAGTTATCATTCTGTGTATCTTGATCTATTTGTGTTTTCTTATACATCTGCATTCGAGAGTGACTCGGCTTCCAGTTCGGATTGTTGTATTGTATAGAATGATCGTCTACATCTTTAGTCTTTGTATGATTTAGTTATTTCACGTTCATTGGCGGTCCATCAGATGCATGCATAAAATATGAAGGATGGTCCTCAAAAGAGCCCAATCCTCTTGACCCAAACTGAGATTAGGATGACATAGTCTTACTAAACAAGTCCGGATTCCTTATATGATTCTTGTCTTCTAGGTTCGGTGACCTCCGTGATTTCACACACTTATTATATATATTTATATAATGGATGACCCTTGTAAATATAATAATTCACATTATGTTCCATGTATGGAATGTTTATATATGGATTTAGTTTTAATATATATGTAATAGTCAAAAGGAGAATGCTAACCATATTTTCTAAGTCATAGACATATTTTGATGTAATCTAGGTATGGGGAAAAAGAAATAGTCCTAATCCTTTTAAGCAAATTGAAAGAGTGGTTAAGGTAATTTTGGTTTTAGACCATGTATATATTGAAGAAAAATATTATTCCTTGTTTTTTTTATAGAGTTTAATAGTAACTTGTCGAAATGAAAATATAAGAATATGGCTCTAGTTCATGTAACTAAGGATACAAGAATTTATGATGAAACTAGACCTTACCTTTGGAAAGGACTCCAACATTCAAAATTTAGAGAACAATATCCCTTGTCTTCGATACTAAATGATGAAAGGTGGGTTTTTATATTTTTGAATTGATTTATAACACAAATGGCTTGTAGTAAGGATAGTGATTGCTTGTAAAGATAACTTTGATAAAGCTCCCTATGAGAGAAGCTAGGAGAAAAAAATAAGAAAGTGGATGGCAACAACCCGGTTGTTGGATGTGACCTTCTTCTTTTGAAATAATAATACAATACAACCTTTTGTGGATGTAGCCCAAGGAGTGGGTTAACCACGTTAAAAATGGCCTCTTCCTATGATATCATCTCCTTGTGTATTCTCTTGATAATGTGTTTCAATATCATTCAGTTTAGTTGTTTTGAATATGTGTTACTTTCCTGATGGCTTGTTGTTTATATCTTGTGTAAATGTATAGTTGATGAAGATAGCTCCTTGTTATTTTATGTGATATCCTTGTAAATGCGTCTATTGTTCAAGTATCCCAAGTTACCACTAAGGGGAAAACTTTACGAAGATATTCAAAGGAAAAAATATTGTCATTCATTTACAAAATAATATAAATTCAAGTTAGATAAGGTATTGGACACATACTTCTAGTGGAAGCATTTTACTATGTATGAAAAGTAAATAGAAGTAATTATTAACATTATGAACTAATGGTTAGGTTTTTTTTTTTTTTTTTTTTTTTTTTAATTATAACTAAGGGAATCGGCAACTGGAGACTGGGCTGGTACTCGCGTGACACGGGGTCCAGGGATCCAATCCCACTACCACTATACCCCCAAGTGCCCCACACACCCTGCAAGCATGGGACACGGGTAAAGCCGGGTGTGATTTGAACTCATGACCTCCATTTACGACTGTGACTTCATAGCAACTGAATCGCCAATGAGCCACACCCGTGCGAACATGGACTAATGGTAGGTTAACTGAGGCCCTTGTATATATATTTTAGAAGGAACGTGTATTTATGCTTAACATTTTTGACGAATAAATAATCAACATCATGTTTTAGTGTATCTGAGATTTATTGTTAATGCTCATGATGAAAATTTTAAAAATTTACCAAAATTAATGATTTGGAAAAATGGGTTCGTGACAAATGGTATCAGAGCTGTAGGTTACAGCATTCGGGCCTAATGGGCTCAACATGAGATAAATAAATATGAAGACTAATCAAGTGGTTCTTGTTTTGTCTTGATGCATGGACTGTACTGGACGAGGGGAAAATGTTCTCCGAGTTCAACTCCAAGTTTCTCCAAAAGAGTAGAGATAAGTATTTTATTCTCATTCAGCTATGTTGTCTTGTCGTAAGTTTCCTTGCTAGATAAAAGGTATAGCTACTCAAATGGATGAATAGTATTGGCATGGAGTGTGACACATTGTTAAAATGATGGTTAGTTTGAGTTTGAGTATGATATGCAAGGGAAATACATAAGAGGCTTGAAAGTTACAAAGAACTACTAGGATGTAATTATCTTTTATGAAAGAAGTGTCGACATAGATGTTGTTCTTCTGTCCTTTCTAAAATTGATGTGAAATATAATGAATTTTTGTATCATGATTTTGTTAATAGTATTCGTACACTCCAAAGAAGCGTGCTCGTTTAGGCAAAATATTCACTTATCATAGCTATATTTTATTGGGATTATATAGTTGTTGTATATTCTTTTGACAGTTTTCATGAAATGCTATATCAAAAGATATTGCCTTTGTAGAAATTATAGAATGAGATTGGGAAAAATACTTGTTTAAGAAGTTATAGTTAAGTGTTGATAGGTTCCTTCCTTGAATGAAAGTTGGTCCCCAAGTGTCAATAATAGAATGTACATCCTTGTACTTAGGTTTGAAAGTATGCCTATTGCAAAAATATATGTTTTCTTTCTTTCATATTCTTTCGTGAATCCAATAGTATGGAGTCCATAAACTAGGTAATTATTAATCTTGAATATTGATAGCCCGGTTGAATTTGACATACTAGGTTACAAGATATGTTTAAAGATGTGAATGGATTTATGCGATAAGATGACCGATGTATTGAAATATTATTTTCGTTTATGAAAAATCGTCATTTTATTAAATATTAAGATCTTATTACTTAACTTCTTATCGTTATTAGAATTGTAAAGTATAAGCTTAAAGATGTATTATTGTATGGAATTGCATTATGATTCTTAGATAGGGTTGTTATATCTTCTAAATAAAGATTGATGTGTATCAAGGAAAGGGATTTTGTTAAAAGTATGAGTATGAATATAGGAATAGAAGAATCTTAAAACTTGTTATGATTGAATTAAATCATGGTATCTTTTAAAAGAGTATGGAAAGATTAAAAGAATCTGTAGATAATGAGTATTAAATGGAAATGAATCCATATTAAATTATGATACTAACATATTTGTTTGTTAGCAGACCTCAAAAAGATATTGAAGAGTTTATATTCATACATTAGGATGAATTGAAAATGATGCACAAGTTATTGAATGAGCATGTGTGTAATGCTATGGGACTAATGTGTTCAATTGTTGAGCAATTAAAGCAAATAATTTTTTATTTTTATTTTATACTAATATTTCAGGAAGTGATCTTAACTACAACCGATGACATGATCAAGGAGGAACGTTGATTATAAAAGCACTTATACAGATAAGTTGAGCTAAGTGGCTCAAGAGTAAGTAATGATTTACTTTACATTTTATTTACAGGATTTTATGAATCACGATTGGTGGTAAGACTTATGATTGATGATGTGAATATATTTTAATATTTTGTTGTTATTATTATGTGGCAGACAATAAATAATAAATGATTGTTACTAAGAAATATTTTCCTGGACTCAAACGAGAAGGTTTGAGAGGAAAATAATGATTCCTGGACTCAAGCAGAGGTTCTGCATCTCGCACTCAGTAACTAGCTGTTGTTATGGGACAACTACCCTAAATTGTGGTCATGTTCCCCACGGAAGTGGAACAAATTAGGAGTGCTCGTTGAATGTTATACTGACCCAAAAGACCTAGGCAATCTTTATATCCATCGAAATGAGCAGATGAAGGGCTCATGTTTTCCTTGTGGTTTTGCTGGAAATTGCACACAAGAGGTTCTCTGAGGAGTAACTTTTTCCTTGTGGTTTTGATGGAAATTGCACACAAGAAGTTTGATGAGGGGAAGCTATGTTTTGAGTTGCAGAGTAAGAATGTCATGTTCCTGCTGAAAGTATGTAGAGGTATTTCTGCTGAGTTGCAGAAGGCTCGTGTTTTGTATGCAAGTCTCCATGATTGCTGAAGTACAAAAGAGCGTTTTGTATGCAAGTCTCCATGATTGATGAAGTACAAAAGACTGCTATGTATGCAAGCCTATATGATCGCTGAAGTACATGAGAAAGATGTGTATGCAAGTCTCCATGATTGCTGAAGTACATAAGTATTTTGTATGCAAGTCTCCATGATTGCTGAAGTACAAAAGAGTTTAATGACTAACAAAGTTTTGTTGAAAGAATTGTTTTATGATGTTAATGATTTGTCTTGTAGCTAGACTATGAGATGCATTTATGTATGAATGTTATGAATGCTAGAGTTAGCAAATATCCCCTCAAAGGATGAGGAAGAATGATGTACATTTACTGTTTTGAAATTTTGTATACTTATATTATGCTAAAGAATGTTGGAAGATCTTGTATGATCTGTATAATGTGCAGGCTATAAGTTATAAGAGCCTGTAGAAATCACAAAAATGTGAAGATGATCAAAACAGAAAAATAAAGTAAGCGAAAGATGGTGAAATGATGCGAAAGAAAAACCGTTGAACACCGAGGACGGTGTTATTCTTAAGGGGAGGAGTATGTAACATCTCTCCTTTTTGACCTAATAAATTTGTATAAATATAAATATTTATTGTAATCGTTTCTGGTGAGGAGCTCAAGGCCAAGGCCCCACCAATAAACGTGGTATGTTATGGTATTATTTCTTAAAGTTGTAGACCAAGGGCATTGAAAGTTGTGACACAACTACACGACGAGCATTTGAAATACACTAGGATAGAGATAGGTCGACGATGACCTATGTCACCTTGGTGCCCATAGGAAAGTGGGGTGAAGTGAAAACTAGCAACGTTCACTCGTTAAAACATAAATGCTAAGTAAAAAACCCACTATCTAGTAAGTATCACGAACTAACTATTTTATCTTAAGATGGGACCAAGTAATCTTTTATTTGGTTAAGGTAGACACCTCTAGGATGTATGCTTAGTAACCTTAAGAAGATAAAACATATGTATATATATATGTCATTTTTTTTTTGTTAAATCATTTGTGTAAACTACTATTTATCATTAGATATACTAAGTGATAATTGTTATTATAAAACACCTATACAATAGCAAATATTATGGATATATCAATAGTCACATTTATATTGAAACGGGTTAAGATGGAATTAACCTTTGAACAATTAAAGCTTTTCCTTCTTAAAAGACTATATATTGAAATGGGTTAAGATGGAATTAACCTTTGAATAATTAAAGCTTTTCCTTCTTAAAAGACTATATGATATATGATATAGTCACTTTATAAAGATTATTATTATAAACTATTCTCTTATAACTTGTATAATAATCTATTATACAAGTTATAAGAGAATAGTTTATAGGTATAGAAAATACCAAGAAAATCATAAATGTGGATATAAGTGAACTATGTCTACACTAATAAGGCCATTGTTTATTAATTATATTATTATCCGTATTTATGTATGTAAATTAAAATGATTAGATGAATATTATATACATGTTATGATATAATAAATTGAGTCTTGAATGAGTGATTAAGTTATCATTGTTTTAATTATCTAAACAATAATGTATATTGTAAATATACAAAATTAATTGTGTAAAAGATTTAAATACATATAATTAAAGTTGTTTTATACTTGATGATACTAGAGTTAAACATATACATATATTTGTCAAGGATCTACTTAAGTTTAATTACTTAAAGATTGTGTTTTGGGCAAATAAACAACTAATTTTTATGGCTTATTTAGCTATATATATATAATAACGAACACCACTACCTATTATTTCGATAAGTGAGGTAAAGCAACGCTCCATCTAAAAGGGCATGTTTTTAGTAAAAGAGTTGTTGGGAAACGCAACAGCTTTAAGAAGTGACTGCGAGCTAAAAATGTGGTGGTTTAGATTTTGAAAGTTGTGGAATCGGCTGGAGCATGATGTTAATAAGGTTTTCATGGGCGATGGTCTCTTTGGATGGAATCGAGCCACAAATTTAATTAAAACATAGAACTGACACGCCATTATGAATTGAGTGGAAGCATGGACGGTGAGGAGCATTCGGTTTTCCATTTGGAATTCATGTACCTAACAAATTAGAAACCGATTTCCAGTGAAGGGGGATCTCTTGGAAGGAGGCGGGAGACCCAAGGTATCGGTGGAGGGGTATTTACAGAGAAGGGGAGCTCGAAAGAGAAACACACCATGTCGCAGCATTATTTTTTGTTATAAGCACAGTTGACAGCATCATAAGATGGGGGCTACGGGTAGGAGAGTGAGACAAAAGTACAACGAGTGGGGAAAGGTTCTTTTGGTGGGCGACTCCATTTGAGAGGAACCTGGTTTTTAGTGAGAGATATACGAAAGGAAGCTAGGGGAATGATGGCTGGTAAAGCCGATTCCAGATAGGGAGGTCCTGTAACCTGCATTGAGGACTGTATACCTGCATTGAGGACGAGAAATACGATAGTAACCCAGAGAAGAGTCATCACGTCCAGATCCGTTGGATGGGTTGGTTAAAATGGATTCGAGCTTTGCATAGAGAAGGGACCCTGCAAAGTTTTACATCGATAGTCTAACCCCGATGTCGGCGTTGCATCAACCTTGGTCATGGCGTGAATGCCTAGACCTCTACGTGATAAAAGAGATAGGCAATCCCTGCGACCAATAGTATCTCTGCATGGACAGGTAAGGGATCTTTTGCATTGGGATTCAGTAATAGATTTGCTTTATAAATATGTTATATTGTTATACTTATGGTATTAAATGAATTGTTGTTTATCTAAATGCAACCTTTGCATGCGTTTCGACAAAACTCTATTTCATGCAATAGATATATATTATAGCTCTGTTTAATTGATGGAAATTGGCTGTGTGCGTCTGGAGTAAAACGACTCAGTATACCTCTCTGTTTTGTGATGGAGTAGTTGTTTGCATTTTGAGCATTCGATCCCTTTGGTTCTCAGTTTTTATTTCCCATGCATTTTTACATGACTGATTTCTATTTATTTCTAAATCTGAGTTAAAGGAAGGATATGAACAACGTTAAGAGCTAGCACCTTGGCAAGCGCTGAGATCAACATGTTGCCCTTTGCGTTGTTCCTGTTGATTTTTTCCCGCCTCATGTTCGCGTTAACATCTTACACTCGCATTAAGAATTTCGTAGAAAGTTATCATTCTGTGTATCTTGATCAATCTGTGTTTTCTTATACATCTGCATTCGAGAGTGACTCGGCTTCCAGTTCGGATCGTTGTATTGTATAGAATGATTGTCTACATCTTTAGTCTTTGTATGATTTAGTTATTTCACGTTCGTTGGCGGTCCATCGGATGCATGCATAAAATATGAAGGATGGTCCTCGAAAGAGCCTGATCCTCTTGACCCAAACTGAGATTAGGATGACATAGTCTTACTAAACAAGTCCGGATTCCTTATATGATTCTTGTCTTCTAGGTTCGGTGACCTCCGTGATTTCACACACTCATTATATATATTTATATAATGGATGATCCTTGTAAATATAATAATTCACATTATGTTCCATGTATGGAATGTTTATATATGGATTTAGTTTTAATATATATGTAATAGTCAAAAGGAGAATGCTAACCATATTTTCTAAGTCATAGACATATTTTGATGTAATCTAGGTATGGGGAAAAATAAATAGTCCTAATCCTTTTAAGCAAATTGAAAGAGTGGTTAAGGTAATTTTGGTTTTAGACCATGTATATATTGAAGAAAAATATTATTCCTTGTTTTTTTTATAGAGTTTAATAGTAACTTGTCGAAATGAAAATATAAGAATATGGCTCTAGTTCATGTAACTAAGGATACATGAATTTATGATGAAACTAGACCTTACCTTTGGAAAGGACTCCAACATTCAAAATTTAGAGAACAATAGCCCTTGTCTCCAATGCTAAATGATGAAAGGTGGGTTTTTATATTTTTGAATTGATTTATAACACAAATGGCTTGTAGTAAGGATAGTGATTGCTTGTAAAGATAGCTTTGGTAAAGCTCCCTATGAGAGAAGCTAGGGAAAAAAAATAGGAAAGTGGATGGAAACAACCCAGTTGCTGGATGTAACCTTCTTCTTTTGAAATAATAATACAATACAACCTTTTGTGGACGTAGCCCAAGGAGTGGGTGAACCACGTTAAAAATGGCCTCTTCCTATGATATCATCTCGTTGTGTATTCTCTTGATAATGTGTTTCAATATCATTTAGTTTAGTTGCTTTGAATATGTGTTACTTTCCTGATGGCTTGTTGTTTATATCTTGTGTAAATGTATAGTTGATGAAGATAGCTCCTTGTTATTTTATGTGATATCCTTGTAAATGCGTCTATTGTTCAAGTATTCCAAGTTACCACTAAGGGGAAAACTTTACAAAGATATTCAAAGGCAAAAATAATGTCATTCATTTACAAAATAATATAAATTCAAGTTAGATAAGGTATTGGGCGCATACTTCTAGTGGAAGCATTTTACTATGTATGAAAAGTAAATAGAAGTAATTATTAACATTATGGACTAATGGACATGTTAACTAAGGCCTTTGTATATATATTTTAGAAGGAACATGTATTTATGCTCAACATTTCTAACGGATAAATAATCAAAATCATTTTTTAGTGTATTTGAGACTTATTGTTAATTCTCATGATGAAAATTTTAAAAATTTACCAAAATTACTGATTTGGAAAAATGGTTTCGTGACATTCCTTTATATTGCAAAGCACTTCACCCGTTCTATTTTACTGAGTTCATGCTTTGGGGTGAATTTTGTTACACCAAAATCTCGTCATCATGAGTCATGTGTCATATCTCTGCCTTAATCCCTAAAGTTTCCCGGGCTAGAACATCAGAAGGAAGGTTGTTGTCCTTTCCCTTTACATCTTGTAGTCACCCTGACGCACCCTGCCTTCATGCAAGAAGCGTCGAACTCAAGGTGACGCACTCTGCACCTTAGCAGAGCGCGTTGCTGATGCAGTGTGCCTTTGTACAGGGCGCGGTGATCTACTTATGATGCAGGTTGCCTTTATGCAAGGTGCGTCGGAGTTGGTTAAAGTGGATAAAAGGAAGCTTCGAGCAACTTCTCGAAGCTTGGTTATGTGGAGGCTTATCCCTAGATGCTTGGATAGGTGGCTCTTGTTGGAATATTCTTACCATAATTTTTATATTTTGAATGCCTGCATGCAATTCTGCATGCATCCAGTCATCTGCATGCAATTGCATGCATCCAGTCATCAGTATGGTAGTCTCCCAACACCTAGTCCTTATTTTGCAGCCCCCAGGAGCATGTTTTCTTTTCAGTTTTATCCCTCCTAGCCACTGATGTGCCCTTGTTTTCATCACTAGAGAACATGTGCGCCTTATTCCACCTATTTAGGAGTTACTTTAGTTAGTTAGTTGGTTGATGACTCAATTCCTTGATTCAAGGGATGATTGATCAGTTAACTGACTGAAGCACTTAGATAGGAATCTACTGAGACTAGTTGAGCTTTAATGACTACTGAAAGCTCCTCATGCACCCACATTGGAGTCTCCTTCCCTATATCAGTGCCCATGCACTCAGTTAGACTTAGTTAGACTCATTTGACTGACTAGTTGACTTTTATGACCACTGCCACTGGTTTGGATGATGTCTCCAATGCTATCCAAGCATGTAATGTCCCCTTCGCCCATGAATTGCAGGGAAGGAAACATTAACAACACACCGGGCTTTTGGCAGACTTAGCCCCAATATCCTTACTTCAAATTTCCATAACAATTAAAAACTTCTCTATACAGGTGTAACTTCAATAAAACACACCGGAATTCAACATAACAACACACATAGCACAAACAGAAGATGATTCCATATGCAGGGATTCAATCCCATTCTTATGCTATGCATAGACTTCATTACAATATCAATCTCATGAATAAATAACATTCAAATTAGCACATTGCAGAACACAGAATATATATATAAATTAAACCACAGAGAGCACTTATCTTGTAACGCAATGTCCAACGACTGGCTACGTGAGAGCAACGTTCCACCCAACCATAGATCTCTGTCCAGCCTGTATTCTTTCAGCTGAGAGATCACCCCCGAGCTGGGCTGTGTATCCACTAAGGAGGAACTAGATGGCTCACTCACAGTCAGGGTTTTCACTCAAAAAACCATGCTAAGCCAACACACAGTTGGGTTTTTCAAGCATGCAATAGGAGATGGAGGAGGATGCTAGTCCACTGAGCTCAATCCCAGAGCCACATACACTTCAAGCTAGACTCAACAATCCTCTCCTCTGTTCATACATCCACAACTGGATTTCTCACAACTCTGTCACAAACAATCCCAAATCCGTCACTGATTTTCTGGGCTATCCAAACTGGGTTTTCCCATGGATTTTGGGGTAGCCAATGCTCCCAAATTCACTCCAAGGCTCATACCAACGGATCCCCCATTGGATTTCACTGTCCAATACTCAATCTGGGCGTTTTTGGCTTCCCAAAACGTGGGTTCATTCCAAGTCGCGATTTCTGGTTTTCTCACTGCTGAGAGCTCATTTTCGGATGGAGAAATGAAGCTGGTGCTTTCACCATGGAATGGGGATGAGAATGAATCCCCCTCTCATGAGGTTGAGTGACTTCTTGTACAAGAAAACAGAGCCCATACCTACCCATACGAATTTCAGGGCTGCCCATGCTCCATTGAAGCCATGGGTTGACATCTCAACCACTTTCTTACAACAGGAATAAATGTTATCTAGAAAATTCAAATGGGTTCTCATAATGACATATGGCAACCTATGGTTCACTCCCATAGCCCCCTCACCACTCCCTAGTGGATACACGTGGCCCCTTCTCATTCGTTGCATCCATAGCCAGTCTTGGAATTTTATTGCATGATGTTTATTTACATCCTATTACAATTTCCATGGCTTAAGAGCACATGGGCATCAAATATCAATGTTTGCCTTTTTAAATCAAAATTCAGGCTTTCACTAGCGGGGGCCTTGGCCTTGAGCTCCACGCTAGGAAAACATACATCACATGTACACATTATTTACATTAAAGGCTAATATATCCTAAGGGTAGAATTGGGGGTATTACATTCCCCTCCCCCTTAGAACAACACCGTCCTCGGTGTTCCAAGACTTATGAATACATATACAATTACACATGTCCAAAACTTCAAAAACTTTGCAGATCTGCCCTGCATTCTATCCTTTACTTTGAACTTTCAGGACCAAGTCCTTTGATCTTCACGAGATGCTCCTGCTGATTCGGATCTTCCAGCTCATCCATAAGTCTAAAAACTTTATGGATACTACCCTCTTGAGGTTCTCTTGTTGGGAAATTGCGGAGGCAATGATCCCCTCCACATTTCCAACACTTCACTGGTTGCTTCATCTTTACCTGTTCAATTTCCTTTGAGTCTTCCCACCTGGAGCGTTTCTTAATCGGACGATTGGATGAATGCTTCTTCATTGATCCACTTTTCTTTCCCTTGCTGATTGCTCTCATAATGCTTTTTACCTCTTTCTGCAGACGAAGAGTGTCCTGCAAGACCTTGTGGTTCATCTCGTTCTGCTGCTTTTGCATCTTGAGCATCTCTCCAAGATTTTATTGGGTCTTGGCAATTGTTTGAAGAAGACTTCCAACCAATTCTAATAGCCCTTGGTCTGCCGCCATGGTCAATGGAAATAATTGACCACACTTTGCTCACTAGCAATACTTGCCTGCACCGGCTGCAACCAATTGATTCAATTTTCACCTGTGAAATTCATCATTACAATTCTCGTTAGGCCAAGCATAACCCAAACATTTTAAAAAAATCAGTCAATGGTTTTTCCCCAGTTGACATGGATAGTCCATGCTTTACTCATGAGAATTCCACACTTTTTATGCTTGCCCAACATACACATGAATTCCTTCATGTTCATCCATTCACAGGAAATTCATTAATTAGCATTCACAATTCACTTTAATCAAATAAACACACTTTTACTTTCAGTCATGCATGCATTCAACAATTTTCTAATTCTATAAATGCACCAATAAAAAGGAAAGAGAGAGAGCAGTAAGAGTTTCTCCTCTTAGTTTTGCTCCATTCTGGAACCCACACCACCACTGTGGTTTTCATGCTCCTGTCCTCTTTCACTTCACGTGAATGCTCGACCTGCCCTTCTTGGCTATGACACGTAGTGTCTATGGTCTATTCTAGACCTCTCAACCATGGAGTTCCTTCACTTGGTTTGTCTAACTCTTGGCTGATAGGACTCACACAGTTCCACTAGCCCCATCTTTCATTACTGCTCATGCTGAGCCCTTTTAGGGTGGTTACATGTCCACACGCATCCTTGAGATGCTTTCATAGTCATTGCTTCCAGCAATACCTACACTCAAACATTGAATCAATTCACATGTTTAGTTTATTTTCATAGGAAATCATAACCAAACCATATACACATGTATATTCATAAGCAAGAAATTACAAGATAACCAAATACTTATCTGCACTAGATGTCTTCACTTTATTCCATAGGGTCCTTCTTTGCTTTACAAGCCTTGGAATCGCCTATGGATTTGGGTGTTTGGCCAGCGCGCAGGCTGCCCCTCAACATCAAATAGTCTTGTATGTTTGTCCAGCACGCAGGCTGCTCCACAACATCAAATAACCTTGTATGTTTGGCCAGCACGCAGGCTGCTCCAAATCATCAACAATCTCGCATGTTTGGCCAGCACGCAGGCTGCTCCAAATCATCAACAATCTCGCATGTTTGGCCAGCACGCAGGCTGCTCCAACACATCAATAATCTTTCCCAACCAACCACTCTCTGGATTTACCAAGCAATTTATAGTTCTTTCAGGGTCCTTGCTTCCTGTATGACCAAGGTTCCCAACAAAGAAACAATAGTGCATCAGCTTAACTGTTACAAGACTTATACTTGTAATCTTCATTATTCCAAACAAGAAATAAATGAAATTGAATACTTATCTGTATTGTGCATTTCTTCTCTGGTCCACAGGGTCCTGCTTTTACTTTATAAGCCTTGGGATCCTCCTGCGGACTAGGATGTTTGGCCAGCACGCAGGCTGCTCCAAATCATCAAATAATTAATGCCCTACCAGTACACCTTCACGCCGATTGGGTTTACCAAGCATTTGGTGGTGCCCAACCAGTCCCATACCTGGTTGGCCCTCTCCATTGCCGAGCCAGCACATACATCTGGGTCATCAGCCAATGGAAGGTAACTGCGCCACCGACCATTACAGGTCAAGGCTCCACTACTCTGCCTTAGGCTTGCATCAGCCTTTCACATGTATCACAATCCCTCAATGCGCATAACAATTCTTCACCCACACAAGGGTGGCACTTCTTCTCTTGCGTAAGCCGGCGGTCCCATTTAGGAATTCTTTAGGTGACTTCTTAACTGCAGGCTATCATGGCCCCATGATACCCACTCACCCTACACAAGGGTTACCACTGCTCATACAGTTCTCTTAAGTATTCTTTTCTTCACTTTTCCCTTTAATGTGCAGCACTGAATTTCATATGTATAATCTGTCGGCGCAAAATGGATAGCAAGCTCATTAGTATTACTGCCCTAAAACTGTAAACATATTCCATAACATTCACTATCCAACTTTGAAACACCAGGAATGCGTCCATTCCCTTAAGGCATAGTCAATATTGGCATCCCTAACATAACTCAGCACTAGAAAGGTGTGCACTCCTTACTGATGTGAACTATCAAGGTCCTAATCATACTTCAAGCAGTCCGCCATAATGGAAATAAAATCAAAACATGATCTGCATATTAACTCTAATAATTATACATGCATGTATGTATATATATATATCATTCAGGGTTTATGGAACACTTATCCATTTTGCAGATGTTATTTCTCTTCTTTAATGAGGAATGGAGGCTCCTTCTCTGAGTTGACAGTCCCTCGGTTTGCCATCCCAATTCCTTTTGATGTTACATGCCTCTCACATGTCTTACTGACATAATCTTTACCATCTCACTCATATTGTTTACCAATCATGTAGTGCAGATGAGACATTATTAATATCTTATGGCGTTTCACCTGAAACCCATTTTCAAATCATGGAATCCCTTCCCACGAAGTTTGGCTTCTGCAGGACCTCTCTCATCGTCTTCCTGCAATGTGTCTTCCTGGCACACTTATTGAACAGCCAAACAGTTAGCAACATTTAACACTACAATTCAAATCCGATTGTTCCATAACCAATCCATGGCACTAATAATTAAATTCAGTATGAATTTGCAACTCTGTCTACTACAGAAATTGGTTTTCTTATCCATGAGGCTATCCTCATATTGTTTGGCTCCTGTAAGTGACACCACTCTGCCCGTTATGGTCTTATGCCCGCTGCCATACATGAGCATCCACTTACAGCATGTCCTCCTGACACATTTTCATATAAGCCAAACAGTCATTAGCAATTATTAGCAAAATTTCAAATCCAAAATATTTACAAATCTGAGATTTACAACTGTTCTTATTAACAGAACTTAGAGCTGTCAACCATGAGAACCTTCTCATAACCTTTGGCTTCGGCATGTGGTAGATCCCGGTCCCTACTATGGACTTATCCTCATTGCCATACGTAAGACCTTCCTACCGGAAATTGAAACTTCAATAAGCCAAACACTTCGTAAGTCTCTATGCATATAATGTTTTATTACTGCAACAGTTACTGAAACATTTTCAAAATTATAACATTCCATAATTCAAAATTTTCAGCTGTTAATATATCAATATCACCAAGATTTATTTACTTCACGTGCATCATTAGCATACTCAGTTGTAAGGTACAGTCACATCATTCATACAACTCTGTCCTTCCACAAAGCATTCTAGCATCCCATTGATCATGACTGGGCTCTTCATGCACTTTATTATTCGGCATTCATAACAGCTCATGAAATGATCCTAGAATTATCATCAATTCATCATTTCATTCATTATTTCTTTTGCAATAACATATGCATCATCCCTATGCATTCATACAATACATCACAAGATTTATAAAATCTCTTAATGCTCATCTACTTAATGCTACCTTGCATTGTTTCATGAGTACTATGCATTCAAGCATATTATGATCGAAACATGACTATCTCATATAACTTGCATTACCATAACCAGGACCACCAGCCCTCACTTGCTTTGGTTATTAAGCACATGACCAACATACACATGGCATGATATAAATTCATATGAATGCATTGAGATTTCTAAACAGTCATAGGGGGTAAGGTTCATTTCCTTCACTTACCCACACCTCACCAAGCTTGGTAGGTTAACAGTCCCAATCGGTATTCAATATCACATGCAAACTAACTCAACATAGCTCAAACATAGTTGAAGAGATCTTACCAAATCCTCTTTCAACATTCATGCAATTTGGCACCAATAATCATTACCTGCATGGTTACCATTAACATCGCCTGATGTTACCTGATCAGTTGGCCTCTTACCAAGGCTGCTCAATCCTTTTGCCAACTTTATGATCATAGATTTGTTGCACCATCCTTTCTGCATAAGGTTGTTGGCTTCTTGCAACAACATCCTCAGCACATTTAGCCATGCTCTTTGTTATCTTTGGTCCTACAACCAATACCAACATCAATAGTGATTATCAACCACAATATTCTCCATTAGTGGTTCATTGCATATGCAGAATTCATTATTCTATCAATATGCAATATCCCATTTATGCACAAGTATTTCCATATGCACTATGCAATGTTTGTTAAGATGCCATTTAGTGCATATACATCTATGTAATCCTTTACATTTTTAACATTTGTATGCCATATGACAGTTTCATAATTATAAGTATGATAACAAACAGGGGTTTAAAGAATTCTTCCCTTTTCGATCCCTCATTGTAACATGGAATTCCTCTTCCCTATCATGCAATTGTAAAAATTGCCCATATTGACAACAAAATTTGTTGGTCAAAACAGCCACTGGCACTCTTCTGCACTAAATATCTATGATATATGTAGACCTTATTCAAACTCTGGTCATGCATCATTGTTCCCTGCTGGACAAGCTTTCCAATGCCTGTCTTCATGCTCCATTCCGACATCGGGTGCGGGAACTGCATCTCTTCAAAAATGACAACTTTCACTCCAATTCTGCACATTTTACACAGTTGCATTTTGGTCCAGAATGCCAACTTTAGCCACCTGTGGTAGAAAATATATGAGGAATCACAAAAACTTATCTATCGGGCGAAGTTAGTCCATATAACAAGGAACACTCATCAATTCCTGGATTTCAATTCCGATGCACCATTCCTCTTCTATGAATTTCTGGGTTTTACTACTTCTCACTTTTCACATTTTCCAAAATTCCAAATTTTGGGCCAAAAATGGCTATCTCCCTAACGGTGCATTTCTGGGAAATCTTCGTCTAACGGAAACTGTCCGTCTTAATGAGAATATGAAATGTCTAGTTCAGTAAAATTTTTGATTCCCACATCTAGGGTCACTTTTACTGCCCACGAGCTTTTCAAAATCCCGAAAAAGTGGCCCGGAATAGTGCTTTTCGGCCTTCTTGCTCACCCCGACTCCACATCCCTTGGAGTTTGGCTCCAAGATTCTGAACTTATCATTGTGCCTGCTTTATGGCCGCGCCTGATCAATTTCAGCTCAAACCGACCTTCCGTCAAGCCTCGGGACTCCGTCCTTCAAAAGTCACTATTATCCATTTTCTGTCAAATCAGATGTAATGGGCTTGGGGTCTTCACTGGTTCTTTCATGGCCTTCGAGCCCCACAGGAATCATTCCATTCTGAGTCCGGATGTTCCTGCTATCAAAAAATCAAGTTTTTTTTTTTTTTTTTTTTTTTTTTTTTTTTTTTTTTTTTTTTTTTTTTTTTTTTTTTTTTTTTTTTTTTTTTTTTTTTTTTTTTTTTTTTTTTTTTTTTTTTTTCGCGTCGTTGCGGGATGGTTCGCTGAACGCTCCCGCAATTAGCGAAGGCTCCCGCAGTTGCGGAGCCATTTGGCGAATGCTCCCGCAATTGCGGAGCCATTCGGTGAATGCTCCCGTAATTGCGGAGCAATTCGCCGAATGCTTCCGCAGTTGCGGAGCGATTCGGCGAATGCTCCCGCAATTGCGGAGCCATTTGCGGAACGCTTCTGTTGCGGAGCGATTCGGCGAATGCTCCCACAGTTGCGGAGCCATTCGCGGAATGCTTCCGCAAGTTCAGAACGGTTCGCCGAAGTCTTCCGCAGTTGCGGAACGATTCGCGGAATCCTTCCGCAATTTCGGAAGAGAATTCCTTCCGCGAATTCGGAAGAGAATTCCTTCCGCAATTTCGGAAGAGAATTCCTTCCGAAAATTTCCTTTCGACGTCGACACTTAGAAAATTTTCTGCTTTTTCGGAGCATTTCGCCGAATTTTTCCGCGTTGCGGGACAACTCGCGGAATCCTTCCGCAAATTTCGGAAGAGAATTCCTTCCGCAAATTTCGGAAGAGAATTCCTTCCGCAAATTTCGGGGCGACTTCCCAAACTCCTCCGCGTTGCGGAAAAACTCGCGGAATGCTTCCGCAATTTCGGAGCAATTCGCCGAATGCTTCCGCAGTTGCGGAAGACATTCGGGAATTCTTCCCGAAACAGTCTTAAACGAATTTTCGAAAACACTTAGGAAATTTAACAAACAGAAATCATATTTGTAACAACACAGTATTCCAAGAAAAGAAATTGCACTTCTTCATGTTAAGTATGAAACAACAAAACAACAAAACAACATAAGATGACAGAGGTTGCCCATGCTCCTTTCTCTATTTCATAGAATGCCATCAATGCAATCAATGCAAGCAGCTTGCAAAAATCCCCAAACAGTCATGGAAATGATTTCCCATTCCAACAAATAAAAGCCATGCGATCTTGAGGTTTCTTTAATGCATTTTAGTTCCAAATACAAAATGCATGAACACACGATGATTTGTATCTCTGTGAAGGGCCCAACAGTCGTAGTGTTGAACCTAGAGCTCTGATACCAAACTGTAATGTCCCCTTAGCCCATGAATTGCAGGGAAGGAAACATTAACAACACACCGGGCTTTTGGCAGACTTAGCCCCAATATTCTTACTTCAAATTTCCATAACAATTAAAAACTTCTCTATACAGGTGTAACTTCAATAAAACACATCGGAATTCAACATAACAACACACATAGCACAAACAGAAGATGATTCCATATGCAGGGATTCAATCCCATTCTTATGCTATGCATAGATTTCATTACAATATCAATCTCATGAATAAATAACATTCAAATTAGCACATTGCAGAACACAGAATATATATATAAATTAAACCACAGAGAGCACTTATCTTGCAACGCAATGTCCAACGACTGGCTACGTGAGAGCAACGTTCCACCCAACCATAGATATTTGTCCAGCCTGTATTCTTTCAGCTGAGAGATCACCCCCGAGCTGGGCTGTGTATCCACTAAGGAGGAACTAGATGGCTCACTCACAGTCAGGGTTTTCACTCAAACAACCATGCTAAGCCAACACACAGTTGGGTTTTTCAAGCATGCAATAGGAGATGGAGGAGGATGCTAGTCCACTGAGCTCAATCCCAGAGCCACATACACTTCAAGCTAGACTCAGCAATCCCCTCCTCTGTTCATACATCCACAACTGGATTTCTCACAACTCTGTCACAAACAATCCCAAATCCGTCACTGATTTTCTGGGCTATCCAAACTGGGTTTTCCCATGGATTTTTGGGTAGCCAATGCTCCCAAATTCGCCCCAAGGCTCATACCACGGATCCCCCATTGCATTTCACTGTCCAATACTCAATCTGGGCGTTTTTGGCTTCCCAAAACGTGGGTTCATTCCAAGTCGCGATTTCTGGTTTTCTCACTGCTGAGAGCTCGTTTTCGGATGGAGAAATGAAGCTGGTGCTTTCACCATGGAATGGGGATGAGAATGAAGCCCCCTCTCATGAGGTTGAGTGACTTCTTGTACAAGAAAACAGAGCCCATACCTACCCATATGAATTTCAGGGCTGCCCATGCTCCATTGAAGCCATGGGTTGACATCTCAACCACTTTCTTACAACAGGAATAAATGTCATCTAGAAAAGTCAAATGGGTTCTCATAATGACATATGGCAACCTATGGTTCACTCCCATAGCCCCCTCACCACTCCCTAGTGGATACACGTGGCCCCTTCTCATTCGTTGCATCCATAGCAAGTCTTTGAATTTTATTGCATGATGTTTATTTACATCCTATTACAATTTCCATGGCTTAAGAGCACATGGGCATCAAATATCAATGTTTGTCTTTTTAAATCAAAATTCAGGCTTTCACTAGCGGGGCCTTGGCCTTGAGGTCCACGCTAGGAAAACATACATCACATGTACACATTATTTACATTAAAGGCTAATATATCCTAAGGGTAGAATTGGGGGTATTACAAAGCAACACATTGAGGATAATTCGAATGACCTTAGAGGCATTTGAAACTCCTTGATTGTATTTAGTTATTATTCATTTTACAGAGTGCTAGATTACAACTGATGTATGATACAACAATTTCTCTCCATTTTTCGTGTAATGAGTGATTATTGATTCAACATTTCTTCTTTTTTCTTTCTGCACTACATGAGTAAAATCTATTGAGTTCTGCTACTGTTGTGTGATCCTACTTCTGAAATATCACATGGTATCAGAGCTGACAATAGCTATTCGAATTGCAGTAGGAGCAGTTGCAACAGTTCCTTGAGTAGATGTCTTTCATTGAGCACCAGAAGCCTCTGAGTTTCCACAAAAAATCCTCGTGCTATTGCCTTGAATTCACTGGAGCAATCCAGTGAGGTATAGCCAGGTGTGAAGGACATAGTCACATGTGCTCAGTGTCATAAGGCAGTTTTCAATTCGAATTGCAACAGATATTCTTTTCATAATTCTCATTTGTTTTGCAGGAATCTCCCTCTCTCAGCTTTGAATTATTCAGTACCATGGATCTCAAGTTGAATTCATTCAACTACTTCGAATGGAAGGAAACAATGGACATCTTCTTGAAGTCGAAGAGTCTCTCCAGAGTAGTGAATGGCTTTGCAATTGATCCCACTGGTGCAGTAGAGAAATCCAAGTACTTAGACAAGCTTGATGAAGCAGTAGGACTGTTGCTACTTAGCATTTCTGAAGATTTGCACTTTCATGTTATCGATTTGAAGACTCCAAAGGAGGTTTGGGACAAGATCAAATACCTCCTTGGTCAGAAAGATTATTTGAAGGGGCATAAACTAGAAAATGAGCTTATCTCCTTGAGCCCAAGCAGTTTCGAAACTATCACTGAGTTTCTCAACAAATTCAAGAACTTATTTTCACAGTTGAAGAGGTATGGGATTGAGAAGGAAGATAAACAATTGATCCTTTCCATCCTGTCAAAGCTAGGCCCTAATTATTCAGTGTTTGTTTCGACCTTCCAGTTAGCAAAGTTCTCCATTCCAAAATGGAAATTCCCTTCGCTTGAAGATTTCATCCAATCTCTAACTCTTGAGGAGGAGAAGCTAGTACACATGGGAGTGATAAAATCCAATTTGGATTTAGCTCTTTCAGCCACTGAGTCAAGGAGAGCGAATGGAAAAGGAAAACAAAAAATTTATGATAGAAAGTCGAATGATACAAAGCAGAAGGAGGCTCCCATACAATCAGATGGAGCCTCAAATCCTAATAAGGGAAAGCACACTCATAAGGGCAAATCCAAGTGCACATACTATAATCGAGGATATCACCTTGAGAGCTAATGTATGAAGAAGACCATAGATCTCATGGCTTCACTTCTTGAAAAAAATAATCTTCTAGTACCTGCATGTGCTAGAAAGAAAGAGATTGAACCATTTGGATCTGAGAACAAAGAGAGATTCCATGCCCTCATGGCAGGTGCATCAACTCAATCCTCCTTCATCATAGATTCTGGAGCATCAAGACACATGTCTTCCTCCAAGAATCTCTTCACTGGATTTAAAGCTATTGTTGGACCACCCATTATGTTGGGGAATGATTCTGAGGTCTCCTCTGAGGGGATTGGAAGAATCAAACTAGATCATGGATACTTCTCAGATGTACTCTATGTCCCCACTCTCACTGCTAATCTACTTTCAGTATATGAGATGACCCATACTGGAGAGTCCAAGAGGGTGATCTTCTCTCCAAATGAGGTCGAAATCCAGGACATGGTATAAGGTTCTACCATTACAAAAGGAGTTGCTAATCATAAGTCGAAACTGTATGAGTTCTCCCACTTCTTACCTCTCTCAAAGCAATCCGCTCTTCACACTCATGCCAATGAAGAGAGTAGATTGTGGCATGAAATATTTGGGCATCTTAACTATCAATACTTGCAAGACATGCATACTAAAGAGATGGTTGAAGGGCTGCCCAAGATCAAGTTTTCCAAGGGCAACTATCATGGTTATTTGATTGACAAGCATCCTGAAAAGAAATTTGAGAAGGGGAAGGCAATGAGAGCCTCTCATCCTCTAGATCTAATTCATAGTGATGTTGCAGGGCCATTTCCAGATCTATCTTTGAACAAGGCAAGGTATATTATTAATTTTACTGATGATTATTCCAGATTTACTTGCAATATTTAATTAACGAAAAACACACAAGATAACAGAAATAACAGAACTCAGAATCACTTTTATATTGATCGCAGGCCACTTCGAGGGGGCAACCTCCTTTGAGCAACCTCAATACAAATAAATTCACGGTACCTTCATTGGTCTCAACACAAACTTATATACTAAGTCTAGGCTCCAATACCATGTGTCAATACAAACCATGGGCCAATACAAAATATGGATCAACAATTACTACGGGACGACTTACAAAGCATATGCGTCCAACAACAATAATACAAACTATGGATCAACAAATACTACGGGACGACTTACAAAGCATATGAGTCCAACAAAAATATACTAACAAAGTAAATAGAAGGGTTGACATGGGTTCTTAACATCCCCTCTCCCTTAGAAAAAGATTTGTCCTCAAATATTTAGATGTGGAAATTGATGCAGAATCTGAAGGAGTGGGTCCCATGTAGCATCCTCGGGTTGCATTCCGGGCCACTGACGCCTTGTGAGTTTCAGGGAGGGTTGCTTGGAAGGCTGTAGATGAAGAAGAACCATATCAGCTGCGTGAAAAGTGTGCTCAGAACAGTGCTGATCGGCTTGTTGTTTCAGTCGAATTCTTGCCATGTGAAGATTGTCCTGCAGAATGAGAAGAATCCGATCGCGGTTTCAAAGAACCGAGTCAATTGCCTGAACTGGGGAGCTGTTGAGGGTGTATGGAAGAAGAATTGGCGGTGCATGTCCATAGACTGCTTCATATGATGTCCTTTTAGATGTCGTATTGTACCACTGGAGTGCTTCTAGGAAATCCATAGAAATAGTTGTCCAAATCTGTGTAGGGATGGGAAAGGGTTTGAGCAGTCCCGGAAGGAGTGTCATTTCACACTTGTTGTCCTGGCAAGTATCACAGTTAGCCACCATCTGTTGAATTGTCATTTTCAGTCCCTGCCAAAAGAAGTTACATTATTCCTGGTCATACATTTTGAGGAACCCAAAGTGCCTTGCTGATGAATAAGCATGGAGTGCATAGAAGAGATAGCCCTGTTGAACAGATTGCAACCAATTTGGAACAAGCAGAGAAATAGATGGAAGAGAAACCGGGTCATCAAATGTGCGAGAAGGAGCAGCTGCCACCATATTGTCCTTATCCTTCTTGTAAGTGAGCGCATAGGCATAACCCATGAGTTGGATAACCCATTTCAGGTGTGCTGGGGAGGAGACCTATTGTTCTAGGAAATTTTCCAGACTCTGGAGATCAGTCTTGATGTAGAAATAATTCCCTTATAGGTATGGTTGCCACTTCTGTACTGCATGCAAAATAGCCATCATTTTCTACTGAGATGTAGATGCGGCTAAATTCTTACTAGAAAGGTCTCTTGAATGCGACAAGCCCACTGGTTCAGCAAGGACACCTGCATATCTATAAAAGGAAGTAGGGGATACCGTTGATGGGTGCATCTGAATGGAATGGAGTTGAGTGATGACACCATGTGAATTCTTCTTAAGGATATTTTCCAGGCGATGTGAACTGATGATGCGAAGAGACCCTTGTTGTAAGCCATTAAATTTGTGTTGTTTCCCATTGACTGAAAACTGCATCCAAAGTTCAGCAAAATCTCATAAGATGGGGACAAGTGTGCGTAACCATTGAACGCCCAAAACCACATCACATCCGCTTAAGGACAAGGCAAACATGTCATAGCGCATGTTATAATCTTCCAGAGAGATACGCACATTGTGACACTTTCCCTTGCAAGGTAAGGTGCCCCCATTGGCAACCATGACTTCGAAGTTGGAGCAAGGATGGACAAAACAATCACCATGTTTGGCGATCCGAGGGTCAATGAAGTTATGAGTGCTACCAGAATCAATGAGTATTGTAAGAGGAAGCTTCTTGAAGTAACCCCTGACCCGCATTGTTTGGGGGGTGGTGACGCCGGATAAAGCATGTAGAGATATCTCTGGGTGGTGTTCCTGAGATGGAAGGTCAATAGGCGGCTCCTGAATGTCGACCTGATCATTCGATGTATTTGGAGCCTCTTCACCAACTTCAGAGGCGGGAGGAGAATCCACATCCAAGAGATAGAGCTTTTTTTGAACACATGTATGTCCCCGAGTGAATTTTTCATCACAATTATAACAAAGCTTTTTTTCTTTGCGTGCCTGCATCTCTGTTCCGGACAAATGCTTGATAGGAGTTGGTCGAGGAGCTGGCGGGATGGGAGGTCGTTGAGAACCCATATTTTGGAAGGGAATAAAAGTGGGTTTGGAGCACTGTTGGGCGGAAATCTTGTCTTCTTCCAACTTAGCCAACCCCAGGGCTTCCATCATTGTGTTGGGATAGAACATTTTGACCTCTGGGCGGATTTCATCCTTAAGACCACTGATAAAACAACTCCTGTAGAAGTCATCAGACAATCCCTCTGTGTGGTTGGCTAGTTTCTCAAATTCTGTCTGATACTCTCTCACAGTTCCAATTTGACGAAGTTTAGTGAGTGCTCCAGTGAAGTCATCAAAAGCACTAGGACCAAATCGTTGCAAAAGGAGTTGGCAAAAATCTGTCCATTTTTGCTCGTCATGAGCCTTGATGTACCAGCGGTAACATTGAAGGGATTCCTATTCCAAATGAAAGGATGCAAGTGGAACTTTTTGGACATCAAAAGTATCATGCAAACTGAAATACTGTTTTGCACGATAGATCCATCCAGTCGGATCAGTACCATTGAAGCGAGGAAATTCAAGCTTCGGACCACGGAAATTGCTGGAAGAAGAGAACCCATTAGCTGCAGAAGATTCTTGCTATCAGTTATTGTTCATGGTTGTTTGCTGAAGATGGAGGCTAAGAAATTTTTCATCCAAATCTTGGAGTTTGGTTTGGATGGCTGCAAGTGCTTCCTCCATGGTTGTTGCTCCTGCGCGGGTGACAACCATAACCATGAGTTTTTTTGTTTTTGTTTTTTGGGAATGGATAGAAAAACACAAACAAAAGCTTATTTAGTAAAGGGAAATTTGGATTTGGTAAAAACTAAGATGGGTAATTGGGGTTTGAATAGGTTTTGGACACTTTCTGATGGGCAAAGAAGCAAAAATGGGGATTTCAGAAGCGGGGTGAAAGAATGAGAAAATTTGTCAAAGAGGGACAAAGAAGCAGAAATAGGGAATGAACACGGTGGAAAAATTTGGAGGCGAGTGGGTGAAAATTGAAGAAGTTATGGAAAACCCTAAAAATAGACAAATGTGAGATTTCTGGCTTTGGGAAGTAGAATTTGGGATAGGGTCCTCAGGAATGAAATATGTAAAATGGGATTGCAGGGGTGTCCGGGAAGTTTCAAGGGAAACAAAGTTAAAACAAGGGAGATATGGCAAAAAAACATTTTTTGTTTTTGTTTTTTTTGTCAGGAATGGATTTGCAACGGCGCGGAAGGGATCAGAAACAGATAGATCTACAACGACGCTGAAGGGATCGACAACAGATGGATTTGAAACGACGCCGAATGGATAAAAAACGGCTGGATCTGAAACGACTTTCAGAATAGATCTGAAACGAATGGATTTGGAACGACTGTCAAAATGGATCTGAAACGGATGGATCTGAAACTTCTGGATCTGAAATGGCTCGGAATGGATCTGAAACGACGCGGAACTGATCGGCAACAGTTCAGCTGAAAATAGATATGGACCCCAGGTATGTGCAGCTTCCTAATAGTTTAGGGGTTTCACTTTGCCACCAATGCTGTCTGACGGCTTGCATATTGGGGCAGTACCCCTCACTCCACGGCTCAGGTAAAACTGATAACCACTTTGCCACAAATGACAGCTCTTGGTTTACCTCACGGGCGGGAAGTAGTCAATCAGGTAGGGGTCGTTTCCCTTTTCGTTGGTAGGTCCTCCCAATGGGCCAGCTACTTTGGGGTTCCTATGGTACTCCTCACAATGAGTTTTAGGGCTTATGCCCAAGTACTTCCCACAGTTAAGCAGATAGGGATTATTCCTAGATCCTAACTTGCAATACATGCAATTTTTTTTTTTTGCAGAAATTCCACCCAACGAGCCCAAGAAAGTGCTCTGATGCTAGATGTGAAGAACCTGCAATATTTAATTAATGAAAACACACAAGATAACAGAAATAACAAAACTCAGAATCACTTTTATATTGATCGCAGGCCACTTCGAGGGGGCAACTTCCTTTGAGCAAGCTCAATACAAATAACTTCACGGTACCTTAATTGGTCTCAACACAAACTTATATACTAAGTCTAGGCTCCAATACCATGGGTCAATACCATGTGTCAATACAAACCATGGGCCAATACAAAATATGGATCAACAATTACTACGGGATGACTTACAAAGAATATGCGTCCAACAACAATAATACAAACCATGGATCAACAAATACTACGGGACGACTTACAAAGCATATGCGTCCAACAATAATATACTAACAAAGTAAATAGAAGGGTTGACATGGGTTCTTAACAGAATCTCTTCACTGGATTCAAAGCTACTGTTGGACCACCCATTATGTTGGGGAATGATTCCGAGGTCTCCTTTAAGGGGATTGGAAGAATCAAACTAGATCATGGATACTTCTCAGATGTACTCTATGTCCCCACTCTCACTGCTAATCTACTTTTAGTATATGAGATGACCCATACTGGAGAGTCCAAGAGGGTGATCTTCTCTCCAAATGAGGTCGAAATCCAGGACATGGTATCAGGTTCTACCATTACAAAAGGAGTTGCTAATCATAAGTTGAAACTGTATGAGTTATCCCACTTCTTACCTCTCTCAAAGCAATATACTCTTCACACTCATGCCAATGAAGAGAGTAGATTGTGGCATGAAAGATTTGGGCATCTTAACTATCAATACTTGCAAGACATGCATACGAAAGAGATGGTTGAAGGGCTACCCAAGATCAAGTTTTCCAAGGGCAACTGTCATGGTTGTTTGATTGGCAAGCATCCTGAAAAGAAATTTGAGAAGGGGAAGGCAAGGAGAGCCTCTCATCCTCTAGATCTAATTCATAGTGATGCTGCAGGTCCATTTCCAGATCTATCTTTGAACAAGGCATGGTATATTATTAATTTTATTGATGATTATTCCAGATTTACATGTGTATACTTCCTTAGAATAAAGTCATAAGTATTTGGATTCTTTAAGTTTTTCAAGTCTTCTGCAGAAAAGTTTCCAGATAGAAAGATCAAGGCCATTCGCACTGATAATGGAGGTGAGTACATCAAGGGTGACTTTTAAACCTTTTGTGCTGAAGAGGGCATTGAGATGCAACATATTGTTCCCTATACACCACAACAGAATGGTGTTGCTGAAAGGAAGAACAAAACATTGAAAGAAATGGCCACCTGCATGCTAAAGTCGAAAGGGTTGCACCCTAGTCTTTGGGCATAAGCCATTAACTGTGCCACCTATCTTCAAAATAGATTTCCTCACAAAGGAGTCAAAGACATGACTCCTTTTGAAGCATGGATGGGATACTAACCTGATGTGTCTCATATTAGAGTGTTTGGATCCAGAGCATGGTCAAGGATTCCAGATGAGAAAAGGAGATCCCTAGATCCACAAAGCAGAGAGTGTATGATGGTGGGTTATGCATTGAATGCAAAGGCCTACAAGATTCTTGATCCTTCTACTATGACCACATTCCTTGATAGGAGTGTATAGTTTGAGGGATGGCCTCTTCATGATGCTCATCCTGTTGAGCAAGAAAGCTTGCCTACCACACCTCCACTGCTTGATGAGCTCCAAGAGAGCGAATCTTCATCACATGACAGTTCAGATTCAGAGTATGACAGTGAAGATGATGAAGAGCGAATGATAGATCCAGATCCACAAGAACCTGAAGATCTAGCACCTATCAGTGAAGATGAGCGAATGGAATATCCAGATCCATAAGAACCTGAAGATCTACCACCTATTAGTGAAGATGAGCGAATGGAAGATCTAGATCCACAAGAACTTGATGATCTTACACTTGATGATCCTCCTCTTCCTAGATGGGAAACCACTACACTTAGATCTTCTAGAGATCTTGTTGGAGATCCACTTGATCCAGGGAGGACCAGATCTGATTTTCAGAATGGAAGGTTTCATCCTTCTCACATTACTGATCCATTTACTGCTGATAGATCCTTCTTCAGTGGAGAAGTCCACTTACCATTTGGGGTGAGTGATGTACATGATTGATCATCCTATCACAGTCTATCTTGAGGGGGGGATTTCTTCCCATTGGGTTTTTCCTCTTTCCTCACTTTGTTTATTTAGATTGTTGTACGGGGTGACCTTTGGTCTTAGTTACCAGGGCCCTACCATTTCAGTTGTTCCTCATAGTATAGCTTGCAGGGGGTGTTGGAATATTCTCACCATCATTTTTGTATTTTGCATGCCTGCATGCATCCAGTCATCAGTATGGCAGCCTCCCAACACCTAGTCCTTATTTTGCAGCCCCCAAGAGCCTGTTTCTGCTCAGTTTTATCCCTCCAAGCCACTAATGCACCCTTGTTTTCATCATTGGAGAACATGTGCACCTTATTCCACCTATTTAGGAGTTACTTCAGTTAGTTAGTTGGTTGATGACTCAGTTCCTTGATTCAGAGGATGATTGATCTGTTAATTGACTGAAGTACTTAGATACACACCTACTGAGACTAGTTGATCTCTACTGACTACTGACAGCTCCTCATGCACCCACATTAGAGTCTCCTTCCCTACATCATTTCCCATGCACTCAGTTAGACTCAGTTGACTGACTAGTTGACTTTTAGACCACTGCCATTGGTTTGGATGATGTCTCCAATGCTATCCAAGCTACACACTGAGGATAATTCGCATGGCCTTAGAGGCATTCGAATCTCCTTGATTGTATTAAGTTATTATTCATTTTACAGAGTTCCAGCTTACAATTGATGTATGATACAACAATTTCTCTCCATTTTCTGTGTAATGAGTGATTATTGATTCAAAATTTCTTCTTCTTCTTTCCGCACTACATGAGTAAATTCTAGTGAGGTCTGCTACTGTTGAGTGATCCTACTTTTGAAATATCACAACTCTCGATCCCCTAACCTAGTGGGATGATCCCTCAGACCTCTCCCCTAACTACTCAACCTATTCTATCCATTTAGCCCTATATATACAACCTCCCTCTCCATTATTAGGGGAGGAAGGATTATGCACCCATATGCTGGTGGAATTTGGTAAGGCTATCTTCTTCATCCATAGGAGATTAGGAGGCTTTGGATCTTTGAGGCAAGATCATCCAAGTTGGAGTCATGACATCAAAGCATTGGTTGTAACCCTCTTTTCTTTGTATTTGCTGCAATTTACATTCAATATAAACATCTTTCCATAAACTTGTTATGTCTTGTAAAGTTTTTTATGATTCGCTTCTTTGACTACTTATCTAGTTAGATTCATAATCATATGCTTTCAAGTTGTTTGCTTGTTTCCATTTGCTCTATCTTGTATTGCAGCAGGAGATCGAGGGACTGGAAGTAGATCAAGCGAGGAGAAAGGAATTGCGATCATAAGGTAATTCGTTCCCTGAACCACCTTGCAATTTAATCTAACTAGGAAAGATCTTATATTGTGTACTCTTTTGTACTAGACTTAAACCATTTAAGCTAGAGAGATCCGTTTTTGTCCGCATTAACAAATTGTCTTCATACAAAGAGGTGTCTGGTATGAGGCGTAATGGTACAAGGGTATAAATCTCCCTCCCTCTCCCTGGAGTCCCACTCTCTGCGTAAGTTATACTTATCTACCTGTTACTTGCGCTGCTGCATAGCCTCGCGGCGATCATGTCTTGGTTTCACATATAATATAAACCAGTCTCGTAAGCATACATATAAAATAATTATGACAAGATTATATCTACTCAAATAAAATATTATTTTTTTTCCAAAAAAAAGAAAACGGTGCACCAAAAATATTATAAACGCACCGAGTGCGGTGCACTAAAAAACGTCAACCGCACCGCTAGTAATATTTCAAGAAATTTAAATTTGAATTGGATGGTGCGCTTAAATATTATTAGCGCATCGTTATCCAAACACACCGCCTTTAAAAAATAATTAATTTATTTGAAATCTATTCACGGTGCACCTATGGCACGTCATCGCATCGTAAAATGGTGCTTTGACGTGACATAGGAGCACCGTTAGTTGTGGGTTTATGGGTTTATAAAAAATGTCAACGATGCACCTATGTCACATAATTGCACCAAAACCGGTGCGATGACGTGACATGAGCGCACTGTATAAATCATTATTAATTTTATTATATGAATACCGGTGCTTTTACCAAGGTTACGGGCACCGGAAAGCCAATGCTCGTTAATTTTCGGTAAGGATTTAAATCATTTTAAAAAGCAACGGTTTTTATGAATTTTTATTTTTATGAAAACGTGAGGACAGTGCGCTTAATGCACTTCATTGCATCGACAAACGGTGCGCTGACATGTCATAAGTAGACCGTATAAATGATTATTAGTTTTTATTATACGGATACCGGTGCGTCAGACAATAACAAGCATTGGAGATTCAGTGCCCTTTATTGTACTAAACACACTGGTGTTTATGAAATTTTAATGTTTTATGAGGTGTATCAATGGTGCGCTTACTCCACATCATTGCATCGAAATCCGGTGCATATACGTGACATAAGCGCACCGTTTACATGTTATTATTTTGTTAATTGTATGGTTACCGATGCGTGTAGTACACATAAGGGCATCGGAATTCCAGTGCTGGTAAATGTGTAATGCACCGGGAAGCATTTATGGGTTTTAAAATATTTTTTCGTGTGGAGCGATGCGTTCGAGTTGTTCACGGTGAATGACTCGAACGCACCGTGCAGATTTTTTTATTTGTTTTTAAAAGAGGACAATTTCAAGTTGAATTTTAAAAAATAAACTACTAAAAAATTAAATTGTGAACTAAGAAACATTCTACTTGTTGAACGGCCCGTCAGGGAGGCATATTGGTGATGTATGAAAAATTTGAATTTTTCCGCATGGTTTGGAAAAATTCAAACAAAGAACAACAACCAATAGCAAAGAAGGATGTGTTCACGTGGACCACGGATGTCAGGGCATCCAGGTGGGTGAAGTGCAGTACCGGTGCAGAGAGGCTCATATGCGCTGAAGAGGGTAAAAATATGTTTTCCGCCGCGATTAATTTTTTTTATTAAACCTTGCACCGGTGCGCTTTACATCAGGGCGCACCAGTGCATTCCACAATTGCGAACATAAAAAAGAGATGATGTTAAAATAAAATATTTTTTTTAATAAAATAACAATTTTTATTTTATTTTTAACAAAATACTTTTCGGTGCTTTAGGTTTATGCTCCCGCACTGGTGCATCCATCGTCCTTTAGCACACAGAGAATAGTTTTTAAATTTGTTGTCGATTATAAAATTATATTTTTTATTTTCAATAAATGGAATGGCAGTGCATTAGGGTCTTCTAAACGTATTGGGCCGACACCGTTTTTAGACTTTTGAGATAATTTAAAAAAAATAGATTATTACGTTTCAAAAATTAACGTTTGGTGCATTAGGTTTGATACGACGCACCGCGGCGGTTATCGTTAATGAACGCACCGAGTTTAGTTTTTTACCTAAATATTTTGTTTTTTTAATAAAAGAGTATGCAGTGTTGTGGTTTCTACTAAATTCATTGGTGCGGTTGTGTGTGATGGAACACACAGCTATGTTTTTTTGGAAATTATTTTGTTTTGATAATGATGTTTTATGGTCGCGGTGTGACATACTAGGAAATAGACCGGTGCATGTGTGTTGTGAACGCAACGATGCAATTAGATAAAAAATGCACCGAAATTAAAACTTCCGCTAAAACCTCAAGCGGCTCGCCTCCGCTACTAACCTCCGCTAGAAACGGATATTTGGGCTCTTTTGGGAGGAGCATACGCTATAACCTCCCCTAAAGGGCCTTTTCCTTGTAGTGAGAGTAGCCTCCAACACTACTTTCACCATAACCAGTCTGCCAATTTTAGAGATCCACCAAAAGCACTAATTAGATATGTGTTTTTTGCTCTTGGCCACCAGCCAATCCCAATCCTTTTTTACATATGAGACTGGTTTATGTATGAAGCCAATATATTTTAGCCCCTCATCCAATTTAGTGTATTTATATAGAAATAGAGTCCTAAAATGAGCCATATCCCTTTCCTCTATATCTTCACAAAAAAATTATATTTGTCATCATTCACCTCCATACCTGTTGTAGCACATAATAAATCTAGGATCGATGATAATTTTCCCATATCTTTTATCGATCCGTCACAAAAGATAAGCATGTCATCGAAAAATATAATGTGATCAAACCAAAACATACCTTCGATATTCACACCTTTAAACCCTCCAGATCTTTTTGTTTCCAGAATGGTTCTACTGAGTCCTTCCGCTACTAAGAGGAAGAGTAACAATGTAAAAGGACAACCCTATCTAATTCCTCGGGTTGTCCGAAATAAGTCAGATGCCACTTCATTAACTAGGATAGAGAATGAAACATAAGTGAGACAACCCATTACCCATTTGATGAAGGAAACACAAAACCCCATTTGAGTCAACACCATTCTCAAATACATCCAACTTACCCGATCACATGCCTTTGATAGATCGATTTTAATTACAACCGTCCACAAAATTTTAGTTCTTATAGAATGCAGTCCCTCTTGTGCAATTCCAATAGCATCACGGATATGCCTTCCCAACAACAACTGAAACTGTTCTTTTGAGATGGCTTCTAAGAAAAGAGGTTTAATTATTCTAGAAATTACTTTTGCCACGATTTTAGAGATGGTGTTACATATCAAATTGGCTTGAAATCACTAAAGGTTCCCATATTATCTGATTTTGGAACGAGGGCTATAAAAAGTATAATTAAACGTTGTTGGAATCTTATTGATTCTTCTGGTATCCTCAACCACCTGTAATAGATCCTTCTCCAAAACCTTGTAAAGTCCAATGCAAAATTCCATTGGCATCCCATCAGGACCTGGGATTTTTTCCTTTTTAAGATTATGGAGCATATCCTCATTCTCTTTGTTGGTTACTTCCTCCATCAGGGTTTGGTTGTTAAATTCATCAACTGACTTTGGAAAATACTAAAACATTCTGACCACATCTACTACCTCTGCTGTGTTATCCCTTCCTTTTACGATGAATAAATGATCAAAATAGTTAATTCCCGTGCTAGCAATATCAAAAAAACTATTAACCTCGTCACCTAAAGCATTTGATATTTTCCAGATCGTATATTAATTCCTCTTGTGATTTGTATGAGGATGAAATTTTTTTGTATTTTCATCACCCTTCGCTAGCCACAAATCCCTACTCTTCAGTCTCCAATCTGCTTCCTTGTATTCTAATATCTTCATCCTCTACTATTCCAAATCCAATAAAGCTTTCTTCAATTCCTAAGAAATAAATCCAGAGACCTCCGCTCCATTCCACTCCTCCAACCGAGACTCATTTTCTTTTAATTTTTTGTCCTTCTGGAGCCTCATTTTTGTAGACCAACTGATGAATACTTCTTTGGCCTATTTTAAGTTTTTCGCAAATTGAATTGACGTTGATTCTTGACTTGTTCCATCATAAGTTACCCAAACTGACTTAAGGAGATTTACATTGTCATTATCATTCATCCAAAGGGAATTAAATTTGAATGGAACAATAGGTTTAGATCCCACTCCTGCCATTTCTAGAACAATCAGAAAGTGGTCAGAGTCACCTTTAGCACTTACCCATTGTCTAAATCTAACATGTAATTCCATCATGCCTTAAATTACCAAGAACCAATTCAGGCGCTTCACTATCCTAGCCGCCCCCACTCTTCTATTGCTCTAGGTGGGTTTGATCTTGGTAGGTTCAACATCAAGTAGCGGAACTACCTCTAGTTTCCTTAAGAAAAAAGCTAAAAGACTATCCTTCATCGTCCAAGACCCCTAGATCTTAAAACATCCCAGATAAAAGTTCAACGCCCCCTAGTACAATATTCTTGTTCTTCAATATGTCCTTCAATAGCGAATTCACCCAGAAGTTAACTCTATCCAGATATGGGTCGTATATATTTGTGAATAGAAGCTCCTGATCCATCTCATGAAAAAACAGTACCAGTCCAAGACACGAATCCATTGACCAAGAATTCATATAACCCAAACTTTGTATGCACCAACCCATAATCAACCCTCTTGAATGACCTTTTGCATCAATATAACAGAAGTTCCAGCCTTCTAGAAATTTCCTTAGCTCCTTCACTATCTTATCCCCTTCGCACATTGTCTCCTGAAGGAATAAGATGTCTGGTTTTATAAACTCCACCAATCATTGAAAAATAGCTTCTTTGAGGGGCTAGCCAAACATCTACAATTCAGAGAGATTATAATAATTTTGTAACCACTGTCGAGGTATCTGGTGCTCTAAGCACCCCATCAATCGCTTTCTGACTTCTAGTGGCAACATCCCAAGAAGCTTTCTCCTACACCTTGTAAAATAGAGATTTTCCACCTCCACCTTTGGTCTTTTTCCCACTTGGATTCATCCCTTGTAATGTCCCCTGGGAATATCAAAGGGTCTTAGGGACATATCATTAGATCTCAAGAGCTAATTAGAATATTTTAGCACAACGGAATAATTTTATAAATATTTAATTTCTTTTTTTTCTACAATTTAATTATGACAAAATATCGATAATTCCAAATAAATTAAAATAAAATTCATAACTGATCAAGCAAATGGAACCAAGGTTGGGAAATGTTATCCAACACTATCTAACATCATTATGCATCCATCCCAAGCCATAACACATGTTACTTGCACCTAAAAAGGTCATTTTCACTTAATCATGATTAACTAGTAATTAGTGTACTATTGTGACATTTAGCGTCACTTAGCGCATAATTGACGTCACTTAACATAACTTCATTTGTTTATCACATAATCATCATTTATCAATCCCAATGTCTAATTAACACCTAATATCATGTAAATAAGGCATAATTATCATTTTCCAATTAATTAAAGAAAACAATTACGAAAATGTCTCCACAAGACTAGTTAACTAGTATTTAACACAAACAGCTAGTCTTGCACGAATTTAACACACAACCATGCCAATGAACCAAAAAATGAACCTGAAACCATTATACATATATTTAAGCATACACATAGAACCAAATAAAGTTGCATTTGCAGGTCAGATCCTTTCACATAAACGATGATTCTTTTAAGCTAAATCAATGCAACTAGTTATTAAACACTGCTAGGAATTTAACCCAATCAATTGTACTGAGTTCTGGAGCACACAGAGGTGAGGGTAAAGATCTGGAAAATAACATTCTACAACAAAATTAAAGTACCCCAAAATAGAGCATATGGCTGTACATTCCAAAACTTACGAAAACATAGATTCAATCTACAAACTAGTTACCAATTTCCACCGATTTGAAGCTAGTTTTCGTTTCTAGTTTCCGACTACTCTAGCTCATGGAAATCATATCAGAGGTCCACTACAACCAAATGGCTGTAGCTTTCCGTTCATAAACAGTCCTCTTAATAATTCATCAAACTATCTAAATCTACTTCTCCAAATTGGCTAGAAATTGAGGAATCAAGTAAGATAAGTGCATAAACAATTTGCAGAGTCATTCGGAAGCTATTACAACTCTAAATACCATGTATTATCAGTCTTATCAGAGTTATAAATCATGTAAACGTTTCGTCGAACACTTCTCATGCAAATTCATAAATCCATTTAAAACAATTCTTTCGAAGGAGCTAGTGAATCGAAACAAAACTAAGATTTCAATAAGCAAATATAGGACTATCTAGGAACTCTTCCACACATTTCTTCATACATTTCAAGTGTAATTATCAGATCTAAGATCAATTATCTCACTTAGGCATTTTCTCAAACATTTCACTTGCCAACTCTCAAAACTACATAAAACAACCCAACTGGTGAACTAGTTTTCGAATAGAGGCTAGAAACACTGTAGAGAGGTGTTTCCAATAATTCCTAAGCTATTGCACAATAAAAGTACACATAATATAAATAATAGAGGCACAATTGTCAGATCTATAACAGAGGTGCCAAATAAACATTTTTCTCAAGCACTTGCTCACAAAATACCAAAAACTAGTTAGCTATTTTCCCCAAAAACTAGTAGCATAATGTAACTAAAATCTATGAGAGATTTCTTCCATAATTAGCTCATATATTTTCGCATACATTTCATGTGAAACCATATAAGAATCAGATCAGAGCCAAGTAATTCAAATAAACATGAAATAAAGTACTTATCTTGCAAAATATGCAACCGAAATCGACTGTGCCACGTTCCACCCAGCCATAGACACAATGAAAGCCAAAACTCACTTTGCAATGGCCACCCCCGAGCTGAAACCATGATGCCACAAGAAAGAGTGCACTCAACCACAAAACCCATCTAACATTGGTCCAACTACAATCCAATGGCAAGTGGATTTCACATCACTTCCAATCCATCATCTCTAGTGGCAATTCCAGGACAAAGTTTTTAGGAGAAATCAGTCCAACCACAACCCAATGGCAAGTCTTTCTCGACTTCCACTCCAGGGCAATTCTAGTGGCTCCAAGACAAAAGATTCAGAAATATATCAGTCCAACCTCAAATTTAATGGCAAGTGGATTCCACATCATTTCCAATCCAAGATCTCCAGAGAAAATTCCAGGACAAAACAGTAGCAATTCCAGAGTAACTCAACTTGGGCACAGGCTCAACAAGGGCGCACCAAACAACAAAAACTCATGTCAAGAGCAACCAAAACAAATCACACTAATACCATAGCAAAAACAAGAGCCAAGCGCATGCATAACCAACAAGAGAGGCTAGCTCACATCCACCCAAATCCCATTTCCCAAGAGCAATTCGAATTGTGGGGAGAGAGGGAGACACAAGGGAGGAGTTACATTCCCAAATTAGCAAAATGGGAGTTACACTTCTCAAGAGGGCGCACTAGGTGAGGGAAAAACTCTAACTCCAAATAAAATTAATTCCAAATAAAATTAACTCCAAATAAAAACCAAGGGGTAGCATAACACATGAGGGTGCATAAATCAAGAGGGTCTACCAAGTCCACAAGAAGGGTGTATCACATCCACATAGGTCAAAACACAAGGTAACACTTTTCCCACAACCCCTTGCTCGTAACATCATGGTTCCTCATACTCTTTTTCGTGGCATCGGTCGATCCGATTATTATTTTTTATTAATTAATAATGTTCAACATAATAAAAATAATAATAATAATGTGCAAACCATAGTCCAGGCACCTTGTGCCACTATGTCTAACATAACAACAACAATAATATGTCTAGGGGCTAAACCAGAGGGTCATTACATCCCTAAACCCCTAGAACCAATCAGAACCGAATCCTCTATATCTCCCTTATGACATCAAAGATTGTATCTGTAATATTCTTCCTCCAAGTCCTTAAATGGAGTGATGAATTTACCATTTGGGACTCTAGAGAACCTACGTATTGAACCGCTTCTTGAAGGATTTTCCAGCCCTGACCCAACATTACTCAAAGAGTATTCCATAGAGTTATATCCCATAAAACCTAGCGAAGAGTCACCCAACTCCCTTAGATCGACACAAGATAAATCCTTTAACTACCCTAGCTAGTATCTATAGACAAATCAAAACTCAAGGGGATCGGGTCCAATAATTGCTTACCAGTAGTTTCCGCATGCGAGGCTGCCTCCATACATCCCTCGCCCATAGGATTATGTTGAATCTTGATGAGGTCTTCCTTAGTCATCTTATTCACCAGAGGTGTAGCATCTGCCTTCATTCAGATCCTCTCTGTATTTGAAGATTCATTCAAGACCCCCATTTTTTGACGTTCTACTACTATCTTGATAGGAGTCGCTTCTTCCTTCTCCAGAGATTGAGCCCATAGATTATTATCATTGTTTTGTTCATCCTCCTTCATCGCCCATACTTTCGGCCTGAAGGTCATTGAGCACTACTCGACAAGATGACTATAAATGTGGCATCTATTGCATTTGAATGGCACACCCTGGTAGTCCAGGGTCTTGTTATGTATTATATCCTTTCTGAAGGACAATGTTCTCATCGAGCCCATCCCTTAAATCTAGTATCACCAAAACCCCAACCATGCTAATCCGACCTAAGCGCATATATGATGTATCTGCCTCCACGAAGCTCCATAAAGAATTTGCAATAGCCTTGAACATGTCAGCTGACCAATATTCGAAAGGCAAATTGAGCATTTTCACCCAAAAATAGTACCATATTGTCCCGTTCGATCGTTGTATTAAACAAAGGAGACCAATGCTTCATATAGAGAGTGCATGAGTCCCACTGCCATGAGCCATTATGAATCTTTGATGCATCTTTTGCTCTATTGAAACAGAATGCTACCCATCCCCACGAAAGGATGAAAGATTCAGGGTCATACCCTATAATTGCTTCCCACATTGATGAGACCCACTTCTTGAGCCCATGCTCCCCTACTCTTTGCCTTGTGAATCGACGAACTAGGGTCATCTCATCATGCATTACGGCCTTGTTCTTTCTAATATCCTCTCCTAGGACAAGATTAACCAGCCCGGTCTTTCTTTTGATACATCTTCCTTCTTTTCAGATTCAACGCCCTGGAGGTAAGTTTCTCTCCCGTTCTCAATCATTTCTAGTAAGGCTGTCACCAAATCTTCCTCAACTCTTCTTACTAAAACCCCAGAAAGGTCAGATAATCATAACCGATTTCCAATAAAAGCATCTTCAAAACCTACCACTGTTGGATTATCCTCGTGATGCAGGCATATCTCTCGATAGGTGCTATCGGGATAGTCACATGGCTCACCCTCACTCCCATTATTAACTTGATCCTTGCAATCGCCTTGGTACGACTCATAGCCATCCTCAATGGGGTTTTTCTTCCAAGAACTTTTTTATGAAAACAAAATAATCAACTTATAATTTTAAAATAAAACTAATTAAATTATAATGAAGGCCAAGATTTATATGAACAAGTTTTGTATCACTTAGATGTTCTTTATTGGAACATTTGCTTTTGTGAGGATAACTTGAAGCATTTTAGGTAACATGATTTTTTGGTCAGGTATAAAGTGTGTGAATGATTTAAAATCTTTTTATTATAACAAAAGACAATAAGATATTTTTTGTATGAACGAGGAAATCTCATGATAAAGATATGCTATATGATAAAGATAATGTTATTGTTATTGTGACAATATTTTTTATAAGTTGTATGAAGTATAATTTTTATGTTATTAATGTATTTTTATTTTTTATTTTTTAAAAGATTTTAATGTTTTTTTTAATTGTTATTAGTGTAGAATTATTTATTATGTGATTTTTTAGTTTTGTAAATGATATTTTTAATAAGTTTATGAATATAAATTAATTGAGTAGGTATAAAACTAATCAAATATTTAACAATCTTAATTATGAAACTAATCAAGTATATGTATTTAACAATATTGCTGATAATAAGAGATTAAATTAATTTTTAAATTTTGAATAAAGAATCTAATTTATGATAACTGATTAGTAATTGAGTAGCATATGGTATTTGGTGATACGTTGTTTATTATCAATTAGACCAGAGAAGAATAAGGTTGTCAAAATATATACTTGGCGCTGTTATTGGAGGAGACTAAAAGATTAAAATCTTATCTAGAGAAGGTCTCATTTACACATGTTTATAGAGAAAATGAATTTTGAAACAGATGAGCTATCAAAGAATAGGATGAACATGCAGCATTGGAGGAGGTGGCGTTAATAACTTCTAAGTATTATCATCCACCATTTTGTGATTTTCCTAGACACGTGAGGGGTCGAACAAGGTAGTACAAACATATTGCAATTGTTTTTTATATAATTGTTTTTTGCAATTTATAGTTGCCTACAATTGTGGGGAGGTTCAAACAAGCTTTTCGAAGTTTTAGAAGGACACGGGTGCGGCAAGGAGACCAGGAACTTGAATTTTTTTAGTGGGATTTACTTAATAAATGTTTGAATTGATAATTCTGAAGGATGCATCAACCTACAATGTACTAGCAGGTTTTGCTAACGCAGGATATGCAATGAAGTAGTTGGCTATTGAAATGTGCCATAAATAATGTTGTTTTGTGTTTAGGAAATACTATATTGTGTGATATTTCTGGAACCTTATTGACATGCTAAGAAGCATTTGAAAAATGTAACTTCGTTTATAATGAATAAAGTTATGTTTTTTTGGGGAAAAATAAAATTGAGTAGCATATAGTGGAGTTGTATATGTGTTTACATTGGAGATATCACTCCAACACATCCTCACAGACCAAAAATTTCAAGAGCACGTTATATGTAAAATGAGAAGTAAATTGCACAAGGCATTGAAATATGCTTTGACTTATTACAAGTAGTTAAAAGAATTTTTGTTTTGGGGTAAGAATTTTTTGGTAAGAATTTCATATGTAATAGTTTTTTACATTAATAAATAACATTTTTAATAAAAAAATTAATATAGACTAATACAATTAATTAAAAAAACTCAAATTAAATACATACTAACATAAAATTAAATTAATTTAAAAATATTAAAAACTTAAACATTAAATTAATGTATTAGAAGCTCGGTATAATGTTATGGAGTAGAAAACTTTTAAAGGTTACACCATTTCTAAACTAGCAAAATAGCTGCAAAGCAGCTAGTCCCTGCTTTAGAATTACAATTTTAAAAAATTATTTGACAATAAGAAATTTATAAAATGTATTAAATATAATATTAAATTTCAATCAAATTTATAAAAAAATTATTTAACAATAATAGATTTATAATTATTTGTCAATAATAAATTTATAAAATGTATTAAATAGAATATTAAATTTCAATCAAATTTATAAAAAATTATTTAACAATAATAGATTTATAAATATATTAAATAGAATATTAAATTTTCAATCAAATTTATATCATTAAAGAAAAACATAATTCATATGTACAAAAAACATTGTTTAAATATAATTTTTTTAAATTGTATTAATTTTGAAACATATAAGAAAATATATTAAATAAAATATTAAATTTCAATCAAATTTATGTTATTAAAGAAATACATAGTTTATATTTACAATTGAATTATAGAAATTACTACATAAGCCTTATGTCTAGATTGAACTTTATTCTCAATTGAAAAAATAATATATGTATTGATAGTATAACTTTATTCTTAATTAAAAAATAGTAAACATATTGATAGTCTTAGCGTGTTTGTTTAATAGTCTTAGCCTGTTTATTTTAAGAAATAAAACTGAGAATTAAAAATAGCAAATAACTATGAATTTTAGTTCATTTTCACACAAGAACATAATATCTTATTTAGTCAAAAAGATTTAGTTTAATATGGAATATCATACATTGTATTTTTAAGTAAACCTAACCCAAGGAATTCTTAATTCAAAATGTATTAATAATAAATAACTTAACAATAAAAAATAAACCACATAAGCAATCACCTGGCTTGTATTATAATAATTTAAAACATATTATCATAAAATATGCATATTATTATTATAATAATTTAAAAGAGAAATATTATCGACATATTATTTTCCAAATAATTATAATTTTAATGATTACAATTTTAAATTAATAAAATAGTTATCTTTGATTAAAAAATTTTCAATTAAATAACATAATATTTTTCTATTATATTAAATAGTAAAAAATTCAATTTATAATTATATTTAAACTAAAGTAAATTAAATATAAATTAATAATTAGAAAAAAATTATAAAATTTAAATTAATTTACACATTTCCTTATATAATTAAAAAAAAAATTATAACATCCCATGAAGTGTAAGTTCCTCTCATTATCATAATTAAGTGCGAGAATTAAGTAACCATATTGTTATCAACGATTCCATAAATATTCCACTAACGGTACATAATAGTTAACCTAATGAATTCATGGAGAAATTTTTTAATAACAAAGATTCCAGGAGTATTAGACTAATTTCACCCTCTTAACAATGATAAGCTTAAGTTTAACCAAAAAAGATATTCCACGTGGAGCAGAATTTGTTTGACCCTCATATCATATCACTGGGGTCGCTTCATGACATAGTACAACCGCGAATTAAGTGAGGCCGAACAGGAATATTAGTTTTTTAATTCCAATTGACAAGACTATAGACTTTTATATATATTTATTGGTTATTGGGAATCACACGATAGTAACATCAACAAAATTGCATACCAAAAGAGCGGAGTTGATACGGACCTATTGCTGGTCCCAAAAATCTACGAAGAGCAACACGTGTGGATAAATATATGACTCAGATTGTGTCCTTGGACAATCATTACATATATCAAAAACTATACAGGTGTCTAATTTAGATTTTTTAGAAATTTCGATTTTTTAATTTAATTTTTAATTTTAGAAAAGTTACATCTCAACAGGGCTTATTAGTCAAATCAAACTTACTAGCCAATAAAAAATAAGAATAGCCAATAAAAAATAAGAATTATATAATTTATAAAATTTAAAATATAATTTTTTATTTGTTTTAAAATCAATTTAATAATTAAAATTTCTAAAACAATAGGTAACTATATAAAAATTTAAAATGAAAATTTGGAAGTTAATTAAAAATTAAATGCAAACCGATTGTTATAATCCGTGCCTTGGCAGAGACTAATAAAAATAAAAACAATGCACTCAGTCTAATGTTATGGAGTAGAGAACTTTTAAACTTTGCACCATATCTAAATAAAAGCAATGCTTTTTGCAATTCCCTTCTACCAAATCATATCATTTACATTTAAATTCAACTAAATTAATTTAATATTTATATTACTTTAATTTTTAATTAAAGGAAATTTTTGAAAAAAACAATTATTATAGTATAAAGGAAATAAATATAATATTATTTATTTAAAAAAGAGTTGGAGAAAAATTAAAAGAGAATAGATAGAAGACTAAGTTTGACTAAAAGCATACAAATATTGTAAAAAAAATACAAAATTTAACTCTACCAAAATATATGAAAAACTATGGAAAAGTAGTATTTCTTTCAGTAATTTTTTTCAACTCTTTCTTAATTTTTTATTATTTTATTTCATTTTTATATGAGTATAACTTTTACAATTGTTTTGGTCTAGATCCTTTTGCTTTTCATGAATCATTCGCTAGCAAACATTTGGACAACTGGATTACCACAAAGAGAGATACGGTAAAACGAGGTATTCCCACTATCTACCACATACATAACCAAAGTAGGTAGACGGATTTGATCTTGTGACCTCCCAAAATCACAAAATGTTTAAGAAAAAGACAATTGTCATCTCATCTAACAAGCCATGCTCAAGCCTCTAATATACTTGCTTTCATTTTTTACTTTTTTGTTTTTTGGAGTAGGAGAAAACCATTCACATCCTACCTTAACTAGTGAAAACCACTTTTAAATCAATAGGTTGAGAGGTCATTGGAATTCCCATAAAACCTGCTCAACGTTTAATCCAAGGTGTTGACACCTCTCGGTAGACTACCACTACTACCAAATGACTAGTGCCTTGTGAGCTTTTCAACACCCTCATAAACTTAATAATTATATATCAATTAGAAATAATTTATAAACTTAATCCAAATCTAAAAATATTTTCATCTTAATCTCCTCATTAAAACTATCCATTGCTCCGTAACTAGATCATCATAAAAATTACCTAAATTTAAATCATTTGTAAATTCCAATATAAGTGAGCTTTATGCTAGAGGGGAAACCCAAGTTACACTTTAAAAACATGCCAAAATCAGCATTCATATTTGATTTATTATTAAAACATATACATCCATTTGTATGTCTAAAAATCTCATATTTTATATAAGTGAGCTTTATGCTAGAGGGGAAACCCAAGTTACACTTTAAAAACATGCCAAAATCAGCATTCATATTTGATTTATTATTAAAACATATACATCCATTTGTATGTCTAAAAATCTCATTTTTTCTATTTAGTAATCCAATTAAATGTATTAAAACGAAGAAGCTTCCAAAAAGAACAACTCATTGAACTTGACATTTTGTCTATAAACAGGACTTTTGATTGAATATAATTTGAATTTCCCGGACTTTTAGGCATATATGCCCCACTTAGATCTACTTTCATGGAATGCACGAATATCTCTTTAAATCGTGTCATATGATATATCTGTTGAATTATGCTTTTTATAAATTAGATTTTATGTACCAACATTGGTTTTATGTTTAACAATGAATTATATTTATTATTGATTACGATGTTGTTTATTAGTCGCTGCCAAGGTAGGGATTATAGCAATCAGTTTGCATTCAACCTTTTATTAATTTCCAAATTTTCATTTTAAATTTTTATATAGTTACCTAATGTTTTATGAATTTTAATTATTAAATTGATTTTTGAAACAAATAAAATTATAATTTAAATTTTTAATATTACATAATTTCTATTTTTTGATTGGCTTATTGCATAATTTCTATTTTTTGATTGGCTTTAAGATCTGATTTGACAAATATGCCCTGCCTAGATGTGACTTTTGTTAAATAAAAAATAAAATAAAAAATCTAAATTGAAAAAAATTCTAGATTTGCCACTTGTACCAAATCTGTGACTTTCATTCAATGCTAACTAAAAACATAGAGAGTAAGGCAATGATGACACCTCACTTGTCCAATCCTATTCTTGCACGGATCATAATTTTTATCATTATCGACTGACGATGATGGATAAAATGAAATGTGTATTATGAATGCCATGGCCTGGGGTCAATATATATATATAGAATGCACCAGATAAAAAGTATTGTCATAATCGTGCTGCATTTTGCTCCATTTGTGTTAATATTCGGTATTGTACGTGCAAACGAATCGTTTATTGCTATCGCAGCGCAATAAATGGCAAGCACAACATGTTCAAAGCATTTTGCCAAAAATGATAGCATATGTTAGATATATTAATAGTGTAAGTAAATAATTTATGTGATATTAGATTTATATGAAGTTTAATATCAACTAGCTTTTTTGAGATAATAATATTCTTATGTAAATATAAAATATTATATTTATAAGATAATGTTATATAGAATTTGTTATCTTGTGATATTAAGAGAGTCGAAGATTAAAATTACTTTCTTATAATATGTTGTGGGATACATTCACATGATAAAAACTCAAAACTATATAGTACACATAATCACAATAAATTACCATTTTTTTCAACCGAAAAAAACGTACTATTGCTATTCATAGAATCAAATAGTACAAAGATATTCAACCTTTTAAAACAAGGTTTTTGTCATCATGTTCATAGCTGTAAGCCAGATTGCTCCACATCTCCTATCAAGTCAAATATACACTCAAAATAGGACTAGATAGACCAGTGTTCCATTCACACATTACAAAAAAATTCAGACTGAAGTCTGTGACAGCTAATTAAAGAAAAAAACTTCGCCTTTGTCCAACAAAATGGAATTCATACATTCTTCCCATAACAGGTGTCCTTCAGTTCCTTGAAGAGCTTGCTTAGATAAACTATCAGCCATGTCATTGTGCTCCCTGTAAATATGAGTGAAAGAGATGTCCTCATGCCTATCAATCTCCTCTCTTGTGCGCATGCACCAATGATTAAGGGCCAAAACATTTAGTTCAAATTCACCAACTGCCCATTTTATGGTGACACGTGAGTCACCGAAGACCTTTAAATTTACCAAACCAAAGATGTTTGCACATTTTAGAACACACCACAATGCTAACAGCTCTGCCTTCATGTTGTTTCCAATACCACAATTAAGACGAAGGGTGAAATAGTGACCCTCATTCAAATATATCAATCCACCAGCTGCACAGGTGCCATGCTGAGCAGCCCCATCAAAAAAGAGAATGGGTTGATCAACAATAAAGGAAAACTATCCAATCCTTCTATCACCAGCATTTGCACTCACATATTTAAATTGTTGGGCTAATTTTAAAGCAATAAGCCCACAAACCTTTGTCTTCGGCTTTTTCCCTTGAAAAGTGGCAGAATTTCTAACATACCAGAGTGCCCAAGAAACAAATATGGGCAGCAGTAAAGAGTCCTTTGAAGATCTATACTAGTTAAGGAGAGACTGTCCAAAATCTCCTCCTTCCGATACATTGAAAAATTTCAACTTTGCACAACAGAAATTCCAAACTCTTTTGCCAAAGGAGCAATATATAAACAGATGACTAATATTTTCAGAGTTTTCCTTACAGAGAATGCACCAATTTGGGCCACACCATCCACGCTTCAAAAGATTATCCCAAGTTTTCAATGTACCCTGCAAAGCATGCCATAAAAAGCACTTGATTTTTAACGGGAAATCCCACTTCCAAATCCTCTTATACCACCAATTTTGTGGAAATATGTATTTCTCTTGCAGAATTCTATCATATGTTGTTTTTGCTGTGACCCTTCCAGATTTCCCATTTCCACTCCATACCAATTTATCACTTTGTGTAGTTAAAGTACAACCTGCAGAATTAAGTGCACTAACATAATTGTCCCAAACAGAAGCATCATTTCCAACCAAACCCGAATCAATGGATTTAAGCCAGTAAGAATCTCCAGCACTGTTCCTGATACTCTTTAAAGTTTTCATCCCCTATATCTTTAAGTAATCCAACACTCTATTAGGAAGATAAGCGGGATCCTCTATACCCAGAATTTTGTCCAATCCAATCCTGATATCCTCACCATTCCCCACCTGCCACTTTAGGTCACCTGTAATCCAGCCCGATACTTTAAGTAGACCACGCCACATAGGTGAAATACCTCCTCTAAAAGGAATCGAATTTCTGATCTAGGAAATCATATCCATATTAATATACTTTACAAAAATAACCCTGGACCAAAGTGTGCAGTTAAAAAGACATCTCCACAGACTCTTGATTCTAAGAGCCATGCTAAAAGTGCTAAGATCTTTGATCCCCCATCCCCCAAATTTCTCAGGCCGGGATAGTGTCTCCCACCCTGTCATTACCAGATTGCCTCTATCTATACCTCCAGTCCACAGAAAATTGAAGATTAACTAAATCCTTGTGTAGATTTAAAATATTTATTTTTTACAATATTTTTATAAATATATTAAATATTTTGATAATTAAATTTAATTGCTATTAAACTATGAGCACAAATAACACATTTTAACTTTATGTAACGACCAAAAAAACGTTTAATCACAAAGAAGCATATAAATTTGAAGAGAATAAATTAGAAATGATAGTATGTGTTGCTTTAAAAAAATATTATATTATATTTTTTAAAAGGATTTGTAAAAATAAAGTATTATTGCACAAAAATTTGTTCACTATGTTATTTTCAACTAAAAAATGTACATTGCCCAGCAAAAATTTATAGAAATTTTGTATGTTAATCTGTTTCTCTTCTATTATTTTATTTTATAAACATTTGATTATATTCATAGGTCAATAAAACAAACAAAAAATAGTCCCAAAGCAGGGACTAGCTGCTATGCAGCTATTGTGCTTGTTATTTTGTGAAATTAAGAATATTTTTTAAATAAAGGAAAATAGATTTAATATTTATGGAAAAATAATTAAAGGTCAAATTAGTTTTAAGAGTTATTTTTTAAGTGTACATTGCTTTGTTGTATATATGATCATTTTGTAGGAGTATTGCAATAATAAAACAAAATTTGTGTGTTGCTTTGTTGACTTTATAAAAGTTTTTGATACAATGCTTACAACTAACCTTTGTAATAGACTAGAAGAGCTAAAAGTTCCTTTCGAGTTGAGAGATGCTAAAATAAGGTTGTATGTGAATGTTCTTGCCATGTTTAGGAACATTGAGGGTTGGTCGAAATGAATTAATTGTAACATAGGAGTCAAGCAAGGTTGTCCTTGTCCCCTACATTTTTTGCTATATACACCAACAAGTTAGAGGGTTGTTTGGAAGAAGCAGGTTGTGTTAACACAACTCTATCTAGTATCAGTTATCATCCTTCTTCTTTATGTTGATATTGTTCATATGGCAAGGAGTCCTTAGTATGACTATTAACACTAACAAAACAAAGGTTATAATAATCAAATGCAAAAATATCACTTACACAAATTTCGTGTATGGCAACGACAACTTTGAGGAAATGACTTCATATGAATATCTCATAATTGGCCTTCATCACAAGCTAAACTAGAACTATAGCATTGAGAAAATGATAAATGGAGGTTGAAAAGCTTGTTATGGACTTGAAAACAATTATAAATCAATAGAACTTTGGATCTAGGATAGGAAGAAACTCCTCATTGAGACTCATGCCACTTATGTTATCTTATATGGTTGTGATCCTTGGGATTGAAAAATCTTTAGAGAATCATGGAGAAGGATAAATCAAATCCAAAAGCACTTTATAACTTATTGTCTCAAAATTAAAGGCAATACACCCTATCATATCCTCCTCATAGAAGCGAGTCGCATCCCCATTGAGAGCATGGCTATGACTAGGTACCTAATGTATATGAACAAAATAGACAACATTGAAGACAAGAGGCTTCCTAAGATTGTATCAAAGCTTAGTCAAAATCACATGTGGCTCAACTAAGGTTGGCATAAAGATGCCAAGTCTTAGCTAAATCATTCAAGAATTGAAGAAGAGGCCACTTTGCACAATAATGACAATATTATAATACTACTGTACATATAAGTTTAAGGGGAAATTGTGGTGTGATGAATTAGAGGACAAGAGAAAATTAAGATACTATAAGAAGGTGTTCAACTCTAATTTAAAATATCAAAAGTATCTCTCCGTTTTAACTAGAGTAAAGAATAAATTAAACATTGTTAAAATAAGAACAAACTATCAGAAGATCTAAAGTGAAACAGAGCATCGGACAATTTGTAAAATGCCATGGGTTGAAAGAATATGTCATCTTTGTGACACTCATAAGGTTGAAGATGAAAATCACTTTCTCTTGTAATGTCCTGTGTACACCCACATTAAATCATAATTTCCATATATTTGTTACAATATCGACCTCTTGACCTTTTAACTCATCAAAAGTACAATGATTTAGGAATGCTTCTCTGTAACATCCCCTTCACCCAATCAGACAATCGGGAGAGGACACTCGCTGATTTCGGTCTCTCAAATTTTGCCCCAAAGCCATAATATGAATTTCAACGTATAAAATATGTGTAGAAATGTAAATAAACATACACAGTGGAATTAAACTCTATCCACACACATCTAGCATGCAAATACAAGCATAAACATTACAGGCATTAAATAAAACCATTTCAGATTCAAATGCATGAGATTACTTATCTTTATCCAACGCAGATCCAAGCAACTTGTTGTTTAAGAGTGATTTTCGACCCAACCATAGGCACTCTATCCATCATATACTCTTTATGCTGAGAGGCCATCCCCAAGATGGGCTATGAGGCCACCAGAGTGAAGGAAACACTTACAGGCTTCTCTCTCTCTGCCCACAACCCATTCTACTCTCTATGCTTATCCAAATGTTTATATAGAGCTCTGTATGGGTCTCACTCAGCCCTTACAGCCTTGGCTTCCACAATACCTACCCTACATAACACCCCCCTTGGATTAGGTATCCCCTTCATTGATCCACGGTTCTCTTGGGTGATCCATCTTGCCTGGTGCTTCTAGTGTGTGCATAAAAGAAGTCCAATATGATAGGCGCTGCTATAGAACCATCTGTAGCTGTAATTCTTGGCTTCTCAAGCACCTATGAGCAATCTAACTCAATGGGTAAGGGTTCCTATATTTCCCAACCTCTTTGCTCACCTACAACCATCAATTTTCACTTCCAAATCTGCGACAATGTCTCCAAATTTAATTTCTGGGTGAAACACAGTCTCGTAAGTTCATGGACAACAATGGAGAGTTTTGCATAGTGTATATTTGCATGCAATAATGAGAGAATGAGAGTTGATTCCAAGGGATATGAGAAAAAATGGTGAAAAGGCAACTGACATAGCTTATGATAGTAGAAGAAAGGACTCATGGAAGCTACAGACTGACTTCTGTCATGACATAACTGTCACAAAAGTGCAGTCAGCCCCATGCTTCAATAATTGCATGAGGTGACTTTTCCCACCAACCTCACACATGCATTCAATGATTGGAGAATAGTAAAAATGAGATAATTGGCTTATTCAAAGCAAATGACAGAATTTGGGTAAGTTCTAAGGTTGACACTTGGAAACAATGATTTAGTCTTCGATAGACCCCCTTTCCTCTTCCCCTCTGGTGGAATCATAGCCCTCGGTGTTCTCTTTATTTTCAGCAAGGTTCCATGTCCTTCTTTTCAGTTGCAATTGCAATGCATTTCTCTTCAAGGCCACTTTGTCTTGCTTCTAGATATCATGGATGGAAATGCTCAATCATTCCTTTGCATTACCTTGGAACACCTCCAAGGCCTTTGGCATCCAACAATACCTATGCTCAAACAATGAGTCAATTCACATGTCAAATCCGTTCTCATCGGATTCATCTCTTAACAGGATTTTCAAAGCCATAGTTGAATCATATGCACATGTAGATTCACATTAATTCAACATGAAGATGAAAAATAAACCAAATACTTATCTACATAAGCATCTTCCTTCAACTCCACAGGTATCCCACTTTGACTTCAGACATCTATGGCACCCACAAGACTTGCCCCACCTCACATAAGGATGGTACCTCTTCTCTACTATATAGTCCCACGAGTGTACCCACTCCTTCCAATGCTCTTTAGGGCGTGCATCGAAAGGTAACCAAGTTTATGCAAGCCTCATATCACCTTTGCATACATATAAAGAACATGTTAAGCCAACATGTTGGATGTGCCACAACATTCAAATAACCAATGCTAAGCCAATATGCTGACTGGGTTTATCAAGCATTCCATTTACTAGTATGCTAAGCCAAATCTCCGACTGGGTTTATCAAGCATACCACAACCATTTCCAAGCCAACATATCTACTGGGTTTACTAAGCAATAAAAGGAATATGACTGAATGGCCCCTTCTCCTATGCAAACCAATGGTTCCTTCTGGGAACTCCATAGGTAACCCAATCAACTGCAAGCTAGCATGTCCCCACAATACCCACTCACACGACACAAGGATGGCACCCCTTCTCCACTACACAATCCTTTGGGCATACCCATCCCTCTAGTGCTCTTCCGTGTGAGCATAGAAAGGTTACCAATGTCCATGCAATCCTCCTGAGTACCCATGCTCTTATTGGGTTTAACACCATTGCAAAGAGACAAGCACATGCAAGGAATTTTACATGGTTTCTCAACCCAAGCCACTCTTGGAATGTCCTTTGCGTTTCTAACTTTAATAGCCAATATTTTCCCCAGTGGCATGTTTTCACCATCTCACCTACATTACACACAAGTATGCAGTTCTCATGAGATGTCATCATAATAATTTCAATTAGAATTTCTCAAATATGTTTCACACAGAAACTAGATTTCCAAAACAAGAGGTCCTTCTCATGATGTTTAGCTCTTGCAGGCCATAGCGCATGGTTTTCCCACAATGTGTCTTCCTGACACAATTCACAAACAACCAACCAATCAATAACATTAATAATTAGATTCAAATATGAATTGTCAATTCTGTCTCTGTTTGAAAACAACCATTACGCATGAACGATTTTGAGTGAGGAGGAACTGCGTTGAACGAATTTGAAACTCGACGTTTCGATCCCTACTCTGGGATCATAACCAAGAGACAGTTGAAGCCTGCAAGGATAAAGACGCCCGTGAAACACCCATAAATATACGAAACAATGATTCTTAGTTTAATAATTTAATTTAGGGTTTTAGGGTTGGCAAAAATTAGATTCACTTAACGATGAGGCCATCGTCATATTATATAGTTCTTGTAAGTGGTAGCACTCTGTCGATTATGGTTTTAAATTTGTTGCCCTAACATAGACATCCACCTACAAAATTTCCTCTTGACACAACTCTGTATAAGCCAAACATTCATTAGTAATTATTATTGAAATTTCAAATATGAAATTTACAAATATGTTCCCCACATAAATTAAATTTCACAACCATGAGATCCTTCTCATAATATTTGGCTTTTTGCACACGATAGCTTCGAGTCTTTATTATGGACTTACACGCATTGCCATTCCCAAGACAATTCTATGTACAGTCTAAAATTTCCAATCAACCAACAATTTGTGAGTATCTATGCATATAATATTTTCATTGTAGCATTTACAACTGTCGCTGAAGTGATCTCAGAATTATAATTCTCAATAATTCAAACACTATTAATCGTTGATATCTCAAAGACAATGAAATACATTTACTTTATATGCATCATTATCACAATAAAATTGCAAGATACAGTGACATTATCTATACAATTAAACAAAGCTTCCAATACTCATGATTACACAATCATATCCTTTTAACAAACCATTTTGGTAGCCCATCAAACATGACTACATTTTTCATACAACGATTTCCCCAACATCCATAGCATCTCATGAAACGATCTCAGAATTGCCAATAATCCTATCATTTTATCTATTAGTCAACTGCAAAGAAATCCATATATCACAACCATGCATTCACACAATGCATCTTAACATGCGTAACCACACATATGCATGCATAACCATGGATTTACATAATATTTTAACGTACATCAACACTAAATGAAACCTTGCATTGATTCGTGAATACCATAATGTCATGTCATGCATTCCACCATGATGTATTGGAAGGTCTAGCCAATGCTGCGACACCTCACCCAACCATCTCCCTAGTCACTTGGTTAACTATCTGGGTGCCTTCCTTCTTCACCCAAACAAAATGTCAGGAGTTCACTCACTCCCTGCTTGTTGGAAAAGAGGTCTCATCCCAGATTAACACCAATAGGGAGTTCATGGGATACTTGTGCATCACTATAGCATTACCATTTCCAACCACATTATGGCCTTACCCATGACTATCTAATATGGCATGCATTACCACAACAAGACCATAAGTCCTCACTTGCTTTGGTTATTAAACTCATAGCCAACACACACACATGGCGTGATATTCTTTCATATGAATGCATTCAAAATTTAAACAATTAGATGGTATAAGGCTCCTTGCCCTTACTACCCCAAACCTCACCATACCCAGTGGGATAACATTCACATAAATACATCCAATATAACATGCAAATCAGGTTATGATAATTAAAATGTGGTTGAAGGGATTCTTACAAAATCCCCTTTCAACACTTATACAATCAACATAAACAAACCATTACCTACATGGTTGCCATGAACATCTTTGATGTTACCTTACTAGTTGGCCTCTTACCAAAGATTACACAGTCCTCTTCCACTAACCTATTGATCATAGATTTCTTGCCCCAACCTTTCTTCATAAGGTTGTTGGTCACACGCAACAACATCATCAACATCTTCAGGCATGCTTCTATTGCCTTTGGTCCTACAACTAGTACCAACAACAATAATTATTATCAACCACAATAATTATCATAAGTGACTTGTTGCATATGTAAAACCTCAGTAATTTTACCAATATGCAATGGAATATGCATGCACAAGAAGGTTCACATGCATTAGGCATTATCTCTTAATATGCCCACTAGTGCATAAGCATTTCAACTATATAATCTCTTGCATTTCCAGCATTCCTATGCCAATTTTTTCTATACATAAAATTCAGAAAATATAAATATCTCAACAAGAGAAGAGTTGAGGAATTCTCCCTTTCCAATTCCTTATCATAGCATGGAATTTCCTCTTCCATATCATAGCTGATCCAATTTATGGCCTCTCTGCCAAACACACTAGGGGTCATTAGCTATGATTTTCTCACCAAGCAACGATTCAACACATATAATCGTGTATAACATTTATATTTGCTACTTTCCAAGGATGTCATTTTTATGCTATAAACATAAATAGTTTAAGGTGAGAAATTTCCCTCCTTATCAACATTGCCTTATGGAGATTATTCTCCAATTTATGTTGCAACCATCTTATCATCCCTATGTAGCTTTCCTTGGTCATTACAATAGCTCTCATTTCATTATTTTTACATTGCCTTGCTGCTCCAATTGCTTGGGGAAATTCTAGCCAAGTCCAACTTGACCTTTCTTAGAATTCTTAGTGCTTAACAACATTGCAATTTATTCCATTCCAACTCCATATGGAGTCTTTTCAAGTTCCATTATATGCCCTTGTGCCTCATTCAACATGAGACTTGCTTTCATTTCTCATGGAAATATTTTCCACAATTCTGAACCGCACAATTGATTAACACACATGAATACTTCATTCCATGATTGGAAGCATCTGCATGGCCACTCTGTCACTATCATGAACCCCATGAAAGGTCCGCATACTAGAATGTCTTTCTCCATTAGTGACAACTTCTAGGTGAATGAAATTTCTTACACATTCTCCTTAGTTACTCATAATTTGTCGGTTCTTATATTGCATTAATACCTTGGATGCATTCTTATCCAAGGCACCAATGTCCATTATTGGTCTCTTTTATCCCTTCTTGATCGGTCATGGTTTTCACTCATAAATGATGCACATGACAACTAATTAGTTTAAATAAGGGCTTCCACAACCCCTCTATGCAATTCATATTGCACATAGGATAAAAATCGATATTTAAAAAATACAATCTGTAAGAGTGTAATCTGATCCACTCAACATGTTTTCCCACGTTAAGTCACTTTCACCTCTGGTACTCCTGCACCATCATATAAGGCCTTTCCAAAATTTTGGCTGCTTTGGAGGCCAACCACATTGAGAATTTCTTGCCCAATCAATCCTAGAGGCTTTGCTCTACCTTCTATTTGAAACAACTAGAAAATTGTTTCAAAATAAGAACCTTCTATTTGATTCTTCTATATTTTAGTCCCCTTTTATCCTTAAAAATACAAAAAATAAATTTTCATGCATTCTGGGGACTACACAAATTGACAATTCATTCCAAGTTACATAAATATCTGAATCACCCCATTCATAATATAATTGTGCACAATTGTTCCCTATACTGATATCAAGGTGCAACATTTCCATTTCCATGAGTCCTGTCATCACCACATAATTTTCTCACAATCGACGATGTCTCAGGGGGACGATGGGGGTCAAGGGGGCTTGCCCCCTTGCGGCGTATAAGATCAACTGCATTTTTCGATCTCGGTCACCCGAAAATCATATGTGAAAACCCTGCTCTTTCTATGATCTGCGCCCTTCAGATGGCACTTACATCACCTTACTAGTTGACAGTCATAAGTGGTTTCAGTCTCTAGGAAGAGTGGTTTCCTGAAACTTCTTTTACGAGCCTAAGTGCATGAGAGGGTGACACACCAAAAGGTGGTTTACCACTTTAGGCTCAATCCAATTAGTTACCTGTCATGTAGGTTTGTAGGCCTGAAACAATCCTAGCCGTCAATCAGATCTGCATGATCTTCCATCTTCCAACATTGATGTGACTGACGAGGGTCCCATCTTTCCTGACATTACCGTGTGTCACATCTGAACCCCACGTCACAACACTTCTTGTTAGGACGAAAGTGGTTTCAAGCTCCGGGGAAAGTGATTTCCCGAACCCGCTTTTGCGAGCCTGAATGCACGAGCAGTCGACACGCCGTAGGGCAGTTTACCACTTCATGGTCATGTTGATTAGTTATCCTTCGTGCACCTTCACGAGACTAAAGCATTGTCAGCCGTTGATCTTGATCTCCACCATCCAACGGTCAAATCTGCTCTGCCTTCACACTCCATTTCCTGTGGTCACTTGTGCATGCAGATCTGATGTGGCTAGTCCACATCACATCCTCTACCCACACAACTCCTCCACATTAGACCTCTGTCTCACGTGGCTCCTCCACGTCGCCCGTCCATGTGGAATGGGTGGGGCCCAACTAAAAATTTCCAATTTTTTTTCAAAATTTCAAAATTGCACAGAATTTTAATTCGGCAATAATGAGGATTAATTAGAAATTATTTCCGTCCCCTTGTCTATCACTTAATAGAAATGGATTTCTACAACACCATTTCTTATTTTTTGCCTATAAACCTGATTTATGGCCCATATAGCTTTGGTATTGCAACCAGAAGCTCTGATACCACTCTTTAACGTCCCCTTCACCCAATCCAACCATCGGGAGGGGACACTAGCTGCTTTTGGGCTATCAAATTTTGCCCCAAAGCCATAATATGAATTTCAACGTATACAATGTGTGCAGAAACGTAAATAAACATACACAATGGAATTAAAATCCATCCACACACATCTAGCATGCAAATACAAGCATAAACATTACATGCATTAAATAAACCATTCCATATTCAAATGCATGAGATTACTTATCTTTATCCAACACAGATACAAGAAACTAGTTGTGTAAGAGCAATTTTACACCCAACCGTAGGCACTATGTCCAACATATACTCTTTCTGCTGAGAGGCCACACCCAAGTTGGGCTATGAGGCCACCAGGGCGAAGGAAACACCTACACTCTTCTCTCTCTTTACCGACAACCCATTTTGATCTCCATGCTTAGCCAAATGCTCATACAGAGCTCTATAGGGGTCTCACTCAGCCCTCATAGCCTTGGCTTCCATAAACCTTCCCCACACAACACCCCTCTTGGCTCAGGCATCCCCTTCACCGATCCACGTTTCTCTTGGGTGATCCATCTTGCCTGGTGCTTCTAGTGTGTGCATAGAAGAAGTCCAATCTGATAGGTGCTATTATAGAACCACCTGTAGCTACAATTCGTGACTTCTCAAGCACCTATGAGCAGCAAAACTCAATGGGTAAGGGTTCCTAGCTTGCCCAACCTCTCTGCTCACCTACAACCATCAATTTTCATTTCCAAATCCGTAGCACTATCTCCAAATTCGGATTTATGGGTGAAACACAGTTTGCTAAGTTCATGGAAAACAATGGTGAGCTCTACCTAGTGTAGATCTGCATGCAATAATGAGAGAGTGAGGGTTGAATCCAAGGGATATGAGAAAAATGGTGAAAATACAACTGACATAGCTTATGACAGTAGAAGAAAGGACTCCCGGCAGATACATACTGACTTTTGTCATAACAAAACTGTCACAAAAGTGCAGCCAACCCCATGCTTCAATAACTGCATGAGATGACTTTTCCCATCAACCTCACACATGCATTCAATGATTGGAGAATAGTAAAAAAGGAGATGATTGGATTATTCAAAGCACATGACAACATTTGGGTGAGTTCTAAGGTTGACAATTGGAAACAAGGATTTAGTCTCCCATATACCCCCTTCCTCTTCCCCTCTGGTGGAATTATAACCCCTTTGGTACTCTTTACACAACCATTCTTGGACCGTTATATTATTTATGCACATAATATTTACATATATTTTGAGTTAGCATGACAAGCCAACCATCCAGTCCAAATAACATCATTTACATCATACATGCCTAGCCATTCACTTATCGGGCCTTGGCCTTGAGCTCCACAATAGGAATCCATGCTAGCATAATTTCATCATTTACATAATATAATTGAATACATTTCAAGGGTCAAATTGGGTGTATTACATTCTCTTGAAGCTTTTTAAGCACATAAATAAATTTTTAAATTAAACGAACTGATTCATTGTCTTTTATTAAGGTTCAATAGACCAAAGTTGGTCTCAATAGATGTTAATTACTATATCCTCATAAAAAAAACTAAGCTAGTTTGTCTAATATTACTGGAAATAAAACATACAAAAAGTTAGTTGGTTGGTCTGCCACTTGGGTAACCGGACTAGTCACAAAACAAGAGATTTTCATTCTTATTCCATAAAAGTCCATTGTTATGCGCCTTAAAAAACTAGTCTTTAAATCCCTTATATTTTTATATCTACCTACTATAACTAGGATAACTAGGCACATAACTAACATTGCATGGGTTGAAAATGAAAAAACTAGAAAAAAATAACTACGTAGACTGTTCAACATCATTGATATGGTGGGCACCTCTGAAGATGGACATGTTAAGATCTTCGAAGCTATTGCTGGTGCTTCCTTGAATACCATTATTGTGGTGGATTTTGCTAGCGGATTGAGCTTGCCATCCACCTTGTTGGTATCCTTGGATAGTAAATTCAACTTGGCATCCATGCGACGCACCCTCTCTTGGAGCTCATCCATTTGCTACAAAATATCCTTTATTTCCCCACGACAGTTCGAGAGGGCCTTTCCAAGCAATGCCTTCATTTTCCAATACAATGCAACAATTTTTACATATTTGGTGTCCCTTGTCTTGGATTCGCAACATCATAAACCAAGTGCCCCATTTCCTGTTGCAAGCCCTCAACTCACATCGAATTTTTCTCCTGCTCTACCGATGTTTTTGCTTCTTCAATTTCCTATTGGACTTACGACGGTATGAACCTCTTGTACTATGCCTCTGAGGTATCAATCTCCTACAAAACTCAGAGCATGTGGGTTCGGCCTCATCCCCTACTTCCCATGCATCCAATCCCCTTGCTCACCATGTTAATCGAGACTATTCGAATACCTTCGTCACGTAGTAAGTGTTGTCACTGCAAAGGGTGTGCATGTTCTTGGTTATAATCACCAATAGAGAGAACTCACCAAAGCTCGATGCTCCCTTACAAATTGTCTATACCTTATGTATACCTTATGTTTCCTGATGCCCAAATTCAAAATAGAGGAAAGGCCTTGCAATAACCTTCCATGTTTCCTCCCCCTCTCTCCATAATAATGCCTATATCCATCATTATTCTCCTGTACATTGCCGTCATATGAGGAGGAGCCATCAAAGTTGTTATGATAACCAATACAACCATTATACCAACAATCTTACGTCGACTGAGTGCCCTTTCGATCTGTATGTCGTCCCAACTAACGGTCATAACTCTCCTGCAGAAGGCACACTCAAACTAGCTCTAGCCTCCCTTCCTCGATGTCGTCTGTCCACATGACCTTGCAAGGTGTCAATTCCACCGAGGTCTCAAGTATAGGCTCGTGTGATACCACTTGTCATGTCTCTTCCACTCGATACAGGGAATCATTATCATCAAAATTATATTTAATTTACTATATAATTTTTATCAATATTAAAATATTAAAAAATAATTACATTATATTATTGAATATAATTATATTAAAAATTCATGTTGATCCTTAATTTTTTTATAGATTTTTTATAATTCTTAAAATAAATAAATTATAAAATTAATTAAATATATACATTTTCATAATTATTCATACCGATAATTTTTAAATATAACCTATATTAATGTTTAAAATGTTTTCAGTAATTATAAATTTAAATTTCATAAGTTATGGTTTAAAATTAGTACGACATTAAATTTTATTATAAAAATCATTAATATTAATTATGATTTCCATATATTTCATTTTTCAAATAAAATAAAATTATTTATAGTTTTCAATAATAATAATAATAATAATAATAATTATTCTAAATTAGGAAATGTAACAAGAAGTAATTCTTAAAATTTTAACTCAACCTTTTTATGGTTAACACTCAACCTATAGCTTGAGACATCTTAAGGGATTTGACAATAAATTTCAACTTCACCACCATATATCAACTTTCCTTGACCGAGGTTGCATGCTAGGTTGGCATTTTTTATCTTAAGGTTCATAATGCATGATAACACTTAACTTCTTCAAACTCTTTAATCAAATGCGAAATTATCTTGATTTTTCGAGACAAAGGACCATCAATTGAAGCCTACTTGGAGACAATGTGAAGAATGGAAATCATAGAGTCCCCAACTATGAGCAATTTATTTATATTTATATTCAAGGCTACTATGAGGCCTTGCCAAAGAGAAAGGACTTCCACTTGATTGTTCGTTTTCTCCTAGTCCCCATGAGTAGTTATGCTTCTAAAGTCCTCTAGGGTTAAAAATCACCCCCTTGCACCTGCTACCCATGGATTATTCTTTGAAGCTCCATCTATAAAAAAAATGACATCTCTCTTGAACAATCCACACATCTAGATTTTCCAACTTAACTCTCACAAGCCATGTTTCCTTATCCTTAACCCTTATCTTCACACCATGGCTACTATGATGTCGGTGCCCTAATTTTTTTTGAAGCCATTGCCTTTCTTCAATTTCTAAATTAGTGCTTCTTTGTTTTACTTGCCCTTTGGCTTTAACTGCTTCTTGCATCATATCCCAAGCAGATCCTGTTACTTGGCCTACTTTTTTGTTTTGAATTTTGAAAAGACAATCATTCATATTAAGCAAGATCTTCTAAATTAAATAGAAAGGAAGAGCTTTCCATACCTACTTTAGAAGGGGTTTATTACATATATATTTTGGATATTTTTGGTGCCATATTACAAAATACTCTTGCCAAGTACTCGAAATAGATAAGTTCACATTAAGTCTCTCAAAAACATTCTTCCAGCCTTCTACAACAAATTCACATTGAAGGAAGAGGTGGATCACACTTTCTTCAAGCTACTTACATAAAGGGAATTGTTAAGGACCTTGGAAGCCTCTATGAGGAATATTATCATATCCATGACATAGAGTCCAAGTAAACAATTTTATCTTTGGGAGAGCATCACTCTTCCAAATGATGTTCCAAACAAATTTCATTGGGAAAGCACATCGATCAATATCATGTGAAACTTTGATCCACAAACCCTCCCATCACTACCAGTCTTTTTAGTTGGGGCAAGTTCACTTTGCTTGGTTTGCTTTGTTACCCACTACTGTCCGAGGTCATTATAAAGGTTAAAGTTTTTCCATTGTTTCCATTGTCGTGTAGTATCCCATTCTAAAATGTCTACAAGGTTATTAATATGATTGTTCTGCATCCAGCTTTGCAGAGGCTGCAACTCAATGTTGTTTCTAAACTCCTTCCTACCGAGAATTCTTTCATCCCAAATTTGTATTTTGCATCCATCACCATGCAACCATGATGCCCAAGCTTTGAGAATGCTAGAAGGAGCCTTACATAAACTCCAAATTGAAGTATAATTACTATTACTAAACTCTTGGTCAAATATTCTGCTACGATCTAAAACAACATACTTCCTAACTACAACATTTTCCCACCACGCCTCTTCTCTAGTGGCAATGTTCCAAAGGATTTTAGCTCCAAGAAATTTACTTAGAATACCAAAATCCATTATTGCTAGACCACCTTTAATAAAATGAGCCATAACCTAATTCCAATTGACCAAATGGAATTTTTTATTGTTCACTTTACCCCCCTACCACAAAAAATTCTATGTAGTCTATCAATTTGTTTTGTTACTCCTACAGGCGCAAGAAGAATATAATTATGATAAATGGCAAGGGAAGATAAACCAAATTTGATTAAAAATACTATGCTTTCCACATTTAACCAATGAGTACCCCATTGCTCCATTCTATTTCCAATCTTTTCGACAACCACTTTCCAATCCAAAAACTGAGGTCTCCCAAAAAAGATAGGCATGGCTAGATATATGAACAAGTTCCAATCAACTTTTGATAGAAAACCTAGCTTACTAGCTATGTTGTTGAGAGTTGAAGCTGGAAAATTCCAACCTTAAACACAACATTTATGCTTATAAGTGTTTCCACCTGTAGCCCATAAGTATCTATCCATAATGATTCTAAATCTCTCTACTATAACTCTTGAAGCTCCTCCTAGAAGCAGGGTATCATCACCAAAATTAGAATTATTAAGTTCCTTGACACCTCTAACACTTCTTATTCTTGGCAGATTACCTTGGATCCTTTTGTGTTCAATATTTCTATTGAGAGTATATGCCATAAGAATATATAGCAAAGGAGAGAGAGGGTAGCCTTGTCTCAGCCCTCTTTCCCCCTTAAACAAGTTAATGGGTCTGCCTTAACTAGTGGTGCTATCAAAGAGTTAGAGATACAAGCTTTAATCCAATTTATGAACATATATGAAAAGACGAATTTCTTGAGAACCGAGAAAAGGAAGGAATGTCTCACTCTATCGAAAGATTTGGCCATATCCATTTTTATCACCATACCTCACTCTTTCCGGCCCTTACCAGAGAAAATTGCTTCTTGCACAAGAATAATGTTATCAAGAATTTTCCTTTTGGGGATAAATCATCCTTGATTTTCTGAGATTAGATGAGATAGAAGTGGCTCGACATGATTGGATAAAATATTTGCTATGATTTTATATGAGGAGTTACATAAAGAGATGGGCCTAAACCTTGAAAAGATTTCAAGGTTCTTTTCTTTTGGGATTAAGGCCAAAGATGGAGAATTTGTGCTTTCTCCCAGCTTACCTTTCTTCAAGGACCATTTTATCATTTCGTAGAGATCAAATTTGATTAGGCCCCAGTTTTTTTGTAGAATGCAATGGTAAACCCATATGGTCCCGGAGCTTTGTCTCGCTCAAGCCCCCAAATTGTTGTAAGGACCTATTTTTGCTCAATTTCTTTACTTAATTCTGAATTCTCAATTTGAGCAACCAAAGTAGGAATGTTGTCTAACATTTCATTTGTAATATACTTATTTATCCAATCTTGGATTGATAAGAGGTTTTGAAAATGATGAAAATTTATGCTTTGATTTCTTTATAATCCAAAATTCTACAACCTTACAAGTTAGTAATTTTTTTGACATTATTCCTATTTTGCCTAGATTTTGATTGTCTATGGAAAAAGTTGTATTCCTATCACCTGATTTTATGGCTTCCTATCACCTGATTTCAGCCATAAACTTCTCAATTTTAGATGCCAATGCTCTTCCCCTTTCCTGTAGATTTTTTGCAGCCTTATATTAGTTTATTTTTCCTCATTTATCAATTGTGGAGTGAGATTTTCTTGTTCTATATTAATTTGAATTAAGGCTAACTGTTCATATATTGGTTATTTTTCCACAAAAGACTTAGTGTAGCTCTTTTTTGACCAATCTTTTCGAGCAGAATTTATTGATTTAAGCTTTGTTTCCCAAATGAAACTTGGAGAGACTTCCACTTTCTTTTCCAAGCTGATTTTATGACTTCGCTAGCTTCCAGATGATTAATCCAAAGAGGATTGAATTTAAAAGGAAGAGGACCATAATTTACTTTTGTATATAAAAAGAGGCTTATTGGCTTATGATCCAAGATATCTTAGGTTATTATAAAATAAGATATTTCTAATTCTTCCTCCATAAAGTTACTTCTGATTAAAAATCTATCTAATCTAGTTGCAATATTCCCTGAACCTAATCTTCTATTGGTCCAGGTGAACTTTCCTCTTTTCGAATTTATATCGATTACGTCCCAATATGAAATAACATCCTCGATATTTTCTCTTGAAGCATCTCGAGCATTGGATCCTCCTCTTTTCTCCTTTGAGGATAAGACTGTGTTTAAGTCCCCAACAACCATAAAGTTCCCTTCCCCTAATTTGATTTTTTTCATTTTTAAGGTTTTCCAACATTCATACTTTTCTCTACAATGAGTTGGGACATATAGATTGAAAATTTAAAGTACTTTTTAGATTCTATACTTACCAATTCCGTGTAGATCTAGTGTTGAGTTTGAATCGAATCTATTACATCGATCTTTTTATAGTCCCACAAAAGGTAAATCCCTCTTGATGCACCTTTGGAACTAAATGCAACACTATTACTTACTTTCCACTGCTTCTGTCCTATAGTTTTCATAACTTGATCCTGCAATTTAGCCTCCTAGAGAAGAAGGATTAACGATTTTTCCATCTTGTCTAAGTGTTTGATCGCTTCTTCTTTGCCTAAAATTCCCATCCCTTTTGCCATTCCAAGAGACTGTCTTCATTATTTAACTGATGGCTTGGTGCATCCTTCCTTTTGAGAGCTAGGAGTAGCCCGAGTTCCTCCTCCTTTAACCTTATTTGCCAATATCAATGAATGGTCCAAGGTTGACTGAAGCCCAAGCAATTTTCCCTTATTTTTTACTTCCTCGTGCACTTATTTCCTTGGTTTTATCCCTTTTCAAGTGGGATTTTCTTCACCCTCGACCACTTCCCGCTCATCTTCTATCAAAGCCTGTTTTGTTTGCTTTCTAGTTAACGCTTTCACTGCTATTATCTGTGTTTCTTGTGTTCCACCAACTTCTAGCAGTTCTACATTGGGTTATTGATTTCCTTGCAAAGAGGGAGGATTGATGCGATACATGATATAAGGTAGTCTTGGAGGGAAAGAGGACCCAAGCTCTTTCACCTGAGGAGACACTACCTCAGTGAAGATGTGATGGACTTCCTGATGGATATTCACCCGTTGATTCTCAGACGAGTTTTAAGAAAAAGATGGGTCAAGGTCCCTTGCTTGTGAATCCGTACCCTATGTAGAGCTACCGGGTATTTCTTGTCTAAGAGATTCGAACTTGTTCTATGAAATTATTGGATTTCTTGTGATTACATCCAATGAAGAAGAATATGGTTTATCTTTTGCATTGGAAGTTATTGCTTTCTTGGATTTCTTACTTTATATTTTCTAATTTTCTTCCCAATTCTGGGAATCAAAGACTATCTTTTATGCTTTCTTGCAATCATTAGCAAAATGACCATCTACGTGACATGATTTACACCTGAAAGGTATCTGCTCATAGTCTAATTTCTGGTAATGTATCCAATTATCCAACATCAAATGGATTGCTTCAGGGAGCGCTTTCTCCAAGTCTACCTCCACACATATTCTTGCACACCGAAACATTCCTTGTTTAGGTTTTTCCTTATCAATATATTTCCCCAACTTTTTCCCAATGTCTCTCAAAGAATCATCTCCCCAGTAGTGAAGAGAGAGATGATGAATTCTTACCCACACAAGAACAACAGATGGAATATTTGGTTGATGATCAAAGTCAGGAGTCCGCCTCTTAAGATACATGCCTCTATTACTGAATAAATATGGTCCGCTTTTGAAGATCAAGTCTCTGTCCTCTTTGAATTCAAACAAGAATGCATAGAAGCTTCTGCCACATAAGTAGTGAGTCATTCTGCCATTAATGAGTGTTTACCAATTTTTATGGATCCATATCTCCATAGATCTAGGATAATGCCAAATGCAAGTGAATTTCCTAATTAAACCTTGCTCAAACATTTCCAGATTCTTCTGTTTAGTAGATGTGGTAGGTAGAGATACCTATGGAATACCCTTTTTTTTATGAATCAGGAGGATTTTGACCTATCGCCCGAATTTTGTGAACATGCAATCAAGGATATGAAGGTGACTTCATTAGGTTCCAGAGGGGGTCGATCTTCACGAGTTGAATCCATTAACGAAACACTAGCAACAGTTTTTTATTGAATCAAAATCATGAGCACTCAGTTAATCTCAACCCAATCCTCCAACCATAACTGATTCTTTATAACAATATATGCAGTGGTGCTTTATACTATATGTTGCATCGGTTCTTACGAACTGTTATAAAGCATTGGTGTTTACTAACAATTACAAAGCACTGATGCGATAAGTGAAGGAAAACACACCGTTAAATTTGATTGAGATGTTGACTTTCGTTGCATTTTAAAAATTTAACGGTATGGTTAATATAGAGTGGCGCAATGGAAATAATAATAATAAAAGCACCGGGGCATGCAACGGGTATTCTATCACACCGAGTATTTGTTGTTTTAAGCAGATTAGTGCTACATTTTCTCAAACACATTTTCTCAAACGATAAAAGCACTAATAATCATTTTTGTATTGGTGAACAGTGACTATGACATTGCATTGGAATATCTATATTTTATTTTTATTTTGTTTAATTCCATTATTCATAAAAAATTGAAACATTTTTTTATAATAGTATTCATATAATTTGAATTTGAATTATTGCGTTTGGATTAATTTGTTATATCATAAAATTTTGCATCTATTGTAATATATAATCATCCATATATTTAATTAGTGATGTAACATTTCACAATGACATTGGAAAATGCAATATAATAAGAAACTTTATTTTATTATTTATGAATAAGAGACCATTTTTCTTACTAAATGGGACAACATAAAGATCCACAATAATCAAAATGTCAACAAAATTGTAATTGTTACACTTATTGGTAACCTTTTGTCTTTCAATTGGGATACTATGTCCAATACATTATATAAAATGTTTGATTTTCAGAGACAATTATTTCAAAATATACAACTTGCATTAACATCGAAATATGTTGATCATCATTCTTCGCTGGAGATGTTGTTAGTGCTCAAGCCACTTGCATGACTTGGGTTATTTGGATTAATGTTTTGTTGATTGTCTCAATTGTTTTCCTCCTCTTCAGCTTCCATCTACAAACATAAAAATAAAGTGTAATGATGTATCTACATTGGTGGGAATAATGAAAATTAAAATAGATAATATATATGAATATAAATTGAAAAGGTATGTACCATAACAATAATTGAGTCTTAAATGATACACATTCTTTCAAAACCAAATATCATGCCTTATCTCAACAACTCTTCTGTTGGATCCACTCCATACTTTGATTCTTGCAAGTTTTTAACCCCATAACAAATCATAGATTTAATATAAAGGAATTTTGTTGTTCCATTAAATATAAAATGAGAAGTAAAAAACATAGATACTTACAAATTCCACAATTAATTTTCGATACGCCAACATATAATCACAACCCATACTTAACCCAATGTCAATCAATTCTTCCGATGTTTCTTCTTTGTATGTTAACACCTGTTTGAAGACATTCAAGGATGGCCAGTGTAAAAATAATTAAAAATAAATATTACAAGCAATATGAAATCTTAATTTGTTATAAGGAAGTCACAACTACTCACAAACTTTGCTATCAACTTTTTTTTCTTTGTCATCCTTTCTTATGTGCTAAATGGGTTCCATTTTGTTTTCTTTTCTACATCAAAACTATTGAAAATTATTATTTAACACTAAATTAATTAATTATTGTACATAATAGAAAAATTCAAGGATTTCATACATTTGAAGCACGTTGTTGTTGAGATGGCTCCTCTCGTGATGAAATTATGTCCATTTCCTTGTACACATTTTTGGACATTCCTACTGGCATATTTCGGATATCACCTCATTCATCCTTTAATATTTTCATAATATTCCTAAAAATTTTAAATGACAATAAATTATTATTATATTGATATGAAAATTAAATATAACATAATTAATATTATTAAATGAATGTTTTGTAGTAGTAGATACATATTCTATAAAAACATGTTTAAGAATATTACTTTTTGAATTTTTTTTTTTGTTGTTGTACCCTTTTTCTATAGCAAGTTTGACATGCCTCATTGACCATTGTTCCAGAAAACACCTCCTGTAGCTTAGATATAATCCAATTCTTCGAATCATTGGATTGATTTCTGTATTGTAAGTGGAAATTACGTCTATACATTCTTTCCACTATATCCCTCATAGTTTTATAAAATATTTTCCCCATTTCATTAGCTTCCAACACCACTCCATATGAGCTAAGGACCAATTCATCATCATCTACATCTTCCATAATTTGTGTTTTCTTATGATGACATTCCCGTATGTTGTTGTCAGTTCCCACAGAACATTCAACATATGTTAAATAAATTGTTTGAAACATGTTAACAAATATTCTTAAGTACAATATTATTGAAAATTCAAGAAAACATTTATATTGATTACTTTTTTATTCACCCAATTCATCCATTTGCAACTTTTCTATCAACGTTTTACGCACTACTACACTTAGATTGCAAAGAATATTATCGAGCTTTCTCATTTTTTTGGCTCTGCATGACACACACTAACCAATACATATTAGTTAAGTTTACATATAATTCAAACATATTGATTTAATATAGAAATTACAAAGAACTTTCCTTCTTCGCATTTTTGGATGTGCTCCCATCATGTCGATTAGAATTATTACTCATTGAACTCTTATCACGCATTTTCCATCAATAAACAACCAATACCATTAAATAAAGAGACCATTAAATATATTATACAAACAAATTACATAACTTCCAGATAAAATAGTAGTCTGCCATATCAATGCACTTCAAGAATTAAAACGGTTTGGTGAGTCTACGTCGTGAACGCACCAGTGCATCAAATTGGAATGCATTGTTAATGAAAAATAAATTAATCACATGACATACGTATTTTTTGGTGCGATCTATATATATGTGTGTGTGTGTGTGTAAAGCAACTGTGATTACCAATGTGCTTTTATTTAGAATGAATAGGTGTGTTATACGAAAATGACAACACCGAAAACTGTGAAAACTTTTTTTGAAGAAAAAATAAAAAATTGACAAGGCTGACAAGGTTTTAGATCCGATGCAATAAGTGGTCCCGATGCACCCAATGCCTTATATATAAAATCACAAACCCATTCTAAAATGCCTAAAAAAATCATAATTGTGAAATAATAAAGGGAGTTAAACCCTAATGTGAAATTTTGAATCCACATAAAACAAAATGAAGCAACAACAAAACAAGGGTTCGAGTGTTGAGTGTAACTATGAATTTTTTTTTTTGAATTTATTTTAAAGCTTAATACAAAATAAATAAATCATGCATTGTAATGTCCCTTGTTAGGAATTTTATTAAAATGACAATTTTTCACTTTTTTCCCTAGTTAGACCTTTGACTAGTTTTGAGCTCTAGGTCCCCAAATTGCTCCAATTGCTCCCAAATATTTTGAGAAGGTATATGGATGATGTTAGAACATAAATATGTGTTTCAGGGATGCTTTTGGACCTTTAAAAACCCACTCAAATTTCTGAACAGAGGTAGGGAATGTATTAAAGATGTTATTAACGTCTCATGTGCACCATTAATTGATTATTATATCTGTTCCAACCCTCTCCCATTCAACTGCAAAAATCACCCATTCGACCCTTGGGGAAATGACACTATTTCTTCTCCCAATGCAATTAAACTGAGTAAAAATACTTCAAATGCTCAAGTACAGTATATGAAACTTGCAAAATACATCCATGTCAGTCTATTAATCACAAATGTATCAGAGAACCATCCATTCATTCGAAATCATCAGCATTATATTGGTTCACAACAAGGTAGTCGGGAAATGACATCGTTCTTTCATTAAAAATGAGATTTACACATTTCTACTTGGAATTTCGACCTGAAACTTTTTGGAGATGAATAAAAGGGTATTTAATTCATATTACAAAATAAATGGGGCATTATAAGCTCCCCCAAAGAGTACAATATCTTACCAAAAATTCCCTCCCTCAAGGATCAAGAATATGCCATCAAAACTGGAAATGGTTGAAGGAGTGAGTTGCAATAGAAGAAACCATGAGCTGCACTATAGCTTACACCTATAAATAAAGACTCCATTAAATCTCCAAATGAAAGGTCTGAATGGCCTTTCCAATTACCAACTTGGATGGGAATCTTTCACCCTCGAAATTGGCTAAGGCAAGAAACTAGTCATCCACTAGCTCTCCCTCTTCACAAATGCAATTGCAAATTCTACAAATGATCAAAAGCTAGTTTCATTCTTTGTTCTTGACATTTATAAAGTTCTAATTTCCTCCATGGGTCGAATTCCTTCCAAGAGACTCATGCCAACTCAAGTTGGGAATAGATTCCAAAGAACGCCACTTGTACAACAATTCCTAGTCTCCCATTTCCACCAAATCACATGTGGAAGCATCTTAGCTGTCCTAATACCCTTGAGTGCCCTCTTGGAGCCTATTTTTAGCCCTGACATGTCATATATTTCATATGTCAGCCTTCAAGTCTGATTTGTGTCATAGGTGTCATAGCATCTTCATCATTGTTGTCATAGAGCTAGGGAAGGTGTATTATCATCTTCTATTTTGGTCCAAATGGTCCCAAATCTTCAAGGAAGGTGTATTACTGATATTAGGACTTAAATATGATGTTTAGGGATGATATATGGCCACCAAAAGACCTCTACAAACTCTCTTAAGATTCTGGTTCAAGTATGCAATTTTACTAGTAATTTGGGGTTCAAATCCCCCTAGGGTAAGTATTGAAAATAGCTTCCCAAATGCCTCCAAACCCACTCGAATTTCTGAACAAAGGTATGATATGTCTCATGGAGGTTATTAAGGTCCAAAATGCATCATTCATTAGTTATAATGTATGTTCCAACCCTCTCCCAAACAACAACAAAAACCACTAATTCGACCCTTGGGGAAATGGCACTAAATCTTCTTCAAATGCAAATAAACTGAGTATAATGGATCCAAATTCTCAAGTACTAAATATGAAACTTGTAATAAAAATATATGGAATTCCATTCATCACAAACATATCAAATAAACATTCCTTTATTTGAAATCATCATCATTATAATGGCATACATCAATATAGTGGGGAAATGGACATTGTTTGCTCATTAATCTTCATTTTTACATACAACCACATGGTATTTAGACCTGAGACTTTCTGAAGGTGAATAAAAAAGTATATAATGCTATTAAAATCATAAATACATCAATAGAAGCTCTCCCAGGAAGCACAATAGCTCACCAAAAACGCCCTCCCTTAAGGAGCATGAATATGCCTTCAAAACTGGAAATGGTTGAGAGATGATGTTGCACTAAAAAAAAACACCAGCTACCCTGTAGTTGATACCTGCAAATAAAACTCCATTAAATCTTCATGAAAGACCTGAGTGGCCTCTCCAAACACCAACTTGGATGGGAATCTTTCACCCTCAAAATTGGCTAAGGCAAGAAACTAGTCATCCACTAGCTCTCTCTTCACAAATGCATTTTTTCTCAAATCATCAAAAGTTGGTTTCATTCTTTTTTCTTGACATTTATAAAGTTCTAATGTCCTCCATGGGTCGAATTCCTTCCAAGAGAATCATGCCAACTCAAGTTGGGAAGAGATTCCAAAGAATGCCACTTGTACAACAATTCCCAGTCTCCCACTTCCACCAAATCACATGTGGAAGCATCTTATCTACCCTAACACCCTTGAGCGCCCTCTTGGAGTCTATTTTTATCCCTGACATGTCATATATGTCATATTTCATCCTTCAGGTCTGATTTGTGTCATAGGTGTCATAGCATCTTCATCATTGTTGTCATAGAGCTAGGAAATCTAGCCCAAGTGTCTCACTAGCTCCAAATTGCCTCTTCCTCCTCCATGGGAGTTACTCTTCCTCTATATTTCAACCTCATTGAATCATGCCAAGTATTATTGACCTTATAACTCATCCCAAGAACATTAGGCTTCCCATGGATTCTAAATTGTAAGAAGAGGATGCCATTTGGCACATAAATTCTAGCTATTGTGGGTCCCACTTCCTCCATGTGTCTTCATGATCAAATGCCACTTTGATTTTCACTTGTATATATTTATTTATATCATTTATTAAATATTTATGCCATCCTAATGTTCCAACATCATTTATTATCCCCATTATTCCAAATCCCAAAGCTTCCACCCCAAACCTAGGAAACTAGTAATTTTCCTCCTTGGCAATTATTTGACCTTTAGCATCAATTTGACAAACTCTAATGAATAGGGCTAATTTTCTTAGGCCATTGTGACCAATGCCAAATTTGGGACATGACATGCATTGAGATCAATAGTAATAATTTATATACTTGAAATTTCTACTATGCAATTTTTGTGTGATTCACCATACCTTACAAATTTCAATCTTCAGAATAATCTGGTTGCTCCAAACTCCTCCGCCAATAAGTGTCTCTTGCAATACCCTCCTCTCAAAATTTCGACAAAACAATGAAATAGTGTTTTTTTTCTTTAAAACACTTTATGAAATTAGTTTTTGAAAAATAAATTCCCACTCCTTTTTTCAGTTTATGGGGAAAAACATGGCTTTTTTTATTTTTGATTTTTTCAGGCATGAGTACGCGCATGTATCTAAGCACACAGGTGTGACTTGATATACAATGCACCATTCATATATATTTTAGATTCATTTTTTGCGAAAACTTAGTGCGAAAGGAAGATATACATGCATCAGTGCGTATAATTTTTATAATGCATTAGATTGTCATACAGATAAAAAAACAAATTTAAGAATGATCATTCACTGAAGCATATGATAAATATGATCGCATCGGTGCACTTATGTATACTAAGTGCACCGGTGTCAATTATATTGAAAAATGAAGAATTAAATATCCGCTATTAAATATAGTGGATATTTTCTTTCTTTTTTTTTCAAACATTTTTCTGAATGTATCACAATGGTGTGTACGTGTTATAGATGCCCTGGTGCATTTTGTTACTCAGGACACACCGATGTGGTTGTATTTTAAGGTGCACCAGAATAATTAAAAATCCCTATGATTGTATGTTTGACTTACAATTATATATTCATCTCAATTGTTCTTTTTGGATTCATCCACATCAATTACAATACTTCATAGTATACATATGCTGCTTAAACTCACCTTATTCTTAAAGAATGGTTGCAAAACTATATTGGAAGTTAGATTGTGATATGGTTCTCAAAACTTATTTTAGGACTATAGACACGTATTGACTTGATTTGGCTCAAATGCAAGGAGAAAAGGTTATAATAGAAAATGGCCATTTCTTGAAATTTCAGCTCATTCCATATTGTTCAAAGTTCATCAAGTTCTCCCTACCCATCTCCAATAAGTTAGGATTTTATTTATATTTTGTTTCAAGAACTTGCAGGTTCATCTTCTTATTCACCTAGTTGATGAGCTTCAATTAGTCAGGGTGGTATTATGCCATTGGATGTTCTTCTTACAGAGGTACATAAAAAATTGAAGGGCTTTGTTCGACAAAAGGAAAAACTTGAGGGGTCTATGGTAGAGGGGTACATAATATATGAGTCATTCTATTATGCCGGTGATTATATCAAGCAAATCGTCCACACACCATGTGCAATGATTTTGGATGACGAATACGATGAGGACAAAAGGGAAGGGGAGCTACTCCAAACGAATGGAAAAATGCACACAATAAAGAGTAAGTCACTTATCTTTTGTCACATTTCTACGTAGTAACTATTCAGAATGAATGTCATAATCTATATTTGATATCATACGTACTATATGTCGATTTGATTTCATGAATACAACAAAAAATTCATAAATTGATTCCATCAATAAATTCATTCTTTACAATGTGGAGGAAACACTACCGTGGGTCTCATTGTATGAAGAGAGGAGGAAATGAAACATTGATAGGAAAGAATTCAAACGGTTCAACGGTAGAAGCATGCCTTGTCTTGATCATTTAAAAGAAAATAGGCCAATGGTATGTCCCAAAATTTTGGTTCTAATCAAGTATGAGAGAAATATGGTGCATCAGGTCATTACCCTCCTACTGAAGAGGATGCACTAAACATAGGGATTGGGTGCAACAACTACGTAATAATATTTTTGCGTACATTGTCAACTTTATTATGCACCTTTGAATTATAACATTTATATTTTATATATTCATGGTCAGTTTATTAGACATGTGTCATTGCCATTTGTTCACTTTTTTATAGGTGCATTTGTTCTCATCTATGTGGGAATATGGGCATCATTTTTGCACCGAGGATGTCGATGATGGATGTGCCACACACGACTATGGAGTGGAAGTCGAGTTCGACCAATGTAGTTGTGCTAGCCACCACGATCAAAACCTAATTGAGGGGAAGTTGGGTTTCATTAGGAAGATACAAGAGATCATTCAAGCAGAATTCTCATCTTTCCAATGTGTTATTTTTAGGTGCAAGTGGTGGGACACCTTCAACTAGAATAATTTAAAGTAAGATCATGATAGTGGACTGATACGTAGCAACTCTAGAAAGATGTGGGATGAAACTAAGGATCCTTATGTTTTCTGAAAACACTACAACCAAGTGGTTTTTTACCTGGATTTGTTGGATAGGGATTGGTGGTTTGTATTAAGATACAACCCTAGATCAAAACATATTTTTTAGAACAACAGTGCTATCATGCAGAGCGAGTAAGATAATCAGGGTGATGGAAACAAAGAGTGATATGTACATGTTTTATTTCATCATTTACAATGATGATGTATCATTTTATTATTGTTATCTTTAATTCTCTAATTATATTGTTTATTTTTCATCTTATGATGGTGGAAATGGAAAGTTAATTACCAGATGTTTTTAGACAATTTTAGTTGGTTAACAATCAACCTGATGCGAAATGTGTTTTTCTATCGAATAATTTGTGATTGTATGGAATGATTGATTGAAAAAGAATTTTATCATACTTGAAACTATTTATATCTCATTGCATATTTAGTATAAAATATTAGAAATATCGTGGCACCATTATTATGGCATGTCCATATTGAAAAAATATAGGTCACTATGTATCATATGTGTGTCAATATTTAATATGAATTTATAATAATATGTAAATAGTCATTTTATACTAATTGTGCTAATATTAACTAGTAAGTAATAAACAAATTTTAATATCAATTTGAAATGTACAATTCATTTACAAATTAATTACTCTAAAAAATGACTTCTATAATGTGTGAATGCATTTTATTTATTTGTAAGTAATAATAACACACTCTATCATTAGATTTCATTCTATTAATTTACATAATATTAATGCCTTCACTAATCACAAAATTACTTTCAACCTCTAACAATGAAATCATATTAAGGTTTTGCTAAATCAAGTTATTTATAACAATTCACCAACTCATTGTCACCAGCATGATTAATTCTTTAGCATGACATCTGGGATATTCATGACCAATCTCCTTGCACATTGAATGGAAGTGTGTACCTTGAGTCTTGACCCTAATATACACCCATATCACAGTCTATCCTAGGCAAACTCTTTATTGGGTTTCTACATGGAAAATGTAGTCAAATTCATTCATTAGTCAACCTTAATTCATGTTTGGCATTTAGCCCCACAAGAACACATGCACTCTCCAAACTATGCCTTTTTGACAATTTGATGCCTGATAAACTTGTACCCAAGAAGAGTATACATCCCTGTAACGTTTAAGTGATCTCTCCATTCTAGTTATAAATTAATAGAGTCCTCGTATCATTTTGACAACAAAATTTGATTGTAATGACATCATTATTTTATTGAACTAATCATATACTTCTTCTTCTTCTATTTTTGTGTAAGCAAGAAAATTATATTAAAAAGGAACCTTCAGTACAAAAATTTCAAGACTCACAGGGCTTTTCATGCCCAAAGATTCTGCAAAAAATCCCCACTACCAGAATTATCTATTCATCTATCCCTTCTACATAGAAACTATCTACTCCCTTAACCCTTTTACAGTAAGCATTATCAAAATTATGTCTCAAAAGACCTTCAAACAGAGTCCGCATAACTGTGGAAATGGACACTATAGCCGAAGCGACACTGACTACACAGGTGGATACCGCGGATAAATCCCGCAAGCACCATACAGACTATTCAAACAAAAAGATACATAACATCAGAAAGAAAAAAAAAACCTGTAATCAAAATAAACCAACCCGTAACCCATCATTTTGGATCTTGGGCGACGTTCCGATGGATTAGAGTCCCAGATTGGAGGCCGCCAATCTTGTGGTCATCTGCGGATGAGTATTGGCCAGACGGACTGTGAATGGGGCAAGTCCTGGGAGAGCGCGCAGCAGTACCTGGGCCCCCGACGATAGGACACGTTTTAGAGCAATGCGGTCGATAGTCTTGCGCATCAAGAGCTTATCTTCTAGATGCTCCTTCCATGCTCTTGTTGGTTCAGCCTCTCCTAAAGCTTTTTTTTCCCTATCTATCATCATGTTGTCCAGAATCTCCTTGGTCACCCAATAGGTGGTGAAAATCCTATCATAGGCGGAGAGACGCCCAGTCGTGGTCCGAGGATCACAGATCCATTCTTCCACCTCCTCCTTGATAGTTTCAATATCCAGGGCTTTCACCTGATTCCACAGGCCCTGCTCAACCCTTTCAATTTCATCCCGGATAATAGGTGGAATATACTTCCGGAAGAAATGGGAGGCCTTCCCTACTTTTCGTAGCTCTCGGGTCGGTTTCCTCCTTTCCTCAGCCTTTTTACCCTTATGCGCTTTCCGCTTGGGAGCTATTGCACCAGTTTCCCAATACAGTAAGTAACAACACACTCCCTCTTGATAGCACACTGAATAGCTCCACACAACATACAGAGACAAAATGCAAAGAGGATTCGAGTGCTTCAAATAAATAGCTAAGAGGCTCAAACCAAAACCGCTAACCATACTAATTCCGCTCAAATTTCTATTGAGTTGCACAAGAATCCCGCACATCTCTCAGATGCTTTGCTTGGTTCGTCGTACCCTACATTTCAATGGATGGAGGTGGCTGCAATATTTCCCCATTATTTAAAATTGGAGTGAGGTCATGGGAATCCATGTCCTGGTTTAATACCGAGGAACCCGCTTCGCATAATGATTGCAGATGGGACGAATTCCAAGTGTTGAGTGGGCTTGACAAATGTGCTCTCGTTATAGAAATTGAGGCCAGACTTGTGCACCCTGTCAATTCCTGGTACAACTTGATGTCATGGGATGCCAGGTGGGTGCACTGGATCTTCCAGTCATTACCACCCTCGTCCGGCAGTTGTCCTTCAACATCCCTAGCTTCGTTTCACTCCCCGATGTTTTCCAACAGGTCAACCACCTTATTTCTGTCATGTTTAACATGGGTAAAGGACCAAGCGTGGTGGCCATGGATGAGGTTAGCAAGCCTTTCGACCCGGTACATCATTCTCTAGCTCTCCACAACTTTGGAAACATTTTGTCCACCTTGTATCTTTTTAGCCATTTGGATGATGACGTGTGAATCTCCTTCAATGACCATGGGTTCCCAACCATTGTGAATTGCGATTCCAAAGCCATGAAGCAAACCTTCTAGTTCTTCCACATTGTTGGTATCTTGTTCGATATTCCCATAATAGTATCAGAGAATAACACCAGCGTCATTTCTAATAACTCTGCCAAATCCAGTCGAACTGGGCTTCCCTTTGGAGGCCCCATCGAAATTTAACTTGAAATGGCCACAGGGAGGAAGGTTCCATAGGTGAGGACTTGCAAGAGCCGCCTTCCGGGCCTTAAAAATTCTCCAACCTTGTGGAGAACTGTCCATTCCACATCCCGCCAGAATTTGTTTCTCGTGATCATCCATTTCCCAGTCTCTCTTGGTTCAAGGAGTTATTTTGATGGTCTCCTAAATATGCTTACTGATTTGGTTCCATACAGTCTACGGTGAATTTTTATTACCTTCAAAGTCCTCCCATTTCTTTCCTTCCAGATGGACCAATCAAAGATCCATGAAACATGAGCCAAATTTTAAGGATGACATGATTTTTGAATGCCTCCTTATACCATCCTTTAATTGTTTGGTGTGGTTTCCCTCTGACCCAATCCGTCCTTCTAAAATTGCCGCACCATAGTCCCACAGTGAGGAAGCCACGGGGCAAGAGTCCAAAAGATGGTTCATTGAATCATCCTCGCCTTCACAGAGCACGCACCAAAAAGGACCATGCATGCGTATTCTTATGAGGTTCTCTCCTGTTAGGATACCCCTGTAAGATACCAACCATATGAAGGTATCTATTTTGGGCCATGGGTTAAAGTTCCAGACCGCCTTCCAATCCATCCTATGTGGTATATCTTCTTGGTTAAAGCTCAGGTCATAGGCTTCTTTAGTGGTATAAATTCGTTTGGATTGGTACCCCCATCTTAGTTTATCCGGTTGGTTCTGTATTTGAATGCATTGATCCTGCAAGGCCTCCATGATCTTGGGTATCTCTTCCACAGGGAATCTTTTGTTCCACCAATTCTGTGGTTTCCATTCATGAAATTATTCATTATCATGTTATTCTGTCCAGAATTGAGAAACTTTTATTAGGCCCAGACCTTTGGCACATGACCAGCTATTGTGCACTTCTTGTTGGGCATTGATCCTTGGCAGCTGTTTCCAAGAGTCACTCTAGAAATTGGCGTTCTTTCCATCCCTTACTTCCTAGAAAATATGATTTTGGACAATCCTTCTGTTTGCATCGGCGTAATTCCAAATATGGGATCCTTTTAAATTTTCATTGAATCTGATTAGATCTTGTTTGGGTTTCCCTTGAGCATACTTACTGTGCCAAAGTTTGGCCCAAGGTTCTTCTTTGTGCAACACCCAGTGCCACTAGATATTTTCACCTAGAACTTCACTATTCTTCTCCGGATCTCTCATCCCAAGACCACCTTGATCCTTTGGTTTCCAAACAGTGTCCCAGCCAACCAAATCCCATCGGTGTTTGGCTTTATTTCCTCCCCTTAAGAATTGTCGTTGGATTGTTCTTATTTTCTTTAGAACCAATTTAGGGGCTAGTAAAGTGGAAAAAATATAGATAGGCATGGCTTGGAGCACAGCTTTCACTAGAACAGTCCTGCTGGAAAGTTTGAGAGGCCTATGAACCCAATTATCCAATTTCCTTCTTAATCTCTCTAGGAGGTCCTCCCAGTGGACTTTCCTGATCACCCTTTCAACAAGAGGAGCACCGAGATATTTGGATGGAAGGGAGCTCCCTTGGAATCCCAGGATACAAAGAATATTCCTCTGGTGGATCCTAGGAGTGTTGAAGAAGAATACCCGAGACTTAGTGTTATTCAATTCCATCCCATAAGCTTTAGCAAAAGAATTCAAGCATTTCCTTAGGGATATTGATTTTTGAACTGATGAGTGTCCCATCAGCATGGTGTCATCCACAAATTGTTGGTGTGAAATAGTCTCATATCCATTATGAAGGTTCAAACCTTTAAGCTCCCTACTTTCAATTTTGTCTTTGATAACCCTACTCAGCCCTTTTGCCATAAGGATGAACAAGAAAGGGGACAGAGGATCTCCCTGCCAAATACCCCATGAAGGTTTGAAAGTTCTGGTTGGGGATCCATTCAAGAGGATAGAGAAAAAGGCTGTAGAAGTAATATTCATTATCCAATTGAACTAATCCTGGTGGAAACCATAGGCCTCAAGCATTTCTTTCATAAACTACGAGTTTAATTTATCATAGGCTTTTGAAATATCAAGATTTAACAACATACCAGGTTTTTTAGTGACTTTCAGAGAGTGGATGACTTCGTGGACCAAAATAATACCATCCAGAATTTGGCGCCCTTCCACAAACCCAGACTGTTCATGGGCCACTAGGTCAGGAAGGAGAGACTTAAGCATGTTAGCTAACACTTTTTTTATATTATTGTAAATGACATTACAGAGCACTATAGGTCGGAATTTTCCAGGGGATTCAACCCCTTCCTCTTTGGGGATAAGAGTGAGAAAGGTTGAATTGAAAGCTCTTAGGACTCCTTTATCCTTTCGAGAGTCCTCCACAATTCTCTAGAAATCAGCTTTGATCAAATCCCAGAAGTGATGGAAGAAATTCATGGTAAACCCATCAGGTCCCGGAGCTTTTCCATATTTCATTTGATTAACAACATCCTCCACTTCTTGGAATTCCACAGGCTTCATCAGGATTTATTTCTGGGTTTCCGTCACCTGCCTAGGGATGTGTCTAGTGATCTTCCTTATATGTGTAGATCTATCCTGCATGTCTTCATGATGGTTTTGAAGTACTGCAAAATCTCATCCTCCATAGCTTCCCTTGTTTCTATATACTTCCCATCATCTTTTTTTAACCTTGTTATCTTAGCCCTATGGCGATTCTGAATCACCTAGTGGTGGAAGAATTTCGTGTTTCGTTCTCCTTCCTGCAACCATTGATTCCTGGATTTTTGTTTCCAAAGGATCTCCTCTTTCCTTTCTCTAGCATTGAGCTACTCCAAGGTGACATGTTCTCCTTGTTTTAGATCATCAGTGTACCCATAATTCATGCCTTCCTTCTGGATATCATCTAACTTTTCAGTTAGACACTTCTTGTCTTGGAATATGTTCCCAAATTCCTCCTTATTCCAAATATGAATTTTTGCCTTTAATTTTTTCAGTTTTTGCTAGAATTGGTACATCAGAGTACCCCTGATAGCCTCCAACACTGCCCATCATTTACTGACAAGTTCCCTGAAGTGCTCATGTTTGATCCAAAATTGTTCGAACCGAAAAGTTCGCCTGATGGGGGGACCACCATCATCCCAAACCAAACTTACTAGCCAATGAACAGAGCCTGTCCAGGGTAAGATCAACGCAGTCGCTTCCCTATCCCTAGTAATCATTGCCTCAGGTAAAATGAATCTATCTAGATGAGAGGTGACGTGATGCTCACCACCTCTTATTTTATTCCATTTATACCATCCATTCCCTGTTTCTATGTCAACTAATCCATTCTCCTGTATGAAATTTTTGAAAGAGATATTGGTCGCTTCCATACTACGCCTTCTTCCTTTCTTTTTTTCTAGGGAAGTGATCATATTTAAATCACCACCCATAATCCAAAGATAGCCATCATTCTCTTGCTCTTCCTTATTTAAGAATGATAATAAATCAGGTTTTTGGGCCATATACATTGGTTAGAGTACCTCTTACCTCAGAATTGTAAAGCTTAAAGTCGGCACTGATGGAGACCCTAGTTGCTCGGAAGCTATTAAGGGAAATTGTCGCAGGGTTCCACAAGATAGCAATTCCACCAGCCACACCCCGAGCATCAATAGTTGTCACCTGACTTCCCCGCCAAACTTTTCCTCCTGACACCTGCATAGTATCCGATCTGCATTTGTTTTTTTGCAGAAATAATACATCTGACTTTTCCTTCCTTAACTTAATCCTTAGGGTCTTCATTTTTCTTGGATTGTTAACCCCGCAGATATTCCAGGTTATTATCTTCATTAGATACTCTTATTTACTTCTGATAAGGCCGCCCTAATCGATGGTTACTGGACTGATTCAACTAGCCTAGTCCCAATCTTTGCAATTCTCTTTCGATTCGTCTTCCGCACCGTTTTTCTCCTTCCTTGGGTTGTTTCCTTTTACTGCCCTTCAATGGATATTTATCAATACCCAGTTGTGGGGAGGCTTTGGTTTTAAGGGTATCCTGATGTAGAAGTTCCAGATGCCTCCTGGATACATATCCTTTCCCTTTTTTACTGCATTCCTTCTCTATCTCATCCAGATCCAGATCACCCAGGTCCATGTCCTCGATCTCCTCTCTTGTTTCTTCCTCCATGGATTCCACTACCTCCTCCATCATCCTGATTGTGGACTGGTTTCCGTCCTCGCAAAGAGATTTATCCTTTTTAGGACCTTCCTCCTCGACCTCCATGTTACTCAGGGTCGCAAACCTATTCCCGGTCTGATTCAACTTGTCTGTGTTCTATTTTGCTTGAGGTGGATGGGATATCTTTCTGTTTTGTTTCTTGCGGTTCTGAACCTGAGTAAAACCCTCACTATCCTTTTCCTTTTCTTTTTTCTCCAGGGTCAGGGTCACAGTGGATTTAAGGGTCGGGAAATCTCTTCTCAGATGCCCATATTCATGGCATTATCGACAACAAAATGGGAGTTGTTCATAGTCAAGAGGTTGGACCCAATCCTCATCTTCCCAAGTCAAATTGATTACCTCTAGGAGATATTTGGAGAGGTTCATATAGACATAGATTCGAGCATAGGTGGTGTATCTTTGAAGCCTTGTCTGGTCTGAAACTTTCACAAACTTCCCAAGTGTATTCCTAATGGCTTCCATAATTTCAGGTTCCCAGTACTCACACGGGAGCGAGTACTCAAATACTCTGTATCAGGGTTAAACCTCTCTTTCCAAGGGCGAAGGAATAAACCTGTAGAGTAAAAAAGTATGGGTCCCCCATTAGAACATGATCACAATATTCTTGGTTGAAAAAGATAATGGTGAAAACCCATTTGCTCCCAGGTGTAGATCATAATGTCCTTTGCGGTTCCAGGTGGTCTTAATCCATCGGATCGGATCTTTCTCCTTGGGCCAGATTCCAATGAATTTCCCGATATGAGGTATTTCTCATTCCATTGCTCAATTATGTCTTGTAGCTTGTTAGATGTGATCTACAGAGATGGATTTTCAACATATCTGGGTAAACAGCCTCCTCGAGTATTTTTTCTATCAATCTCCATTGTTTTCTCAACTGCGATACCCTGATCTAGCTGGTGCACAATAGGTATCTACGAACTTCCTGGGCGATCCAAAGAGGTGGAGGGGGATCCTCCCCCTCCGGGCGGTGCCATATGAGACCCTTGGTCAATGATTGCAGATCCACCCTCAAAGGCCGATAAACAACCTCCTTATCCAACCATCGGGCCTAGCCCTAATACGAGCGTAGGGTTTTCTTCCAGCTAATACCTCACTACGACATTTCCATTGCAGATACCTAATCATATACTTCTTAAATCCTCATATAAAGTTTAAATGCAATAATCAATGGCCATGTGCACATTAATTGTAATATTTGCATTAAGCAAAGGTATCCTTTCTATAACATCGTTTTTGGCATGTATGTTAATAAAATCAATAAATGTTTAAAAGAGGATGGCTACATTGCAATTAACATGGCTATATTTATTGCCATCCTTCATAGATTACATTATTATTTTTATATTTAAACTTTTAAATCTCTTCATGAATAAGAAACTTAACCTTCTCAATCATTTGACAATTTTTATAAATTTAACAAAAGATGGATAAAATCAAGATTATGATAATTAAACCTAAGAGAAAAAACATATCATCTTATTTTCTATTGTGGTAACACCCTACATGGGCATCAATTTAAATTGTCATTTAAAATAGGGCAACAGTGAAATAATTAATAAAGGAAACATGGATACTACAAAGATTTTATAAATCCTAATTTTAATGATCAAAATTATTTTTCCAATTTTATGTTCTTAACAAACAAAATTGATACTGTCAAAATTAGAACCAATGCGACTCATTACCTCCATAATGAAACTACTCAATAATCTAACAAAAAACAATAGACTGGAATGATTGATTTTGTAAAAATTGCGATAAATAGGAGGCGAAGAAAGAACATAATTTTCTTTTCACATGGCCCACATTTAATAATGTAATCAGAAACTTTATTTAGATTTATATATTAGTTTCTCGTTCTCCTTGCCAACTATGAACTTTGTATTTCCATTTCGTATTGCCCTATGTATCTTGTTATTGCAAAATTGTAATTGTAAGAGTATTGTGTGACTGCACACTTGTAACTAAAACTGAAATTTGTAAATTGGCAAGTTTGTATTTTATAATTGTAATTTTGTAAATTATTTTGTAATTTTGCAATTTTATAAATTATTTTGTAATTTGCAAATTAATACACATAATCGCAAATTTATAATGTAATTTGCAAGATCTGATTTTAATTGCAATTGCAATTGTGATTGTAAATTTGTAGTCATATTTATTCAATTTGTAATTTGTAAATAGAATTAGTAATTTCTGATTGTAATTGTAATTGTAATTTGTAGTTTTGAAATTGTAATAATGATTGTAAATTGTAATTATAGCCAATATTGTAACTTGCAATTATAATTAAGATTGTGCACAATTTGTGATTATAATGATAGCTGATATAAAAGACATCGATATAAACACATGCATAAATAAATAAAATTGCATCACACACGTGAATCATACTCATCGACATAAACAAAAAACATCATAGAAGATAAATATCATAAAATAATTTGACAGTCCATTCAGTTCATAAAAAATAAGTCTATATATACATAACAATAAAAAATAGTACAATGTGATCATTAAATCAATGTCCACCACCACCATCACCTAACATCATGTAACATACCACCACCACCACCACCACCACCATCATCATCATGACCACCTAACAAACATAAACATCATCTAACATAACCATTGCACATGTATGACAAACATCATCTAACATACAGATCTATCATCACCTATCAAACATAAGCACCATCTTACATACACATAAAAAAATAGCTAACATAATCTAACATACACATCAAACATGTCATAACATACACATGTAAACATTACCTACCATCATCTAACATATACATTTAATAGATTTAGACATCATCCAACATACAAATCTAATAATAACCTCTAACAAAACACAAGCTGCATTATCTAACATATCCATGATGCACACATCTAACAAACACCATCTAACATAGAAATCTATCTCAAGCACACCTAGTAAACATACGTAACATGACCTAACATGCACATCACCATCAACATATAAATAAACATCAATATCAAATATATATATATATATATGAACAATAATATCAAACTCATGATACATGCCAAATATACATCTTGAGTCCAATAAATACTATGAGATATTTGGTCCACCTCTAGAACCAAAGGCATCACTACCTCTTCCAAGAGAGCCAGAAGCATCGACACCTCCACCAACAAATCCAGAGGCATTAGTATATATGTCAGCAAACAAAGCAGCATGGAGAGCATCTCCCTAATGATGTATCTCATCCACTACAATTATCCTATCTAGATCCTGAGAGATTAGTGGACTAGGAGATGGTGGATGGTCTGATCGGTGAGGAGGAGAGGCTAGTTAGTCGACCTATGAATACTGAGTCGGAGATGGTGGTTGGTCGGCTGGGTGTGTAGGAGGAAGTGGATGATATGTTGAGGCTCCATTGACATGGTGAGGAGGAGGAGGATCACGACCCTCCTTATATGTAGAATTTTCATCTGTCCTGGCATCTAGAAGGATGGATTCAACGGAAATATATTACATCAAAAGCCTCATATCATGAGGAACCATCCTCCATAACTCTACTAGGTCAGGGTATCGCATGATGTCGTGTGCTTGTACAAGGTGGACTTGCTGTCCATCTAACAATGTGTACAACCTTCCCGTCACATCCTCTCAAAACCTAACATCTGGCATGTGTCGCATACCAGGACTAGGCAACGAAACTAAATGGAGCTCCTCCATATCTTCATCAACATGAACAAGTGTAGGCCCCTCCCCATCGTATGTTCCAATGTCTGCAAAATATATAGTACACAACAATAATTAGACAATTTCATTAAACAATTTAAATAAAATGTTACAATAAATTTCATTTGCATTAAGTAAGAGAATAAAATGAAACTAGAATAATTTAAACATAATGCTAATATTACCTCTATCATCCGATGGCTTATCCTGGGTGAAAAATATGTTGTGACATGATCTCCGGTCCAACCCCATGTACGAATATGGCACAAGATCCAATGTATGGTCCTCCTCGTTGGATAACATCTCCAACACCTTTGATGTGATCCTCGTTGGGAGCTCTAGCTGGCCTCTCTTGGGAAACACCTATTCCCACATTTCTATCCACACCTCAATCATCGCCCTAGGAGGTAGGCGGTCAAATGATAGCCTAATGGGTATAAACCTCTCAAAAAATAAACAAAAAAGATCTGAAGCAAAAGGGAAGTTGACCCTCCCCTCAAACTATGCACAACATCGATTAAGAGAAAAACAAAAATGCCGCAAAAAATTATAGATCACCTAATGCATCTAGGTCTCCACACTAAAGAATCTACATAAAATAAAAGAGGGAAACTAATGTACTGCCCATCAGTGGTGAGGTGCATGATGGTAATCACCAACAATGAGAGGCGGCTAACCTCCTCTACACCAAAAGCAACAATACATAGTTGTCCTCCGAAAACCTGAAAATGAGCAGGGCCAATGACCTTGTCACTGATATATCTTTAAGAGTAAGAGAGGTGACTCTCTACTGCAACACCAATTGGGACATCAAGGACTAGGGAAAATACTCCCTTCTCCTGTATAGCCCAGTGATGAAGTAAATGTCCTCCTCAGTGGATTGGAACCATTGATCTGGACCAACATGAAAGGACCGTGTACGTTGATCCCAACGACAGATCAATTGCACCAACAAAGTTGAGTTCCCTTCAGGGATGTATCCCCCTAATATAAATTTAGGACGCTGACAACCCTCAATAGGTCTCGTACTTGATTGGTAATGGGGTGAGGGTACAAATCCCTCTCCCTCTCACTCGCCTCCCACTATCGTACAATATTATACAAGCCAACCCATGCATGCTTCTTTTGATGGGCTTCTCGCCACTGGCATCTCTAATTCACATATAACATCCATCAATGTCATAAATATACATAAAAAAGCATTACATATTTTAGTAAGCCATCATAGATCTATCAAGCATTGAGAGAGATCCAGTTTCTTGAGGTGCAATTTTTTTTTTACCTTCAATTTTTACATGTTAAGAAAAATTTACATCTCAAGAAATTTGATCTCTCTTGGTGCTTGATAAGCACTAGGTTTAAGATGGATCTATGATGGTTTTTTTATTTTATAGGGTCAACAAAGATTTTTTTAATTACTTTTCTTTTGGTTTTAATTTTTTATTTTGTGACCCAATAAGAATTTTTTAATTACTTTTTATTTTTGGTATTGTCATGTTACATAATGTTACATGACGACATCTCCCTCATATTGGGATGTAGAGAAACTCACTCCTCTCGGTGCAATTGGCATGTTATTTATTAACATCAAAAAATATTTTTTCTCACACTAAAAGAATTTAACAAGCAGTGCACCTAAACTATAGTAAAGCATCGAGATCAATGCTTTGGGAAACACAAGCACACCGTTAATGGTGCACTACAATAACATAAACGCACCGAGTACGCAAATAAAATAAATTAAAATTTACACCATATGGATATTTGGTGCATTAAAAAATTAGAAGCACCGTAAGCATTGTGTTGCGTTGAGCCTAGTGCACCAAATGTCAAATTTTGTATTTAAAAACAAAAACGGTTCACTTTTACAAAAAATGCACAGGTGCATGTGTTCTACTAAAATGCACTGGAAATATTTTATAAATCTTAAAACTATGCTTCCATCAGTAGGAACCACCGATGCAGTGTGGACACGTCAACAAATCATTCACAATGCTCAAACATTTTTAGAGTGCACTGTAGTAGGAGTAGCTCTTTCTTAGATTTATAATTGTTTTTTATTGGCATCCCAATTCACCTCTTAAACATAATCGTACCGACTAATTGGTGTGTACTTCTTAACAAGGAGCACCGGTTCATGTGGTGAATATATATATATTTTAAATTTAATGTCAAGATGCGTCTAAAAATATCTCAAGCATCAGCACAGGTGCGTGTGTTCTACTAAAGTGACCAGAAATATTTTATAAATATTAAAAAAGGTGCTTTCATCAAGAGGAAGCACCGATGTAGTGTGAACACGTTAGCACACCATACACGGTGCTCAAATGTTTTTAGAGCGCACTGTAGTAGGAGCAACCCTTTTTCAAATTTATAATTATTTTTATTAGCATCATGGTGCACCCGTTAAATGTAAGCGCACTGACTAATCAGTACCGTACTCATTAACAAGGCACACCGATTTATATGGTGAATATATTTAAAAGAAAAATTAGTGTGGCGGTGTGTCTAAAAATATCTCAAGCACTGCAAAACGATGCTTTATGTGTTTACCAACACCGGTACGTTACAATATTATACCGCACTGCTAACAGTGCGCCATGGTTTGTGAAACGCATCGGTTATCGCTAATGTGAAAAATCATTTTAGAATTTTGGTGATGCATTATGAAATCTATAGTGCACTATGCATGTGGTGCGATAGACATTGAAAATGCACCATGAACGATGCATACTATAAATTTACAAGGTGCACCGTATGTCGCAGTGTGAGCTGAATGATTTGAACACATCACACAAGTTTTTTAAATAATACAAAAAGACAAATAAAGCTCGATTTTAATTTTCCATCCACTAAAAATTTAAATGAGGAGGTAACAAAGAGTCTACCTGGTCACTTGTGTGTCTGGGAGGCATGGTTGCGATGTACACGAAATTTCAAATTTTGCCCATCATTGTGCAAAATTCAAAATCCACTCAACAAACAACAAAAGAGAGCAATGACACCATGTGGAGAATCGATGGTAGGGCGTATGAACAAGGAAAGTATGAAACGGGTGATTAGGTGTTCAAAAGCATTGCAAATGGTAAAAATGTTTTTTCCATATGGTAATTTTTTAAAAATGATTTTACCTTGTTCCAGTGCGCCCAAAAATTGAATGAACCCATGCAGTAATTTCGAGCTGCACCAGTACTAAAATTTAAAAATTAAAAATTACCCTAATCCAATGCCCTCCACTATGGACACATCAATGTGTTTCTAATAAATAAATGCACCGATGTCAAATTATATAAAAAAATTATGTTTGGGTTTTAACCTTAATTCGGTGCAGTAATTTATGGTATGCACTAGTGTGGTGGCAAAATACAAATGCACCATTGATGATTAGAAAGAGATGAAATATTTTATGTCCCCATTTTATTTTTATTTTACCCTATACCGGTTTGTATCTATCAACATGCATCAGTGCATTTCATTTACGTAAACGCACCGCTAGTGAATATAAAAATATTTAAAAGTTTTATGTATGGGTTTCTCATTTACCCTACTTCGGTGCTTTGAAATATATTGTGCACTAATGTGCTAGTGTAAGTTAAACGCACCATATGTAGAATTATACACGATTTTTTTTCTCTTGACGGTGTTTTCAACCGTGGCTCCACATGATCTATGTCTGCACCAGTGTGTACTGAACTTAGGTGCACCGATGCATTTTGTATGTATAAAAGCACTAAAAAAACATCCACTAAAACCTTTGCCCTCTTGCCTCCGCTATAAACGGATATTTGGGCTCATTTTAGAGGAGCATCTCCAAAAAACTTAGCGAGAGGGTCTTTTCCTTGTAGTGGGATTTTCCTTAGGCAACCAACACCCACCGCCTTGATGGGCCACCACCCCACCCCCTTGATGTGCCACCGCTGACATTGTTTACATTACCACAACCCTTCCTCATCCAACCAACAACCACCTCCTTGATGTGCCACCGCCCAAGCACCTTGATGTGCCACCACCCTTAGGTTACTACAACAACATCAAAACCATCATAGGTAAATGAAAAAAAATTCACTACTACCACACAGTCTTGGTGAGATTTACCTGTGGTGCATCAGAAATCCCTAGCCGAGGTGCCCTTACTAAGAATTTCAAATATGTATAAGCCATTGCTTTCCTTTACATGACGGCGGTGGTACCAATTTAATGATGGAATGGTAGCTTAAGCTTGAAATTCAACATACTAAGCTGCCCTTTAACACACATAAAGTACCTGATAACTAGGTAAAAAAACACATAACCTTTCATTAAGTTTTATGAGCTCTGCATAAAATCCAAACACTTAATCTGATATAAAGTACAACTCTTTCTCCCCATATTACTATTCTTATTTATAGGGGAAAATGCCATCCATCAAATATATATGAAGACTTTAAATTTATAAAGCATTTGAAACTAGGCTTCTCCTATCTACAACAACTCGTATCATAGAGACACGTCATTAACACAAGTCCACAACTATACAGATAAAAATCCCGTAAGGTTATAAACATATATAAATGAGTTTCATGCAATATCTATGTAGATTATAATCTTTAAACATTGCCCTATTCTTTTTCTTTAAAGATTACACTAAGTAATCTATTGAGGTTCATGACTAAAAGAATCTCATCCATTCTCAGATCAGAATCAAATAATTTTCAGTAGGTGGATACTCCTCCGATCAGTTGTCCAATCAGAAGAGGTCGTTCGTTCCTCTTGTAATGACATGGATGTATACCATTAAGCCATCGTGGCATATTGGTGTCGGCTCTCGACCAAAGCATTCAACTATATTACGTAAGTGACACGCGAATGATTGGCAGACATCAGGGCCATTGTGTTGTCGATCATGTAATCGTGGAATGGACTTTGTTGGATGAACATCAAATGATCGCAAGATTCCATAGGAAACACACACAATAAATTTATGTCTTTTCGAATGGTAAGTAAGAACCTTGCTTTTATTAAGATGTGGCTATCACTAACTATTTATTTATTGTAAAGTGAAAGCTACCATCTTTGAAAATGAAATGGATTCCTTATTTAACTCTAAGATGTAACTACCCACCACTATCATACTCTTAAGCGCGGAAATGAAACGCTGAAGAGAACTTTGATATGTTGCAAAATGAGAGAGTTGTGTGTATGTGGATGATATAATTTTTCTATTAAACGATAGGTGAGCATAATCTATTTATGGTAGGCATAATAGTTGATGAAATTGAAAGGAGAACAATGAGATAGTTGTGTGTATATATATAGATGATATAATATTTTATTCTAGACGATATGCAAGCATAATCTATCTATGGTAGGCATAATAGTTGATGAAATTGAAAGGAAAACTCTGGTGCAAGTATTAATAATCAATAAATAGAAACCCATGTAATCGATGGCAAGTAAAATGAAATGTACATTAATTTGTCATACGAGAAAGTATACATATGTGAGTAAAACAATAAAGGGATATGTAGTGATCAAATTTGACTCTAATTATATTGACAATCAACAATGGTATTTTCATTTGATAAAGGGAGTGCAATGATTGAGGGTTGCAATTTTAAGTGTGAAAGGGATAGAGAATGAAGGCGTGCTTCTTCATTTTTTCGAAGTGAGACATATGAAGTGTTTTTCATCTCTGCATAGAGTTCGCAGGAGAACGATGGTGCAATTCACATTCCTTCTAAATGATTGGAAATTTTCATTAAATTTTAATAGATTTGAATCATTTTAGAATTGAAAAATATTTTAAAACGTTAAAAGTTTAACCATAGCTGAAATTCAACTAAATACTTGTAAAAAAATAAACAAAATCCTTGTAAATATCTATCTTTATTTTATATGCCATAATGGGTTTCTATAATTGGAAGTAGTTGTTACATATAGCTTGGACGGACTCGACAAAAGTTGTTACACTCCATTGGCTTAACAACATATATTAATAAACTTGAATGTAACTTATCTAAATTAAAATGAATTAAAACTCTTTCTTATTAAATGTTAACTTAAATATTCTAAAACTCTAAAATATTTCTTAAACATAAATTTTCTTATATGACAGTAGTTGTAAAAATTAAACAAAATCCTTGTAAATATCTATCTTTATTTTATATACCATAATGGATTTTCCTAATTGGAAGTAGTTGTTACATATAGCTTCAAGACTTGATAAAAGTTGTTTCACTCCATTGGCTTAACATCATATATTAATAAATGTGAATCTAACTTATCTAAATTAAAATGAATTGGATCTCTTTCTTATTAAATGTTAACTTAAATATTATAAAAATTTAAAATATTTTTTAAAAATAAATTTTCTTATATGAGATTAGTTGATATTAGTAATATAATTTTTATTTTTTTTGTAAGCTGCAAAATTCTATTAAACAATGGAAATCAAAACTACATAGAGATTAATTGTATGTGGTGGTCTGAGTAAGTGGAGCCACCAACCCAGGTATTCAAAAGGATCAAAATGGTTGTGCCCATAGTTACAAAACCTCTGCCCGAAGCAGGGAAATCAAGTATTTTATGGAGAAGAACAGTGTCTGTAAAAGCCTATAAAAAAAAACTAAAATATATAATATTATGAAGCAGATTGTAACAAAAAAACTGGAGGTCGCAATAAGTTTCTGGAACCTCCTTAACTCTCTGCATTTTCATCAGAGGGAACCTCCTTGTGAGGAACCTCCAACAATTAAATGATGAAAATGCACGATATATCAGAAATAACAAAACACAAAAGAGATTTATTGATCGCGGGCCACTTCGAGGGTGCAACCTCCTTTGAGCAAGCTCAATACAAATAACTCATGGATGCCTTCATTGGCCTCAACACGTACTTATGTACTAGGTCTATGCGTCCAATACTATGGATCAATACCATGGAACATATAATACTACGAGACGACTTACAAAGCATATGCGTCCAATACCATGGATCAATACCATGGAACATATAATACTAAGGGACAACTTACAAAGCATATGCATCCAACAAAAATATACTAACAAAGTAAAGAGAAGGGTCGACACGGATTCCTAACATCCCCTCCCCCTTAGAAAAAGCTTTGTCCTCAAAGCTTTAGATGTTGAAATTGTTGCTGAATCTGAAGGAGTGGTTCCCATGTAGCATCCTATGGTTGCATTATGTGCCACTAAATTAATACCTCTATGATAGATTGAGAGCGAAGCTAAGGAATGCTCCTATTGAGGATGGCCTCCGGATCCAAAAGGATGGATCCTTCATTATCCTGTTCTGGTAAAATTGTTTGTCCTCTGATGTTGGTGCCACGAACTTTATTTAGACAAGAGATATGAAATACTGGATGAATGCGGGAAGAAGGAGGAAGTTCCAATTTATAAGCAATGGACCCAATATTTTGAAGAACCATATATGGCCCATAGAAATTTGGAGCGAGCTTATGACGCCCTTTGAGTTTCAAGGAGGATTGCTTCTAAGGTTGTAGACAAAGAAAAACCATATCACCTACTTGAAAAGTGCACTTAGAACGGTGTTGATCGGCTTGTTGTTTCATTCAATTGCTTGCCATGTGAAGATTGTCCTGCAAAATGCGAAGAATTTGATCGCAGTTTCGAAGAACCGTATCAACTTCCTGAACTGGTGAACTGTTGGGGGTGTATGGAAGAATAACTGGCGGTGCCTGACCATAGACCGCTTCATATGGAGTCATTTTAGATGCAGTATGGTAGGAGGTATTGTACCACCATTCAGCGAGAGGGATCCACTTTTCCCAATGATGTTGTTGTTTGGAGGTGAAGCAATGAAGAGAAGTGTCCAAACATTTATTGATAACTTTAGTCTGACCATTTGTTTGTTGGTGATACCCTGAACTCATCTTCATTTTGGTGCCAGTGTAGTGAAATAGTTCTATCCAAAAATGACCGGTGAAAGTTGCATCGCGATCTGAGACAATGGAAGAAGGGATTCCATGAAGACAGAATATATGGTCCAAGAAAATCTATGCGACTGAGGAGGCGGTCTAGGGATGGTTGAGGGCACAACAATGACTATATTTGGAGAGACGATCAACCACAACCAAAATCATTGTCTTCCCTCCAGATTTAGGGAGCCCTTCAATGAAATCCATAGAAATATCTGTCCAAATTCGTGTAGGGACGGGAAATGGTTTGATCAATCCCGAAAGGAGTGTCATTTCACCCTTGTTGCGTTGGCCGGTATCACATTCAACCACCAACTGTTGAATTGTCCTTTTCATTCCCGCCCAAAAGAAGTTACGTCGTGCCCGCTCATACAGTTTGAGGAACCCGGAGTGCCCTGCCGATGGAGAATCATGGAGTTCATAGAAGACAACCTATTGAAGATATGTGTTTTGGGGAAACACCAGATGACCCTTGTATCTCAGGGAAGCACCATCCCAAGAGTAATGCGGTACAACAGAAGGTTTTTTGGAAAACCATTGGATGATTTGAGATAATGAGGAGCCATTGAGATATCCCTGCTGAATAGATTGCAACCAATTTGCAACAAGCATAGAAATAGATGAAAGAGAAACTTGTTCATCAAATTTGTGAGAAAGAGAATTCGCCACAAGATGGTCCTTACCCTTCTTGTAAGTGATCTCATAGTCATAACGCATGATTTTGCTAACCCATTTCAGTTGTACTGGGGAGGAAACCCATTGTGCTAGGAAATATTTCAAACTCTGGTGATCAGTCTTGGTGCATAAATGATTCCCTAATAGGTTTTCCCACCACGTCTGTACTGCATGCAAAATAACCATTATTTCCTTCTCATATGTAGAGGTGACTAAATTCTTACTAGAAAGGGCCTTGTTGGTGACCGCAATGGAATGTTCATCTTGAAGGAGAACAACACCAAGTCCATTGTCGCAAGCATCACTCTCAATAGTGAAGGGCTTGGAAAAATCGAGCATAGCTTGAACAGGTGTAGTAGACATAGATTGTTTCAGTTTGTCAAATGCACACTCAGTAGCATGTGTCTATGTAAAAGAATCCTTGTTCAAGAGAGCGGTTAATGGAGCTGCAATCTTCCCGTAATCCTTGAAAAACTTGCGGTAGTAGCCAGTCAATCCCACTGGTTCAGCAAAGACACATGCATATCCATCCAAAATTTGTTGTAGATCCAAAGGAGCAGTGGAGACTGCTGAAGGTTGCATCTGAATGGAATGGAGCTGAGCGATGACACCATGTGAATTTTTCTTAAGGATATTTTCCAGGCGATGTGAACTGATGATGCTAAGAGACCCTTGTTGTAATCCCTTCAATGTGTGTTTTTTCCCATTGACTGAAAACTACATCCGAAGTTCAACAAAATACCATAAGATGGGTCCACGTGTGCGTAACCATTGGGTACCCAAAACCACATCACATCTTCCTAAGGGCAAGGAAAACATGTCGGAGCGCAGTTTATAATCTCCAATAGAGATACACACATTGTGACACTTCCCCTTGCAAGGTAAGGTGCCCCCATTGGCAATCATGACTTCAAAGATGGAGCAAGGATGGACAAAACAATCAACCTGTTTGGCGCTCCGAGGGTCAATGAAGTTATGAGTGCTACCAAAATCAATGAGTATTGTAAGAGGGAGATTCTTGAAGTAACCCTTAACCTGCATTGTTTGTGGGGTGGTCACTCTGGCTAAGGCATGGAGAGATATCTCTGGATGGTCTTCCTAAGAAGGAGGGTCAATAGGCAGCTGCTAAATGTTGACCTGATCATCTACTGTATCCTGAGCTTCTTCACAAATTTCAGCTGCAGGAAGAGAATCCACATCCAAGAGATAGAGCTTTTGCTCAACACATCTATGTCCCCGAGTGAATTTCTCATCACAATTATAACAAATCCCTTTTTATCGATGTGCTCGCATCTCTACTTCAGACAAATGCTTGATAGGAGTTTCTCTAGGAGTTGGCGTGATGGGAGGTCTTTGGGAAACCATATTTCTGAATGGAACAAAAGTGGATTTGGAACGTTGTTGGGCTGCGATCTTGTCCTCTACCAACTTAGCCAACCCTAGGACTTCCATCATTGTGTTGGGATGAAACATTTTAACCTCAGATCGGATTGCATCTTTCAAACCACTGACAAAAAGTGGACTAAACCCCAGTGTATCAAATGAATTCATTGTAATAAAAGAATATTTTAGGTGAGTTCATTTTTAACATGTCTCCAATGTTTTTTTAGTGTTTAAAAGTTTAAGTTGGTATCAAAGCAGGAAGCTGTTGAGCAATATAGTTGAAACATAATACAAAGTGATTGAAGTTCAATGTGATAGCAATTTAGATAAAAGGTTCAAGAAGAAAAACCAATTTATAAGAGTTGTTTGCCTTGTTATTTTTTGAGTTACCATGAATGAGAGCCAACATTAATCTGTGCATCCAATACATAAATCCAACTGCCAACTGCCAAAGAAAAAAGTGTTGTTGTGTGAGATTTAATAGTATCAATCAAATCCATCATCCACCAGTATCACAAAGAAAAAATACACACCTATCATACAACCAAATCTAAGAAGAGAAAACATGCAAATGCAGATAAATCCAAAGTACAAAGTGATAGAGAAGTATGAGTCCTGTATAAGGTAAGAAGTAGAGGTATCTATGTGTTTTTCTAAGTTAAATTTGTTAGAGTATTGAGAATATGCATAAACATACAACAATACATTTGCTAACATGCAAATCAAATATTATCTACTAGTCTAGACTTATATCCATACAAGAAACAATTAATCATGTAAGAACAAGAGACAAGAGACAAGAGAACAATACACCATATATATGTGATAAAACCCCAAATGGGGGAACATCGATAAGAAGGGTTTGGTCTTCTTATTCTTCAGAAATATCCATCTTACAATACATGGCATCCTCAAATTTTCATGACTCTCCATCTTCACATCATGTGAATGATGTTTCCTCCACATACCCAAAAGGGTCTCCTTCACCTCTATTATATAGCTAGAGGTATGGAATATTTACATCCCATAACACATGTGGGATAAATAGATTTCCACCTCTCTCATATAAAGAATTGTTATAAGAGATTTTATTACGTGATGCATGTTGGATAACATCATGTGAATGATGTTTCCTCCACATACCCAAAAGGGTCTCCTTTACTTCTATTATATAGCTAGAGATATGGAATATTTGCCTCCCATAACACATGTGGGATAAATATCTTTCCACCTCTCTTATATAAATAATGGTTATAAGATATTTTATTACATGATGCATGTGGGATAACTCTATTTTATAATATTAAAGTTATTTTTATGTGTTTTATGACATTTTACCAATAATACCACACAAGACATCATTACATATTCCAACACTCCCCCTTAATGATGAATGGGAGGAAGAATACAAATGGAGGAAGGTGGCATCACACTAACATCCCCCTTGGTGACAACTGCCAGAATTCCCATAAGATGAAAACAAGAACACACTTCGCCTCATGGATTTGATGAAGATAACAACTACTTCTCGTTCAATCATGAAACTGCATCTGAACCAAATTGTACAATGAACTCTTGCAGAACACCACAACAGTGTATGGCCAATACAACAAAAAATGTGGCTAGCAGATAATCATCACAACTCTAACTCAACTGATAGCTGAAAGAACTCTGCAATAGACCTCGTTGAGAATACAAGACACATATCTATCCATTGAAATGTTTCCAACGGACATTCTTCATAACCAAATAACTCTACTACAACATTATTTCATCTTATATCTTAGTTGTGAAGACTGATTGATTGGCACATTTGTTAGAATATTGAGAATATGCATAAACATACAACAATACATTTGCTAACATGCAAAGCAAGAACCTACTAGTCTAACCTTCTATCTAGACAAGAAACAAATAATCATGTAATAACAAGAGACAAGAGAACAATACACCAAATATACATGACAAAACCCCAAATGGTGAAACATCCACAGGAAGGGTTTGGTATTCTTATTCTTCATAAATATCCATCTTACAATACATGAAATCCTCACATTTGCATCACACTCCATCTTCACATCAAGTCAATTATGTTTCCTCGACATACCCAAAAGGGTCTCCTTCACCTCTATTATATAGCTAGAAGTATGGAATGTTTACATCCCATAACACATGTGGATAAATAGATGTCCACCTCTCTTATATAAAGAATGGTTAAAAGATATTTTGTTACATGATACATGTGGGATAACTCTAATTTATAATATTAGAGTTATTTTATGTCTTTTACGATATTTCACCAATAATACCACACAAGTCATCATTACATATTCCAACAAAATTATCATTCACAATTTTTTTAATCTTTGAAAGAAAGAGAATGGAGATAAAATGTTTACTTCTTGAAAGAAAAGGAGGATGAAAAAATTTATTATTGTTATATTTTTTTTGAAATTCTATGTCACAACAGATCTAAAGAGCTAAGGATACCTCACAAAGAAAGAATGAGCAGAAAATTAGAATAAGAGTGAAAACTGCAGTAAAAAAGAGCAGAAGAATAATATGCAGCAGAATTCAGATAGGAGCAAAATAATGTCACACTACTAAATTATCAGTATAATGAACAATTATAATACAATGGAGAGAATTCGAATCATGCAAGAGAATTCGAACCTTAGTTGGTCTAGCATAGGGATTATCACCACTGGAGTGCTCTGGAAGACTCAAAGTCAACTGAACTGAACCTAAACTCAGTTAACTGAAGTCACAATCAGTTAAATGAATAATGAGGGCGCAATAGTGAGTCCGTCATGCATGCCAGTCAGAAAAGGCCGCATGAGGCCACAATCAGTGACATCCAGAGCTCTAACCCCCCACAAGAGTCAGATAACTCAGGTGGATTGCACTGGAACACTCAGTAGGTTCCTATAAAATAGGGAACTGACTAAAGTGGTCCTAAAATGATGCATGCAGGGATCAGAAGGTGGTAGATGGATCCTGGATGACATTTGCACACCACTAGGGGGGAAATTACATCATAAATAACTAGGAGAAATAAATAATGCTAGGTAGGACAATGATGGAGTATTGAAATATCCTAACAATTTTCACTATATATTTTATCATTCCATAAATAAAAATATTATACATATAATGTTTTCATTATGAGAAGATGTTGAGATTTAAGTTATGAGTATATTGGGGACTGGATGTGGAGCATTTACTCTTTAATAAAATGGAATAACTACTAACTAGAGTGAATCAAATGCATTGAATGATGGTGACAAAAGCATATTGTGAATTTTTACCTTAACTGGTTGAATTTTCAAATTAGAAAGGAATAAAAAAAGGTTTAAATCAACATGGATTATTTCCCAAGTAATCGAGAATTTGGGAATCTTGATAATTTAGGAGATTGGGAATTCGAGGAATTCAGAAAATTGAGAATCAAAATAATTCGCAAATTTGGGAATTTTAGATGAAACTTGGGAATTTAGAAGATTCGAAAATTTGGGAATTCTACCCTTACAATGGTGAAGACATAGCATGCTGGAGTACATGTAGAGGAGAGACGATACTTAAATAATATTTTTCATTTTTTTTTTGTAGTTCTTGATATTTTAGCATTAAGAGGGGATGTTGGAGTATAATTCTCAAATAATGGTTTATAATCTAATGTAAAAGTCACGTTCATATAGATCACTGATAAATTGTGAATAAAATATTATTAAATAAAGGAGTACCATTATAATAGTAGCACAACAACCAAGCCAATGACATAAAAGGATACCAAACCCATTGTACCAAATGACTTCATTGTAATAAAATAATATTTTATGCAATTCATTTTATCAGAAATCCCCTAAAATAAAAACTAAAATCAACATTAAGAAAAATTGAAGGGAACTTCTTAAAATTAGCTTGGGAGTGTGAGGGATCATGACCAATTGACAAAGGTAAGAAAGAGACAGTTGCAATAACCCTCACGCAAAAAACACTTAAGGTGCAAGTACTCTTTTGAAGAAAAGCACCCTCCATATAAGGTAAGAAATATGATCCCATATACGGTAAGAAGTAGAGCATTTGTGTGATTTTTTGAGTTAAATTATCACACACAATTCTTTTAATATTTCAAAGAAAAGAGGGTGGAGATAGAATATTTACTTCTTGAAACAAGACTTATTCTCTTGTTGAAATAAGAGGGGGATGAAACAATTTTTTATTTTTATTTTTTTCCCATGTGGTTCACTTTAATCGGCTTAGCCGACCACTACATCCACGAAATAATTTCCGACGGACCCGCCCCGAAGGGGTTTCCGCCCTGCGGCCGCTGCGTGCCTAACCCCAAGAGGATCTATGAGGATGGATCCCGTGACCTCGCATGCTGGGAGGCCTAACTTCCGAGAACTCAACCGATCAAGCTAACTCTTGGGGCTGAAACAATTTTTTATTATTATATATTTTCTTTATATTTCCAAACAACGAAAATGTATTGTTCCATAAATATAAAGATTATACACATAATGTTTTCACTATAAAAATATATTGATATTTTGATGAATTTATTTGAGGTTGGAAGTGTATCATTTACTTTTTATGTAGTTTCCCTTTTAATCAATTTGTAAAAACTAGGAAAAATTGCAAATTTTTGGTCAATTTGACCCTTAGACTAGTATTGACCCAAATGCCTCCAAATGGCTCCAAATGCTTCCGAATTGGTTCTAAATGTGTTTGGAATATATTAAGACATAAAAATGGGCCTTATGGATTCTTGGAAACTCTAAAAAGACTTCTGCAACATTCAATTACAATTAGGGAAAGATAGGGCAATTTACTAGTCAAATCGAGGTTCAAATCCCCCAAGGGTAGTGGTCAAATATGGATCTCCAAATGTTGTATGAAATTCCCAAATTTCAGAACAGAGACATGGTACTGTTAAAGGACTTCAATGGGATCCCAAATACATCATCAATCAGTTTCTAAAGGCTTATTCGACTCCCATAAATCAAAGGTTTGTGGACATCTCTTCACATAGGGGGGAATGCTAGTAAACTTCACCACTTGCTATGAAATTCGATATTTATGTTCCAAAGGCTTATGCAATGTATATTAAACTTCTTCCAGACATTAATTACCCTCCATACATTATAAAAATCACATATATGAACTAATACAAGTCGAAATAGAGCAACTTCAAGCTTCCATAACAAGATGTAGGGAAAATGGCACCATTTATGCATTGTTTGGTATTTTTACATAGTTCCACTTGGTATTTTGACCTGAGAGTATTTTGAGAATTAAATACAGATTATATATATCAGAATACAAATAAATGGGGCCACAAGAGCTCCCCCAAAGAGAATATCATCTCACCAAGTGCACCCTTCCTCCAAGAGCCAAAATATGAAGAGAAAGGTGAGAAAGGTGTGGAAGCAAGTTGAGGATGAGAATGTCACGAGCTTCCCTGTAGCTTCAACCTGAAAAAAAATGACTTCATTGTATCTCCAAATGAAATTTTTGAATGTCCTCTCCAATTTCCAATTAGGATGGGAATCTTTCACCCTCGAAATTGGTACTAAGGCAAGTAGAGTAAACACTCCAAAAGCATGGACAAGCTATGCTCTCCAATATGCAAAATGATAAATGATAAAAAGCCACTCTCATTCTTTGTTCTTGTCTTTTGTAAACTTCTAAAATCCTACATGGGTCTAATTCCTTCCAAAAGCCTCATGCCAACTCAAGTTGGGAAGAGATTCCAATGTGTGTCACTTGTCCAACAATTCCTAGTCTCCATCTTCCCTCAATTCAAATGGGTGTCTCTTTGGCTGCCCTAACTCCCTTGTGCACCTTATTGGAGGCTATTTTTATCCCTGACATGTAATATATGTCAGATGTCATCATTCAGTTCTGATTTGTGTCATATTGTCATAGCATCTTCATCATTGTTGTCATAGAAGCTAGAGAATCTAGCCCAAGTGTCTCAATATCTCCCAAATGCCCCTTCCTCTTCCATGGGAGTTACTCTTCCACTACAATTAGACCTTCATTGAGTCATGCCAATTATATTGACATTCCAACTCCCCAAGAACATTAGACTCCACCTTGGATTCGAATGGGTGAGAATAGGATGCCATGTGGCATGAGGAATCTAGCTTTGTGTGGGTCCCACACCACCAATGTGTCTCCATGACCAAGTGCCACCTTAGTTTCCTATCATAAATATTTATTTAACCCCTTTTAATATATTTATGTCAATCTGATGTCCATTTTTGGTTTATTAGCTCCCTTATTCAAAATCCCAATGTTTCCACCCCAACCTAGGAAACTAGTAGATTGGTGGAATTTTCTCTTTTGAGATTTTATTTGAATGGGGACATTGCATTTTAAGAAAGTGAAAATAGTTGCTTATCCTAATGAACCAAAGGCAATGAATGATGGTGACAAATGCATATTGAGAATTTTTATCTTGAGTGGTTGAATTTTCAAAATATAAAGGAATAAATTAAAGTTCAACTCAAAATGGATTATTGCCCAAGTAATTTGAGAATTTGGGAATCTCAATAATTTAGGAATTTGAGAATTTGAGTAATTTGGGAAGTCGAGAATTCGAGAATTTGAGATGAAAATGGAATTTATAAGTTTTGAAAATTCGGGAATTCTACCCTCGCAAGGGTGAAGACATAACATGATGGAGTACCTATAATATTCCACGAATGTAGAGGAGAGCAGCTATTTAAATAATATTTTTTTCGTTTTATGTTTTTGTTGTGGTTCTTGACACTATAGCATTAAGAGGGGATGTTGGAGTATAATGCTTCAATAGTTGTTATAATCTAATGTAAAATTCAAGTTCATAAAAATGACTAGTAAATCAGGCCCTTGGGATGTAGACCAATTGGCGATAGGGTGCACTATTAAGGAACTCCTTGTGACGTTGTGGGTTCAAACCTTGATTGAGCCCTGTGTTCCACACATGAAGTAGTGTTGGTACACTTAGGGGTATTGTGGTAGAAAATCGAGATCGACCCCATTTTAAATGAGTACTAGCCCAACCCCAGTTGTTGATTCCCCTAGTTACAAAAAAAGACTAATAAATTGAGAATTATATATTATTAAATAAAGTAGTTACATTAACAATAGCACAACTACCAAGGAAATTCCATAGAAGGATACCAAACTTCATTGTCATATAATAATATTTTACATGAGTTTATTTTTATCATGTCTCCAAGTCACTTTGGATTTCTCTAGAGTTTATATGCTTTCAATTATTTTCTCTGGCCCCTTCTCTCAGCCTTGGATCTTGTACTTGTAGGCTAGGATGGTGATAAGTTCAAAGTTTGGTGTGAAGGCATGTCTTACATGTGTATGATATGCATGATTTTCACTCATGGCTCTTTAATTCCCAATATTTCTTTCCTTTTGCGGGGCTTTGAGATGAGGCCACACTTTTACTACTAAGAAAGTGCAACTGATCATGGTTTTCCTTAAGAAAACCTGAGAGACTCATGTTGTTCGTGAAGGAAAAGTGTGTACTAGTGATTAAAAGGCATGCAAACTCTAGATTAACCATGGAATCTTCTTGTTTTTAACTAGTTGTGATGCGAGTGAAAAATATTTGTGTCTAATAGACTAAAGGTGTAGAATGTCTTTATAGTGCCTATGATGTTCTCATTGGAATGGATTGGTTAAATGCACATTATGTTGTTCTATATTATCATAACAAGACTTTTACTTCCCTTGAAGAAGAAGGGAATCAAAGGATTGTGAAAATTATTCCAAGGCTTGTTTCTATAAGGTAAATTATAGCATTGCAATTGAAGAAATGTATCAAAAGAGGGTGTCAATTATATGAAACCCATGTGGAAGAGCCAACAAAAGACAAATGCCCAAGTCTTATGGACTTTCAAGTATTAAGAATTTACAATTGTGTTTGAGAAGTACCTGGACTTCCACCAAGAAGAGACATTGGTTTTTATATTGATTTGGTGCCTAGAGCTACTCCAGTGTCCAAGACTCCATGTATAATGAGTACACCAAAATTGAAGGAGTTGGAAATTCAAATAGAAGAATTGGTAAAGAAGGGATATATATGTCCAAGTGTTTCTCCTTGGGAAGCACCAATGTTCTTTGTAAAGGATAAAGATGGAACCTTGAGATATTGTGTTGATTTCAAACAACTGAATAAAGCCATTGTGAGAAATAAATACTCGCTACCGAAAATTGATGACTTTTTTTATTAGCTAAGAGAAGCAAAAATATTTTCAAACATAGAGTTGAGGTATGAATACCATCAAGGATAATGGATAACGATATCGACAACATAATTTTTAGAACCAGATATAGGAATTGTGAGTTTATAGAGGTGTTGTTTGGCTTGACAAATGCCCCAATTACTTTTAAGTGCTTGGTGAATGGAATATTTAGACTTTATTTGGACAAGTTTGTCATTGTATTTCTTGAATACATTATCATTCACTCAAGGTCAGAAGACGAGCATGAAGAGAAGTTGAGGTTAGTCTTACAAATGTTAAGAGAACACCACCCCGATGCCAAACTAAGCAAGTATTCCTTCTACTAGAGGAAAATTCATTATCTGGGGCATATTGTTTCTAAGAAAGGAATAATAATGGATCCAACATAAATTAAGGAAATAAAGGGATGGCATACACCAAAGAATGTTTCACATGTTAGGTTGTTAATGGGACTTGTTAGATCTTACATAAGGTTTATAGAAGGATTTTCCAATATTGCACATCCAATCATATGTTTATATAATAAAGGAATTAAATTTGATTGGGAACCAAAGTGTGAGGAAAGTTTCCAACTATTAAAGGTACTACTTAATGGATTAGTGGAATTCGCACCTAAAATAAGCATCTAAGTTGTTATGGGTCCATAAAAATTAAATAGCATAAGAAGAATAATGTCACACATGATTTAGAGCTTCTTTCCATAATGCATGCATTAAAAATGTGGCCATAATGCATTCATTAAAAATGTGGACACGTTATTAATAGAAATAAAATTTGAGTTAAAAATAACTGTCATGGTGTTAGATATAATTGAACAACAAAATTTGAATTCTAAGTGGCCAAGATGGTTGGAATTTTTCTATGAACTTGATTTTGATTTCAACCACATCAAAGGAAAAGAGAACAAAGTTGTTAATACATTCAAAAGAAGAATACGTGTAATGTGCGCTAGAATAATTGGACTGTGTAAGCCTCCAGGGTTAGTTCAAGTGGTCATGAACCATATGTAAGATCTATCCCCCAAAGTTGGTGAGGTCATAGGTTCAACTCTTTTGATCCCCTCAAGGTTAGGCTCCGTAATCAGGGATGACAATGTATCCCCTTTACCACCCATGAATCAAGGCGAAGTACTCGAAGGGTTTTCCACGAGGTTATTCCTTGGAAAAAATAATTAGCATGTATAAATTACATTTAAAACATGGAATTCTTGAATCTCTTGTACCTTATAAGAACTACATTAGGTGAAAGAAGGATTATAACAACAAAATGTATAGTTTAAATATGAAGAATATAAGATAGAAGATTATGGAATTCTTATGCATAAGAATATAGTTTATGTTTCAAATTATTCTCAGTTGAGGAAACTTATATTGAATGAGATGCATAGTGTTCCACATATTTAACATCCTAGGTACGAAAAGGCAATTGCAGCAGTAAGGAATCAATACTTTTGGCCAAGAATGAAAATGATATTTCTAAGTATATAAAACTAAGCATGGGTTTCCAATAAAGTTACTACAACTATTACCATTGTCAAAGTGGAAGTCAAAGATGATAACTATTGGTTCCATCACTAAGCTACCCGCAACAATAAGGCAACATGACTCCACCATGGAAATGGTGGACACATTGATAACACTTGCTCATTTTATTCCAATTAAGTCAACGCATAAGGCAACAACTATAACAAAAAATATACATATGAAAGAAGTTACTAGATTGCATGGTGTAATAATCTGCAAGGGATCTAGCAGTTGTAGCAACTCACAATCAAAATCTCAAATATGTTGCAAGAAGAAGAGAAGGAGACACTCAATGATCACTCATAAACAAGTAGAATAGAACATAATCTCAGTATTATACAATGAATAAGAATGTAAGTGAATGAGTACAATAGAACAGTAAGGTGCATAATATAGGATTCAAATAGGCCAAGTAGGGCATTTGAATTCCTAACTCAGAGTGTGGCTTGAATGATAGTGGAGTCATCATCCAGTCAATGTATCAGTCATTAGATGTAATAGTCAGTCAATTGAGTCTAACTGAGTGAAGTAGGCACTAACTGAATGAAGGAGGCTCAGTGGAGGGCGCATGAGGAGTCTAACTAAGTGAGGTAGGCATGAACTGAATGAAGGAGGCTCAGTGGAGGGCGCATGAGGAGCTAAATGGAGTCAGAATGGACAAACTAGTCTCACTGGAGGTCTATTAGAGTGAAATAGTCAGTGGGGGAGTCAATCTAGCCTTAAACCAAGGAAGAACTGAGTGATAATTGACTGGTAGGTGAGAAAGGTGCCTAATTGGTTGTGGTAGGTGAGAATTGCGCACTTGGCATGAAGAAGGGCGCCTTTGGTAGGTAGGAGGCCCCCTGGGGGCTGTAGACAGGCTATGGAGAGCTGGAATCAAGCTCTAGGAGTTGGGAGGTCCACCATGCAGATGACTGGATGCATGCATGCATGCAAAACTGAAAAATGATGGGGAGAATATTCCAACACATGGAACACCCAAGGCCATTGTTTTAGATAGAGATCATAAATACACTTTGAAATTTTGGAAGGGGTTATTTAAATATTTTGGAACAAATTTGAGCATTAGTAAAACATACCATGCACAAACAAATGAGAAAACTAAAAGGGTTAATCAAGTGATTGAAGACATGTCAAGGATGTGCATAATGGATAGGCCATCCAAGTGGGAAGATTTTTTGTACTTGGTTAATTTTTTATATAACATTTGACATCATGATTCTCTAAATATGAGTCCATTTGAAGCTTTGTATGGCAGAAGATGCAACACCCCAGTGAGTTGGGATAACCCAATCGATAGAGTGGTACTTGGGCTAGAGATACTCAAGGAGATGGAAGAACAAGTTGCCAAGATCAAACTGAACTTGAGGGAAACACGAGATAGGGAAATAGCTATGTATATAAAGGATGAATACTAAGAGAATTCAAATTTGGGAAGCATGTATTCTTAAAAGGTAAATCAAGCATAAGTACCTTAAAGTTGGGGAGCTACACTAAGTTGGCATCCATGTACTATGGACCTTTTGAAATATTCGATAGGATAGGACCTGTGGCATCTAGGATTGTATTGTTTGGAAACATAAAGGCTCATGATGTATTTCATGTATCTTTATTTAAAAAATATGTGCATGATCCTAATCATGTTATTAGTTAAGCTTTGATCTGGGTGGAAATGGAAGGTGATTTCTTGAAACAACCCATTTGTATCATAGATAGGAAGGTTACTTTTCTCTAGAATAGAGGAAGGCGATTTCTTGAAACAACCTATTTGTATCATAGATAGGAAGGTTACTTTACTCTAGAATAGAGCAATTGGGTAGATAGAGGTCTAGTGGGCCCAATATAGTCTTGATAAGGCATCATGGTAATTGGAGGATGTTGTTCGGGAAGTGTACCCACATTTGTTTTGTAGCTTTAATATTAAAGTACTAGTATTGTGCATAATTTTGATATTGCACCAAGGATGATGCTAACCTACGGGGAGGGGAATGTAATACCCATTTTTTACAATCAGATTACAAATGCATATGTAGCAAAAAAATGGTTATAATCTTGGGCATATGTGGTCTAGTAAAGTATGCCCATTGGCTTTGTAAATGTGCACATTGAAGTATAATATAAAATCCACAAGAGGGGTGGAAAGGGGCTAAGTGGAAATAATAATATTGTATTGTTTCCCATCCTTTTATCCTAAGTTCCCTACCCATTTCCTATGCTTATTAAGTTGTTCATAAACCGTAATATTAGTTGTCCCAAAAGATAGGTATATAAGATTCTTATGAATACACATGATTAATTCTAAACATGAAATATAATACTTATGATTTATGTACATGCAGAGCTCATTCAATATGATTTTGGTTTTTCACTATACGGATATGTTTCCATAGCTTGCTATGAAGTATTGTATCTGTGGAAGTATGTGAAACCATAATTTTTTTTATGGGCTATTGTTGAGAGAAAGAAGAAATTAAGTTGCAATTGGAATGCCATGGTTTCCAACAACAAAAAAGTTCCTTGGCCAACATGTGTTAGAGCATTAGAGGGAAGGGGGATACCCTGAAGGATTGTTTAGCAAAGAAGGATATCCCATTCCCATTTTTGTGTGGGTTGAGGGGGATGAGGTGCTAGTTGATTGGGATTACTATAGTAAGAAAAAATACAAGTGTTAACCTATTTACTTGAGAATTCTAGGAATTAGGTTGAGTTAGAAATATTAAAGAGAAGCCATAGAATTTCATCTCTGTGGCTTCATAGCCCCAACTCGAGGGGTGTTTATATGACATAGAGAATGTATGTAATAGAGATTCCATGGTTGGGTGGAACATTCTTTGTTTGTAGCCTTCAATAATATGTGTGTGTGTGTGCATGCACTCCCAATGGATATATATATATATATATATATATATATATATATATATATATATTTCACATGTGGTTCACAAACCCCCAGTGGGGATGTTACATCCACGGTAAGAAATCACAGGGGGGCCACCCGAAGGGGTCGCACCCTATTCACTCTTATTACAAAGTTAACCCGATGGGGACATCAAGTGAGGCCCTTATATAGCGATGTATAGCCACCCAGGGATTTGACCCTGAGATCTTCTACTCACAACTTATAGCACTCAACCACTTGAGCTAGCCCACAGGGCCATATATATATATATATATATACAGAGAGAGAGAGAGAGAGAGAGAGGATCGATGGAGGTCTGCGGCACGCCAACTTCCGATCTGAAGGTCAAAGGATGAAAGTTCGAGGTTTGAAGACGATGGAACTTTTACCTTTTATTTTCTGTCCTTTTCGCTTGTACTTGGACTGGTGAGGATCCTCGTGTAAGTTGTTAAACATGTCATACTTAATCATCCAAGCATACGGGGTTTCAAAATGGAGTGCGACGAAGTGGATTATGATAGTTTCACCCCGCAAGGACCTATCTTTTCCAGGAATGATGAAATTAAGTGCAGAAAAGATATTTTACCTGAGTTGACGGATCACTCGTTGTTGCACCCTTTTATTACTGAGCAGGAATTATTACCATTCATGAAAATAATGGCGATAGTGCGTTGAATTTCGCAAAAGGTGTTGGACATAAGAAAGGATCCAAAGCAAAAAATGAGGCGGCATCCCTGGTGGTCGGAAGAGAGATCGAAATCTAGGAGGTGTCTGGTTATCTGTCCTCTGCTTTGGTGGGAAGATTATGTGTTAAGTTTTTCGGGGAAGCAGCTCTGTGATCCTGGATGGATTCAAACTAGAAGAAAGTGCTTGATAAAATGCCAACCTTTCACATACTGACTCGTGGTTGGATCCTTTTCATATTGCACTATGAACTCAATAAATAGAGATTATTGAATCATAATTGGAGTTGGGGTCCTTCAGGACTAATCTTGAAAGAATGGCAAGTTGATTTTGACACCAAGAGGAAACAACAGAATGTTCAGCAGGTATGGGTCGTTTTACCTAGACTGCCAATGATGTTTTGACATAAATAGATTATGGAAGCAATTGATGGGAAGAGAGGATGTTTTGTAGCATTAGAGGAAAATTGGGAGTTCAAAGTTGACAGAAGATGCGCTAAAATTTTGGTAGAATTGGATTTACGTAAGGAGTTGTATGAGGAAACAAAGATAGAATGTTTGGGAGCATTTGGAACCAACGCCTTAACTATTGGAAAATTTCGTTTACGTGCTTCGGTTGCAGACAAGTGGGACACTTGGCGCGTGTTGATGTATATGTAACTCGGAATGTATTTCATCTATGTATTATTGTACTCCTATACAGATGTATTATTCCTCTATACGGAAGTGTCATCATTTGTATTGACAAGTGTCGCAAGTGTCGTAACTTGCTGTGGTGGGTTATTAGACCACCTAGTAAGGGGTCGGCCCACATTAATGTAACCATGGGTTATTAGACTGAGTTAGACAAGTCGGCCCCACTGGTTTATTGGGAAAGACAGGACAAGTATAAATAGAGATCGGGAGATCTCTATTTGATCATCTCATATCTCACTCTTACATCACTCAAAAAGTGGCGCACTAGTTGAGTAGGAGGAGTAGCTGCTAATAGAAGACTATCTCTTGTATTTGGTTGTATCATTGCTCTTTCTATCTCTGAGGAAGTTGTGGGGTTTTTCACCTTTATGGTTTTCCCCAGTGAAACTCTGTGTGTCCATTGTCTTATGTGATTGCTTGATATGCTTGATACATGCTTGATATGATTGATATGATGTACATGTTATTCTCTCAGTAAATATCCTAGAGTATGTTGAATTAATGCTCAAAAATTAACATGGTATCAGAGCTAACCTGAGAAGAAGACACTGTGCAGTTGCGGAAGCTAGGGCTTCTTGTTTTTTGGGTTTCTCTCCACAAATATTGAAAGGCAGGAGCCTATATTGACTCTCTTCAGCAAGGAGCATCTTTCTATAGAAACATAATTCAATTCTGAGCATTTTCAGTTTTGGCCCTAAAAATTAGGGTTTCCACAAAAAGTGGAATTTCTGAAATCTGATACCATGGATGGATGCTCCTCAAAAAAATCAAATTTTATAGCTTTGGATCAAAATTTTTGGTTGGGTGAATCTCTGGGAAAATCAAACCCTAGTTTGGGGTCCTGTCTAGTGAAGCCGGAAATTAGGGTTTCTGCAAAAGTTGGAATTTCTGAAATCTGAGACCATGACTGGAAGCTCCTCTGAAAAATCGAAGTTTAAAGACCATGATCGAAATTTTTGGATGGGTGAAGCTCTGGGAAAATCAAACCCTAATTCAGGGTCCTCCCTAGTGAATCCGAAGTTTGAAAAACAAATTTGAGGGGTGAAACTTTGCAGTTTTCAAATTCTGAGTATACCAGCTTTATCAGCTCATCGAGGCGCATCTTTCTATCCTTTCAGAAGTTTGAAATTCAAAGTTTGAATTTTTAGGGTTTCTCTGACAAACCCTAATCCAACTCCAGATCCAGATTTATGCAAATCAAGGGGTAAGACCTAAATCTTTTCTATTTCCATTTGAAGTACTCTTTAAGATGTCCCACCACACCAAGCTTGAGGATAAGCTTGAAGGGGCTTATAACTTCCTAGCATGGAAGTATAGGATTGGGTTAATTCTAGAAGAGAGTGAGTTGAAAACCTACATAAGCGAAGGGGTTCCTGTCCTAGAGGGAGAAGAGACTAAGGCCTTACACAAGAGGAACTTAGTCAAGGCTGAAAGGATCATTACTGAATCTATCAAAGACCATCTCATGCCACATGTGTCATCTCTAAAGACACCTAAGGAGATGTTTGATTCCTTGACCAAGCT